>CM037877.1:277851240-279051240 GCA_021292165.1 Shinisaurus crocodilurus | reverse complement strand
ATATAAATTGTCTTTTCTGAATACATGGCTAGTGCTCCCAAATGGCATCTGCATTATATAATAATAATAATAATAATAATAATAATAATAATAATAATAATAATAATAATAATATGCCTTTTACACTGGTAGTTTCAAGCTCTGCAGGTTTGCTTGCCACAGTATTGACCTGCCATTGTAAGAAGTGTCTTTCTGTGTTACTCCACAGGTGACATGCATCTTCGTAAGGAGCAAGCTATGAGTAATCAATCCTCTGTGACAGAGTTTCTGCTCCTAGATTTCTCAGAGAATCGGGCACAGCAGATTCTACACTTCCTTGTATTTCTGCTATTGTATTTGTCAACTGTTTTAGGGAATATTCTCATCATCTCTGCAATAGCCTCTGACCATCACCTGCACACCCCCATGTACTTCTTTCTCATGAACCTGGCCTTCCTTGACCTTAGTTCAGTTTCAGTCATTATGCCCAAATCCATGGCCAATTCCCTTATGAATACTGGGTCCATTTCTTATTCAGGATGTGTTGCTCAAGTCCTCTTGTTTGTCTTCTTTATAGCAGCTGATTATTTCCTCCTCACAGTCATGGCGTATGATCGGTATGTTGCCATTTGTAACCCACTGCAATATCAGATGGTGATGAACAGGAGAGCCTGCACTGAAATGGTTGTTACGGTATGGATCAGTGGCCTTTTGTATGGAGGGTTACACACCTGTAGCACCTTTGCAACTCCTTTTTGCTCCAATGTTGTCAACCAGTTTTTCTGTGAAATTCCACATTTACTTAAGCTCTCCTGCTCTGACTCAAATCTAGTTGAAACTTTAGTGCTTGTATTCAGTGCTTTCTATGGATTAGGTTCTTTTGCTTTTGTTGTTGTCACCTATGTGCACATATTCATTGCAGTGCTAAGAATGCCCTCTGAGCAGGGAAGGAAAAAAGCCTTCTCAACTTGTCTTCCCCACCTCATTGTCTTTTCTACATTTATTCTCACTTCATGCTTTGCCTACTTCAGACCCACCTCTAAAGCTCCATCACATTTGGATTTGGCAGTTACCATGATATATTCCATGATTCCACCCTTGCTGAATCCAGTGATCTACAGCATGAGAAGCAAAGAGATCAAATTTGCCTTGTCAAAACTACTGGGGATTGGGAAGTCATCTAGATTTTTATTTTATTTTTGGGGTAGGTGTGGATTCTAAATATGCTTTGTTACAAACATTAAAGCTTGAGGAAGTAATTGAAATCAGTTATGTGAAAATGTCAGTGTACCTGCTTAAAACTCTATATGGCAGCAAAACATGGGGTATTTTTCAATTATGTCAACAGCAAATAACTTTTAACTGGACAATTGGTTTGCATTCTGCTTGGTTTTAACAGGGTTTGTACTGAGTTGACTTGTCAAATCCAGTTGCCATATGTCAGTGGGCAGGGCACTGAGTAAGAAAGACCTGTCTGCAGGACACGAGGGGAGGACAAGAGGGGAGCTTGAATTTATACAAGTAAAGTAACATCTGGAGTGCATATGCAGCCTTGCTGACACTGGAGCCACCAGCCACCACTACCTTTTGATGGCATTGAATTCTACTGAGGTCTGTTTGCCCTTTGTCTTATTTTATCCAGTTCTAATCAGTTGATGGTTCTGGATAACTCTTTCTGCAAGTTAACATGATTTAGGGGGCTGAGTTTTACTCTGGACTGCCAATCACTGTCCCCACTCCCTAGTTTCTGATCACAATGCTCCTTGCTGAACTTCACCATGGAGTTGTATCAGGATATGCCACATTGTGACAATTTCTGAAGATTACTGAAGATTGTTTGTCTCCACTGAAGATTTTTACTGAAGGTAAACAAGTTTTCAAAAATAAGACTCAGTGGATTCATCCACCTTCTCAAAGTTCCCATTAAAAACCATGGCACACATGTTACATTCCACACAGATTATTAAAGCGTTTTTTAAGATTTGGAAGCAATGTCTGCAGAAGAGCAAATGGGCTCCCAGTGACTTCTGAATTTCACACACATGAATCTATTTAAATTTATTTATTTATTTAGGTATTTTTATACTGCTCTTCAATCATATTTCCAGGGCAGTTTACAAGAAAGAATAAAACAATTAAAATGGAAGCGCAACAACAGCAGCACATAATAAACTAAAAGGCCACAAATCACAATATCAGTATAAAAGAGGCAGCAAGGTTAAAACGACAACAACAACAACAGTTTCTTAAAATCTTGGGACAATAACACAATCTTGGTGTGTTGCTGAAAAGACATGTCCAGGGAGGTTAAAGTGTTCACTGACAGGTGTATTAATGTTCTTATGTTTGATGTCTGATTTGGGGGTGGGGGCATTGAATCTACATTTACTGAAGAAAACTAAACTCTTTAATCTAGGAGCTCTTTAACATACCATCAAGGAGCTCAGTGTGGCAGTTCTAAAGAAATTGAAATCAGGGCCTCGCAATAATAGATGACAAAGAAATTTGATTGTGTTAATCAGGGACTCAATGGAGACTAAGGTTTCTATGCACATTATAATGACTCGGGAAGCACAGTCCCATGGCCTCTAGACAGCACCTAGATGGCCACAGGGTTTTACATATTCCCAGCTATGAGGTTGGAAAATTGCTCCAAATTCATTGCTGGGGATCAGTGTACAGATCCCACTCCTCCAATTACAGTCAGTGCAAAACACCCGGCGGCTTCTTCAAGCTCATATGAACAATCCTTAGCACATATAGCACTGCTTTCAGGGATGTTCTGGGGGGTGGGGAGGGAAGGAGACCGGTGCCACCAAGACAGGATGTATCCTGGTGGCGCCTCAGCCTCCTTCCCTGCTGCTCCAAAGTGCTGCACTTAGCTGTCCAAAATTGGCAATCTACCTGCGTTGCAAAGCAGGAGGAGCGCAGATGCAGCCTTCACCTCTGAACTCCTCCCGCCCTCCATATGATGCCCACAATCTTCTGAGTTTGGAAGGTTACAGGAATCCCCATAGGATTGTGTCCTTTGTACACCTTGTGGTTCGTAACAGTTGCTTTAAGAGAATGGAATGTTTGCTGCAGAAGTACCCCTTTCACTGTATTTTCAGATTCAAAGCCTCCAGTCCCACTTACACCATCTGATGAAGTGGGTTGTAATCCATGAAAGTTCAATTTATTAAAATATTTGAACATCTAAAACAGTTATTCTATATTTGTGATGCACTTAACTCTTGAATGAGTAAACAGAAGTCTAACACAGTTATACTATAATAGTAATTATTAAAATAGTATGTGGTTGAACAACCCCTGTGTCTTGGGCAGCCCCTCGTGCAGGGACTGAGGGATATTCATATGTTCTTCCCCGATACTGCATGGGAATATCTTCACTGCTGAACAATCATGGAGTGGGGAACTTGGCATACAGAAGTTGAGCTAGGGAGAGACATGCCGTCTCTTGCTCTTGCAAATGTCATATTTTATTAAAAGTAGTGCTTTAGATCATTTGAGTTAGGAAGGCATTGGTATGCAGGTAGCAGGAAAGAGCCCATTGCATAATGTACTAGAATAGAAGCAGCATTTTCACACATACTAGTCAAAGAGAACCTTCTTGTTTATAAACAGGCTCTGGGAAATGGTTTCCAGACCGCATCTCACAAGGCACATGATCTTTTACACCACTTTTGGTAACACATTACCTTTGCAAAAATTAGAATTGGTATGCAACCCCTAGCTCAACTTCTGCTGGTGTATGGGGTAGTAACCTTCTCTAAGGGCACAATCCTATGCCTGATTAGACTTTAAAAAGTCCTACAACTTCCATGGTGGCTGGGGAATGCTGGGAGGTGTAGGACTTTTTTCTGTCTAAACAGTAAACACGCATAGGATTGTGTCTTAATGTGTATTACACACCAGTAGAATATTTTCAAGCCCCTTTTGCTCCAGTGTTACCAGTTTTTCTGTGGAATCTCACAGTTACTAAAGGTCTCCATTTCTGCCATAAATTGAATTAAACATAGTCTATTCTTTTCTATCATTGTTAGGCTCTGTGGTATTCATTTTTGTAACACACATTCTGATTTTCATAAAAGTGTTAAGAATTCCCTCTCTGCACAGAAAGAAAAGACACTATCTGTTTGGCTTTCACATCTAATTGTAATCTACAAATTTGTATTCACTGGCTGGTTTTCCTACCCGAGTCCCGACCCATCTATCAGACAGCATCGCATCCAGATTGGGGTTTTGCTTTGATATAATGTAAATAAATAAATAATTCCATGATTCCACCCTTGGTGAATCCATTGATTTACAGCATGAGAAAAAAGGAGATCAAAGTTGCCTTGTCAAATGTGTTAGGTCTGAGGACCTCTTTGAGTGTCCCAATTATAGGCTGGATTACCTGGAAGTATGTCTCACTGAGTTCACTGGGACCTAATCCCTAGCAAGTGTTCTAAGAATTGCAGCCTAAATGTGCTTAGTTGCAAACTTTGTAACACTTCCTTGTGTAAATATTGTGCTATACAACCTTACAATTCTGTGTTAACAAAAGACCAAACCATTCTTCAAATACATCATTGATGATCGGAAGCCTCCAAAGTTGGAGGCTTCTGATAATCCAATGCAAGGTAGGAGGACTTCAGCTTCACCTCCCTGTCCTCCCACCCTGCCTATTTCACTAGACAGGCTTTTTTGCCCATCTATCGACAGTGCTTCATTGAGGGAAGGAAGGAGGCTGGCAAAAGCTCAGGATAGCTTGTATCCTTGCCTCTCCTGTCTCCTCCCCTCCACAGCCACTGAAAAGCCCCCCTTTCCCCTCTCCAAGGTCACTTTTCTGACCTCGTAGGGCAGCAGTTCTTTCCATGCCAACTGTGAGGGGTGGGGGAGGGGGTATATCTCATAGATCTAACAGAAAACAGATAGATCTAACTTGTCATTCAGCTCGGTTGGAGCTGTGGTAGAAAGTTTATGGATCCAAAATGCTTCTCTTTGAGATCTTTGCTCTTATCTCCCATTTGATCACTGCTTAATTTGGACAAGTTTCCCAATTGTGCAAATCAAGCAGAGATGAGATGAGCAGCAAGATGATGTTCAGAGAATCCTAATGATCTTGAACATCGCTCATTCACCCATCTCTGGATCAGGGGTCCAAATTGGCTCCCAAACTGCAGCAGTCAAACAAATACTAAAAAGCAAAACCAGATGGTACTAAGACATATAGCTGTGTATATCTTCCTTTTTAAAGTTTTATTTGTTCTCAGTGGAGGCTGGTGGCTCCAATGTCAGTGCAGCTCCATATCCTCTTTGGAATTCACTCTGAACAATTAAGGAGCTATACATGGTGCCGAACCCCCAAATAGGTTTGGCACCATGGATAAAAGTTCAGAGCAAAATCCAGAGCGGATACAGAACCCCACTGACATTAGAGCCATTGGCCTCCACTGATTGTTCTTTTGAAAGTGCTACGTGTTACGTTCTTGTGTTATCCACACAATGGTCCACATTCACCTGACATTAAAGATTGATTTTCAGGCTTTATAAATTCATTGTGGTGGAACTATTGGCATCATCCACCCTAACTACGATCTGCACTCCTTCATCCATTTTCTAGCTGCAGATGTAATGACTCCTGCATGATTGTTGTGTCTACTCCTATGTATTTGCTGATTAGAGCACCGCACCAAGGATATGTGAATCTTCCACTTTGCATTAGACACTTCACACACACACCCTCATTCTGCACACACAAGCAATTTATTATGTATAACTAACTGCACAGTAACTGTTAGCTTCCTGTAACATGGGAAGAGAGCTTTCTTGAAGGGATGAGTAGACAGTGATGCAGAGACATTTCTTGCTATATTTCAGTCTGGTTTAGTCCAGACATGGGATAAGTGTTCACAACAGGGGAGGCTCAGAAAGCTCTTTCTCCTCGTTAATTAAAAGCATGGTCTGCAGGCTTCGTGCTTCTTACTTTGTGTCTTGCCATATTTGGAAACTATATGTAGGAAATATACTAAACGTAAACTGAGGCAAGAAAGACTAAAGCAATAATGGCTGCAGAGCTAGAGAGAAGCAATTTCTGACCTCAGCAATGATCCTGGGCAGCAAAGACCACAGGGAGGATGAACCTGCTGCCTCCTAGAAATAGTATCATTGCAAGGTCTAGACCAGCCTTGTCCTCATCCATCAGCTAGAGAAAGTGCAGCTTCAGGGAGCATGTTTCCTTGCTCCCTGTCAGAGAGAAAATCTGCCCATTACTCTGGACAGAGTGCCCATCAGCCAGAAGAATGCGGGCTGCTGGACAGTGTGTATGTACATGTGATTTTTAAAAAATAATATTTTCCTCTTATATTTTTCAATGTGGAAAAAGCCACCTTGAGAATCATTCAAATGAAACATGGGGTATAATCGTCAAAATGGTGGGGGATTTTGGTTGGGAGTCTGGACCAGGAGCTCACATTCTGAATACTGCTTATTTTCTTTGGCATTTTGCAGATTTTCGCATGTCCTTTTGATTTGGGAGTGTTTGCTATAGCCTTACCTCATATTTTCAATTTAATAAACCTTGGACTGGAAAGAATTTGTTTCTTAAATACAATGAAGGAAGAAGAGATTAGATTCCTTAGCGAAGGTGGACAGTTTGGACAGATAACTACCTCGAAAATGTTCTGTTTTCAGAAGAGGGAACCATCTGGAGAATTTTCAGCTCTTAATTAATTGCAGGTCCCTCCTAGAATCTATCCAAACCAAAATAGCCAATCCCTTAGTTGCCTCTTATCCATGGGAAAGGCAGAATTCAGCTCAGGAAATTAATAGCTACTCCGCAGCTTGGGTTGGCACCTCATCTGAACCAGGTCAATGGGCAAGTACGTACGTCATGTTAAACCGCCCTGCAAATAACTATCGGTGGGTGGGTTGTTCGCAGAACAACCCTCAGTGCACCCAACAGATGATCGGGCACACCCTCCTTCCCCTTCAGTCCCCCAGCTGGTATCCCAGGGGACTTGGTGGCTAAAACCGCCTTGTGCCCTCTCCCTGTTCCGACTTGTGAGCCCTTTTTTGCCTGTCATGGCTTTTGTCCCCCTTTACTGTTTTCTTATGGAGATTGCATTTTCACAAAGGGCCCAAGCGGCACATGGGAGGTCTATCATTGGTTCGCCAACCCTTTCCTTGGTTATTTTTTAAGCGCAAGAAATTTGCACAAATATTCTTGTTGATTTTTTAATTATTATTATTTAAGTCTAGAGGATTTTGCTGTGAAGGGGGTGATCTACTAGCCAACCTTTTTTGTGAGCAAACGCATGCCTTTGCTTTCCCTTGACAGCTCACCTTTTCACAGCTACCAAGAGAGTGAATAGTAAAACAATAAACCTATTTGCAGCCTCTCTGGCTCAATGTCCATGTTGGTGCCTGCTGCACTTTGAGTGCTGACATCCTCCAGGACAGTGCCCAGATGATGCTTCCCATTTTGGACCCCACAAGTGCACACATCTGCACTTGCACAAGTTTGATTAATTTTTAAAAGTGCAAATTTCTTGCGCTTAAAAAATAATTTGAAAAGGGGTGGTGAACCAGTGACAGCGTCTCCAATGTCATCATCATCAGGCGATCACTCGTGACCGAGTAAGATTGTCTTCCGGGATAAAAGGAGGAAATTCTAAAGAAGATTGTGTAGACTCTAGCGATGGGTCCGTAAGTGACTGTGGAGGCCAATTCTAGATCCACACAGCTTCCCACAGTGAGGACACAGGTTACCAGATAGGAAGATGGTCTTGTAAAGGATTCATTTGACGTGCTTTTCGCTTAGCACGTTTCTCCCTTTCACCTTGCATTTGGGCTTCTTCAAAGTCCATGGAATCTTTGTGAAAGGCCAACCTCCATTTAGATCATTCATGGGCCAGAGCTTCCCAGTTTTCGATGTTTATATTGAATTTTTTTAGATTAGCCTCATGAACATCTTTAAACCTCTTATATTGACCACCGATATTCCGCTTTCCATCCTTGAGTTGGGAGTAAAGTAACTGCTTTGGGAGACGGCAGTCAGGCATTCGAACAACATGACCAGTCCACTGAAGTTGGCGTTGAAGGATCATTTTTTCAATGCTAGTAGTCTTTGCTTCTTCCAGTAACACTGACATTTGTTCACCTATCTTCCCAACTGCTTCAGCACTTTGGAGGGGCTGTCACTGGCTGTCAACTTAGAGACTGCAAAAAGCAATCTCTGAAAAAAAAGGGGGAAGAAAGCCACATTGAGCAAAAAAGGGCTTGTGATCTCAGCTGGCGACACTGAGCCAGTGACGGTTGCTCCACCATAAGGCTTGGGCCTGCACAAGCTTGGCAAGAGTAGCAAGGGTTTTTTGCTGCTCTTGCATACTGCCTTGCTCACCGCTTCCTGCATAATGGGGTCAGTTGCCTGGGTTCAGACAACACAACAACCCATTGAGGGTTCAACAGCCCCTTGAACAAGCCATGGATTGTCAGGGTGGCTTTTTGACCTCAAACAAGCCACCCTGCGGAACTTGGTCTGGGTTTGCATGACACAACAACCCACTGTGGCTTGTCACCCATGATGGGATGTCGTGTCATGCAAACCCAATCAATATGTTGGTGTTCTGTGTGTGTGTGTGTGTGTGTGTGTATGTGTGTGTATCTGTAGTTATTTATTGATCCTTTATTAGTTCAGGTTATTTGGATTTTTATTTTTGGAGTGGGGGGTCAAAGAAAAATCATTCCATTAGCCCTAGGGAACTTTAGACTTGCTAATTTTGAATGGCCATCATCCACACTACATCAAATAGATTTGTTTCTTTGGGGAGGGGATTATCATGACTTTCAAAAACACTTTTTTGACAGGGGAATGGAGGTTGTCATCTGCTGCTGAAATTAAAAACATTTTTATAACCTGTTGCGTTACAAGCCACTTACATAAGCCTAAGCAACATGTTGGATCATAGCAAATGCAATCGAAGCTCCACCATCACCTACACAGAGACATCTGAACTGGTTTTTTGAGGATCTAATAGCCTCCTGAGAACTGAACACCCTGAGGACATGTAGAAATGAGACATGGATAATGCTCATTTACCACTGCGTATTTTTGTCCACCACTGTCAGTAGAGAGTGAATGGTTTTCAGAGAGCATCAGTATCTCAGAGTGATACAGCTGAATGAGAAAGAGGCAGCTGAGACAACCTTCTTTTCATAGACATCTAGCAAGTCAGAGCATACATAATGGCAAACCAATCAAGAGTGAGTGAATTCTTTTTAATGGATTCTCTGATACTCAGGAGCTACAGATAGTTCACATCATCATTTTTCTAATACTGTATTTGGTGGCCCTCATAGAAAACCTTCTCATCATTACAGTCATAATTTCTTGCCATCAGCTCCATACACCCATGTACTTCTTTCTGGCCAACCTGTCATTCCAAGACTTTGGCTCCATATCTGTCACAGTTCCCAAGTCCGTGGCAAATTCCTGGATGAACACTGAAGCCATTTCTTACGCTGGATGTGTCTGCCAAGTTATCTTCCTTGTTTTCTTCATTATATCCCACTGCTTCCTTCTTGGTGTCATGGCATATGACCGCTATGTTGCCATCTGCAATCCACTTCATTATGAGAGCTTAATGAACAAGAAAACCTGCATCCAAATGGCAACCTGTGCATGGACCAGTGGCCTTTTCTATTCAACATTGTATACTGGAAATACATTCACAGCACAGTTCTGTTCCAATATAATCAACCAGTTCTTTTGTGAAATCCCACAACTACTGAAGAACTCTTGCTCTGACCCATATTTTCCTGAAGTATGGGTGATGACCTTTGGTGCTTGTTTAGGCTTCTTTAATTTTGCTCTCATCACCTTTTCTTATATTCAGATCTTCAGAGCAGTCCTAAGAATTCCATCCACACAAGGGAAGCAAAAAGCCTTTTCCACTTGCTTTCCACATCTTATTGTCATCTCCCTGTTCATTGTGAGTGGTACCTTTGCCTACTTTAAGCCAACCTCCAGCTCACCATCAGTATTCGATCTCTTGGTGTCTATTTTGTACTGCATAGTGCCACCAGTAATGAACCCATTGTTCTATAGCATGAGGAACAAGGAACTTAAAATGGCATTTTGGAAGCTTATTGTCAACATTTTGCCTCAATTTCTGCACAAAAAACATTCTCCTATGCATGCAATGTAGGAAACTGTTTCAGTTGTCTACACTTTTTGCTGTAAACATTGTATGTGCACTCTAATCCAATTCAATACTGATTAGTTATATATATTTTAGTGGGAGAGTTAGGAACATGACATGCTTAACAGTGCAATATTATGCATACTTACTCAGAAATAAATATTACTGAATTCAGTTGGAGTTACTCCCAGGTAAGTGTGCATAAGATTACAGCCTTAATCTCTCCCACTGAAAACAGTGGGAGTTAAAATTGCTTAACTTTGTTAATATCGTATCCTTTCTGCTTTAACTATTAGGATAGAAAATAGACAACTCCTTGCATTGCAAATCTAAGCCTATGAAGAAATAATGATTCAATTTAAGTGAAATTACCCATATACCTAATCTTGTAGGTGCTGTAATCTTTTACTGACATGTTATGTATTTATTATTTTTATATATCATTTCATATATATAATTTTATATAGGGATTCTATATTGTTTGTGACCACAATCCTGCATGGATGGCAAGCAGAATGCAAAGTGGCTTTCATATGGCCATGGTCTCTCTTGTATTAGGATCAAATATCCCAACACCGCTCTTCTCCAACCCACTGGCATGCAATCTATTCCTTGCAGATTCTGGAGTGGAGCCATTGGGGTGCGGTGTAGGAGCAGAACATAATCAAAGTGGAAGAGCACTTGCAAGATGCTCAAAGATATGAGTATTACACCCTCACCCTCTCCAAATTGCTCTATTATTTTGAGCTTGAGTACTATCTGAAATGACAAAATGAACCCATTTCCTATTTACTGTATTTCTTTGTTTATTCAATATCCCAATATGTATATTTCATTGCTTGCCTGCTTGCTTGCTTGCTTACTTGCTTTCAGATATATATATCCTGCCTTTTCATCAGTGATGCCTCATTAAGGGAGCTTATTACAGTACAAAATTTCCAAACACTCAAGTTAGAAATCATAATATAAAAAGGCCAAGAATAGAAAATTTAAATCATCCAAAAGAAAATGTACAACAGCACAAAATAACATTAATTTGGGCCAAACACTATCTTAATAAGCTGAATTTTAGCTGCTCATCAAAACACTACCAATCAGTTCACCATATGGATCTCTCCGGGCAAGGCATTCACAATCTAGGTGTCACAGTAGAAAATTCCCTATTTCATCTACTCAGTTGCTGTACTTAACACAGTGAGAGGCTAATGAACACAAGATCCCAGTTGTTGAACGGAATGCTTCAGCAAGCTCATAGAGAAGGAGTTTGATCTTATGAGGTTAAGAACTCATAAGTTCTTAGGTTAAGGCATTTTACAATTATATTATTACTTTGTAAGCTGTTCTGATTACAAAAGTAGAAGAATAGATAAGATGATGGTGATGGTGAAGCCACATCCAGTGGTAATGAATTTCATTCTATGTTGGGTTGTTGCTTCTGTTTTGCACAAACTCATAACTTTCTTTTGACTGTCTTGAATATACTACCAATCTGGCTCATTCAATAAATCCAAGTTTTGCAATTTGTGACAAAGGGATTAATTTATTTCTAGCTGTTCTATCAACAGCATCCATGAGATTATAAATTATTATTCAGTCCCTTCTGAGCTGTTCTTTTCCAAAACTTTTCCATATGTAGCCAGGGGATCATGTGGTGAAGCAGTTCAATGGAGCTGTGCTGGTGAGTATCTGATTTTCAACAGAGAGTGAATGCCCACATATTTAGGGATGTACGGATTCGCCTCGCGTGGGCGTAGCGGCTTACCTTTTCTCCGCGGCAAGCCGCCCGCGCTGCCTGCACCGTTCCCATCACATCACTTCCGGCACCAGAAATGATGAGACGGGACCCTGCGCAGGTGCGCTGGACCCCCCATGCGACATACTGCGCCTGTGCAGGGTCCCATCGCATCACTTCCGGGGCCAGATGTGACACAACGGGACCAGCACCAGGGGCTCGTATGGCACAGAGAGCTGTTTCACGCTGCTCAGAAGACCGAGGCTGGGGGGGTGCCGCCGCAGCAAACCCCCCCCCATTTCTTCTACATGCATGTTGGTTCCTGCAACTGCACAACTGGTGCAAAGCTCTCCAAACTCTTTACACCCTTGTACTGCTTTGAAAAAGGAGGACTAGGAATGGGTGAATCTCTCAATTTTAGTTTCTTTCTTTTTCTCATTTTTTCAGACTTCATTTTATTCCCTCCTATTTCCACATTAATTTGATTTAAATGAAAATAAAAATAAAGTGTGCATGGAATTTTGTATGCATTTTTGTATGCATTCCTCTTAATATATACATTTTTGAACTGCTTTTTGCCTAAAAATGCATTTGTGCACATAAAGCAGGAAATAAGAGCCAAGACACAAAATGATGGTGTAAATTAGGGCCACATTTATTAATTCAAGGCCAGTATCAGGGCCGGTGCTACCATTAGGCCAACTAGGCAGCTGCCTAGGGCACAGGGCTAAAGGGGGTGCCAGAAATAGGGAGGGAGGGCTCAAGTGGGAAGGGGGCGCGCTAAATATCTGATCTTGCCTAGGGCACCAAACTGCCTTGCACCGGCCCTGGCCAGTATACCCATAAACAGGTGAAGTTTCCCAATCTGAGGAGTGGCGTAGTAGCTCGCCACTCCTCAGTTTTACATCACTAGGTGTTGGAACTGGAAGGCCTCCTCCATGTCATCTCCTCATGGGGCCGTGAAACACCATGCGGGTGAGATGGAATTGGCCTCAAAGGCGAACCCTATCTCCTCCGGCCGAGCCATAAAACCGGACTCAGGGAAGCCTCAGGTATCCCCAGTCATTTAAAAGTAGTGATGTACATGTACTTGTTGGGGTGCTCGCCGTGTGACAGCGAGGCTTCTTTCAGACTTCCTGAGGACCCAGAAGTGACGTGACGGGTCCTGGCTGTGTGCCAGGAACTGATGCGACAGGACCACGGCACTGTGTTTTTAACATAAGTACCCTAGAAAACCACCTTAAAACAGCCGTGAATAGCAAATGGTGGCTGTTAATGGTGGTTTTCTATGGTACTTATGTTAAAAACACAGTGCCGGGGACCCAGAAGTACCTCTCCCTGGCTCCTCTCCAGGGGGATGTGGCAAGCCAGGGAAAAGGTATGTGCCACGGGGCTCGGAGGGCTCGAGCGGGGTGAGTTCACCCCCACTTCCACCCCCAATCGAGATTCGCACACACCCCTGCCTAAAAGGTGCTGTGGGATAATCACCAAACCTCACCCCACTGCCTAAACCCACACTTACCGCCACAGAGAGGGACAGGGCTAAGCCAAGTCTCCTCTCCCCCACCTGTGCTGAATAAACTCAAGCAGGGCCCTTCGCAGATCCTCCAAGAAAATTTCATTACCCAGATCAGACAGATGAATGCCATCTGACCGATACAGCTCCCCCCGAGCCAAGGAGATCTCTGGGAGAGGAAGCGCAAAACCTACCCCTCTGAGGTCCCTGCAAAGCTCACAATTCAGCTTTCTTCCTGCTCTGTTCAAGGCTTTGGGGTTCGCACCACCCCGCCAACAGAAACGAGGCAACATCTGGGACCAGAGGATCTGGACCCCAGGCCAGCATGGCTGCACAACAGCAAGGTCCACCAATGCTTGCTTGATCAAGGACTTGCCCTTCAGCAATCAAAGATCATTCCCACCAAGGTGCACCACCAGCATGTCTGGGGGCATGGCCACTCAGCCAGAGAGGAGTCAAGTAGGAAGGAGGCCACTCCACTGCATTCCACGCTGACCCAGCCATTGCACATCTGCAATCCAGCCGATCCCAAGCTGCGGTGCCAACACTCGACCATACAGCTCTCTGGGCAGCCCAATATACCATGCTATGTCTAAACACGAGCACACGAACTGGCCTCGATTCACTCCAGTGACCTGCAATGAGAAAAGCACAGCGGCAGCACCACTCACAGTAACTTTCGAATATAAGAACGATAGGCAGCTGAGTGCCACCGGCCCACAGCCTGTATTCAAGCCGGAGAGAAGTACAGGGCCACCGCAGTTGAGGCGGCCCCAATCTGGAAAGAGTGTGTCCCAAAACACAAACCAGAGAGTCCCAATGCCGCCAAGGCTACCCACGCAATGGCCCAGAACTGGAACTTGGTTAGAGGGGACCCATCCTCATGACAAAAACGGGGCCAGGTGCCGAGCCCCGTCATGCAATGAAAACACGTAATGCCGTGAGTGGGCACAACTCTTCTGTAGAGTCAGGAGACAAAAGAACAGTCACACCCCTTCTGGCCTGATCAGATTTCGAGTGGCACAACAGAAGTTGAACACCCGCCAGAAGAAATAAAAGGTTGGTGAACTGCAATGGCCTGTTGGACATATCAGATGTGGAAACAAATTCCGATATATGGAATGCCCCGAAAAAGGCCATCAAGGCGGTGGCATGAAAAAGGGGGGCCTCTAAAGGAGCCCTACAGACTGTTGGCCACTGGGACTGCAGGCCAAGTAAAATGTTGGGCAACATGGGAACCCTGGGGTGGGGGGTCCTCTGGTTATGCCGGGATCAACCTATAAGCATTCTCCGGATCTGGAAATCACCAGAAGAATCAGCCAAACCCTGGGCCTTAGCCATAAATGGGAATGCAGCCAATTTGCCTCTAATGGTACAAACTGTCAGGCCCTGAGCATGCGAAAAAACCATAAATTCATTAAATGCTCCACAGGAATGGGCCAAATTGGAGGCAGGCCTGCAGATTGATGAAACTGAACAAAATCCTACCTGCCCTGCTGCTATAAGCATCTTTGGTGCTAGGGGTCAGGGATCTCAATATGGCTTGCTTGGCCACAGACTGCCAATCTGCCAAAGACAAGGCAGGATTAAAACAGGGGTGGGGGTAGCCCAAGGGGCAAGCTCCCGGAACCTGGCCATCTGATTGCGAGACAACGCATCGGCGATGCCGTTGTCCAGGCCCAGCACATGATGAGCTGAAAAAATTTATTTATTTATTTATTATATTTATTAATCGCCCATCTGGCCAGTCACCCGGCCACCCTAAAAAATGATATTAAACTGGAGACAAAGCAAGGTGTGGGCTCTGACCAAGACCATAACATTAGAGTTCTTGGAGGTCAAGGAGTTGACAACCTACACCGTGGCTAAGTTGTCACACCAGAAGTGTACAACCAAATTAGCCAGGAGATCTTTCCATAGGTGTGCCGCCACATATATTGGGAAAAAATTCCAGGAAGGGGAGGTCCCGACAAAGACCCAACCCAAGGTCTTCCATTGAGAAGGCCACGAGGCTGCACAGCACTGATCATGTAAGAAAACCGAAAAAGATCTAGTCTGGTTTGTACTGGGTCATGACGAGGAGTGGGTAGAAAAGAAAGTCTTTTTGGAATATTGAATTACGTCAATATTTTGGAACTAATGTATCCAGATTCACAGGCACTCATACATGCTTTAGAATTAGATTACCTTCAAAGTTCATGCCTCCTGCCCCTGCCGACCCAGCTATGCAGGTTTACGAAAGATTAGTGCTAAAAGACCTTGAACAGATAGAAAAAACAACAAAGTGTCCATGGAATAATAGCAGTCAAGAGGAAAGAAAGATTCTATTACATTTATCTCAAGACTACTGCATAGTCATAAAAGAAGCAGACAAAGGGGGAGCTATTGTGATTGAAGATAGCACAGATTATAAGAAGAAGAAAAAGAGATTCTACGTCAACTAGCAGACACTGTGCCATATTGGGTATGTAAAAATGATCATACTAATGAAATTGCAAAAGAAATTTAAAACATTCTATATGAGGGGGCCAGCCTAGGATTTATTACAGAAAATGAATTTGGCTTTTTGTACAAAGAAAAACCAAGAATTCCAGTTTTCTAAACTTTGCCAAAAAATTCATAAGAGAATGTTTCATTCTCCAGGTAGACTAATAGTATCAGGCTGCAGTTTCGTGCTTGAGCCTCTTTCACAATATGCAGATTATTTTTTAAAACTGTGGAGAAAGCCTGAGCACACATGGTTGAATGAACCCTGACATAGTTTTTCCCCTGTCGCTGACACCCCTCATTCCCCCATCTTTCTGCATAATCCCCACCCAGGGGCAGGAGACACAGTTCTGGGCAGACCAGTTGTACGGGGTCACATCTGCATAGCTACGTCTGCATACTTTCAATAGGGCGCCTTTACATCTACCCTCAAGGAAGGGCATAAACATTCCGGAGGTGGGGAGCAGTCTCAAAGAGCTGCAAAGTACCCCAAAGTATCCAGGAGATGCCAGCACCCAGGAGGCGCCACCACCCCGCAGGGTGGAACCTGCCCACCTGGTCATTGAGGGAGAGGAAGGGAGGGGGCGAGGGAGGGTAGAAAAGACAAGCCCTAGAGAACAAAGTGTTGGTTGGGAACACGGTGCAGGCTTGCACGGATCAGGTCCCTGGCTCCGGTCAGGACCAAGCAACTTCCAACCCCGTGTGTGGCGCCCGGAGACCGGCTACACAGACTGCTACGCTAGATCAGTAAGTAAGAGTCTATGATGTAAAGTTAATTCTCTGTATTGAGCAAAGCCTATCTTCGTATGTGTATTGAAGCTTTCTGCATCAGCTATTTTTATACACTTCCTTGTTTATGGTGTGAAATTCCTGTAGTCTATTAGTTCCGCCGCTCCATTAAACTCTTTGAAAATTAACCGCTTGTTGCCTCAGTATGATTCTGTGCACTTCAGTGTCAATGGTTGGTAGCGGCTGGGTTTAAAGTTCTAAGAAGCTGCGTAAAGGGCATTTCTTCGGTGCCGATTAACCCCTTAAGTGCCAAACCTGTGCAAAGGACCAGTCACAGTCTGCCACAAAAACCTTTCATACCTCTTATGCCTTCTTATGTACATGATTCTATGGATGTGTGTGTGGCTCGAAGGGGGGTGGAAGCTCAGCGAACTCGACACACTTGACCCCCCCCAAGTCACCACACGACTTACCTTGCTGCCACTCGCCTCGCTGCTAGGGATGTAGCTGAGCAGTCCGGCAGACAGGAGCAAGGCCCGTCAGACGGAATGCTCGGCCACCCACAAGGACGTACCTGCAGGCTCTCCGGCTCTGCGGAGAGCCTGCCTCCCTGTCCGATGGGTCCCATCGCATCACTTCTGGCGCGGAGGAAGTGACGCGATGGGACCCTGCGCTCTGTTTTGATGGGGGAACCATGGCAACAGGGCTGTTTAAGCCCTGTTGCCATGGTTCCCCGCGCCAAAACAGAGCACGGACGGGGCTCCAGCGCAGCCGGAGCAGTGGCTCCGCAGGCGGCGGAGGCGGCGCGGAGGCAGCGGAGGCATGCCGGAGCACAGGACCAGGTAGGATGATGGCGGTGGGGGGGTGGGGGCGGTGGGGGGTGGGGGGCAGTGGGGGTGCTCCGGTGGCAGCAGCAGCAACAGGGAGGGCTGGGGGGGTCCTCTGGTGGCATCGGCGGCTCGAGCGGCTTGAGCGGCTCGGAGAATGCTCCGCGCCGCTCTGAAGAGCAGGATTGGGCCGCCGCTGCTCGCAGGGGGCCAAGCCCGGAGCAAGCCTCCAGCTGACTCCAGGCTCGGCCCCACCACTACTCGCTGCTGCCAGAGCTCAACCAGACATCCGGATCCCAGGCTCTATGTAATTTACGTAAGTAGCATTGTAAAAGGTCATAACAATGGCCGCAGTGTGCATAACGTGGCCATTTTTATGACATTTTACGACATTTTATGATGTTACTTACATAAATTACATAGCACCTGGGACCCGGATGCCAGTTGAGCTCTGGCAGTGGCGAGGCAAGCGGACTCAGATGCTGGTCAAGCCAGCGGCAAGGCGAGCAGTGGCAAGGTAAGTCACGCGGAGTGTGAGGCGGAAACGCGCATATTGAGTGACACGTGAGCAGACAGGCGTGCTTTTCATTCATCCCTATCAGATTTCATACATGAAATAAAAACAATCCTTATAGAGGAGGATGACATTTTGATGACAATGGATGTAAGATCTTTATACACCAATATACCTCAAGAAGAGGCCTTATCGGTCATACAACATACATTAGATCTAAGAACAGGGGAACATCCTCCCACCCATGTTCTTTTCTCCCTTGCTGAGATAGCTTTGTGCCAAAATTACTTTAAATTTAATAACAAGTTTTACTGACAAACAAAGGGGGTAGCTATGGGATGTCCCATGGCCCCAGAGGTGGCTAATTTATATATGGCTGAATATGAGAAGGAACTTTTTTTACCGGAGGGTCCATACAACAAACATATTTTGATATGGCTTAGATATATAGACGAAGTTTTTTTTTCAGTTTGGCGGGGTGATGGAGAAACCTTACAACAATATATAATGCATATAAATTCTAGGAATTAGGATATTCAATTTGGCATTCAATATAAAACTTTAGAAATGTTAAAAAATATGTTACATGCGGCCACAATTTGCGTAACTTGCACAAACCATGGCCATTTTAAATGTATCTTACGCCATTTTCTACGTAAACAACATGCCGTCAGAAATCCGGAAGTTGCTTCCCTGGCTTGGCTCACGAAAACGCGAGTCGAGCTGGAGAAGCAAGTAGGGTGAGCAGAGCTTGGGGGGGGGGGTTGAGCTTGGTGAATTCACTGGACTTCCACCCCCCAATCGAGCTCTGCATATATCCCTACCGTGACGTCTCATTTGAGGTGAATATAACCATGTGCTTGAAGCCAGTTGCTCGGACTGAGCCCTGCAAACTTTATCAGCATCTCTAATTCTCTCACCTTTTCAGTTTCTTCAGGCCATTGCAATCATAAGTACTTCCTCTCTGGCGGTTACCTCTGTTTTATTCTTTAAGAAAATGTTCATAATTATCATTTTCAGAAATTAACAACCATGGATGATACATTCAAGTGTCTGCAGTAATTACTAGGGTTGTGTAAACCGATTTCAATTGATTAAACACTTGTCTTTAAATGAAAAGGGGGTTCATTAATCAATTACTTGTGGATATGTGTATCTAAAACTAGATAAAATATAGGCACAGCCTAGTTAGGATTTCCAAAACTTGACTCGGGTTCATTGCCCAAATGGAAGCAGTCTGCCTCTGAATCTGTGCAAGCCAAATGGGGCCATTTTTCAAAGTGCCTAGTTGGGGAACAAGTAAATTCTATTATAGGTGTGCACCAACCCTGGGATTTGACTTGGTCCCCAGCTTGGATGGATTCAGAAATCCAAGGATACATGCCACCCATTGAATATCATGGGAAATAAAAAAAATGGCTATTGCTTTTTTTCTCTTGATCATAATTGTATGATAATAGCCTCTAAGGCAGTGGTTCCCAACCTTGGGTCCCCAGAAGTTGTCGGCCTACACCTCCCAGAATATCCAGCCAGCATGGCTAATGGAAAGGGATGCTGGGAGCTGTAGTCCAGCAACATCTGGGGACCCAAGGTTGGGAACTACTGCTTTAAGGAGAGGGTTATACCTGCCAAATTTCAGACAATCAGGTGCAGGGAACATTGTACTACAAACTTTTATGTTTTGATATTTTTTATTATTCTTTTTTTTTCTTTTTAAAGAAAATGTCAATAACTGTGTGTTCACATCTCAACATTTTTGTGTGCTTGATAGAAGTGATAGAAGTCAGTTTTTGAAGGGTGTGGAATTTTTTTAAAAAAGCAGTACAATGCAGAGATAACAATATAAAGACATTTCCCTCATGGGTAATTGTATTTTCACCTGCATCAGAAATCAGCTGCTTTGTCACCAATTATCATTGTAGTTCTTTCACTACTCATAAATAAATGTTTGGACCTCAAAAGATTATTTCTGTCTCTTCTACTTAGTTGCATTGCACTCCTGAGAATAAAGCTCTCCAAGCCCCATGGAGACATTAATGTGCCTCTTTCACATGCATTTCAAATGCTCATTAACAGCCTTTCTCATCACCTGCACACACTGTGGCTGCCTCAAAAGAAAGACTGAATTTGCTCTAACAGTTTTTGCTACATTATCTTGAGCCATCATGGAGAATTTGATGTCACATGGAAAGAAATATATAAATGATCAGGTAAGTTATTATATGATATTTTCTCCTTTTGTAGGATTCATCATTCTTTCATGATTCATTCATTCTATTTTCATTCATCAGTCAGTCCTCTGGTATTTTGTATAGGGCTAAGGTGGTGTAGTGGTTTCAAATATGAGCTGTGAGTTGAGAATATTCTGAATCAAATTAAAAGCAGTTCTCCTTATCTCCAAATGTTTGAAATTAAAGCATAGATAGATAGATAGATAGATAGATGTGTGTGTGTGTGCAGTGCGCACACACACACGCACGCACACACACACACACACACACACATTTCTTTTCTGAATAACTCATTAGTGCCTCAAAATGGCATGTGCATAATATATTAACAATAATAATCATAATGTATTGTTTGAAAAGGCAGTTTCAAGCTCAGCAGCTTTGCTTGCCACAATATTGATGTGTCATTATATGAGGTGTCTTTCTGTTTTGTTCCTCAGGTGGCATGAAAACAATCGAGCAAACTATGAATAATCAATCCTCTGTGACAGAGTTTTTGCTCCTGGATTTCTCAGAGAATCGGGAACAGCAGATTCTACACTTCCTTGTATTCCTGGCATTGTATCTGGCAACTGTATTAGGGAATCTTCTCATCATCACTGCAATAGCCTCTGACCATCAGCTGCACAGCCCCATGTACTTCTTTCTGATGAATCTGGCCTTCCTTGACATTAGTTCAGTTTCAGTCATTATCCCCAAATCCATGGCCAATTCCCTCATGAATACTAGGTCCATTTCTTATTCAGGATGTGCTGCTCAAGTCCTCCTGTTTCTCTTCTTTGTAGCAGCTGATCTTTTCCTCCTCACAGTCATGGCATATGATCGGTATGTTGCCATTTGCAACCCTCTGCAATATCAGATGGTGATGAACAGGAGAGCCTGCACTGAAATGGTTGTTATGTCATTGATCAGTGGCCTTTTGTATGGGGGGTTACACACCAGTAGCACCTTTGCAACTCCCTTTTGCTCTAATCTTGTCAATCAGTTTTTCTGTGAAATTCCACATTTACTTAAACTCTCCTGCTCTGATTTAAACCTAATCGAAACTGGAGTGCTCATATTCAGTGCTTTTGTTGCAGCAGGCCCATTTGTTTTTGTTGTTGTCACCTATGTGCACATCTTCATTGCAGTGTTAAGAATGCCCTCTGAGCAGGGAAAGAAAAAAGCCTTCTCAACTTGTCTTCCCCATCTCATTGTCTTTTCTACATTTGTACTGACTGCATCCTTTGCTTACCTCAAATCCACCTCTAATGCTCCATCACATTTGGATTTGGCAGTTACCATGATATATTCCATGATTCCACCCTTGCTGAATCCAGTGATCTACAGCTTGAGAAACGAGAAGATCAAACTTGCCTTGTCGAAACTATTGGGGATAAGAAGCTCATCTAGACCTTTTTTTGGGTAGATGTGGATTCTGTTATACATATGGGTTATTTTGCATGCATAGGGTCACTAGGGGAGGAATGGATTAATGGGAACTAAACCGCTTAATCACGCCTATGTCCTTCACATCTGGGAATCTTCCTTAGAGGAAGTTTCCTCTGTCTCCTGTGGACCTTCATGGCGCAACACATGCCTTGCTGGTTCTATTCCAGCCATGCTGATTTCCAACAGATTCTTACAAACCTTAAGCTGTGCCTTCATGGACAAACAAACATGCAAGAATACCGGATGCTGTCAGTACAATTAACCTGCTGTTTTGTTTGCTATAACTAGTCTCCCAAGTAGCCTTTCTGGGAGAGACCACGTGGTGAGCAGCCTTGCAGTTTTTAGTAAGTTAGTACAAAGCTTCTGCTTTCCTCTGCTACGATATACCAAATTCCTTTCCACAACAGATTCTAACTACACATAGTTACACAACTGTAAGAACTTGAGTATATTCAAATCATATATTCAAATGTGGCGGTGAACCTACTTAAAACTCTATATCACAGCAAATCATGGGACATTTTTCAAAGATGTTAACTGCAAATACTTTTCAATAGTTCAATCAGTTTGCATTTCACATTGGTTTTAACAGAGTTTGGACTGAGTTGGCTTTTCCTAATCTAGTTGACATCTGTGAGTGGGCACTGAGCAAGACACATATTGTAGGACAAGAGGGGAGCTTGAATTTATACACCTATTGATAGCATTGAATTCCCCTGAGTTGTGCTTGTCCCTTATTCCATCCAGCTCTAATCAAACTAGTCCTGGATAACTAGTTTTGTAAGCAAGCATGAATGAGGGGCCAGAATTTTGCTCTGGGCTGCCAGTTGCTGCCCCTCTCCTCCAGCTTATGATCACAATGCCCCTTGCTGAACTTCGCCATGGACATGTACCAGGATAAGCCACATTGTGACTATTTCTGAAGATTACTGAAGATGGTCTCCACTGAAGATTGTTAGTGAAGATAAACGGGTTATCAAACATAAAACCCAGTGGATTTACCCACCTTCTCAGAATTCCCAATAAAACTTATAGCACCCTGGTTACATTCCACTGAAATTATTGAAACATCTCCTAAGATCGGAATCAATGCCTTCTGAATAAAGAGTTTTTATTAATAATAAAAGCCTTAGGTCTATATTTGTGTTTGCCTACTTTTCCCAGAGGTGAGTCAGGTGACATCTACCGGTATTTATGGAATCAAATGCTATGCTGAGGTCTATAAAAGTTGCAAAGAGTTGTCCACCCTTAGCAGTATACTTGGTTATAAGATGATGTAAAATAAAACAATTTTCCAGAGCAGATCTTCTCTTCCTGAAGCCAGACTGTTCTGCAAAAATGGCATCTTCCTCCACCCAGTCCTCTAATTTTTGTAAGAGGTGCTTAGCATAAATGTTTGCTGGGATGTCAATCAGACTGATAAGCCTATAGTTACTGGGATCCTGCTGGTTGCCTTTCTTAAATATAGGTACAATTATAGTAAGGTTCCAGCCCATTGGGATACAACCTGTGATATTTACGTGAGTAAATAAGCCAGCCGACAGTCTGACCCACCTGTCCACATCATTCTTAAATAATTCAGGTGGTAAAAAATCCTCACCTGGCGCCATGTCTGATTGAGCAATTTAATCTCAAGAGCAGATACAGGAGGCCATAAAGGGAAAAAGTTTTTATCTTGTATTGGGGGAGTTTACTTTCCATCCTTCTTCATCCTATCTAAATAACCGCAAATAATGCTTTTCACATGTTGCGGCAGATATAGGAATGCCAAAAGTATAATTTGCTTCTTTCAATCTTCCAGCAATTAAATGCCAAAAAATAGGCCAAGTTTGCCCATGTTGAGGCTGATTCAAGCTCAGCCGAGATAAATTCCTGGAGTTATGGTTTCCTAACTGCGATTATTATTTAATTTTATATTCACGTCTGAGTTTTAACATATCATTTTCCCCCAACATTTTCTCCCCCTTGTATGGCCAGATTCTTGGTAACTGCTGATCTGGATAACATACATAAGCAGGAGCCTCTCTTCTGTCTCTGTTCCTGACTCCCAGCTGAGTAGAAGCACAAGAGAGAGGCTCCAGCTGTTTTTGGTGCTCCAATAGGCAAGGAGGTCCCAGAGTGTGAGTGAACAGAGAGAGCGCACAGGGAGAGCAAACAGGATTTTGGCAGTGGAGTTCGGCAGGGGAGGTCAAGGGGGAGGTCCCTAAGAAATTTTCTAGATTGTTTGTTTAGTTCTAGTAACACACACTTATATACCATTTGGACTGTGTTGTTAACATTCAGGGAAGGCAGGAAAAGGCACCGGCCATTCCAGTACAAAAAGAAAGGTAGAAACATGAAGGGAATAGAGAACTATGGATGGAAAAGTAGAGACGTAAATGTACCTGGGGGGGGCCCGCCCCGCCTCACCTCACCTCACCTCTCCACAGCAGGGGCCCTCCACCGCTCGATTCTCAGCGGTGCGGAGCAAGTATCTGCATCGCTCAAACTGCCCTCGCCCGCTGTGATGGTCCCATTGGGTCACTTCTGGCTGGCTGGAAATGACATGACAGGATGCTGCACCGGCGCGATGGGACCCCTTGCTGCGTCTTTTCTGTAGAAACTAGGGCAACAGGGCTGTTTTAAGCCCTGTTGCCCTGGTTTCTATGGAATAGACGCAGTGCAAGTTCCCGGAGCGCCGGTGTAGGGTCCCGTCATGTCACTTCAGGCCAGCCGGAAGTGATGCGATGGGACCATCGTTGCAGGCATGGGCAGCTCATCGCAGAGAGGCAAGCTGGGCTGGAACCCGGGAAGGCCCGCGAGTCTCGGGTGGGCATGAGCGGGGCCGATTTTGGCAGCTACACCCGCTTGAGGTGAGTGGTTACATCCCTATGGAAAAGATTCTGCAGTGGTGCAATGTGTGTGCAATGTCTGTTTACCTGCCTGAGATTAACATGGCCTACATGTGAAACAAGTGCAAGCTGGTCATGCTGTTGGAAGAAAAGGTCAGAGGACTGGAGCAGCAAGTGTCAATCCTCAGGAGTATAAGAGAAATTGAAGAGTTCTTAGACAGACTGGTGGAACTACAACAGCAGCTAGGGATGTAACTGCTCACCTTGCGTGGGCTCAGCGGGACCGAACTCGGCCCCGCTCGTGCCCACACGAGGCTCATGTGGGCCTACCTGCGGGTGTCCGACGGCTCCTCGGCTCAGCTCTCTGTGGACTGTGCTGGTCCCATTGCGTCACTTCCGGCGCAGCGGAAGTGACGTGATGGGACCCTGCTCCAGCGCACTGGACCCCCGCGCTATGTTTTTGGCGGAGGAAACCAGGGCAACAGGGCTGTTTAAGAAGAAGCCAATGTGGCTTCACAAAAAACTCAGAGATGACCTGAAAACAAAAAAGGACACATATAGGATGTCGAAGGAAGGCCAGGCTACAAGGGAAGAGTACAGGCATGTAGCACAGAACTGCAGGAATAGTGTAAGGAAGGCTAAAGCTGAGAATGAGCTGAGGCTAGCAAGGAGTGCTAAAAACAGCAAGAAAGCTTTCTTCAGATACATGCATAGTAAAAGACAGAGGAAAGAACTGGTGGTTCAACTACGCAATGAGGATGGCAAATTGTTAACAGAAGACAAAGAAAAGGCAGAAGTGTTCAGTTCTTACTTTGGCTCGGTCTTCTCACAAAAGAGAGTTTATGTCCCCCTGGCAAACCTGAAGTGCAAACTGAAGGGGCAGGATTGCAGCTTGAGATTGATAGGCAAATGGTCAAGGAGCACCTGATTACTTTGAATGAGTTTAAATCTCCAGGGCCTGACAAACTGCATCCTAGAGTAATAAAGGAACTGGCAGAAGAACTCTCAGAACCACTGTCTATTATCTTTGAGAAATCATGGAGGACAGGTGAAGTGCCAGATGACTGGAGGAGGGCGTATGTTGTTCCTATCTTCAGAAAGGGCAAGAAGGAGGAACCTGGGAACTATAGGCCAGTCAGTCTGACATCAATCCCTGGGTAAATTTTGGAGCAGATTATAAAGAAGTCAGTCTGCGAGCACCTTGAAAACAATACAGTGATTACTAGAGAAGCCAGCATGGATTTGTCAAGAACAAATCCTGCCAAACTAATCTGATCCCATTTTTCGATCGGGTAACCTCCTTTGTGGACTGTGGGAATGCTGTGGACATAATATATCTGGACTTCAGCAAAGCTTTAGACAAAGTGCCTCATGATATCCTGTTTAGCAAGCTAGCTGAAAGTGGGCTGGACAGAACAACTATCAGGTGGATCCACAATTGGCTACAGAATCAGAATCAAAGACTGCTTATCAATGGTACCTTCTTAAACTGGGGAGAGGTAACGAGCGGGGTACCACAGGGCTCGGTCCTGGGCCCAGTACTCCTCAACATTTTTATTAATGACTTGGATGAGGAGATGCAGGGAATGCTTATCAAATTTGCAGATGACACTAGTGATGAAAGAAGAAACGGGGGGGGCTCGCCTCTCCGCCGCTGCGACTCTCCATGGTGGCGCCCCCCCGGCCTTGGTCTTCTGAGCGGCGCGGAGCAGCTCTCTGCACTGCGCGAGCCCCCGTTGCTGGTCCCGTCGTGTCACATCCGGCCCCGGAAGTGACGCGATGAGAACCTGCGCAGGCGCAGTATGTCACATAGCTCTCCAGAGCACCTGCGCAGGGTCCTGTCACGTCATTTCTGGTGATGGAAGTGACACCATTGGACCGGTGCGTGTGGCTCGCCATGGAGAGGCAAGCCGCCCGGGAGGAAAGGTAAGCCCGTGCGAGCCCCGCGCGGGTATGAGCAGGGCCAATTTCGGCCCGCTACGCCCGCGCGAGGCGAATCGGTACATCCCTACCATGACACAAAGTTGGGTGGAACAGCTAATACTATGGAAGACAGAAACAAAATTCAAAGCGATCTTGATAGGCTGGAGCGCTGTTCTGAAAAAAACAGAATGAAATTTAATAGGGATAAATGCCAGGTGCTGCACCTAGGGAAAGGAAACCAAATGCACAGTTACAGTATGGGGGACACTTGGCTCAACAATACTACAAGTGAGAAGGATCTTGGAATTGTGGTAGATCACAAACTGAATATGAGCCAGCAATGCGATGTGGCTGCAAAGAAGGCAAATGCTATTTTGGGCTGCATTAATAGAAGTATAGCTTCCAAATCGTGTGAAGTGATAATTCCCCTTTACTCAGCACTGGTTAGGCCTCATCTTGAGTACTGCACCCAGTTCTGGGCACCACACTTTCAGAAGGACGTAGAGAAACTGGAGAGGGTTCAGAGGAGGGCAACAAGGATGATAAAGGGACTAGAAACAAGGCCCTATGAGGAGAGACTGAAAGAACTGGGCATGTTTAGCCTTCAGAAGAGGAGACTGAGGGGAGATATGATAGCACTCTTCCAGTATTTAAAGGGTTGTCACAAAGAGGACAGCCAGGATCGCTTCTCGATCATCCCAGGTTGCAGGACATGGAATAATGGGCTCAAGTTACAGGAACCCAGATTCCACCTAAACATCAGGAAAAAATTCCTGACTGTCAGAGCAATAAGACAATGGAACCAACTACCTAGGGAGGTGCTGGGCTCTCCCACTCTGGAGGCATTCAAGGTGCAGCTGGACAGCCATCTGTCAGGGATGCTTTGACCTGGATTCCTGCATTGAGCAGGGGGTTGGACTTGATGGCCTTCTAGGCCCTTTCCAACTCTACTTTTCTATGATTCTATGATTCTTCTTTTTTCATTTGGGCAAAAGAAAGTGCATTTTGCATCTGCAGGTTGCCAGAATATTGAGGTGTCTTTCTGTTTTGTTCCCCAGGTGGCATGAAAACAATCGAGCAAACTACGAATAATCAATCCTCTGTGACAGAGTTTCTGCTCCAGGATTTCTCAGAGACTCAGGAAAAGCAGATTATATTCTTCTTTGTATTTCTGGTATTGTTTTTGACAACCGTAACAGGGAATCTTCTCATCATTTCTGCAATAGCCTCTGACCATCACCTGCACACCCCCATGTACTTCTTTCTGATAAACCTTGCCTTCCTTGACCTCAGTTCAGTTTCAGGCATTATCCCCAAATCCATGGCCAATTCCCCCATGAATAGTAGTTCCATTTCTTAATTAAGGATGTGTTACTCAAATCCTCCTCTTTGTCTTCTTTATATCTTCTGAAATTTTCCTCCTCACAGTCATGGTGTATGATTGGTATGTTGCCATATGTAATCCTCTGCAATATCATATGGTGATGAACAGGAGAGCCTGCACTGAAATGGTTGTTATGGTATGGCTCGGTGTAGGGATGTAACCGCTCGCCCGTGCGGGCTGAGCAGGGCCAAGCTCGTATTTTGATCTTGTCTGGATAGGTAACAAATGAGGGATCTTATATCTCTGGTTCTTCCGACGACTACCACCCCAATTACCATCATTAAACTGAATTCCTGTTTCACTCTCTCTTAAAGGGAGTGTGGAGTTAATGTACAACTGAAGTGATTCATTTTGCGGTTGCTTTAGCTCATGCACTAGCTCTCGGAACCCCTTATTCTGGGGGCAGGGAAAGCCACCGTAGGTAAAGGAGGCTGCGTCCGGATGACACAACAACTAACCATGGCTACTTACCCATGATGGGTTGGCATGGCACCTCATCTGAACCAGGTCAATGGGCAAGTTCGTACATCATGTTAAGCCGCCCTGCGAATAACCATCAGTGGGTGGGTTGTTCGCAGAACAACCCTCAGTGCACCCGACAGATGATCGGGCTCACCCTCCTTCCCCTTCAGTCCTCCAGCTGGTATCCCTGGGGACTTGGTGGCTAAAACTGCCTTGTGCCCTCATCCTATTCCGATTGTGAGCCCTTTTTTGCCTGTCATCATGGCTTTTGTCCCCCTTTACTGTTTTCTTATGGAGATTGCATTTTCACAAAGGGCCCAAGCAGTACATTGGAGGTCTATCATTGGTTCGCCAACCCTTTCTTTGGTTATTTTTTAAGCGCAAGAAATTTGCACAAATATTCCTGTTGATTTTTTAAATTATTATTATTTTAGTCTAGAGGGTTTTGCTGTGAAGGGGGTGATCTACTAGCCAACCTTTTTTGTGAGCAAACGCATGCCTTTGCTTTCCCTTGACAGCTCACCTTTTCACAGCTGTCAAGAGAGTGAATAGTAAAACAATAAACCTATTTGCACTTTGCAGCCTCTCTGGCTCAATGTCCATGGTTGGTGACTATTGCACTTTGAGCGCCGACATCCTCCAGGACAGTGCCCAGATGATACTTTCCATTTTGCACCCCACAAGTGCACACATCTGCACTTGCACAAGTTTGATTAATTTTTTAAAAGTGCAAACTGCACATTTCTTGCGCTTAAAAAATAATTTAAAAAGGGGTGGTGAACCAGTGACAGCGTCTCCAATGTACTGCTTCAGCACTTTGGAGGGGCTGTCACTGGCTGTCAACTTAGAGACTGCAAAAAGCAATCTCTGAAAAAAAAGGGGAAGAAAGTCACATTGAGCAAAAAAGGGCTTGTGATCTCAGCTGGCGACACTGAGCCAGTGACGGTTGCTCCACCATAAGGCTTGGGCCTGGGCAAGCTTGGCAAGAGTGGCAAGGGTTTTTTGCTGCTCTTGCATACTGCCTTGCTCACCGCTTCCTGCATAATGGGGTCAGTTGCCTGGGTTCAGACAACACAACAACCCATTGCGGGTTCAACAGCCCCTTGAACAAGCCATGGATTGTCAGGGTGGCTTTTGGACCTCAAACAAGCCACCCTGCGGAACTTGGTCTGGGTTTGCATGACACAACAACCCACTGTGGCTTGTCACCCATAATGGGTTGTCGTATCATGCAAACCCAATCAATATGTTGGTGTTCTGTGTGTGTGTGTGTGTATGTATGTGTGTGTGTGGGATCTGTAGTTATTTATTGATCCATTATTAGTTCAGGTTATTTGGATTTTTATTTTTATTTTTGGAGTGGGGGGTCAAAGAAAAATCATTCCATTAGCCCTAGGGAACTTTAGACTTGCTAATTTTGAATGGCCATCATCCACACTACATCAAATAGATTTGTTTGGGGGGGGGGATTATGATGACTTTCAAAAACACTTTTTTGACAGGGGAATGGAGGTTGTCATCTGCTGCTGAAATTAAAAACATTTTTAAAACCTGTTGCATTACAAGCTACTTACATAAGCCTAAGCAACACGTTGGAGCATAGCAAATGCAATCGAAGCTCCACCATCACCTACACAGAGACATCTTAACTGGTTTTATGAGGATCTAATAGCCTCCTGAGAACTTAACACCCTGAGGACATGTAGAAATGAGACATGGAGAAAGCTCATTTATCACAGCGTGTTTTTGTCCACCACTCTCAGTAGAGAGTGAATGGTTTTCAGAGAGCACCAGTCTCTCAGACTGATACAGCTGAATGAAAAAGAGGCAGCTGAGACATCCTTCTTTTCACAGTCACCAAGCAAGTCAGAGCATACATAATGGCAAACCAATCAAGAGTGAGTGAATTCTTTTTGAATGGATTCTCTGATACTCGGGAGCTGCAGATAGTTCACATCATCATTTTTCTAATACTTTATTTGGTGGCCCTCATAGAAAACCTTCTCATCATCACCGTCATAATTTCTTGCCATCAGCTCCATACACCCATGTACTTCTTTCTGGCCAACCTGTCATTCCAAGACTTTGGCTCCATATCTGTCACAGTTCCCAAGTCCGTGGCAAATTCCTGGATGAACACCGAAGCCATTTCTTATGCTGGATGTGTCTGCCAAGTTTTCTTCCTTGTTTTCTTCTTGATGTCCCACTACTTCCTCCTTGGTGTTATGGCATATGACCGCTATGTTGCCATCTGCAATCCACTACATTATGGGACTGTAATGAACAAGAAAACCTGCATCCAAATGGCAACCTGTGCATGGACCAGTGGCCTTTTCTATTCAACATTGTATACTGGAAATACATTCACAGCACAGTTCTGTTCCAATATAATCAACCAGTTCTTTTGTGAAATCCCACAACTACTGAAGAACTCTTGCTCTGACCCATATTTTCCTGAAGTATGGGTGATGACCTTTGGTGCTTGTTTAGGCTTCATTTATTTTGCTCTCATCACTTTTTCTTATGTTCAGATCTTCAGAGCAGTCCTAAGAATTCCATCCACACAAGGGAAGCAAAAAGCCTTTTCCACTTGCTTGTCACATCTTATTGTCATCGTCCTGTTCCTGGTGAATGGTACCTTTGCCTACATAAAGCCAAGCTCCTGCTCACTATCGGTATTCGATCTCTTAGTTTCTATCCTGTATTGTATAGTGCCACCTGTAGTGAACCCACTGATCTATAGCATGAGGAACAAAGAACTCAAAATGGCATTTTGGAAGCTGATTGTCAACATTTTGCCTCAGTTTTTGCACAAAAACCATTCTCCTATTCATGCAATGTAGTACTAGGAAACTGCTTCAGTTGTGTACAGTTTTTGGTGTAAACATTGTATGTACACTCTAATCCATTTCAATACTGATAAGTTGTATGGATTTTAGTGGGAGAGTTAGGAACATGACATGCTTAACAGTGCAATATTATGCATCCTTACTCAGAAATTAATACCACTGAATTCAGTTGGAGTTACTCCCAGGTAAGTGTGCATAAGATTACAGCCTTAATCTCTCCCACTGGAAACAGTGGGAGTTAAAATTGTTTAACTTTGTTTATATCTTATCCTTTCTGCTTTAACTTTTAAGATAGAAAATAGACAACTCCTTGCATTGCAAATCTAAGCCCATGAAGAAATAATTATTTCATTTAAGTGAAATTACCTATATACATAATCTTGTAGGTGCTGTAATCTTTTACTGACATGTTATATATTTATTTATTTTTATATCATTTCATATATATAATTTTATAAAGGGATCCTATATTGTTTTGTAACAACAATCCTGCATGGATGGCAAGCAGAATGCAAAGTGGCCATGGTCTCTCTTGTATTAGGATCAAATATCCCAACACTGCTCTTCTCCAGGCCACTGGCATGCAGTCTATTCCTAGCAGAAGCTGGAATGGAGCCATTGGGGTGGAGTTCTGGAGAGGAAAACGATGGAAATGGAAGAGCACTTGCAAGATGCTCAAAGGTATGAGTATTACACCCTCACCCTCTCCAAATTGCTCTATTATTTTGAGCTTGAGTACTATCTGAAATGACAAAATGAACCCATTTCCTATTTACTGTATTTGTTTGTTTATTCAATACCCCAATATGTATATTTTATTGCTTGCTTGCTTACTTGCTTTCAAAATATGTATATCCTGCCTTTTCATCAGTGATGCCTCATTAAGGCAGCTTATTACAGTACAAAATTTCCAAACACTCAATTTAGAAATCATAATAGAAAAAGGCCAAGAATAGAAAATTTAAACCATCCAAACGAAAATGTACAGCAGCACAAAATAACATTAATTTTGGCCAAACACCATATTCCCTGCAGCACGAAGCAATTCTCCACCCTCTCTTCATGCTGCTCGGGCAGCCGCACCGGCAGCGTAGGGTCCCGTCGCGTCATTTCCGGCTGGCTGGAAGTGACGCAAAGGGACCCTGCGCCGCGTTTTTGGTGTAGATACCAGGGCAACATGGCTTAAAATGGCTGTTTTAAGCCATGTTGCCCTGGTTTCTATGCCAAAAACGGGGTTCCATCGTCCCATTGCATTACTTCGTGGTGGCCAGCAATGCGATGGGACCCTGCGCTGAGTGCTGGCGTGGCAGCGTGGCGGCTTGAGTGGAGGGGTGAGCGGGCGCCAGGTAAGGCCCGTGAATATCAGGGGGCGCTAGTGGGGCCGATTTTGGCCCCATTTCAGCCCCCTGATATTTGCACTAACATCTCTACTTTTAGCTGCTCATCAAAACACTACCAATGAGTTCACCATATGGATCTCCCTGGGCAAGGCATTCACAAACTAGGTGTCACAGTATAAAATTCCCTGTTTCATCTACTCAGTTGCTGTATTTAACACAGTGAGGGGCTAATGAACACAAGACCCCAGTTGCTGAATGGAATGCTTCAGCAAGCTCATAGAGAAGGAGTTTGATCTTATGAGTTTAAGAACTCATAAGTTCTTAGGTTAAGGCATTTTACAATTATACTGATTATTACTTTGTAAGCTGTTCTGATTACGAAAGTAGAAGAATAGATAAGATGATGGTGATGATGGTGATGGTGAAGCCACATCCAGTGGTAATGAATTTCATTCTATGCTGGGTTGTTGCTTCTGTTTTGTACAAACTAGAAACTTTCTTTTGATAGCCTTGAACAGATTACCAGTCAAGCTCATTCAATAAATGCAAGTTTTACTATTGTGACAAAGGGAGAAATTTTATTTCTAGCTGTTCTATCAACAGCATCCGTAATATTATAAATTATTATTCAGTCCTTTCTGACGTGTTCTTATCCAAAACTGAAGAGCCTCAAATGCTATAACCATTACTTACAGAAGAAGTGCTGAAAACCCTTGAGTGGAAGGCCTGCACCACATGGAACTCTGAAATCAATCACACTCCATGTTTCCTTTTATCTCCATTATATGTAGCCAGGGATAATGTGGTGAAGCAGTTCAATGGAGCTGTGCTGGTGAGCATAACAGAGACAGAGAGTGAATGCCCGCCCCACATATGGAGTCATTGATTGCTGCAACTGCATAACTGGTGCAAAGCTCTCCAAACCCTTTGCAGCCTTGTACTGCTTTGAAAAAGGAGGACTAGGAATGGGTGAATCTCTCAATATTGGTTTCTCTCTTTTTCTCATTTTTTCAGGCTTCATTTTATTCCCTCCTATTTCCACATTAATTTGATTTAAATTAAAAAAAAAAAGAAGTGTGCATGGAATTTTGTATGCATTTTTGTATGCATTTCTCGTAATATATACATTTTTGAACAGCTTTTTGCCTCAAAATGCATTTGCATACGTAAAGCAGGAAATAAGAGCCGAGGCACAAAATGATGGCGTAACTTAGGGTCACGTTTATTAATTCAAGGATCTGTGAAGGAAAGAGTGCGGGTGCTAACTAAACTGGCCATTTGCCAGTAAACCCATAAACAGGCAAAGCATCCCAATCTGAGGAGTGGAGTAAAAAATTGCCACTCCTCAGTTTTATACCAGTTGGTGTTGGAAGGCCTCCTCCATGTCACCTCCTCACGGGGCCATGAAATGCCATGCAGGTGAGACAGAATTGGCCTCAAAGGCGAACCCTATCTCCCCCGGCCGAGCTGTGAAACCGGGCTCAGGGAAGCCTCAGGTATCGCCAGTCAGCTAAAAGGTGCCATGGGATGATCACTGAACCTCACCCCACTGCCTAAACCCACACTTACTGCCAATGTGACCGAATTCATGAAACTACACAAAACAAAAAAGCACCCAACCCAACAACACAGTGTAGAATAGGCGAAACACTTACACCACCACCAGGCCAATCAGCAATGGTGAGCCAAAATTCCTACTCGGCCCCATCAATCGACAACCAGAAAAACCCACACTGTGAATTGGGTGGGAGGGGGGAGCTGCTTGGAGAAAAGAGACTGAGGGGAGGAGCAACATGGCCTAACAAAGGCCTCTGCCACTCCTCCCCCATTCAATCCTATTGGTGATTTTAAATATCAACACCAGTTCTGACTCTCATATCTGCCAGCGCGCAAATTATCTCCACACCAACAGCTATGCGTTAGGTGGTGGAAGGGTATTGCACTCGTAAAACAGGAAAGAGCCGAGAAAGAAAATGGTGTAAATTGGGGCCACATTTATTAATTCGAGGGTCTGTGAAGGGAAGAGTGTGGGTGATAACTACTAAACTGGCCATTGCCCAGTATACCCATAAACAGGTGAAGCTTCCCAATCCGAGGAGTGGCGTAGTAACTCACCTCAGTTTTCCATCACTCAATGTTGGAAGGCCTGCTCCATGACACCTCCTCATGGGCCATGAAACACCATGTGGGTGAGACAGAATTGGCCTCAAAGGAAAACCCTATCTCCCCCGGCCGAGCCATGAAACCGGGCTCATGGAAGCCTCAGGTATCGCCAGTCACCTAAAAGTAGTGATGTACATGTACCTGTTGGGGTGCTCACCGTGTGACAGCGAGGCTTCTTTCGGACTATCCAGGGACCCGGAAGTGATGCGACCGGTCCTGGCTCTGTGCCAGGAACTGATGCGATGGGACCATGGCACTGTGTTTTTAATGTAAGTACCCTAGAAAACCATCTTAAAACGGCCGCGAATAGCAAATCGTGGCCGTTTATGGTGGTTTTCTATGGTACTTATGTTAAATACACAGTGCCGAGGACCCAGAAGTACCTCTCCCTGGCTTCTCTCCAGGGGGATGTGCTGAGCCAGGGAAAAGGTAAGTGGCACGGGGCTCGGAGGGGTCGAGCGGGGTGAGTTCACCCCCACTTCCACCCCCAATCGAGATTTGCGCACATCCCTGCCTAAAAGGTGCTGTGGGATGATCACCGAACCTCACCCTGCTGCCTAAACCCACATTTACCACCAGAGAGAGGGGCTAAACCAAGTCCCCTCACCCCAACCTGCACTGAATAAACTCAAGCAGGGCCCTTCGCAGATCCTCCATGAAAATGTCATTACCCGGATCAGACAGATGAACGCCATCTGACCGATACAGCTCCCCCTGAGCCAAGGAGATTGCGGGTGAAGAAGCACAAAACCTACCATTTAGAGGCCCCTGCAAAGCTGACAATTCAGCTTTCTTCCTGCTCTGTTCAAGGCTTTGGGGTTCACACCAACCCGCCAACAGAAATGAGGCAACATCTGGGACCAGAGAATCTGGACCCCAGGCCAGCACTGCTGCAAACAGCAAGGTCTGCCAATAGTTGCAAATGGGCATGTAACCGCGAGTCTTGGGGGACTGAAATGAGGCAGAAATCAGGCCCCGCTCTCCCCCTGAGACTCACGGGCCTTACCTGGCTGCCGGCTCTTCCCTCCTCTCGAGCCGCTGCACTGCCGCACCGGCAGTGCGGGGTCCCATCGCATCATTTCAGGCCACCAGGAAGTGACACGACTGGGACCCTGCACTGCCGGCGTGGCGGAATCCTGTGCCACATTTCTGGCGTAGAAATCAGGGCAACATGGCTTAAAAGGGCTGTTTTAAGCCATGTTGCCCTGGTTTCTATGCCAAAAATGCAGCGCATGGAGAGTGGAGCAGGAGACTCGATCCGCGCCACAGAGAATCCGGGCTTTGGGGGGAGCTGCTTGCTAAGGCAAGGCGAGCCCACCCCAAAGGTACGGAACACACCACTATCATGCAAACTTTATCAGCATCTCTAATTCTCTCACCTCTTCAGTTTCTTCTATCCATTGCAATCATAAGTACTTCCTCTCTGGCTGTTGCCTCTGTTTTATTCTTTAAGAAAATGTTCATAATTATCATTTCCAGAAATTAACAACCATGGATGATAAATTCAAGTGACTTCAGTAATTACTAGGGTTGTGTAAAGCCATTTTAATTGATTAAGCACTTGCCTTTAAATGAAAAGGGGGTTCATTAATCAATTACATGTGGATATATGTATCTAAAACTAATAAAATATAGGCACAACCTAGTTAGGATTTCCAAAACTTGACTCAGGTTCAGTGCCCAAGTGGAAGCGGTCTGCCTCTGAATCTGTCCAAGCCAAATGGGGCCATTTTTCAAAGTGCCAAGTTGGGGAACAAGTAATTCTATTATAGGTGTGCACCAACCCTAGGATTTGACTTGGTCCCCATCTTGGATGGATTCAGAAATCTAAGGCTACATGCCACTCATTGAATATCATGTATGATAATAGCCTCTAAGGCAGTGATTCCCAACCTTGGGTCCCCAGATGTTGTTGGCCTACACCTCCCAGCATATCCAGCCAGCATGGCTAATGGAAACGGATGCTGGGAGCTGTAGTCCAGCAACATCTGGGGACCCAAGGTTGGGAACTACTGCTCTAAGGAGAGGGTTATACCTCTCCTTAGAGCAGACAATTAGGTGCTGCAGGGAACATTGCACTACATGGTTTTATCTTTTGATATTTTTTATTATTCTTTTTTTTTTTTTAAGAAATTGTCAATAACTGTGTGTTCACATCTCAACATTTTTGTGTGCTTGAAAGAAGTGATAGAAGTCAGTTTTTGAAGGGTGTGGAATTTTTTTTTTAAAAAAAGCTATACAACGCTGAGATAACAGTAAACAGACATTTCCTTCATGAGTAATTGTATTTTCACCTCCATCAGAACTCAGCTTCTCTGTCACCAATTATCATTGTAGTTCTTTCACTACTCATAAATAAATGTTTGGACCTCAAAAGATTATTTCTGTCTCTTCTACTTAGTTGCATTGCACTCCTGAGAATAAAGCTCTCCAAGCCCCATGGAGACATTAATGTGCCTCTTTCACATGCATTTCAAATGCTCATTAACAGCCTTTCTCATCACCTGCACACCCTGTGGCTGTCTCAAAAGAAAGACTGAATCTGCAACAGTTTTTGCTACATTATCTTGAGCAATCATGGAGAATTTGAAGTCACATGGAAAGAAATATATAAATGATCAGGTAAGTCATTATATGAGATTTTTTTATGATTCATCATTCTTTCATTCATTCATTCTATTTTCATTCATCAGTCAGTCCTCTGATATTTTGTATAGGGCTAAGGTGGTGTAGTGGTTACAAATATGAGCTGTGAGTTAAGAATATCCTGGATCAAATTGAAAGCAGTTCTCCTTATCTCCAAATGTTTGAAATTAAAGCATAGATAGACAGACTAGACTAGATAGACTAGATAGATAGATAGATAGATAGATAGATGTGTGTGTGTGTGCACACACACGCGCACGTGCACGCACACATTTTTTTTCTGAATAACTCATTAGTGCCTCAAAATGGCATGTGCATAATATATTAACAATAATAATCATAGTGTATTGTCTGAAATGGCAGTTTCAAGCTCTGCAGCTTGGCTTGCCACAATATTGATGTGCCATTATAAGAGGTGTCTTTCTGTTTTGTTCCTCAGGTGGCATGAAAACAATCGAGCAAACTATGAATAATCAATCCTCTGTGACAGAGTTTCTGCTCCTGGATTTCTCAGAGACTCGGGAACAGCAGATTCTACACTTCCTTCTATTCCTGGCATTGTATCTAGCAACACTCACAGGGAACTTTCTCATCATCTCTGCAGTAGCCTTTGACCATCACCTGCACACCCCCATGTACTTCTTTCTGATGAATCTGGCCTTCCTTGACCTTAGTTCAGTTTCAGTCATTATCCCCAAATCCATGGCCAATTCCCTCATGAATACTAGGTCCATTTCTTATTCAGGATGTGTTGCTCAAGTCCTCTTGTTTGTCTTCTTTGTAACATGTGATCTATTCCTGCTCACCGTCATGGCGTATGATCGGTATGTTGCCATATGTAATCCTCTGCAATATCAGATGGTGATGAACAGGAGAGCCTGCATTGCAATGGTTGTCATGGTATGGATCAGTAGTCTTTTGTATGGAGTGTTACATACCAGTAGCACCTTTGCAACTCCTTTTTGCTCTAATCTTGTCAATCAGTTTTTCTGTGAAATTCCACATTTACTTAAGCTCTCCTGCTCTGATTTAAACCTAATTGAAACCAGAGTGCTTATATTCAGTGCTTTTTTTGCAGCAGGCCCATTTGTTTTTGCTGTTGTCACCTATGTGCACATCTTCATTGCTGTGTTAAGAATGCCCTCTGAGCAGGGAAAGAAAAAAGCCTTCTCAACTTGTCTTCCCCACCTCATTGTCTTTTCTACATTCATACTCACTGTATGCTTTGCCTACCTCAGATCCACCTCTAATGCTCCATCACATTTGGATTTGGCAGTTACCATGATGTATTCCATGATTCCACCGATGCTGAATCCAGTGATCTACAGCTTGAGAAACGAGAAGATCAAACTTGCCTTGTCGAAACTATTGGGGATAAGAAGCTCATCTAGACATTTTTTTGGGTAGATGTGGATTCTGTTATACATATGGGTTATTTTGCATGCATAGTGTCACTAGGCGAGGAATGGGTTAATGGGAACTAAACTGCTTAATCACACCTACTTCCTTCCACATCTCGGAATCTTCCTTAGAGGAAGTTTCCTCTCTCACCTCTGGACCTTCATGGCACCGCACATGCCTTGCTGGCTCTATTCCAGCCATGCTGATTTCCAATAGATTCTTACAAACCTTAAGCTGTGCCTGCATGGACAAACAAGCATGCAAGAATACCGGATGCTGTGAGTACAATTAACCTGCTGCTTTTGTTTGCTATAACTAGTCTCCCAAGTAGCCTTTCTGGGAGAGACCATGTGGTGAGCAGCCTTGCAGTTTTTAGTAAGTTAGTGTAAAGCTTCTGCTTTCCTCTGCTACGATATACGCATTTCCTTTCCACAACAGATTCTAACTACGCATAGTTACAACTGTAAGAACTTGAGTAAGTACTTGAAATCATATATTCAAATATGGCGGTGAACCTACTTAAAACTCTATATCGCAGCAAATCATGGGACATTTTTCAAAGATGTTAACTGCAAATAATTTTCAATAGTTCAATCAGTTTGCATTTCACATTGGTTTTAACAGAGTTTGGACTGAGTTGGCTTTTCCTAATTAGTTGACATCTATGAGTGGGCACTGAGCAAGACACATATTGTAGGACAAGAGGGGAGCTTTAATGTATACACCTATGGATAGCACTGAATTCCCCAGAGTTGTGTTTGTCCCTTATTCCATCCAGCTCTAATCAAACTAGTCCTGGATAACTAGTTTTGCAAGCAAGCATGAATGAGGGGCCAGAATTTTGTTCTGGACTGCCAGTTGCTGCCCCTCTCCCCCAGCTTCTGATCACAATGCTCCTTGCTGAACTTCGCCATGGACATGTACCAGGATAAGCCACACATTGTGACTATTTCTGAAGATTACTGAAGATGGTCTCCACTGAAGATTGTTAGTGAAGATAAAAGGGTTATCAAACATAAAACCCAGTGGATTTACCTACCTTCTCAGAGTTCCCAATAAAACTTATAGCACCCTGGTTACATTCCACTTAAATTATTGAAACATCTCCTAAAATCGGAAGCAATCCCTTCTGAATAAAGAGTTTTATTAATAATAAAAGCCTTAGGTCTATATTTGTGTTTGCCAACTTTTCCCAGAGGTGAGTCAGGTGACATCTATTTATGGAATCAAATGCTACACTTAGATGTATAAAAGTTGCAAAGAGTTGTCCACCCTTAGCAGTATACTTGGTTATAAGATGATGTAAAATGAAACAATTGTCCAGAGTAGATCTTCCCTTCCTGAAGCCAGACTGTTCTGCAAAAATGGCATCTTCCTCTGTTAGGTTTTGGTATGGTGTGCAGAACGAGAATGTCTCCTGACATGGTATCAAGGTATCTGTGATTCACACAAAGTCTGGTGACAGTTTGAAGACAACACGTTATATAAGTGTTCCGCAATTGTTGAGTAATATCCTATTTATAGGTACAGGGTTTTTACTATAAAGGGAAGCAACACTGTTGTGTTTTCTTCAGACCTGACTCAAGGATCACTTCACATCTTTACTTGTAATCTTCTTCTCTGGACAACTCTGCCTCTGCAATGATGTAATGAGACAGAGCCATCTCTTCTGTGTAAGAGATGCCTGAATTGCTTGCTTTCCCCATGTACTTGGGCCTACAATGAATACTGCTTTTAGCTCTACAAACTGCTACTCTCTCCTCTTTCCGTCTGTGGTACTGGGAGTCAGTGCTGGGAAAGCTCTGATCCCCAGTTGATCTCACATCCTCCACCCAGTCCTCTAATTTTTGTAAGAGGTGCTTAGCATAAATTTTTGCTCGGATGTCAATCAGACTGATAAGCCTATAGTTAATGGGATCCTGCTGGTTGCCTTTCTTAAATATAGGTACAATTATACTAAGGTTCCAGCCCATTGGGATACAACCTGTGATATTTATGTGAGTAAATAATCCAGCCAGCAGTCTGACCCACCTGTCCACATCATTCTTAAATAATTCAGATGGTAAAAAAAATCCTCACCTGGCGCCATGTCTGATTGAGCAATTTAATCTCAAGAGCAGATACAGGAGGCCATAAAGGTAAAAAGTTTGCATCCTGTATTGGGGGAGTTTACTTTCCATCCTTTCAGCTTTATCCTCTCTAAATATCTCCAAATAATTCTTTTCCCACGTTGTGGCAGATATAGGAATGCCAAAAGTATAATTTGCTTCTTTTAATCTTCCAGCAACTAAATGCCAAAAAATAGGCCAAGTTTGCCCAGTTGAGGCTGATTCAAGCTCAGCCGAGATAAATTTCTGGAATTATGGTTTCCTAACTGCAATTATTATTTTATATTCACGTCTGAGTTTTAACATACCATTTTTTCCCAACCTTTTCTCCTCCTTGTAAGGCCAGTTTCTCTGGATAACCGCTAATCTGGATAACATACACGAGCAGGAGCTTCTGTTTCTGTTCCTGACTCCCAGCTGAGCAGAAGCACAGGAGAGAGGCTCCAGCTGTTTTTTTGGGCTGTAATAGGCAAGCAGGTTCCCAGAGAGCGAGTGAACAAGGAGAGCAAACAGGAGTTTGGCAGGGGAGTAGTACAACAGCAAGTCAGTGCTGCAACAAGTGCTGCCCACACACTTTTGACAGCTAAAAGACTGAAAATACAACATTGGAAGGATAAGGTGCCAACTCTGATAATGCAATGGATTGAGGATTAAATGATGCTTTCAATATTTGAATGGGTGGTGTTTAGACACCACCTACCAATGGATAAATATATGGATATTTTGTCTGCCTTTATTGAAGCTTATTATAGTGATGTGTGTGGAGCTCGATTGGGGGTTGGAAGTCCACCAAACTCACCAGGCTCGACCCCCCAAGCTCCATTCACCTTACCTATTTCCCTGGCTCTTCTCACGAGAATGTGAGCCGAGCCAGGGAAGCGACTTCCAGGTTCTGGCACTACATTGTTTGCGTAAAATATGGTGTAAGATACATTTAAAATGGCCACAATTTGCATAACTTTTGCCAATCACAACTGTTTTTAATATATTTTATGACATTTTCTACGTAAACAACATAGCACCAGGGACCCGGAAGTCTAGCGAGTGCCTCAGCTGGGACCCTCTTTTGGCTCGCCTTGGCTTGGCTGGTGCGCAGCGCTGGCAGCACTTGTGCATCACGAGTCGCGTGGTGAGTGGATTGCCCACCCCTACTTATGTGTAACTGTTTTTTTTTAATTGATAGCAATATATTTCTTTACATATATACATACATATGGGTATGCATTTCATGTGCATATATTATTGTAATTGATCTATTCAAATTTTATGTAAGAAAACTGAATGTTTTTCTTTTTCCTTTTCCTTTTTATGATTCCTGTTTTGTTTTGTTGAAATTGTCAATGATTTTTTTTTTTTTTAAAGTTAGCATGAATGAAGGGGTGAATTTTCCTCTGGAATGCCAACTGCTGCCCGCCCCCCATTTTCTGATCACAATGGTCCTTACTGAACTTCACCTTGGTCATTTACTGGGATAAGCTACGGTACACATTATGGCCATTTCTGAAGATTGCTGAAGATTGTCTCCACTGAATATTATTTTTATTTGTATTTATGTTTATATTTGTATTTATTTCATTTCTATACCGCCCAACAACTGAAGCTCTCTAGGCAGTTTACAACAATTAACAAAAGCACAGATTATGAATACAATAAAATACCGGTACAGCATAACCCCCCCCCATCTACATTTTTTAAAAGCAATTGCTGAAGATACTCTCCATTGTGTGATAGAGGATGCTTAATAAAAGGGATATCAAACACAAGACCCAGTGGATCTATCCACCTTCTCAGAGTTTCCAATAAAACTCATGGCACATGTGTTACATTCCATACAGATTATTAAAACATTGCTTAAGATAGGAAGCAATTCCTGTAGTACAGCAATTGTGCTTTCAATGACTGCAACTGCATACCCCACTCATGAATTTATTTAAATGGATTTATTTATTTATTTATTTATTTATCCTCCCATACAGAACATTCTCTAGCCAATAATATTTTTGGGGGGTGGGTTCATATCTAATATTTTATGACATACAGAGTGGAGGAGTAATGTCCAAAATATTGTAACAGGTGTATGAAGGGGATCATGCTGTATGTTCACACCTCAAATTTTGTGTGTCTGTGATAGAAGTGAGTTTTTGAAGGATGTGATTTAAAAAAAAGCTATAAAACCTGAGATAAAAATAGGCAGACTTTGCTCTCATGAGTAATCATATTTTCCTCCTTTATTGGGACTCAAATTCTTTGGCACCAATTATTATCAATTTAGTTTCATCCCCAAATGTGAAGAATACATTAGGCCTCAGAAGATCAGTTTTGTCTCTTCTGCTCTTGAGAATAAGACTCCAAGCCCCATACAGCCATTAATTTATCTCTTTCACTTGCATTTCAAATGCTTATTACCAGCATTTTTATATCAGCTCTACATACCATGGCTTGCTCAAAAGAAAGAATGAAATTGCTGTTACACTTTTTTCAACATTATTTTGAGCCAATGGTAGAGAATTTATTTATTTATTTATTTATTAATTTATTTATTCATTCATTCATTCATTCATTTTCTATACCGCCCAATAGTCGCTCTCTGGGTGGTGTACAACAATCAATTAATAAAAACAATAAAATACAGTTAAAAATATAACCAATAAAAACATTATAAAAATTTAAAACCAATTTTAAAAATATCATTAAAACAAGTTAATAAAACATGACCGCTAAAAACAATTTGCCACCCCGCCGTACACCATTCAATTATTAAAAGCCTCAATGTAGAGGCTTTTAATTGCATCCGAAAATATTCTTAAATTGCATCCGAAAATATAATAGAGTTGGTGCCAGGCCGGCCTCAGGGCATGTTCCACAGTTGGGGGGGGCTACCACAGAAAAGGCCCTCCCCCTTGTTGCTGCCCTCCGAGCCTCACATGGATGTGGCAGTTGGAGGAAGGCCTCAGATGTTGAACGTAGTGTATGGGTAGATTGTGGTTGGGAGAGGCATTCCATCAGGTATTGTGGTCCCAAGCGGTGTAGGGCTTTATAGGTCAAAACCAGCACCTTGAATCAAGCTCGGAAGCATATAGGCATTTAATGTGAAATGGAAATAAATATATGACAGTTCAAAGCTAAATGCCAGTGATAGTAGTAAATTTTTTTAGTAATAGTAAATTAATAAGTTCCAGTGTGTTGTAGTGGTTTAGACTTGGCTGGGACTTAGGAGATCTGGGTTCTCATCCCCACTTGGCCATGAAGCTCACTGGTTGACTTTGGGCCAATCACTGACTGCCAGTCTAACCTACCTCACAGGGTTATGTCATGTTGGCTCAATCTCCACAAAGCCAGGAAATTGGAAGGTAAGGCTGATGCCTTAAATAGTATGGCCCACAATCAGAGATGATGTTGTGCAATATCACAAATTCTGCTTTCTTAAAATTTACCCTCCATGCACTCATATCCTTGGTCAGCAAAGATGTCCCATGTTGCCCTGGACCTGTATTGCATCTAGCCTCACTGTTTATCCCACCAATCCAGTTACTGAGGTAAGGTATAAACTGGCATGGGTCAACTCTGAGGAGGATTCCTCTAGTAATACAGTAAGGCTCACATGCTTCATCAGGCCCTATAGGACCTGGACAATGTGGAGTGCCTTTGCTGGTCCCAGACATGCCATTCTCCCCATCTGGATTTCAGTCTGGAAAACCAAGGAATAGTGTGGGTGCATGGAGGGTAAATTGTAAGCAAGTAGAATTTGTGACATTGCACAAAATCATTACTGATTACAGGGGCAAATCTGTTAAGACATCAGCCTTAGTTTCCAATTTTCTGGCTATGTGGAGCTTGAGCCACCATGAGATAACCTAAACTCTGGTCTGAAACCAACATGATTTTTTAATATATTTTTTAATCATTGAATATATCAACGATGCTAAATGGAATAGTATACTAAAAATAGGAAACCGGATGAGTACAAGGTGTATATCACAGTTCAGGCTTGGAATGTATCCCACCCTGCTCAGAATGGGCATAAGTGCAGTAGGTGCTTGCTAGCCATGCAGGATGGTGGCTAGTCAATGAGGTGGGAACAGGCAGGATGTCCAATCACCATACAAGGCAGGATGTCCAATGGAAAATGGCAGCCCCCCCCCCTTAAGCTTTGTCATTTGGGATTAACCAATAACCATTAGTGATATTTCGCTGTTGCTTGTATTGCAATGAGGCAGCACCTTCTTCCATCTAGTCTATGCTATTGCCATTTAGCAGGGTGAGGTTCCAAAGTTAGGTCTGATCTGTATTAAATGGCCACAGTTATGGCCCAGCGTTAAGGGTGAGTTGGCTGAACCACATTCTGCCATTATAAGCAGAAATCAGGGGTGGGGAAGTAGGTCCTATGGCTTATTCTGAGAAAATGGCTCAACATACTGATCTACACTTGGAAGTATAGGGGAGGTGGATCATAGTCCTTGCCAGTTTGGAAGTAGAAAGGACAAGAATTCCCTTCCCCCAGCAGCCTCATGTTGCTGGGGAGAAGTTTGCGTGTGGGGAGGGGGGAGAGTCAGACCGCAATCAGGCCACTGCCTCGGGGCCAATTAGGCCAGCGGGGGGGGGGGGGGGAGCCAAGGTCTCTATTTAAGGCCCGGCATCTCCGCCCCGAAGGCAACATTTTCTTTTTCCAGCGCCTTTCTTTCTCAGCTGCAGAGAAAGAAGGATCACCAAACAGCTACACATTCAGAAGCTCCTAAGGACGACTGACTGGCTTGATTGCGAGGGGTGTGTGTGGACACTTTTTCCTACAGCTTCCCCTGGACGATTATTTGGCCTCTGTAGGCCCTGTCTTTCCCCGGCTTAGGCCAGCCCATTGTGTTGCCTTCTGGGGTGGGTTTCGAAAGTGAGAAACTTGATAAGTTTGCATTAAAATGCAAACTGGGCAAAATTTCTCCCTCTTCCCTAGCCTGATCTATCAAGATCCTGTTTTTTGCTGAGTCTAAGCATGTAGGTGAGTTATACTGAAGACATTTCAAACATTGAGCTCCACATGCATCTGCAGCAGCGGCAAGAGCAATGAGGTGGCCCCACTCTCTCTTGCGGCACATTCACTGGTCCTGTTTGTAACGTGGACACATGGATTAAATGTGTATGAATTGCATTCTCTAGAGCTTTGAAGTCAAGCTATTCAATAGTTTTCTTAATCCTTTTTGATACTGAACATCTAAATATGCCCCTACTTTCTTTTTCATCCTGTCTTGTGTTCACATCACTGATACCTTTTCTGTCATTTCTCTCCTGGCTCTTGTTATCCTGGCTCATAATTTTTGTGCATCTTAGCTGCGTTTTCCAGAACCATGGCTGTTCTCACAGTAATGTTTGCAAATTGTAGTGTGGAGGCAGGGAGGTGGCTTATTATTGCCCAGGCAATGCTTCCAGTGATGCTTCCTGTCCTTCCAAGCACGCTGTGTCCACAACACTTTGCCCAGGGATTGGGTGTTGTTCTGTTGCAGAAAAATCACCCTTCTCCAGAGAATAGGAAGGACTCGGACCACCTCAGGCTTGGAAAGCAGTTTATTTATTGCTAGCAACAGGTTCAGGGGATTACTATCGCCAAACTGAACGATTTTTTACAGAAGTGATCAGAGTCTTATATCAAAGTATACGTCATCAATTACTTGTCACTTACTCTTTAGCATATTCGCTGTCTGTTTCCTGTACCTTGGTTATTCTTACATTCTGCTGCGCAGGCAGTCTTATCTACTTCCCTAAATACAGCGCGAAAGTAATTTATTGCCATGTAAGCAGTCTGCAGAGGAAGGGGGGGGAGTCTATCTTCAGGCAGTCTGTTCTCAGGAGGGGGGGGATCTTTTTCTGCCTCAGTTTTCTTTCCATCTTTTTCCCACTTCATTCCCTCCTTTTGAAACTCTATTTTACTCTTCACATTGAGTTTCAATCATCGGGATGGGACGGTATTCCCACATTGCCAGGACTTGCACAGCAGCTTTTCTTTCGGCTATTAAGCTGAAGCTGTTTTGGAGGGAGCGCATGAGCATTGGAAGGATGCATGGCAGGATTATGCATCCTACGGCCACTAGGCCAATCAGGGCGACTATGGCTTGTAAGCCTGGCAGCTTGGGAAACCACCCAGCGAAAGCTTCTCTGAAGTTGAACCCATCCCAGGTCTGCACTGGAACATGGGCCAACGTTTTAATGCGTTTTGTGATGCTTTCGATTATTTCTCCTTGGTCATCAATTTGCAAACAACAATTACTTAAATTGAATTTTCTACAGACACCTCCTTCAGCTGCTAACAAGTAATCTAAAGCTAAGCGGTTTTGATAAATTGCATCTCGAAACTTTGTCTGCTGCTTTGCTAATATTTTAAGCGCTTGCGAAGTTTCATTAGATATTAATTCTACTACAGCCTGTAACCTGATTAAGCGATTTAGCATATAAATGGGAGCGCGATACCCATAAGTTCCATCTTGTGCCAACTGAGCTCTGCACCACATGTGGTTGGCCAGTAGGCCATTTTGCACAGGTCAAATATTAAAGACCCGGAGCTTGTAGCCGACTTTATTTGTGTTTGAGCTACTATGTGACCTTGGGCGGAACCTCGTGCCCGTGCTATTAACCATGTTTGGGCCGGATCTACCTTGGGGTCAAAGCAGTGTCCAGTTTGAACACACACCGTGTACCATACATCTTTGTAACAACACCTTTTCACTGGCCCTGTTTTGCACCTGTAATGGGTGTGGTACACTAAGGTGGTAGTTAGGGTCTGTCCTTCTAGCACTTGCTTTTGACAACTGGTACAGTCATTGGTACATGCCCATCCTATTGCTACTATACTATATAGAGCAACCTATTTTAAAGCGTTTGGCGCTGGCATCCTCAGGCTTCTCCCGAGCGATGGACGTCAGCTTCCGGGTGTGACGCCTGCTAGGGCTAGTTGTCTGGTACGCGACTTTTTGTTTTCAGGGGAGAGGTTACTAGCACTTGCACCCTGAATTGCTGGAGGCGTTATTATGGCCTCGCGGTTCTTTAACCGTACAATTCTTTGTCTACGTACAGGCCGACTCCGGCTGGGGCTTTAGGTTCAGGCCTTCGTCGGAGTTTCAGCTTCAAGGCTATTTCACCTTCTGGGACTGGCTGGACTTTCTACACTGGTTTTGATTGAGAAGCGGGTTTCACACGCGTCCAGTGGAGCCAGGGTTTGATTTCTGCTACCTTAACAGCAAGGGGAGAACACATGACAACAGTATACGGTCCTTTCCAGCGGGCTTTCAAAGGCTCAATTTTCTAGTCTTTCACCCACACTGAATCTCCTGGGTGGAATCTGTGCACTTTTATAGTGAGCAGGGGTTTTCTTTGGCTTATTACATACTCTTGTATGTCCTCCACAACTTTGCTTAGGCCCTGTATGGTTTGCAGAGTTTGCGTGACTCCTAACTCCCTTTCATCTACCCACCGGGGCCTGACTAATTGTGGAGGCCTTCCGTACATAAGCTCAAAAGGAGACAAATTGAGTTTTTTCTGAGGAGTGCACCTGACTGCCAACAGAGCCAGGGGCAAAGCGTCTGGCCATTTTAGGTGCGTTTCTTGACATATTTTTGACAGTTTTGTTTTTAAAGTCCGGTTCATGCGTTCTACGCGTCCGCTTGACGGAGGGTGGTAGCTGCAGTGTAATTTCTACTCAATTTTCAAAGTTTTTGCCACATCTTGCACTACTTTTTGGGTGAATTCTGGTCCATTGTCAGATGACAATCTCGAGGGAATTCCGTATCTCGGGATAATGTCTCTCAATAGGGCCCGTGACACTTCTCTGGCTTTTTTTGTCCTGGTAGGGAAACATTCAGGCCATCCTGTATAATTACAAACAACCACTAGGAGTGCATTCAGTCTTCCTGCCCGTGGCATGTCGGTGAAATCGATGGTGACTGAGTCAAACGGCAAGTCTCTCTCTGGTTGCCTGCCTGGTGGAAGCAGGGGCCCTTGGCGAGGATTGTTGCGGGCGCATGTTAGGCATTTCTGTGTAGCGTAATTGGTTAACATGTGGATTTTGTCTATGAGTACTTCTCTGTTCAGGGCCTGGGCGAGTGCAGTTTTTTTCATGTGTGTTTGTTGGTGAGCAGTCTTGACTACTTCTCACCCAAGGGCCTCAGGAATCCACACTCGTTTGTCAGGCAGTACGTACCATCCATTCTTCAGGGTGGCTTGTAATTCTCCTTCGGCTTTAGCCACTTCTTTCTGGGTATACACTGGTTGTATCTGAGATTCTGGGTTCCACAGAAGTAGGCATCGGGCTTGCGTGTCATGCTGTCCTCCGTTGGTTTCAAATTCTCTCCAGGGCTCGTGAGCTGCCCTTTTTGCTTCTTGGTCTGCTTTTCGATTTCCTCTTGCTACTTTGTCATTTCCTCGCTGATGCCCTCGGCAATGGACAATGGCCAGTTTGGTTGGCTTCCACACTCCATTTAGGAGAGCTTGGATTTGTTCTCCGTGTTTTATAGCTTTTCCTACTGAGTTTATCAGTCCTCTTTCTTTATACAAGGCTCCATGTGCATGAGCTGTAAGGAATGCGTATTTGGAATCTGTCCAAATGGTCATGCGTCTGCCTGCTCCCAGGTGTAGAGCTCTTATCACTGCATACAATTCGGCCAACTGTGCACTTGTACCTGGGGCTAAGGGTCCACTTTCTAGCACCTGGTCACAAGACACTACTGCATAGCCTGCTTTTCTGAGTCCATTTTCTACGAAACTTGAGCCATCTGTGAAGACTTCTAAATCAGCATTTGGCAGGGGAGTGTCTTTGAGATCCGGGCGCGACGCATGAGTCTGGTCAATGACTTCTACGCAGTCATGATTCATCTCTCCTGCTTGTGGCTCTGGCAACAAAGTGGCGGGGTTGAGGGCTGTTGACTGTTGGAGTTCTACTAATGGATTGTGCGTAATCATGCTCTGGTATCTTAACATACGCGGGTTTGTTAGCCACAGGTGTCCTTTGGCTTCTAGAACGGCCTTTAATGCATGTGGAGTTAGTACAGTTAGTGGCTGTCCAAAAGTCAGTTTGCTGGACTCTTGGACTAACAGAGCTGTTCCTGCTAGCGCTTTCAGACAATTTGGCCATCCCTGGGCCACTGAGTCTAATTGCTTTGATAGGTAGGCCACTGGTCTTTGCCAAGATCTTAGCTGCTGGGTAAGAACTCTGACCGCCACATTTTTCTTGGTGTCTACGTATAAGTTGAAAGGTTTGTCCAAATCTGGAAGGCCTAAACTCGAGGCCTTTAGCAAAGCCTCTTTCAGCTGGTTAAAGGCTTGGCTCTGAACTTTGGTCCATTGAAATTCCTCAGTCTCTTGCCCCCTGATAGCTTCATACAGGGGCTTGGCGATTAGACTGAAGTTTGGTATCCATATTCGGCAAAACCCTGCCACTCCTAGAAAGCCTCTCAAGTCTCGACGCGAGACGGGCGTTGGCAGCTGGCAAACCACTTGCTTCCGTTCAGGTCCCAAAGTCCTCTGCCCTTGTTCAATGTTGTATCCCAGATATCTCACTTGCAGCTGCACTAGTTGGGCCTTTTCTCGCAAGGTGCGGTATCCCTTTTCATCTAACAGTTCAAGGAGTTGCTTGGTGTTTTTCCAACAGGTATCTTGCGTGTTCCCTGTCACTAGGAGGTCATCAACATACTGCAACAAGACTTCATTTTCGTGGCATGGTTTATATTCTTCTAGGTCTCCTCCTAGAGCGGTCCCAAAGAGGGTCGGTGAGTTCTTGAACCCTTGTGGGAGCCGTGTCCACGTGTACTGAGTTTTTCTTCCGGTTTTGGGGTTTTCCCACTCAAAGGCAAACAGTCCTTGACTCTGCCTGTGGATGGGTATGCAGAAAAATGCATCTCTTAAGTCTATTACCGTGAACCATTTGGCGCTGGCCAGCAACAGACTTAAAAGAACATATGGGTTTGGGACTACTGGGTGAATAGTCACTACAGCTTCATTTACAATTCTTAAATCTTGAACTGGTCTGTACTTTCCGTTTGGCTTGGGAATTGGTAGGATCGGGGTGTTCCAGAATGACACAATGGGTTTTATAATGCCATGTTCTAAGTAGGAATCGATGTATGATTGGATGGCTTGCATGATGGGGCGTGGGTAAGGCCTTTGCCTTATTCTTCTGGGCCGTGCCTGGGGCTTTACTTCAATTATTAAAGGTGGCAGGTGTTTGGCATAACCTGGTGGGTTGTCTTCTGCCCAGATGCCGGGGACATCAAACTCTTTCCACTTGGCTGTAGCCTGTGAGTCTGCTTCGAGTGGAATAGATGCCAACATTATCCTCCACATTTCATTCATTGGAGCTGTAACGTTTACTGCTGTTTCTTGGGGCACATGCAGCTTCATGTTTTGGTTCTGGTCAAAGTAGATGTGGGCTTGCATTTTGCACAGGAGATCTCTTCCTAACAGTGGAACAGGGCATTCTGGTATGTGCACAAACTGATGGGTCACAGTTTTGTGGGCCAAATCACATTCCAGGGGCTTGAGCAATGGCCTTTTACTTGGGGTTCCGGTAGCTCCCTGTATTTTAATAGTCTCGCCGGAGCAAGACGCCAATGGTTGTGTAAGAACAGATCTAGTAGCTCCTGTGTCTACTAAAAACTTGACTTTATGGCCCCTTCCTTTTAAGGGCACCATGGGCTCGTGGGGGCCCACAATCAGGGCCTGGTCCCTGTTGTCGGGTATGGCTGGCCACTGGGCTTGTGCCTGTCTACAAACATGCAGGCTTGCCTAGATTTCGGCTGTGGGGGGGGGGGCGCCCGAGGGGAGAGCTCATCCACTCTCTGTCTGCCGGGGTGGGTGTCTCCTGGGGAGGGACTCCGGTACTCTGGTGGCTCTGATCAGCTATCTCTTGTTGCCTTTCTTCCTGTGGTTGCCTCCCTTCGGGTGGCTTTGGCAGTGGTGGATACAGCGGGACGTATGGCGCAGGAGTTCCTTCCTCCGTTTCACTGAAAATCTCTCCCTCCTTTTCTGTGGGCTTCGGGCGGGGGGGTCGGCGTAGAAGCATTAGATGTGCCACTTCTGCTTTTGCTTTACATTTTTTGAGCCAGGGCGGATTTTTTCCAACATTCTGCTGCCACTGATCTATGTATCAGTGGCCACCAGACGCCTGGGTCACTTTCTGATGGACCTTTGAGATGACTTGAGGGTCAAAGGTTCCCTGAGCTGGCCACCCTACCCGCATAGAGGGCCATTCTACTTCACACAGGACTCGGAGTTTCTGTCTGGTGAGCTTTTCTCCAAAGTCCCTATTGAATCCTCTTTTAAAATTACTTAACATACATTGCAGGGGCGTCTGCGGGACGCTGCTGCCACCTCCCATTTCCTTCCCTTGGACACAGACAATTAGGGTGGGGAACGGACAAGGAGTAAGGGGTCTCCTTGTTCAGACAAAAGGGAATCACACCACTCACGCCCTACTGACCTAAGGAGCCGGACGTTCCAACGGTCTCCTGTAGGAACTGCAGCAGGCTAGCACATGCACACACACACACCACACTCACTCCACAAACTCCCAACCCTTTTCTCTTACTTTACTTAAGGATATCTCTCAGTTCGGACTCACGTTCCGCCTCGTAGAGAGATCTCCTGTGGAAGCTCTCAGTTCGGACTCACGTTCCGCCTCGTAGAGACACCTCCTGTAGAGGGTCTCAGTTCGGACTCACGTTCCGCCTCGTAGAGACACTTCCTACACTTAAGGATACCTCTCAGTTCGGACTCACGTTCCGCCTCGTAGAGAGATTTCCTGTCAGGAGGGTGATCAAGCCTCCTCTTCCAGTCTACTGACTGGGCTCCTTTCCTGTCACCCGGGTGCTATTTCATACTTGCCTTTTTCCTGCAGATCCGGATATACTTTGTGGTTGAGTTCCAGCCTGAGTCTTGTGGTTCTTAGGCTCGCTGTCCGGTCACCCGCTCCGCTGGGCCCCTCGTTCGGAGATCCCCAAAGGGAACAGTCCTTTGTGCGCGCTGGGACATCCGCGAGGCCTCACCCACGGGGCTGGGCACGGAGAACGGCCAAGAAAGCCTCAGGGCTTCCCAGTCCTGCCGCGGTCGCCAGAAATGTTGCAGAAAAATCACCCTTCTCCAGAGAATAGGAAGGACTCGGACCACCTCAGGCTTGGAAAACAGTTTATTTATTGCTAGGAACAGGTTCAGGGGATTACTATCGCCAAACTGAACGATTTTTTACAGAAGTGATCAGAGTCTTATATCAAAGTATACGTCATCAATTACTTGTCACTTACTCTTTAGCATATTCGCTGTCTGTTTCCTGTACCTTGGTTATTCTTACATTCTGCTGCGCAGGCAGTCTTATCTACTTCCCTAAATACAGCGCAAAAGTAATTTATTGCCATGTAAGCAGTCTGCAGAGGAATGGGGGGGGAGTCTATCTTCAGGCAGTCTGTTCCCAGGAGGGGGGGGATCTTTTTCTGCCTCAGTTTTCTTTCCATCTTTTTCCCACTTCAGTTCCATGTTCACAAAATAGATCACATGGAACAGGGGACAGCGGCTCTCACAGTGGCTGCTGACTGAGAGGAAGAACCTGTGGCAGTAGCTCATCTCCTGCAGTTCCTTACAAATCTGCCTCAGGAACAAGCAGAACCAGATCCCAATAAGTGACACAGTGGATTCCTTATGAACTGAAACCTGTAGGTATGATGTCCTATGGATAATACTGGGGGGAAAGCCTGGTGCTGCACATGTTCACTCAGAAGTAAGTCTCCTCTGTGATTTTTACTCCCAATCAATATACATAAGTGTCTCCCTGGAAATTGTTGTGTGGGGTAATGCAATGGGACCATCTGTAAGTAATTTTCTCTTTCATGCTGGCTCAAGGATTGTTAATCAAGGATGGGAGAACCAGGGATGCTTGAGCTCACTGAAATGCTCTGAACTTTACTTGGAAGCTCAGTTCAGCTCACTCCTGTTCTTGTTTCCGTGACCTGTCTTAATCAGTATGCTCAAGGAGGAAAAGTGTGCATTTTCCAAAGTTTTGCATTGTTAAAGGTGCATGTTTTTCAACAGTTGAGCATTTTAGAATACCTTTTTTTAAAAGTTGTGCATTTTTAAGAGTGCACTTTTTTCTTTTTTTTAAAAAAAACAACCATGCACATTTGCAAATGTGAAGGTAAGTTTCAGAGAACATGCACTCCTGTTTGCGTTCGGAGTTGTGAATGGTGCATTTTTGAGTGATTTGAGAAACAATATAAAATTCTAGTACACCCCTAGAACTTGCTGATGGAGAGGTCCCCGAGGAGGAGAGATCTGAGCTATTGTAAAGGTGGCTGGACCAGATGGATTTTTATGCAGCTTTTTCTCACTGAATCATACCCCCCAACCTCGTGGGAGAATAGCAATGGGCTTATCAACTGGGGATATTGCTGGTGGGGTTGATTATCTGAATAATCATCTGAGTATGATGTCAGCAGCAAAGTTAGTAATGTTTCTTTTCCATTATGATTGTTACGATGCGATGACAGATCTGTCTTACCAGGGCCCTCTGCTCTGTCTGAATACACATTCAGCCACACCTCACAGTAGAAGGTACTGAAATCTGACTGTGTGAGGGTGGAGAAGTGTATCCTCACCATTAACATGGTATGGTAATTGGGAGCTTGTAAGTACATTAGAAACACTTGGGAAGTATTATTATTATAGTCTTACTGCCATTGGAGTGTGAATGTTAAGACTATTGCATTGTTTACATGCATTATTTCCTGTGTATTTAAAGCTCATGCTTTGCCCAGAGAAGATCCCTAGTTCAATTCCCTGACATCTACAATATATTTTCAAGTAGTAGAGCAGCAAAGGAGAGTTATTGCTAGATGACCTATGAGAGTTCTTGCCACTGAGATGGCAACATACTGGGCTAGATGGACCAGAGCAGATTTTCTTCCATTCCTACACAAGCTGGAAGGAATAATTGCTCCATGCCCTCACTCTCATACATAATTCTGAAGCCAAATCAGAGTGAGGGCATGCTGCTGGTTCGTTCGATATCTTCCCTTTCCTTTTCCTGCATCAGACAGGAAAAGATGAGCAAGTTTATTTGGCCTGGAGACCAGGATGCCACCACAAAGGTTTTATTTTTATAAACCCCTTTGCTTTTGGCTGAACATAAACAGCTAAATATGAATAATAAGTGAGAATAACAGGGGGGGGGGAAGTACATAGGCTAGGAGACTGTCACACATTTAGAAAGCATTTACTGATCACGAAAAAGTGCATAACCTTCAGAATGAACCCTGCCAGTTATTGTTTCTGTTCCACTGCACATAGGAGAATGGTGTCTCAAGATTTTTCCCTGCCACTGACTGGGGGGGGGGGGGGAAATCAGCTAGTTTGTGTGGGCTGAGAGTGGATGGTGGTGATAAGCACCACAATAGAGAGTGTCACTGGGGAAGGAAAGGAGAATTCATGTCTGTAGTTGATAGAGAAGAGGATGGTGTGAAGGCAGGTTTCCACCTCAGCACAGCCCCCTTTCTTCACTGTGGTGGTTTTCATAGATTCATAGATCATAGAGTTGAAAGGAGCCTACAAGGCCATCGAGTCCAACCCCCTGCTCAATGCAGTAAACTAGAGGAGGGGTCTCCCATCCAAGTAATAACCAGGCCTGACCCTGCTTAGCTTTCCAGGCTCAGACGAGCTGAGCCTTATACCACTGCAAAGTTGTGTAGAGCGAGAAATGAGTCTACAAAAAGGAGGAAATGTTTCTCTGCACATTCACTTCCTCCATGGTGACTGGTGAAGTAAAATGTTTCTCTGCATTAATGGTAGAACATGGAATGCTGGTGGTATGGGTAGAAGAGCGAAATCCAGTGCTTGTAGTGTGGATGGCAGTGGTAATGTTTCATGTTTAGGGCAGGAGGTAGGCATGCAACAATCTATCAGCTGCTTTACCACAAAGATTTAGTGATTCTCCAGAAGTGGTGAATGTCTTTGGCTGGGTTAGTGTATGATGCAGTGTGACAGGGAGGTTTTCCCTTTCCTCTATAGGAAGGCTCCCATAGGTGGCTAGCCTGCTTCCTCCCGGGCTTCCTCCTCTGCAGACCTGACACTTTTATATTTTTCCTCACTTGCATTGTTTTTATTCAAACCTAAGAATACACACACACACACACACTTCTACAATTTCAAACAACAAAACTGACTCCTGTATCTTGAAAGCAAAATAGAATAAATACTTCGACAGCACAATCCTATGACCACTAGACACAGCATCTAGATGGCCATACTATTTTTCAGAGACCCAGCTACAAGGTTGGAAAAGAACTCCAGCTTGGTAGCTGTGCCGCCGTGTTCAGAGCACCCTCCCCACACCCTCGCAGCCGGTGTGGAAAGAAGCGCTCCAGCTACATCTCTGAGGTCACAAGAGCTACTTCAGATATGGGATGTAGTGGGTGATCCAGGGGGCAGGGAGGGGAGGAGACAGGCACTGACAAGATATGACATATACTAGCAGTGCCTCAGCCTCCTTCCCTCCACTCCCAAGCACCTCAGCTAGTTGGCTGAAAATAATCCGTCTAGCTGAGTTGCAAGGCAGGAAGAGTGCAGAGGTGACCTTCACGTCTGTGCTCCTCCCACCCTCCATAGGATACCTGTAATCCTCTGTGTTTGGACAGTTACAGGCATCCCGGTTGGATGGCGCCCAAAATCATTAATTTCCTCCTGAAAAATCAACAGATTATAGATCAATGATATCTCATTCTCATAGAACATTCAAGGAGGTTGTTTCACTTTTCCCAAAATTCCTCAAATACTTTGCCTGTCTCGAGCCTGCATTTCTTCTCATCCGTAATCTAGCTTCTGTAAAGTGGTAATGAAAACAGATTCCTCTGTGGGCCGATGTGTGTCAGTTCTAACAATCAATTTAAAAAAATGAACTCTGCAGCTGATGTGTGTCTCATCTCTGGTTTTCATAAAAAAAATTAAATGGATTTTGGATGAAGCTTTTCCTTTGAGCTTGAAACAGCATCTGGATTAGTGCCACCTAGAGATACAATGGCTTGGGTGTGTGTGCGATGAGGAGGTTCTAATGTTATAACTCTGAGTTTAAAAACAGAACAGGAATATTCCAGAGCTTCACAAGATAAGTGCTTTAAAATTCCACCTATAGCGCGCAACGACAATGACAACTGAACAAACAATGTAAAATTCAACATTCCATCACTGCAGCTTCTCATATTATATGTTAGGCTCTCAGTGTAAATCCTGTCCTTTTGTTTCCTTCCATAGGTGGCATGCATCTTACTAAGGAGGAAAGTATGAGTAATCAATCCTGTGCATCAGAGTTTCTGCTCCTGGACTTCTCAGAGGATCGGAAGCTGCAATTCTACAATTCCTCATGTTCCTAGCATTGTATTTGGCAATTCTAGCAGGGAACCTTCTCATTTTATCTCTGCAGTAGCCTTTGACCATCACCTGCACACCCCCATGTACTTCTTTCTGATGAACTTAGCCATGCAGGACCTTGGCCAAGTTTCAGTCATTATCCCCAAATCCATGGCCAATTCCCTCATGAATACCAGGCACATTTCTTATTTTGGATGTGTTGCTCAAGTTCTCTTTTTTGTCTTCTTTTTAGCATCTGATTTCTTCCTCCTCACAGTTATGGCATATGATCGATACGTTGCCATCTGCAATCCACTGCAATATCAAATGGTGATGAATAAAAGAGCCTGCATTGAAATGGTTGCTAGTGTGTGGGTCACTTGTTTTCTCTTAGGAATATTACACACCTGTAGCACCTTTGCAATCCCTTTCTGCTCCAATGTAGTCAACCAGTTTTTCTGTCAAATTCCACAGTTAATAAACCTCTCCTGCTCCAACTTGTATCGAATTGAAACTGGAGCTATTCTGTTGACAGCTGTCATTGCATCAGGTTGTGTTACCTTGATCATTGGAACTTACGTTATGATTTTTGTAACAGTGTTAAGAATTCCTTCTATACAGGGAAAGCAAAAGGCTTTATCTACTTGTCTTCCCCACCTCATAGTCTTCTCTACACTAATACTCACTGGAAGCTTTGCCTACCTTAAGCCTGCCTCAAATGCCCTATCAGAGCTGGATTTAGCATTGACCATGATCTATTCCATGGCTCCACCCATGTTGAACCCAGTAATCTACAGCATGAGAAACAAAGAGATCAAAGTTTCCCTGTCAAAACTGTTTGGTTTGAGACACTCTAAGAATATATTCTTTAGTTTTCTTCAGTAAATGTGGATTCTATGCCCCCCTCCACACACACACACTGAACTATGTTGGTTCTCTTGATGCTTTCCAATGTGGCTGCAAAGTGTGTGTGAATAATGAAACTACATAGGCAGGTCTGATCTCATGCTCTTTACAGTCAGATGAGGAATTTAGATATTCTAAGCATGCATTTGTTGTTACATGCCATAAATATATATGCAGCAGTTTGCAGAGCAACACGTGTCAAAAAGACAAGTGTCTACCTTGAAGAGCTCACATTACACAAGGTGCTCCTGAAATGTTACTGCTGGGCTAAATTCCCACATATATAGCTTGTGAACTGCATGACCTAATATTTATTTTATTTATTTAGGGCTGGTTCACACGACCCAGGCTGCCAGCGGGGGAGGAACCACGGGGCTGTCCGCAGGGTCTGGCGGGGTGCCACACATGACTTGTGCTCCGTGTGCGTGGGCAGACCTCCATAGTCCCCGCACCGCAGTGCGGGCCTCCCGGCGCTAGGGGGCGGGGCCCCAGGATGCCCAGAGGGGCCGTTTGCCCCTGCAGGCTGGAGAGGAGGAGGCTCCGGCTGCTCTGGGCTGCCGTCTCTGTGGGGACCCCGCGGGACGGCTGCCCGCTGTTCGGATGGCACGGTGAACATGCGTGGTAGGGGCTTACCCCTCTACCGACCATGGTCACTTTGCATGGGTCCCGCCCACGGCTGTCCCGCGGGGGCACCCCCGGTCAGCGTGCACACGACACAGGAACCACGGGGGAGCAGCGCTCCCCCACGGTTCCTGTGTCATGTGAACCGGCCCTTACTGTACTTTTATATTTCCCAATAACTGATGTTCTCTGGGTGGTGTACAAAATACAATACATTAAAAACAAATTAATACAACTAAAGCTGATGATGGCAAAATATGTTTGGCTTAAATGTGGGATGAGGTTCCTTCCAATCTCTCCTCAAAACCCATCTTTTTCATGTAGACTTTGGCACAGCCCCCTGAATTACTCTAGGGGCCTGGTCCAGCCAAGGCCACTTCAGTTTATATTTGAGGATAATCAGGAAGAGACAAAACCACTTGTGTGAATGATAATATACAGTTTATTGAATGCAATGATAGAAAGCGGATGCAGATAATAAACAATTATCAGGCAAATATAAGCTTACACTTGTCCCTCAGTCATGGGGCTTCCCAAAATGATGAACATCACTCTGGGGCACTCTTTCCTTGGACACTTGCCATCTCCTCTTGCCAAGCTGAAAGCCAAAGCTCAAGCTAACATGCTATGGATTTTATAGATGTCTCCCTAAATTCTAGAAAGTGCCAGAAGCTGCTAGAAGCTGCCAACAGCAGACAGTGGGAAAAACAAGGGAGGGCAAGAGAAGACCCAGCAGTCCCAATTAACTTCTTTGATAGAAGTGTGTATAAGCATCCTTATGTCAGGAATAAGTTAAGGAGTTCACAGTGGCTGGTACCTGGTTACCTCATATCTTAACTGAGGCCATTGCTACCCTCCAGATGATCAGAGAGTAACATCCTCTGGCTGAGCAGGTATAGAAGGGGGTACTGAGGAGTACCCTTAAAGAAGGGTTACGTGTGACCTGTGTGAATCTGAGTCCACCTCAGAGCTTCAGAACCACGGGACATGACTCCCCCCCCCATTGTGTACTGATTAAAAACAGGAGAATGCGTGAATAGAGTTAATAATAAGCTGGTACATGTTTGATGTACAGTCAGAGACTGAACTCAAGACTCAAAAGTAGGGATGTATAAATCTGTATGAATTTCATTTTCTCATTCCCCCGCCCCATCTTAAATTTGATTGGTCCTGAACTTGGGGAATTTCTCCAGTCTTAAGTATGGTTCACAATTATTTTGGTTTGCATGAAGAATTGTATGTATTTCTCTGTGAATTTCTCCTAATACATGCTTATTTACAAGAAATATTCCTAAAATAATGCATTTTTAAATCTTCTTTTCATTAATATATGAATTTTCATATGCACCTTCCCATAATGTGTACACTTTTGTATGGATTATTGATTATGTTATATTAAGAAAATTACTTACAAAAATTAGAATATTGATAGTAATGAATGTAATAGAAGAAATGTACATAAAATGCTTATGAATTTCTCAAAGTTTGTGATGAAGTGAACTTAAGATTGAAAAAATATGAGAAAATGAGAGGAACCAAAGTGACAGATCCATACATCCCAGCTCACAACCACTTCTAAATTACCTCATCATCTCTGGATTTATTAAAACGCAATAGCAGAGCCAGCCTGTATAGTGTGGACAATGACAATACTGAAATGATTCTTTGAACTATGATCTGGAAGTCCCATAATACATTTGAACTTTTTTAAAATTAATATTCTATTTACATTTCCACATAGTACATAAACAAATAAAGCAAAATGGGGGGAAAAGACTCAAGGATTATTATTATTAGTAGTAGTAGTAGTAGTAGTAGTAGTAGAAGTAGTAGTAAATATCAAAAATTGAATATGAATAATTTATAATAAAAATTAAATAATAGCAGACAATACACCTATTTTATGATATGTTCCATCAGAAATTGAAAGGCCAAAATAAATAAAATTAAAAGTTGATCAAATCATAGCCAGATTCAAAACATAGGAACAACACATTGTGTTTTTGAAAAGGAAAAAAAAATCATCTTCTTACAATATTGAATAAATGCTGGGATCCAGTTTGTAATAAAATTAACCTTTCATTGGGTTGGATCTGGATGTAGGCACAGGCAACTGGGCTCTTGAAAGATGACATTCCAACCCCCTTCTCCCTATAGCATCCCCTCCAGCCCCATGAAAATGCCACCTAGAAGATTGGGAAACCTTATCAAATACGGTGAGCTATGGTGTGTGGGGTGGGTGGGTAAGGAGGCACCCCAGAAACTTGTGCAGGAATTCCATCAATAGGAGGCAGAATCTGGATCCAACTTGTCTTCCCCCCGCTTTTGTTCTCATATGGTGTGCTATTTAACTATAATACCAAATTCCCACATTTTTTCTGTCTTCTCACTCATGAAGTAAGTCTGGATTTCACCCATGGCCTTCTAATGTTCACGTCTCTAGGGGTGGGCGATCCACCCACCACCTGACTCACGGTGCGCTCGGCGAGTGCTGCCACTGTTCCTGCTAAGCTGGGCTGTAAGCAAGGGCTGGCCGAGGTACTTGCTGGACTTCCGGGTTCCTGCCGCCATGTTGTTTATGTAGAAAATGGTGTAAGGTATGTTAAAAGTAGGTTGTGATTTGCATAACTTGCGCAAATCGTGGCCATTTGATATGTATCTTATGCCATTTTCTACGTAAACAGTGTAGCGCCAGGAACCCGGAAGTCACTTCCCTGGCTCGGCTCATGAAACGTGAGTCAAGCTGGGAAAGCAAGTAGGCTGAGCAGAGCTCGGGGGTCGACCCTGGCGAGTTCATCAGACTTCCACCCCCCAATCAAGCTCCGCACATGTCTCCTTTGAGGTGAATATAACCAAGTGCTTGAAGCCAGTTGCTCAGACTGAGCCCTGCAAATTTTATCAGCATCTCTAATTTTCTCACCCCTTCAGTTTCTTCTGTCCATTGCAATCATAATTACTTCCTCTCTGGCTGTTGCCTCTGTTTTATTCTTTAAGAAAATGTTCATAATTATCATTTCCAGAAATTAACAACCATGGATGATAAATTCAAGTGTCTTCAGTGATTACTAGGGTTGTGAACCCATTTTAATTGATTAAACACTTGCCTTTAAATGAAAAAAGGGTTCATTAATCAATTACATTTGAATAGATGTATCTATCACTAGATAAAATATAGACACAGCCTAGTTAGGATTTCCAAAACTTGACTCAGGTTCAATGCCCAAGTAGAAGCGGTCTGCCTCTCAATCTGTCTAAGCCAAATGGGGTCATATTTAAAGTGCCAAGTTGGGAAACAAGTCAAATCCATATATAGATGTGCACCAACCCTAGGATTTGACTTCGTCCCCAGCTTGGATGAATTCAGAAATACAAAGATACATGCTACCCATTGAATATCATGGGAAATCAAAAAATGGCTATTGCTTTTTTCTCTTGGTCAGAATTGCATGATAACAGCCTCTAAGGAGAGGGTTATACCTGCCAAATTTCAGACAAATAGGTGCAGGGAACATTGCACTACATGTTTTTATGTTTTGATAGTTTTTATTATACTTTTTTTTCTTTTTAAAGAAAATGTCAATAACTGTGTTCACATCTCAACATTTTTGTGTGCTTGATAGAAGTGATAGATGTCATTTTTTGAAGGGTTTGGAAAAAAAATTAAAAAGCAGTTTAATGCTGAGATAGCAATATACAGACGTTAATCTCATGGGTAATTATATTTTCACCCCCATCAGAATTCAGATTCTTTGAGACCAATTATCCATGTAGTTCCTTCAGTAAACTTAAATAAATGTTTGGACCTCTAAAGATTATTTCTATCTCTTCTACTTAGTTGCATTATTTTGCACTCGTGAGAATAAGACTATCCAAGCCCCATAGAGACATTAATGTGCCTCTTTCACTTGCATTTCAAATGATCATTAACAGCCTTTCTCATCACCTGCACACACTGAGGCTGTCTCAAAGAAAGACAGAATTTGCTGTAGCAGTTTTTGCAACATTATCTTGAGCCAATCATGGAGAATTTGATGTCACATGGAAATAAATATATAAATGAACAGGTAAGTTATTATATGAGATTTTCTCCTTTTGTATGATTCATCATTCTTTCATTCATTCATTTTATTTTCATTCATCAATCCTCTGGTATTTTGTATAGGGTTACAAATATAAGCTGTGAGTTGAGAATATCCTGGATCAAATTGAAAGCAGTTCTCCTTATATCCAAATGTTTGAAATAAAAACAGAGAGAGAGAGAGGTGTGTGTGTACGCACCTTTTCTGAATAAATCGTTAGTGCTTCAAAATGGCATCTGCATAATATATTAACAATAATAATAATAGTATATTTTTTGAAATGGCAGTTTCAAGCTAAGCAGCTTTGCTTGCCACAATATTGATGTGTCATTATAAGAGGTGTCTTTCTGTTCTGTTCCTCAGGTGGCATGAAAACAATCGAGCAAACTATGAATAATCAATCCTCTGTGACAGAGTTTCTGCTCCTGGATTTCTCAGAGACTCGGGAACAGCAGATTCTACACTTCCTTGTATTCCTGGCATTGTATCTGGCAACACTCACAGGGAACTTTCTCATCATCACTGCAGTAGCCTTTGACCATCACCTGCACACCCCCATGTACTTCTTTCTGATGAACCTGGCCTTCCTTGACCTTAGTTCAGTTTCAGTTATTATCCCCAAATCCATGGCCAATTCCCTCATGAATAAAAGGTCCATTTCTTTTTCAGGATGTGCTGCTCAAGTCCTCCTGTTTCTCTTCTTTGTAGCATCTGGTTATTCTCTTCTCACAGTCATGGCATATGATCGGTATGTTGCCATTTGCAATCCTCTGCAATATCAGATGGTGATGAACAGGAGAGCCTGCACTGAAATGGTTGTTATGTCATTGATCAGTGGCCTTTTGTATGGGGGGTTACACACCAGTAGCACCTTTGCAACTCCTTTTTGCTCTAATATTGTCAATCAGTTTTTCTGTGAAATTCCACATTTACTTAAACTCTCCTGCTCTGATTTAAACCTAATCGAAACTGGAGCGCTCATATTCAGTGCTTTTGTTGCAGCAGGCTCATTTGTTTTTGTTGTTGTCACCTATGTGCACATCTTCATTGCATGTGTTAAGAATGGCCTCTGAGCAGGGAAAGAAAAAAGCCTTCTCAACTTGCCTTCCCCACCTCATTGTCTTTTCTACATTTGTTCTCACTTCATGCTTTGCCTACTTCAGACCCACCTCTAATGCTCCATCACATTTGGATTTGGCAGTTACCATGATATATTCCATGATTCCACCATTGCTAAATCCAGTGATCTACAGCTTGAGAAACGAGAAGATCAAACTTGCCTTGTCGAAACTATTGGGGATAAGAAGCTCATCTAGACCTTTTTTTGGGTAGATAGATGTGTATTCTGTTATACATATGGGTTATTTTGCATGCATAGTGTCACTAGGGGAGGAATGGGTTAATGGGAACTAAACTGCTTAATCACAGCTACTTCCTTCCACATCTGGGAACCTTCTTAGAGGAAGTTTCCTCTCTCACCTCTGGACCTTCATGGCACAACACATGCCTTGCTGGCTCTATTCCAGCCATGCTAATTTCCAACAGATTCTTACAAACCTTAAGCTGTGCCTGCATGGACAAACAAGCATGCAAGAATACCGGATGCTGTGAGTACAATTAACCTGCTGCTTTGTTTGCCATAAGTAGCCTGGATTGTTTTTACTCCCAAGTAGCCTTTCTGGGTCAAGCCACATGCTGAGCAGCCTTGCAGTTTTTAGTAAGTTAGTATAAAGCTTTTGCCTTCCTCTGCTACGATATACCAATTTCCTTTCCACAACAGATTCTAACTACGCATAGTTACAACTGTAAGAACTTGAGTAAGTACTTGAAATCATATATTCAAATATGGCGGTGAACCTGCTTAAAACTCTATATCGCAGCAAATATGGGACATTTTTCAAAGATGTTAACTGCAAATACTTTTCAATAGTTCAATCAGTTTGCATTTCACATTGGTTTTAACAGAGTTTGGACTTGAGTTGGCTTTTCCTAATCTAGTTGACATCTGCGAGTGGGCACTGAGCAAGACACATATTGTAGGACAAGAGGGGAGCTTGAATTTATACACCTATTGATAGCACTGAATTCCCCTGAGTTGTGTTTGTCCCTTATTCCATCCAGCTCTAATCAAACTAGTCCTGGATAACTAGTTTTGCAAGCAAGCATGAATGAGGAGCCAGAATTTTGCTCTGGACTGCCAGTTGCTGCCCCTCTCCCCCAGCTTCTGATCACAATGCTCCTTGCTGAACTTCACCATGGACATGTACCAGGATAAGTCACACATTGTGACTATTTCTGAAGATTACTGAAGATGGTCTCCACTGAAGATTGTTAGTGAAGATAAAAGGGTTATCAAACATAAGACCCAGTGGATTTATCCACCTTCTCAGAGTTCCCAATAAAACTTATAGCACCCTTGTTACATTCCACTGAAATTATTCAAACATCTCCTAAGATCGGAAGCAATCCCTTCAGTACAGCAAATGGACTTTCAATGACTGCTACCACATACCCCACAGATATATTTATTTTAATGGATTGATTTCTTTCTTTCTTTCTTTCTTTAGGTATTTCTATACTGCCCTTCAGTTATAAGTCCAGGGCAGTTTACAAAAAAGAATAAAACAATTAAAATGGAATTACAGCAACAGCAGTACATAATTAACTAAATGTCCACAAATCACAAAGTCACCATAAAAGAGGCAGGAAGATTTAAAACAATAACACAAAACTTTATGTAAAAAAAAAAAAAGCTCTGGAAAATGAAATGGTCTTGGCATGTTGCTATAACAACACTTTGCCCAGGAAGGTTAAAGAGTTCACTGACAGGTTTATGGATGGTCTTACATTTCATATCTGATTTAGGGTGTGGGACATAGAATTCACATTTACTGAAGAAAACTAAACTCTTTACCTCCCTGGACATACCATCAATGACCCTTTGGGTGGAAATTCTAAAGAAATTGAAATCAGGGCTCACATGGAATGTGAGATTGCCGAACAAAAATGATGAAGAAATTTGATTGTGACACTTCGTGCACATTCTGGTTTGTAACAGTTGCTTTAAGAGAATGGAATACTTGTTGCAGATCTCTAGTTTCCTGCATTGAGCAGGGGGTTGGACTCGATAGCCTTGTAGGCTCCTTCCAACCCGATGATCTATGACAGTGATGGCAAACCTTTTTGAGCCCGAGTGCCCAAACTGCAACACAAAACCTACTTATTTATTTCAAAGTGCCAACACTGCAATTAAACCTGAATACTGGGGTTTTAGTTTAGTAAAAACAACTCATACAGTTGTCTGAACTAATTAACATCTTTTGTCTTAAAAGAAAAACACAATAACAGGGCTTTGCAATGATACAAACAGTTTTTTATTGAAAAAAACATCAACTCAAATTTTTTAAATAGTACTACATTGTACACATAGTCTGAAGCTAATTTAGATACACTTTTTAAATAATTAGGCGCATGTATTTTTGGATAAGGGATTCTCAACTTGTAATATGATTATATGCCAGACTGAAATTGTATGGGGCAAGCTTTACTCTGGGTCCTTTCCCTGCTTCTACAGGTGTTGGATTAGTAAAAGTAAAAGTCAACTTGTACTAGGATGGGCAAGATAAACAAGAAAACTAAACGTGCTTAACACATTTTAAACAACCTTTATTCTTGGACTGCAAACACTGCATTAGGTAAAAGTTTGCATTGGGCATGCAATTTTTCAGGCTGTAGAAAGTTTATAGTTCTTATTTATGCTAAAAATGATTAGTGGTTTATAATTCATGTATAAATAAATGTAAATAAATGGGGGAGGAAGGGAAGGAATCAGGAGGGGAGAGGAGAAGACTTCAAGTGTTTGGGGGAAAGAGAGGGGGGATTGTGATGAAGCCAGGGAGAATGTGGGGAAAGGAGACCTCAAGCGTTTGGGGGAAAGGGCGGGATTGTGAAGAAGCCAGGGAGAATGTGGGGAAAGGAGACCTCAAGCGTTTGGGGGAAAGAGAGGGGGATTGTGAAGAAGCCAGGGAGAATGTGGGGAAAGGAGGAGACCTCAAGCGTTTGGGGGAAAGAGGGGGGGATTGTGAAGAAGCCAGGGAGAATGTGGAGAAAGGAGAAGAAGGTGCTGGCTAGGAGGGAATGAGGTGGCTGGGGGGCAAGAATGAGGCAGCTGGATGGGAACGTGCGGCAGGGATGTAATACGAGCCTTACCTGGGCTCGATGTTCTCCTCCGATCGTTCCTGCGGCGATGGCGGCCCGATCTCGCTCTTCTGAGCGGCACGGAGTGTTCTCCGCGCCGCTCAAGCTTCTGCTGCCGCCGCCGCCACCACCCGTCGCTCTTCTGAGCGGCGCGGAGCGTTCTCCGCGCTGCTGAAGCCGCCGCTGCCGCCGCCTCTAGACCCATCGCATCATGTCCTGCGTGCTGGATCCCCGCGCTCTGTTTTTTGGCGGGCGGGGGAACCAGGGCAACAGGGCTTAAACAGCCCTGTTGCCCTGGTCCCCCCCCCGCCGCCGCCAAAAACAGAGCGCGGGGATCCAGCGCGCAGGACATGACGCGACGGGCGGTGGATCCGGCGTGCAGGACATGACGTGACGGGCGGCGGCGGGTCCAGCGCGGCCGGCATGGCCAGCACAGAGGCAGCAGGTAGGTCTGTCGGCCCCGCCCACTGCGTCACAGCCTGAGCCCTGGCGCGCAGCATGACGCTGCCTCACGCCGCCGCTGGGGAGTGTTGGCGCCAGGAGGTGACTCTCATGGTGACCTATGGCTTGCGTGTCAGCAGAGTGGTCCACACGTGCCACCTGTGGCACGCGTGCCATAGGTTCGCCATCACTGATCTATGAAATCTACTTGTTTAACTTTCTTTTTAATCTCAAAGTCTCCAGTTCCACTTACATCTGATGAAGTGGGTTGTAACCCACAAAATTAATTTATTAAAATTAGCATAACAACTAAAACAGTTAATCTATGTTTGTGCTACACTCAACCCTTGAATTTGTGAACAGAAGACTATCATGGTTGTAGTATAATATTATTTATTTAAATAGTATGTGTGAAGAAGTCCAGCCTAAGTGCAGGGAAGCATTAAGCTGTGAATTCCCTTCCTCCAACCACACGTTGTTATCAATGGTATAATAACTGCTCTTGTGGAAAGAGTAATAAGAATTCATGCAGGCCCGGAACGTTGGTTTCTAGGGCATTGTTGGGTATGAACTGGAGTAACCTCTGGACTGAGAGTGCAAGGATACATGACAGAGGGATGGATGAATGCTGATGTTGAAATAGAGGTATTGGTTGGAAGAGGATTGTGTACACACCCAGTGGGGAATCGGATTACAGGCTATGTTAATAGTTAAGGGGATGATGAGTTTACAGATTAAGAAAAGAGTAAGAGATAAACAGGAAGAAATGTCTGACTAGTAAAAGAAACACAATAAAACAATAGGGATATTAGTTCAAAATAGGTCAAGAATTACTTGCTCAGAAGGAGCCCCTCCCCTCTTCATAGGGCAGAATGAGAGAAGAAAAACTGTATAAAAATTGTGGAGTTTTGAATGGAAGCGAGCTCTCTCTTGAAGCTCACCCTTGCCATCAATATGACATCACAAGAATCAGTTGCAGCGGAACAGAAGAATTCAAGATGGGTATGGCTCATAGGTTTTGCTTTCTTTTCTTCCTTGTTAGAATAGGGATTGGGGGTTCTTCCCTCCCATGCCTTACTGTTTTCTATAGGCACAGGGCTTTTCCTTTCCTTTAGCTATCAAAAGTGTGAATGTACATGAGTAGCTGCCTTGCTACTTAATTATAACTTAAACACAAGTGAAGTAGTAGTAAAGACTCTGTATCTGTTCTATCCTTCATGTTAAAAAAAAGTATCTTTGTATGTTTCTATCTGTTTTAGTTAATACAGGTAAGTAGAGAACGTACACTTACAACCCACACACGTTAGACTCCAGCAAAAGATCCTAGCACCTCTCAGTGTAGTGTGGGGTTGGTGCAACTAGCAATTAGGGGTACCAACTTTTACTCTATCCAATCGTTACAATGTAGATGTGGTTGGGGAGATTTTTTTGTGCATGGAGGGGAAGGAGAGTGAGACCACTATGGGGTGATCTCACCTTCCAATGAGGCTCAAGGGGGGCAGGGTGCCAGGGTTGATATTAGACCGGGCCGCCCCACCTTGGCCTCTTTCTTTTGCAGCTATGGAGAGAAGGAAGAAGAGCTGCAGATCCTCGTGCTCGACTCTTGCCGACACATGGCCCATGTTTGGCCGCCTTCATAGAAGACTGGCTGTTTGATTTGCTTGCTAGGGTGGGGGAGGCGATTGTTTTCTGCTGTAGCTGCACCCACCCCTCTATTCCCAGGTCGCCAGGCCCATACTTGGTGTTTTCCCAGAGCACGGCTGGGTGGCGCGGCTGCGTCCCGCTCCAGCCTCGTCGGCAGGCGGCCTCTCCCTGAGAGCCCCTGCTCTCAGGGGCTGGGTGGTGGTTGGGCTGGGTCATACCTGGTATTATGCTTTGGCATGTCATCCTTCAGCACCCTGCCCCTTCACCCCTGCGATGCCAGCAACATTTTCTGGCTATTCCACCCTGGTGCGGTTCCACGTTTGCCTGTGGGCCGCCCACATTCATCCCTGTGGGCGGTGTCCCCCTTTCGGCATGCCCACCCAATTGCAGTTGGGTGGGCATGCCTGTTCTTAATTGATGCGGGGCTCTCCGTGGCCTCCAGGGAGCCTTTTGCCCACCGTGCTAGTGCATGGCCTAATCAGTGGCACATATTTTGCCCCCTATTTGGGTGTGGCCTTATTGTCAGCATCCCGGGCCTACTGTGGCCCCAGGCGTCTGGTGTCTCCATATTCTTTTACTAGTTTCGTATTTCTTTGCTTCATTCTATACCACCCAATGGCCTAAGGTATCTGGGTTTGTGTAACGTTAATTCTTGAAGCTTTATTGCCTTAATTCTGTTAATTTCTGTTGTGTCCTGGTGTAATTCTGATTTTATTAACAGTATCTCATCAATTTATTATCTAGGAATTGAGATGCCTCCCAAAAAGGGACAGGGTGGTAGGAAAGGGAAGGGGCGTGCCCCCAAGCAGTTGGTGAAGCGGGCTCGCCAGGTGGTGATCCCCTCCTCCTCTGGGGACAAGACCGCAGATGTCTCCGTGATCCTTACACACTTAGTGGCGGTTGAGAGGGGGAGGGGCCTCCCTCCTCCCATGCAGCCTTCTGGGGAAGGTCAATCTGGGCAGGTGATGGGAACTAGAAAACAGACCCAGCGGAAGTTGTGGTTGCCTGTTGCAGCTCGCCTGGACACCATTGAGGCGAGCTCTAGTTCTGCAATGCCTCAGCTTCCTGTTCCAGCCATCGAGTCTGCACCATGCCAGCCTGAAGACCACATGCCGGTGTTGCCTATTGAATATACCGGGCAAGGCCCATTCCCAACTCAGAGTCTTCCGCCGCATCAGACGCCGACGTCATCTGACCCTACCACGGTTCAATCGTCAGTTGGTGAGTCCCCTGGTCAATCAGCCATGGCTGCTTGGCTGAATCTCAGTCGTTTCACACCATGGGGATATTTTCCTTGGGTTCAGGTCCCTGGGACCCCGATACCAGCCCTTCCCATAGATACCATCGTTCCTGCCCCCCGGCTCTTCAACCACAGGGCCTAGTTCAGGCAGGGGCACCCGTGCATACCCCTGCATACTCGTCCGATGTTTCGGTTACTGTTTTACAGTGTCATGACCCCTCCTCCAGGAATCCTCCTCTGAGGACGAGTGTGACTCACCCAGTTCCCTGGACTTTCCTCAGGAGCAGAGTTCAGACACTGCTGCTCAAGACGGGGCCAGCCAGGCAGCTGAAGAGCTGGCAGGCCCCTCTGGCATGACCTGTGGGAGTTCCCCAGCCCGGGAGGAGTCAGAATCAGAGGTGGAGATGGTGCAGGCTCCAAGACCAAGACAGAGAAGGAGGATGAGACGGCAGGAATAGATGTAGGCCCCTCGACGTAGTGTCTGGCTGCAAGCCAGGACGTCGGCCTTGTGAGGCTTTTATAATCAGCCTGCTGCTAAGGAGCTTCAGCTGCGGTACGGGCGTGCCCAGGCAGCAGGCAGTATAAAAACGCTCACTCACTGAAGCCTGGGTATCGGGAAACAACGTCTTCCTTGACTCTTGTTCCTGATTCCTGACCTGGCTTCTGAACCCTGCCTTGATTCCCAGACTCTTGGACCCGACTTCGGACTGACCCTGACGATGCCTCTGGTCGACCCTTGGACTTTTGTATAACACTCTCAACTTGATTCCTAGGATTGTGAGACCACGCTTTTTCTACTCTTCCCTCTGCAAGCAGCTGAGCACAGCTCCCTTAATCTTATCTTAGCTGGACTTTTGGCAGTGCTCCCAGAAGCCAAGCCAGCTGCTGGCTGCCGGCCAGCCTCAAGTTGGACATACAGCCTCCTCCAGTCCTGGCTGTTCAAGCTCCGGTGCCCATTTCAGTAGGGCGGAGGGCCTGTCGCCACCCCTGCCACCATTCTGAACCAGCAAGGGATGGGCAGTCCGACGGTGCCTCCTACTGGGGGCACCTTAACAACTGTCTGTGTGCTCGAGCCTGTTGTTACCAGTACACTTTCATCCGCCACCCTGGCTTGTGCTATGATGTGTTCCAGGCCAGTGGGTCGGGTGGCTCCCGCATCTAAAGGGGTGTCTGCCACTGACTTGACTGATCACTACCCTAACACAAATGACAATGTTATTCCACCGGGTGCCACTTCATTCCCACTGGGCTATCATTTGTCTCCAGCTACTAAGGAAAATATTTTTTGGAGAGAGTTTGTGGACATCTTTTCCCTTTCATACCAGGAACCGGACATGCAGGATAAGGATAAGAATAAGGACAGGGATCAGGATAAGATAAAAAAAGAAAAAACCCACCTGCACCTGGGCCAATTGGGTGCCTGGTTTCCTGATTTATATGGGAATTTTACAACAAGAATTCCCAGATAAGGGCGTAGTGCTCACTAAGTATCTCGATATTATTTATCGGGCATACTCTGGCTTTGAGGGCTGTGCGTGGATGGCCTATGATGAAGGCTTCCTCAAAAAGGCCACTTTCGATCATTCACTATGGTGGGACTTTAAAGATAATGACCTCTGGCTGGAATTTATGATTCCAGCAAGGCCTATCGTCGGGGATAGATCTGACAGTGGTCATGTCCTGGATGAATCACCCACACAACTCCCACGCCCCGTATTGCCAGGGGCAGTCAGTTCAACACCAACCAGTCTGTTGGGAATTCTCATCCAAGGGCACCTTCTCCCACCCTACATGTCCCTTTTGGCATGACGAGTGTGCAGTTTGCAACGGGCTGCACCCCTCAAGCCTCCTGTTTGAGGCTTAGGCTCATCCAAGTTTGGGGCTTGTGGTAAGCACCCTCCCAGGGCTGGACAACAGCAACCTCCCAAACAGGCCCAGCCCAATTAAATTGGAGGCCTTAACTCAGCTGCTCCAGCTTTATCCTCAGTGTGATGACACCATTTATTTGTTTGAGGGTTTTCATTTTGGGTTTAGAATCCCTTTTGAGGGTCCTAGAGTACATTCTATGTCCTGCAACCAGAAATCAGTTTCCGAGATGGAGTCCATGGTTTGGTCAAAAGTTACCAAGGAGGTTACAACCGGGAGAGTCCTGGGTCCATTTCCTTCTTTACCTCTGTCCACCTCTTGGTGCCCCCTTTGGGCATTATCCCCAAGAAGGCACCTGGGGAGTTTCGTCTAATTCAAATTTGTCTTTCCCTAGGAAGGCATCGGTCAGCCTGTCAGTCACTCCACCAAACTCCCATCTTCCAATTCCCCATCACCAATTGTTTAGAGGAATGAACCCAAAAGACGCTGTTTGGAGAGAAGACAGAATGTCTGTGTTTCCAAAACTGAGTTGGTAATGAAGCTTCATCCAGGTTTGGTTCTGGACACTTCAAAGGGAAGCGCACTTCACCTCAGGAAGCACCAGAAACAGTCTGAAATGACCGGATCCTGCTCCGGCTTTGGCCAGCTCCAATTCACATTCCTACTTTCTACCATATGGAAAATTCTCCATGAGATGATAGTTTGGGCAAGTTCATATTTAATAGCGGCATACTCCGAGTGGGAAACTTACCTGCTCGGGGGGGGGGGGGCTCCTGAGCACCCCCTGCCTGCCCTCGCCACTCGCAAGGCCCGAAAACCAGAAGTTACGTGACAGGTTTCCCATCGTGTCACTTCTGGTTCCCTTCCCTGGCACTGTGTTTTTAGCGTAAAAACCACGGAAAACCAGCTTAAAACGGCGGTGAATAGCAAATCAGTTACCGTATTTTTCCTTATATAAGACACCCCCATGTATAAGTTCTCTCCTCGGCTTACTTCCGTGTATAAGACGACCCTCAATTTTTAGTCTAACGATTTTAGGGAAAAGTATAGTCTTATACATGGAAAAATACTAAAGCTGAGATAAAAATTTACAGACTTTGCTCACATGATTAATTATATTTTCTTCTCCAGCAGAACTCAACTTCTTTGGCACCGATTATCAATGCCCTCCCCCGCCCCCCGGAAACACAAGAAAATGTTTGGATCTCAGAAGATTATTTCTGCTTCTTCTACTCAGTTGCATTGCACTCCTGAGAATATGGCTCTCCAAGCCCCATAGAGACATGAATGTGTCCCTTTCATGTGCATTTCAGATGCTTATTACCAGCATTTCACATCACTGCCACACACTGCAGCTCTCTTAAGAGAAAGGTTGGAATTGCTGTTTCATTTTTTGCAACATTATCTTGTGCCAATGATGGAGAATTTAATGTCAAGCTGAAAGAAATCTATAAATGATCAAGTAAGTTATTCTATGAGATTTCTGCCTTTTGTATGATTTATTGTTCATTCTTTCATATTATTTAACTTCATCACCCACCGATATTTTGTAGGATAGGGCTCAGGGGGTGTAGTGGTTAAGAATATGAGTTGAGTTGGGAATACCCAGGATCAAACCCAAAGCCTTTCTCATATCTGGGAAGGGGATTTAGTCCAAGTTGATACAAATATTGTTATGATGATGATGCTAGTCCAAAGCTAACTGTGACACTTTGTCACGCTTCAGTCCCATTGAAATCAATGGAACTGTAGTTATTCATAACAAACTTTTACAATTATTTTAATGGCATCTCAGTCCCATGAATGTAGGTTGGATAAAACCTATTACTAACTCTTTTAAAAATCTATTTCTTCAAAGTGCTAGTTTTTCCTCAATATTCTCTCATTCACGTAGTTCAGTGGGACTACTAGAGTGGCAGAAATCCAAGCATCAATCAGTTTTATGGGAGGTGACATAATTCAGTGGTTGAGGACATGCATTGCATACAGAAGGTTCCAGGTTCAACCCCTGGAATATCTCTGAAATCTTGGAAAGCTTCTGCCAGTCAGACAGACAGTACCAAGCTAGAAGGACCAAAGGTCTGACTAGATATGACACCTTCCTATGCTTTCATTATCAACGCACTAACTGACTTGCTTTTTCACAAAACTATTAGACTTGTTGCCTATTAGCCACTGCTCTAAATGTACCAGGACAAGTGCTGAGGTAGTCTTTCCCCATGTAAGCATTATGCAGCCTATGCAGCTATTTCAAGGGGTGCCACGCTGTTACCCAGACATGTTCCCCCTTCAGCTCACTAAAAACCTGCTCAACAGAGTTAATTTATTCTTTTTCATAATTGTTGCTACTTTGTTGTCATTTTCCAACACTATGTATTTGTGAAATTTACTTGAGAAAGTGAAAATAATTATTATGCACCCATCATCCTCTGTTCTGCACACACAAGATTTAGCAAGGCAGATTCCCAGCAAACTGGAATATGAATCAATGGAGGTAAATAGAATACTCTGTAAGTCTATTGTTGTTCAGGCATGGATTTTGTGATTTCAGAAAGTGCCTCTTCCAGTGGAGGTGAATGTAGGCACTCAGCAGCCATGCCTGATGTGGGCTAGCCAATGATGAGGGGGAAAGCACACTGCCCTATAAAGCAGGCACCTCCCAACAGCAGCACCAGCACGTAGAAAATAGAAGCCCTGTAGACCCATCCTAAGGCTTTGCAGTTTGGGATTATCCAGTCACTGTGAGAGACTGAATATGATATTTTTTTTGATGTTGCCCATATTGTTATGAGGCAGCACCTTCTTTCACCTACTCCATGCTGCCGGCATTTCCTCAGGGTGAGGTTTCACAATGAGGTTGTTTGGCATAGTTCTATCGCTCAGATCTCATTGTTTCAGTGCAGGTTGTGAGGCGCTGAAGTCTAGGCTAGCCTGGTGAGCACCCTGAGGCATCTTAAGGGTGGGCATTAACCAACCAACCAACCTCTCTCAGAGGTCCGGCTCAAGGTGATATGGGAGTAAACAGCTCTGGGCCCAGGGTAGCATAGTCCCATTCAAGGCTGCCAAGCTAGGGCGGAGGGGGGGTATGTGGTAAAATGCCTTGCCAGTGAGCAGGGCCAGATTAAGAGCATTATGGGCCTGGTGCTGAGGAGGGCGCGCGGCTGAAGAGGGCACAGAAACGCTGCGCTCCTCTTCGCTGCCGCTGCGCCGCCCCCGCCAGGCCTCCGCCTCCCCACCCTCCCTCCCTCCCTCCCACCGCCGCCGCCGCACCCTCCCGTCCCGCTCGCCGCTGCGCCTCCCCCCGCCCTCCCGCTTGCTGCCGCTGTGCCTCCCGCCGCCACTGCCATCACCACTACCCCCGACCCCCCCGCCACCTACCTTCTCCGCGTCGTGTCGCTTCCGGAGCCCCGCCCGCGTTGTTTTGGCGGGAGGAACCAGGGCAACAGGGCTTAAACAGCCCTGTTGCCATGGTTTCCCCGGCAAAAACAGCGCGGGGGTCCCGTCGCGTCACTTCCTCCTCCTCCTCGGCGGCGGCAGCGGCGGCAGCAGCAGCAGTAGCTGCCACCAGGGCGGGGGGAAGGTAGGTTGGTGGTGGCGGCGCAGGGGTTTTTTTTTTTTGCAGAGCAGGGCTGCTTTGGAGAGGGGGGGCCGCTAAATATTATTTTGCCTGGGGCACCAAACTGCCCTGCACTGGTCCTGATTGTGGGCCTATTTTGGGGTAGGGGCCTGGAGCTGCAGCTCCAATAGCCCCTATCTTAATCCGGCCCTGCCAGTGAGCAAGCCTTGCATCTGGCCAGCAATAAGAAGTACAGATCAGTTCACAGACTGGCCAGTGCTTTGAGCCAGAGAGGAGCTGAGAGTGATTGGTGTGTCTTCCTAGCTCTTTCTTGCCTTAAATACAGGGACTTGTACTCGCTGGGGTTGATTTAATGAAATTTTCCAAGCTGATGCTCATTCAAGATCCTTGTAATTAATACAGATGTGTCCCTTCATTTATTCCATATCCTTGTCTTCATTGCAGGGGTATGGGGCAGGGATGGGGACTCGGACTCGGGGACTCGACTCGTGAGTCCGACTGAGTCCCCCCTCTGACTCGAGTCCCACTCGAGTCCCAATAATTTATGTGGGACTTGAGACTCGACTCGGGACTCGAGCCCAAGGACTCCTCCTCCTCCGCCTCCGCTGCTGCTCTCGCCTCTGCCGCCGCCGCCGCCCTCACCTCCTCCTCCTCCTCCTCCTCCACCGCCGCCACCGTCGACCTCGTCGCCATCGCTGTAGCACACAGCACGCCGTGTCACGCCGCCAGCGCTGTCGCTCTGTTTTTGGCGGGGTTGCTGTGGTTCAAAAACAGAGCGCCGTCGCTGGCGGCGTGACGCGGCGTGCTGTGTGCTACGGCGATGGCGACGAGGTCGGCGGTGGCGGCGGTGGAGGAGAAGGAGGAGGTGAGGGCGGCGGCGGCGAGGGCAGCGGCGGCGGTGAGGTGAGGGCGGCGGAGGTGGAGGTGAGGGCGGCGGCGGCGGCGGCGGTGGCAGAGGCGAGGGCGGCGGCGGTGGCGAGGTGAGGGCGGCGGAGGTGGAGGTGAGGGCGGCGGCGGCAGCGGCCCATGGAGGGAGCAGGAGGGTCTCCGCGGGAGGAAGGGCAGCTCTTCTTCCTCTCGCGGAGACCCTCCTGCTCCCTCCATGGGCCGCCGCTTTCGGAGGGACTCGGGACTCGGGACTCGACTCGAGTCACCATTTTGGACCTCGGACTCTAGACTCGACTCTAGACTCAGGTCCAAAGACTCGGGACTCGACTCGGGACTCGGGACCAAGGACTCTTCAACATCCCTGGTATGGGGCCAATGAATCTCAGAACCTCTATGTGGGACTCAATCTAAAATAACCGAACATAACATTGAGGTATTTCCATCTCTTCCTACACCAGCCTGTGATCATACTCATGGAAGGGATGGACATTGAAGCTCGGTTTCCTTCATTTGCATTCATGAGCAGGAGCCCCTCTATTTTCATTTGGAAAACAAAAGCACCCCTATGGACCAAATTATGATAATGCAGATTTTCTTTGGTGGTGGGGAATGTGCATTTGTGCAAGTGCACATTTTTGGAAGTGTGAACTGTCGCAAAAGCACACTTTCGGACGTGGAAACAAATACAGGAATATTGCAGAAGTTTCCAAATAATTACAGTCCTGCTTCTCTGTGCATTTGGAGTGTGAATGGGTCATGTTCACACAATTTTAAAACAGGAACAAAATTCTTGTGCACTGTGTAGACCTGTTCTGGCTGGGAGACATTTTGTTTTTTTGTTTTTCATTAATTGATTATGTGTGCCTTTGCTGATCATATTCGCCAAATGTTTGAATTTAACCTTTTTCTATACATTATAATTTCTGAATACTTGGTAAATGATTCAAAATGGAGTCTCCATAATGCAGTAACAATAGTAATAATATTTTGTTTTTTAATATCAGTTTCATTTTGCATCTGCAGCATGCCACAATATTGACATGCCATTTTAACATGTGTCTTCCTGTTTTCTACCACAGCTGGCATGCATCTTAATAAGGAGGAAAATATGAGTAATCAATCCTTTGTGACAGAGTTTCTGCTCCTAGATTTCTCAGAGACTCGGGAACAGCAGATTCTACACATCCTTGTATTTCTGGAATTGTATTTGGCAACCATAATAGGTAATCTTCTGATCATATCTGCAATAGCCTCTGACCATCACCTGCACACCCCCATGTACTTCTTTCTCATGAATCTTGCCGTCCTTGACCTTAGTTCAGTTTCAGTCATTGTGCCCAAATCCATGGCCAATTCCCTCATGAATACTAGGTCCATTTCTTATTCAGGATGTGTTGCTCAAGTCCTCTTGTTTGTCTTCTTTGTAGCATCTGATCTATTACTCCTCACCGTCATGGCGTATGATCGGTATGTTGCCATATGTAACCCTCTGCAATATCAGATGGTGATGAACAGGAGAGCCTGCACTGAAATGGTTGTTATGTCATTGATCAGTGGCCTTTTGTATGGAGTGTTACACACCAGTAGCACCTTTGCAACTCCTTTTTGCTCTAATGTTGTCAATCAGTTTTTCTGTGAATTTCCACATTTACTTAAGCTCTCCTGCTCTGATTTAAACCTATTTGAAACTGCAGTGCTTGTATTCAGTGCTTTTGTTGCAGCAGGCCCATTTGTTTTTGTTGTTGTCACCTATGTGCACATCTTCATAGCAGTGTTAAGAATGCCCTCTGAGCAGGGAAAGAAAAAAGCCTTCTCAACTTGTCTTCCTCATCTCATTGTCTTTTCTACATTCATACTCACTGCATGCTTTGCCAACCTCAGACCCACCTCTAATGCTCCATCCGATTTGGATTTGGCAGTTACCATGATGTATTCCATGATTCCACCGTTGCTGAATCCAGTAATCTACAGCATGAGAAACGAGAAGATCAAACTTGCCTTGTCGAAACTATTGGGGATAAGGAGCTCATCTCGAAATGCCTTTTGGGGTGGGAACAAGTGTGGATTCTAAATATGGTCAGATATAAACATAAGAACTTGAGAACGTCATTGAAATCAGTTTTGTGAATTTGTCGGTTTACCCGCTTAAAACTCTATATTGCAGCAAAACATGGGACACATTTTTCAAGTATGTAAACTGCAAATAACTTTCAACTTGTCCTAATCCAGTTGACATATGTAAGTGGGCACTGAGTAAGCAAGACCCATACTGTAGGACAAGAGGGGAGCTTGAATTTATACACCTGTGGATTGCCGTCTACACAGATTATTAAAACATTTTCTTAGATTGGAAACAAGGTCTGCAGTAGAGCAAATCGGCTTTCAGTGACTGCTACTGCATACCCCACTAGGGATTGATGAATTTACCTGAGCTTACCTTGTCGGATGCTCAGCGAGCACCCCCGCCACACGATCCATCTCACAACACAAGCTGATGCGCTTGGCGGGTCCCCGGTGCGTCACTTCCGGGTCCCTGGTGCTGCATTTTTAACGTAAAAACCAGGGTAAAATACCTTAAAACAGCCGTGATTTGCAAATCGTGGCCATTTTAAGATGGTTTCCCCTGGGTTTCACATTAAAAACGCAGTGTTGGGGACCCGGAAGTTCTTTTCCCCAGCTCCTCTCACAGGGAATTGTGCCAAGGTGGGGTAAGGTAAGTCATGCGGAGCTTGGGGGGGTAGAGCAGGACGAGTTGGCCCCGCTTCCACCCCCTGATCGAGCTCCACGCACATCCCTACCCCACACATATATTGGTTATAATGAATGTATTTATTTATTTAGGTATTTCTACACTGCCCTTCAGTCATGTTTCCAGGTAACTTTACAAGAAAGAATAAAATAATTAAAATGGAAATACAATAAAAGCAGCACATAATTAACTACAATGCCTCAAATCTCAATATCAGTGTAAGAAAAGGACCAAGATTTAAAACCACAAAAACAACAACAAAAAATTATTTAGGAAGCTTGGGAAAGCAAAATGGCCTTGACATGTCCAGTGAGGCTGAAATGTTCACTGACAATTTTATTGATGATCTTCCGCTTGATTTCTGTTTTGGGGGTGGGGGTGGGCATAGAATTCACATTTACTGAAGAAGATTAAACACTTGAACCTCCTTGGACATACCATCAAGGACCTTTGGGGTGGCAGTTCAAATGAAAACAAAATCAGGGGCTCACTTAGAACTTGAGATAGCAGAAGAAGAGATGATAAATTAAGTGGCGGAGTGTGTTGATCAAAGACTCAATAGGGACTATGAATCATAGAATTATAGCATAGTAGAGTTAGAAGGGGCCTATAAGTCCATCAAGTCCAACCCCCTGTCCCTGCTCAAAGCAGGAATCCATGTTAAAACATCCCAGACAGATGTCTGTCCAGCTGCTCCTTGAATGCCTCTGGTCCGGAGTGGGAGAGCCCACCACCTCCCTAGGTAGTTGGTTCCATTGGTGTATTGCTCTAACAGTCAGGAAATTTTTCCTATTGTCCAGGCGGAATCTGGTTTCCTGTAAATTGAGCCCATTATTCTGTGTCCTGCACTCTGGGATAGTGGAGAAGAGATCCTGGCCCTCCGCTGTGTGGCAACATTTCAAGTACTTGAAGAGTGCTACCATATCTCCCCTCAGTCTTCTCTTTTGAAGGCTAAACATGCCCAGTTATTTCAGTCTCTCCTCATAAGACTTTGTTTCCAGTCCCTTTATCATCTTTGTTTCTCTCCTCTGAACCCTTTCCAGTTTGTCTACATCTTTCTTAAAGTGTAGTGCCCAGAACTGGATGCAGTACTCAAGATGAAGCCTAATTGTTGCTGAGTAGAGGGGAACTAGTACTGTGGTACCCCACTCGTTACCTCTCCCCAGTTTGAGAAGGTACCATTGATAAGCACTCTTTGAGTCCAATTCTGTAGCCAACTGTGGATCCACCTGATAGTTCTTCCATCTAGCCCACTTTTAGCTAGCTTGCTAATCAGGATATCATGAGGCACTTTGTTGAAAGCTTTGCTGAAGTCCAGATATATTATGTCCACAGCATTCCCACAGTCCATAAGGGAGGTTACCCGATCAAAAAATGAGATCAGATTGGTCAAGAACAAATCCATGTTGGCTTCCAGTAATCACTGCATTATTTTCAAGGTGCTCGCAAGGTGCTCACAGATTGATAACAGAAGACAAAGAAAAGGCAGAAGTGTTCAATTCCTACTTTCATAGAAATCATAGAATCATAGAAAAGTAGAGTTGGAAGGGGCCTACAAGGCCATCGAGTCCAACCCCCTGCTCAATGCAGGAATCCAGGTCAAAGCATCTCTGACAGATGTCTGTCCAGCTGCACCTTGAATGCCTCCAGAGTGGGAGAGCCCACAACCTCCCTAGGTAGTTGATTCCATTGTCTTATTGCTCTGACAGTCAGGAAATTTTTCCTGATGTTTAGGTGGAATCTAGGTTCCTGTAACTTGAGCCCATTATTCCGTGTCCTGCAAACTGGGATGATCGAGAAGAGATCCTTGCCCTCCTCTGTGTGACATCCCTTCAAATACTGGAAGAGTGCGATCATATCTCCCCTCAGTCTCCTCTTCTGAAGGCTAAACATGCCCAGTTCTTTCAGTCTCTCCTCATAAGGCCTTGTTTCCAGTCCCTTTATCATCCTTGTTGCCCTCCTCTGAACCCTCTCCAGTTTGTCTATGTCCTTCTTAAAGTGAGGTGCCCAGAACTGGACGCAGTACTCAAGATGAGGCCTAACCAGTGCCGAGTAAAGGGGAATTTTATCACTTCCCGCGTTTCCATGGACTTTGAAGAAGCCCGAGTGCAAGGCGAAAGGGAGAAACGTGCTAAGCAGAAAGCACGTCAAACGAATCCTTTACAGGACCATCTTCCATCTGGTAACCTGTGTCCTCACTGTGGGAAGCTGTGTGGATCTAGAATTGGCCTCCAAGTCCACAGTCACTTACGGACCCATTGCTAGAGTCTACACAATCCCCTTTAGAATTTCCTCCTTTTATCCTGGAAGACAATCTTACTCAGTCACAAGTGATCACCTGATGATGACCATTTTAAGTTTGGAAGACCCAAACCCTCCACTTTTTGCGCTTTATACCATCTTGTTTTAGTAATCCTAGACTTTCCCCCTCCATTACAGTATGTGTTAATAATTGTTTGCCATTCTTTAAGTTCCTTATCTGATATCGCAGTTGGTATCATCCCAAATAAAAAAATAATCTTGGGCAGAATCTTCATTTTAATCAAAGCTATTCTACCAAACCAGGAAAGTCCAATTTTTTAATACTCTTTTATTTTATTCTTAACCCCATTCTTTAATTTTCTATAATTCTGTTCTCCCAATTTATCTATATCTTTTGGAATTACAATTCCTAAATATTTAATTACATTATTAACCTTAACATTACTTTTTTCCCTACACATTTCCATCTCTTCTCTTTTACTTAGTGGTGTCCACGAACCTTAGGGGGCCCCTGCCTCGCCCCCACCTTGCCTCTCCACGGCGGCTGCCCCCCTGCCTCAATATTCACAGCGGTGCAGAGCCGTTCTCCACGCCGCTTGAGCCGGCCGCACCGGCCATGCTGCTCCCATTGCGTCACTTCTGGCTGGCTGGAAGTGACATGACGGGACCCTGCACCAGTGCGCTGGGACCCCACGCTGCATATTTTCCAGAGAAACCAGGGCAACAGCGTTGTTTTATGCCCTGTTGCCCTAGTTTCTCTGGAAAATACGCAGCACGGGGTCCCATCGTGCTGGCGCAGGGTCCCATTGCGTCACTTCCGGCCAGCCAGAAGTGACGCGACGGGACCAGCGCGGCCAGCACGGAGGGCTCGACTCAGAGAGCCAAGGAACCCCCGGGACCCGGTAAGGCCCGCAAGTCTCTGGCGGGCATGAACATGGCCAACTTCGGCCCGCTACACCCGCCTCGAGGCGAACGGGTACACCTCTACTTTTACTATAATTTATCAACAAAATCTTAGACTTATCCTTGTTAATCTGTAGCCCCGTTACACATCTCAACATTTTTGTGTGTGTTTGATAGAAGTGCTAGGAGTCAGTTTTTGAAGGGTGTGAAAAAAATAAAAAAGCTGAGATAACAATATACAGACTTTGCTTTCATGAGGAGTTATTATTTATTTATTTATTTATTTATTATATTTCTAGCCCACCTTCTTTACTGCAAGGACCCAACGCTGCTTACATGGTCCTCCTCCTCTGTATTTGTATCCTCACAACAACAACCTGTGAGGTAGGTTCGTATATTTTTGCCTCCAGCAGAACTAAGCTTCTTTGGCACCAATTATCAATTTAGGGTTTTTTTCCCCACAGGAAACGTTAGCAAATGTTTGGACCTCAGAAGATTACTCCTGTCTCTTCTACTCCGTTGCATTGCACTCCTGAGAATAAGGTTCTCCAAGCCCCATAGATACATTAATGTGTCTCTTTCACTTGCGTTTCAAATTATTATTACCAGCCTCTCACATCACCTCCACACACTGCAGCTCTCTTAAGAGAAAGGTTGGAATTGCTGTTTCATTTTTTTGCAACATTATCTTGTGCCAATTGTGGAGATTTTCTTGTCAAGTGGAAAGAAATCTATAAATGATAAAGTAAGTTACTCTCTATGATATTTCTTCCTTTTGTATATGATTCATTGTTCGTTCATTCATTTTATATAAATTCATCAGTCCTCTGGTATTTTGTTGGATAGGGCTCAGGTGGTGTAGTGGTTAAGACTATGAGCTGACTTGGGAACACCCTGGATAAAACCGAAAGCCCTTCTCATCTCCGGGAAGGGTATGCAGTCAAAGTTGATGCAACAATATTGTTGTGATGATGATGGTAGTTCAAAGCTAACTGTCACGCTCTGTCACACTGCAATCCCATTGAAATCAATGGGACTTTGGTTATTCATAACAAACTTTTACAATGATTTTAATGGCATCTCAGTGCAATGAATGTAGGTTGGATATAACCTATTATAAACCCTTTTAAATGTATATTTCTTCAAAGTTCTATTTTTTCCTCAATATTCTCTCATTCATGTAGTTCAGTGGGACAACTATAGTGGCAGAAATCAAACCATCAATCAATTTTATGGGAGGTGACATAACTCAGTGGTTGAGGACATGCATTGCATACAGAAGGTCCCAGGTTCAACCCCTGTCATGTTTTAGAAATCTTGGAAAGCTGCTGCCAGTCAGTGTAGACAATACTAAGTTAGATGGAAAAGAAAGGTCTGAATAGATTTCATAGATTTCATAGATCATAGAGTTGGAAGGAGCCTACATGGCTATCGAGTCCAACCCCCTGCTCAATGCAGGAAACTAGAGGAGGGGTCTCCCATCCAAGTAATAACCAGGCTTGACCCTGCTTAGCTTTCCACGCTCAGACAAGCTGACCCAGCGTATGTATAAGACATCTTCCTATGCTTTCATTATCAATGCAATAAGTGACTTACTATTTCACAGAACTATTAGACTTGTTGCCCATTAACCACTGCTCTAAATGACCTAATGTAGCAGGACAAGTGCTGACGTAGCCTTTCCCCATGTAAGCATGATATAGCTCATGCAGCTATTTCAGGGGGTGTAGGCTGTTAATCAAGCATATTCCCCTTTCAACACACCAACAACCTGTTCAACAGAGTTGATTCCTTTTTTATGAACCTGTTACTAATTTATTGACATTTTCCAACAGTACATATTTGTGAAATTTACTTGAGAAAATGAAAAGAATTACTAAATACACCCACTTTCCCACCCTTCTGAACAAATTATGATTGAGACAGGCAGAATGCCATCAAACTGGAAAATATATCAATGGAGGTAAATAGAGTAGTCTCAAAGTGTATTTATTTATTTATTTATTTATTTATTTATTTCATTTTTATACCGCCCAATAGCCGAAGCTCTCTGGGCGGTTTACAGCAATTAACAAGACAGTCCCTGCCCGCAGGCTTACAATCTAAAAAGACACAACACACAAGGAAAAAGGAATGGGGAGAGAAGAAGGGGGAATATTAATTGGATTTTGTGATTTCAGAAAGTGCCTCTCCCCCATCCTAATACAGCCAGTGGAGGTGAATGTAGGCACTTAGCAAGCATGCCTGGTGTGGGCTAGCCAATGAGGAGGGGGCAAGCAAGCCAGCTTATAAAGCAGGCACCTCCCATCAGCAGCAGCACTTGGAAAATGGCAGTCCTGCATGCCCATCCTGAAGCAATTTCAATTTGCATCTGCAGCTTGATACAATATTGGCATGTCATTATAACATGTGTCTTCCTGTTTTGTTCCACAGGTGGCACACATCTTACTAAGGAGGAAAGTATGAGTAATCAATCCTGTGAATCAGAGTTTCTGCTTCTGGATTTCACAGAGACCCGGGAACAGCAAATTCTACACTTCATTGTATTTCTGGTATTGTATGTGGCAACTGTATTAGGGAATCTTCTAATCATCTCTGCAATAGTCTTTGACCATCATCTGCACACCCCCATGTACTTCTTTCTCATGAACCTTGCCATCATTGACCTTAGTTCAGTTTCAGTCATTATCCCCAAATCCATGGCCAATTCCCTCATGAATACTAGGCACATTTCTTATTCAGGCTGTGTTGCTCAAGTCCTCTTGTTTGTCTTCTTTATAGCTTCTGAGGTTTTCCTCCTCACAGTCATGGCATATGATCGGTATGTTGCCATTTGTAATCCTCTGCAATATCAGATGGTGATGAACAGGAAAGCCTGCACTGAAATGGTTGTTATTGTCTGGGTCAGTAGCCTTTTGTATGGAGGGTTACACGCCAGCAGCACATTTGCCATTCCTTTTTGCTCCAATGTTGTCAATCAGTTTTTCTGTGAAATTCCACATTTAATTAAGCTCTCCTGCTCTGATTTCAATCACGTTGAATCTGGAGTGCTTCTATTCAGTTCTTTCATTGCACCAGGAGCTTTTGTTTTTGTTATTGTTACCTATGTGCATATCTTCATTGCAGTGTTAAGAATTCCCTCTATGCAGGGAAGGAAAAAAGTCCTTCTCAACTTGTCTTCCCCACCTCATTGTCTTTTCTACATTTGTACTCACTGCATGCTTTGCCTACTTCAGACCCACCTCTAATGCTCCATCACATCAGGATTTTGTACTTACCATGATATATTCCACAGTTCCACCCTTGCTAAATCCAGTGATCTACAGCATGAGAAACAAGAGGATCAAACTTGCCTTGTCAAAACTATTGGGGTTAAGGAGTTCATCTCGAAATGCCATATTTTGGGGGGGCGGGGTGGTAGGTGTCCTGTCTAAATATGCTTAGTTACAAATGTAAGAACCCGAGAAAGTCATTGAAATCAGTTATGTGAATTTGTCGGTGTACCTGCTTAAAACTTTAAATTGCAGCAAAACATGGGACACTTTTTCCAAGTATGTTAAATGCAAATAAGTATACATAGGTCAATAAAATTGCATTTTGCATTTCTTTTGACTGGTTTGGACTGAGTTGGCTAATCCAGTTGCCTTATGTGAGTGGGCACTGAGCAAACAAGACCCATACTGTCTGTCGGACAAGAGGGGAGCATGAATGTATGCACGTATTGATGACATTGAATTCCACTGAGTTCTGTTTGTCCCTTATCTTATTTTATCCAGTTCTAATCAGTTTATTTCCCTTCAGCCAGAGCAGCTAGACTGGTGGGGATGAGGAAGAGGGCCTTTTCTGTGGTGGCCCCCATACTGTGGAACTCTCTACCGAGTAACCTCCGCCATGCCCCCTCTCTGCTGAGCTTCCATCGCTCATTAAAAACCTGGTTGTTCAGGCGGGAATATGGGGTGGGTTAAAATTTAAAAAAATTATATTGTTTTAAATGTATTTTATTGTTTTTATTCTATGTACATCACCCAGGGTGGCCGGTTGCCAGCCAGATGGGCAATAAATAAATATAATAAATAAATAAATAAATTTTCCTGGTCCTGGATAACTCGTTTTGCAAACTAGCATGAATGAGGGGCCTGCATTTTGTTCTGGACTACCAATTGCTGCCACAACCAACCCCCGCCCCCCATTTTTTGAGCACAATTCTCCTTGCTGAACTTCACTGTGGACATGTACCAGGATAGACCACACATCATGGCTAGGTCTGAAGATTACTGAAGATGATTTCCACTGAAGATTGGTAGTGAAGGTAAAAGGGTTATCAAACAGAAGACCCAGTGTATTTATCCACCTTCTCAGAGTTCCCAATAAAAATCTTGTATGCTCTTCCCTCATACACATGGGGATATCTTCAGTGCTGAGTAGTCATGGAGTGGGGAACTTGACTTTCGTAGGTCAAAGGCAGTAGCCTTCTCTAATGGCACACAATCCTGTGCATGATTAGACTGGAAAAAAGATCTACAGTTTCCAAACTGGCTGGGAATGCTGGGAGTTGTAGGACTTCTTTTTGTCTATACATTCATAGGATTGTGGCCAAAGGCATATTACATACACACCGGTAGCACCTTTGCAAGCACCTTTTGCTCCACTGTTAACCATCAGCTTTTCTATAGAGGCCCACAGTTACTAAAGTTCTCCATTTCTGACATAAATTTAATTAAAACAGGAGATATTCTATTCATTCCCCCCCCCTAATTTATGTTCAGATTTTCACAAAAGTGTTTTCCCTCTGTGCACAGAAGGAAAATGCATGCTCTGCTTGGCTTCCACCTCTAATTTTATTCTACACGTTTGTATCCATTGGCTGGGTGTCCTGCTGTGCCTCATCCCATCTATAAACCTACATCACATCTGGATTGGGGATGTGCTACGATATATTTCATGGTCCTACTACCCTTGCTTTATCCCTTGATCTACAGCATGAGAAATAAGGAGATCAAAGTTGCCTTGTCAAATGTGTTAGGCCTGAGGACCTCTTCTAAGAATATATTCTAAAGAATATATTCTTTAGTTTTCTTCTTTTAGTATGGGTTTGAGTAGGCCAATCATATGTTGGATGACCTGGAAATATGTCTCCCTGAGTTCACTGGGACTTGCTCCCTAGCACGTCTTCTAAGGATTGCATCCTTAATGTGCTTAGTTGCAAACTTCATTGCAATTTCTTATGTAAATCTTGTGTTGTACATTCCTTACAAACCTGTGTTAACATAAAACCAACCCGTTCTTCAAATGTAACATTGATGATCAGAAGCCCCCAAACTCAGAGGATTCCCATCATCCACTGCAGGGAGAGAGGACTGGCAGAGGCAGCCTTTGCCTACCTGTCCTCCCACCCTGAATATTATGCTAGATGGGCTTTTTTGCCCATCTAGCAATGGTGCTTCAGAGAGGGAGGGAAAGGGGCTGGCAGAGTCTCAGGATGGCTCATACCATAGCCTCTCCAATCTGCTCTCTCCCAACCACCAAAACACCCCCTCCCCCCCCTCCAAGGTCCTTTTTTCCAACCTCAGAGGACAGCCGGCACAGTCCTTTCCATGTCAGTGGAGAGGAGGTGGGGGGTCGGATCTCTGACTCACCCTTCAGAGGTCAGAGCACTCTCTAGGGGTCATTGGATTGCTTCTCTAGTTAGTTGGCCTGATTTGGTTCTGTCTGGATTTATCTTGGCTTGAATTTACCAATCCAGTAAATTCCAGCTCTCTCTCACACACAAAACCCCCTTAAAAGTATGGATGAAATTTAAGTTGCCTGAATCTTTTGATTGCAAATATATCCAAGTCTTTATTTAAGTTGGATTGGCTGGATCCAGCTATAGTCATACTTAAAGTAGACCTATTGAAATAATTAGGATTTAAGTTAGCCATTCATTATTGTAGTCATAACTAACTTAAGTCCCATTGATTTCAATGAGCCCTCTCTACATATGAGTACAGTAGGATCAAACCATAGAATAAAACTAATGTTGAAATCAACAAAAAGTAACTAATTGTCCTAAAGCATTCCAAAGGCCAAGGTTTCCATACACTGCATTTGGGAGCGTGTGTGTGTGTGTGTGTGTGTCAACAACAACCAAATATCAATCAATCTCCAAGGATGGACAGTTCTTACTGATAGTGCAGACAGGCACTTCTGGTAGCTTTACATGTTTTTTTCTTATCATGTGTTTTTTTTTAGAAGTGATCATGTTGCAATCCTATGCATACTTACTAGATAGTAAATCCATCAAGTTTAAAGGGACTTCTAACACTCAGGTCCTCTGGGAAGAATTTACTTCAGCCAGCCAAAACTAGGCTGACGGGTATTACCCAGAGGACCTTTTCTTCTGCTGCTCCCAGATTATGGAATGGCCTGCCGGAGGAGATTCGCCAACTTAGCAGTATTTTAGAATTTTAAAAAGCCATAAAGACTGATCTCTTCCGACAGGCCTATCTGGCGGAATTTTAGGATGCTTTTAAGATGTTTTTAAGATGTTTTAAGATGTTTTATAATGTTTTAAAGTAGTTTTAAGATGTTTTAATAGTATGTGTTGTGTTTTGATTAGTTTATGTATTTTATATTTTTGTTGTTCCCCGCCTCGATCTAGACGGAGAGGCGGGTAAAAAATATTTTTTTAAAATTATTATTATTATTATTATTATTATTATTATTATTATTATTGTAAATGACTATTGCTTTTTTCTCTTGATCATAATTGAATGATTATGAGAGCCAGTGTGGCGTAGTGGTGATAGTGTTGGACTGGGACTCGGGAGATCCGGGTTCTAGTCCCCGCTCTGCCATGAAACTCACTGGGTGACTTTAGGCCAGTCACAGACTCTCAGCCTAACCTACTTCACAGGGTTGTTGTGAGGATAAAATGGAGAGGAGGATTATGTAAGTCGCCTTGGGTTCCTTGCAGGAAAAAAGGTGGGGTATAAATATAATAAAATAAATAAATAAATAAATAAATGATAACAGCCTCTTAGGAGAGGATACCTGCCAAACTTCAGACAAATAGGTGCAGGGTGCATTGTACTACTTGCCTTTATATTTTGATATATTTTGTTGATAAATGTTGTTTCTCTTGTTAGAATTGGATGAAATTTCAAGGGACTGTTGACCCCCCCCCCGCAAGGGGATCAAGTCTGCCAAATTCAAAACGATGGCTGCAGGGCAATTTGGGTCAGAGAAGCCTTAAGATTTTGGGGTATCTTACAAAAGGATGTGCTCATCCCCCTATGTTCCTTGTCAACCATTTCTCTGAAAATGACAGACAATTTGAGGTTTCCCTAAGTAAGCCACCTGATTGTTTTCATAAGGATAGGTGAAGCAGTTCATGCGGAAAGAGAATCCTCCTCAATTTATTTGAGCAGGGGGGAGTGATTTGATAAGGATATGCAATTTTTGTATGTGCCATACACTACATAGAGGCTTCTCCAGGCAAGAATTCTCCAAACTTTCAGATGAATAGGTGCGTGCATGGGCTAAGGGGTTATGATGCTTAAAATGAATTTAAGTTTTCTCATTGTGAAGAAAGGAGGCACTGAGGTTGGAGAATGGGCTACCAAATCCAAATTATTGGAGAGGAGACAGAAAGTCTGTGTTTCCAAAAATTGGTAATGAAACTTAATCCAAGTTTGCTTCTGGGCACTTTGGAAGGAAACCCACTTCACCTCTGGAAGCACCAGAAACCGTCTGAAGGGACTTAATACTGCTTGGGCTTTGGCCAAATCCAATGCATACTGCTTCTTTCTAACATACAGAACATTCTCTAGGGGATTATATCTTGGGGAATTTCAAATCTAATATTTTATGGCATAAACAGTGAAGACACAATGTCCAAAATATAGCAAGGGATGTATCACCAGGTTATAGTGTTTGTTCATGTCTCAACATTTCTTTGTGTGTTATATAGAAGTGATAGAAGATAGTTTTTGAAGAGTGTAAAAAAAAAAAAAAGCAATAAAAAGCTGAAATAACAATATACAGACTTTGCTCTCATGAGTAGAGATATTTTCAGCTCCAGTAGAATTCAGCTTCTTTGGCACCAATTATCTGTTTAGTTTCTTCAGTAAGCGTAACCAAACATTTGGACCTCAGAAAGTTACTTCCATGTGTTCTACTACTTAGTTACATTGTGCTCCTGAGAATAAGGCTCTCAAAGCCTCGTAGAGACATCCGTGTGTCTTTTTCAATTGCATTTCAAATGCTTTTTACCAGCCTTTCAGATCACCTCCACACACTGCGGCTGGCCGGCTGTCTCAAAAGAAAGACTGAAATTGCTGATACGATTTTTGCAACGTTATCTTGAGCCGATGCTGGAGAATTTCACGTCCAGAAATCTATAAATGATGAAGTAAGTTATTCTATTAGATGTCCTCCTTTCGTATGATTCATCATTCATTCATTCATTCCCCGCCCCCATTCATCAGTCCTCTGATGTTTTGTAGGCTTGGGCTCAGGTGGTGTAGTGAGTGATTAATACTATGAGTTGGCAATACCCTGGATCAAACCCAAACCAGTTCTCCGCATCTCCTACAAATGTATGCAGTCAAATATACAGGCCTGTGGCTTATGTTGGCTCAGCTTGTCTGAGAATGGAAAGCTAAGCAGGGTCAAGCCTGGTTATTACTTGGATGGGAGACCCCTCCTTCATTGGGCAGGAAACTAGAGAATTTCCTGCATTGGGCAGGGGTTGGACTCGATAGCCTCGTAGGCTCCTTCCAACTCTACGATCTATGAAATCTATGAAATTTGGAACAATAATAGTGTTGCTGTGATAATAATGCTAGCTTAAAGCTAACTGTGACACTGTGTCACACTTCAGTCCCACTGAAATCAATGTGGCTTTAGCAGGGATGGGGACTCGGACTCTAGGACTCGACTCGTGAGTCGGACTGAGTCCCCCCTCTGACTCAAGTCGCACTCGATTCCCAATATTTTTAATGGGACTCGAGACTCGACTCGGGACTCGAGGCCAAGGACTCTTCAACATCCCTGGGCTGTGCCAGAAGGAGTGGAGAGAAGTGCGATCGCTGGCGAAGATTTCATTTTTTAAAATCATTTTCCTAAAATGCAACCTTTCAGACATTTTGGGTTTGGCTGCCTCTGCCTGCCTGTTTGGGGTTCCCTGCCTCGTCTGCCTGCCTGGTCTCTTCTTAACCAGTTCCACAGATTGAATTGTCCAAGACAAACGCCTCTGCCTGCCTGCTTTGGGGTTCCCTGCCTCCTCTGCCTGCCTGGTTATTTTGGGTTTGTCTGCCTGGTCTGTTCTTGCCAAAATCAGTTGCAGAGTTTTGAAATAAAAAGGCACACTTGTGCCTAGAATTTATTTAAGCCACACATCTGAAGTAGCCTTATTTTGTTGGGGAAAAAACCCATTGATTTTAATAGGGACCCGTGGAGTCGGCTTTGGGAGTGACTTGGGACTCGTGACTCGTGAGTCACCATTTTGGACCAAGGACTTGGACTCGGACTCGAGACTTGGGTCCAAAGACTCGTGACTCGACTCTTGACTTGAGACCAAGGACTCTTCAACATCCCTGGGCTTTAGTTATTCAGAACTAATTTTTCACAATGATTTTAATGCCATCGAAGTGCAATGAATGTAGGATGGATATACCCTTGATTAACTCAATTAAAAGAGTTAATCTTTAAAAATACAATTCTTCAAAATTCTATTTCCTTTCTTAATATTATTTCATTCACTGAGTTCAGTGGGACTATAGTTGCATAAATGCAAGCATCAATCTATTTTCTGGGAGAGGACATAACTCAGTGGTTGAACACATGTGTTGCATACAGAAGGTCCCAGGTTCAATCCTTGGGGCCTCTCTGAAATCTCGAAAAGCTGCTGCCAGTCAGTGTAGACAATACTAAGTTAGATGGACCAATAGTCTGCCTCCATATATGGCATATTGTTCTGTTTTTTATTATTAGTGCACTAACTGACTTGCTAATTCACAGAACAATTAGACTTGTTGCCCATGAACCACTGCTCGAAATGACCTATGTTCCAGAGCAAGTGCTAAGGGAGTATTTCCCCATGTAAGCAAGATGCAGCTTGTGTTGTGCAGCTATTTCAAGGGTTGCCAGGCTGTTACTGCAAATATCTTCCCCTTTCAACTCACTAACAACCTGCTCAACAACAGAGTTAATTGATTCCTTTTTATAAACTTGATGGTACTTTGTTGACATTTCCCAACACTGTGTATTTGTGAATTTCAATTGAGAAAATGAGAAGAATTACTAAATACACCCACTTTCCCTCCCTTCTGAACACATATGATTGAGACAGGCATAATGCCATCAAACTGGAAAATGTATCAATGGAGGTAAATAGAATAGTCTCAAAGTGTATTGCAATTCAGGTTTGGATTTTGTGACTTCAGAAAGTGCCTCTCCCCCACCTTCTAATGCTGTCAGTGGAGGTGAGTGTGACCCACCTTTATCAGAATGGGAACAAGCCATGTAGGCATTCAGAAGCCATGCCTGATGTGGGCTAGCCAATGAGGAGGGGGAAAGCACACTGCCCTATAAAGCAGGCACCTCCCAACAGCAGCACCAGCACATAGAAAATAGAAGCCCTGCAGACCCATCCTAAGGCTTTGCAGTTTGGGATTATCCAGTCACTGTGAGGGGCTGAATATGATATTTTTTTGATGTTGCCCTGTATTGTTATGAGGCAGCACCTTCTTTCACCTACTCCATGCTGCTGGCATTTCCTCAGGGTGAGGTTTCACAATGAGGTTGCTTGGCATAGTTCTATCGCTCAGATCTCATTGTTTCAGTGCAGGTTGTGAGGTGCTGCTGAAGTCTAGGCTAGCCTGGTGAGCACCCTGAGGCATCTTAAGGGTGGGCATTAACCAACCAACCTCTCTCAGAGGTCCGGCTCAAGGTGATATGGGAGTAAACAACCCTGGGCCCAGGGTAGCATAGTCCCATTTTAAGCTGACCAGCTAGGGCGGAGGGGGGTATGTGGTGAAATTCCTTGTCAGTAAGCATGCCCTGCATCTGGCCAGCAATAAGAAGTACAGATCAGTTCACAGACTGGCCAGTGCTTTGAGCCAGAGAGGAGCTGAGAGTGAGTGGTGTGTCTTCCTAGCTCTTGCCTTAAATACAGGGACTTGTACTCGCTGGGGTTGATTTAATGAAATTTTCCAAGTTGATGTTCATTCAAGATCCTTGTAATAAATAAAGATGTGCCCCTTTATTTATTCCATATCCATCCCTATCTTCATTGCAGTGGTATTGGGACAATGAATCTCAGAAGTGCTATATGGGACTCAGTCCAAAATAACTGCACACAACATCGAGGTATTGCCATATGTTCCTATACCTGCTTGTGATGATGCACATGGAAGGGATGGGTGTATATGTCATGTCTGAGCTTCTTGAACTTCCAAATTCCGCCTTGATGTGTGTTTTGCTTCATTTGCATTCCTGAGCATGATCATTAATTTTTAGCAATCAGGAAAAAATGCAACTCCCTAGAGTAAAGCACGAAAATCCAGATTGTGCTGGGAGGGGTGGTGCATTCGTGAAAGTGCACATTTTTGGACTGTGTGCACTGTCGGAAATGTGCACTTTCAGATGCAAACACAAATTCAGGGAAATTGCGAACATTTCCCAAGAATTGCACTCCTGCTTGTGTTTGCATTCATGTTTGTGAAAGGGACATGTTCACATGATTTACAAACAGGAACAAAATTCTCATAATCCATACAATGTACACAACTGTTGTGGCTGGGAGACATTTTGGTTTTCTTTTCTTTTTTAAAATGATTATGAGTGCCTTTGGTGAGCATTTTCTTCAAATGTTTGAAATTTAAGATATTTCTTTTTATCGATTATGTTTCCTGAATACCTGGCTGGTGCTTCAAAATGGCATCTGCATAATATAGCAAAAAAATAAAATAAATAATACTATATTTGTATATGGCAGTTTCAAGCTCTGCAGCCTTACTAGCCAGAATATTGCCATGCCATTAAAAGAGGTGTCTTCCTGTTTTGTTCCACAGGTGGCATGCATCTTAGTAAAGAGCCAACGATGAGTAATCACTCCTCTGTGACAGAGTTTCTGCTCCTGGATTTCTCAGAGACTCAGGAACAGCAGATTCTACACTTCCTTGTATTTCTGGTACTGTATTTGGCAACTGTATTAGGGAATCTTCTCATCATCTCTGCAATAGCCTCTGACAATCACCTGCATGCCCCCATGTACTTCTTTCTAATGAACCTCGCCTTGCTTGACCTTAGTTCAGTTTCAGTCATTATGCCCAAATCCATGGCCAATTCCCTCATGAATACTAGGTCCATTTCTTATTCAGGCTGTGTTGCTCAAGTCCTCTTGTTTGCCTTCTTTGTAGCATCTGATCTTTTACTTCTCACTGTCATGGCGTATGATCGGTTTGTTGCCATTTGTAATCCTCTGCAATATCAGATGGTGATGAACAGGAGAGCCTGCACTGAAATGGTAGTCATGGTCTGGATCAGTAGCATTTTTTATGGGGGGTTACATGCCAGTAGCACCTTTGCAACTCCTTTTTGCTCCAATGTTGTCAATCAGTTTTTCTGTGAAATTCCACATTTACTTAAGCTCTCCTGCTCTGACTTAAATCGAGCTGAAACTGGCGTGCTTGTATTCAGTGCTTTCTTTGCATTAGGCTCTTTTGTTTTTGTTGTTGTCACCTATGTGCACATCTTCATTGCAGTGCTAAGAATGCCCTCTGAGCAGGGAAAGAAAAAAGCCTTCTCAACTTGTCTTCCCCACCTCATTGTCTTTTCTACATTCATACTGACTGCATGTGCTGCCAACCTCAGACCCACCTCTAATGTGCCATCACATTTGGACTTCGCAGTTACCATGATATATTCCATGATTCCACCCTTGCTGAATCCAGTGATCTACAGCATGAGAAACGAGAAGATAAAACTTGCCTTGTCAAAACTACTGGGGATAAGGAGATCATCTCGAAATGCCTTTTGGGGTGGGAACAAGTGTGGATTCTAAATATGTAAGAACTTTAAAAAGTCATTGAAATGAGTTATGTGAATATGTACCTACTTAAAACTCTATATTGCAGCAAAACATGGGACACTTTTTTCAGGTACAGTATGTCAATTGCAAATGACTTTCAACTGTTCAATCCAGTTTGCATTTTGCTTTTGTTTTGACAGGGTTTGGATTGAGTTGCCTTGTCCTAATCCTGTTGACATATGTAAGTGGGCATTGAGTAAGCAAGACACATACTCAGGACATGTGGGTAGCTTAAATTTATACACCTGTTGATTGCACTGAATTCCACAGAGTTCTGTTTGTCCCTTATCTTATTTCCTCCAGCTGTAATCAGTTTCTTGTCCTGGATAACTAGTTTTGTAAGTAATCATGCATGTGGGGCCTGAATTTTGCTCTGGACTAGTGGTGGGGCCGAGCCTGGAGTCGGCTCGTGGCTCGCTCCTGGCTCGGCCCTCGAGGTGGCGGCGGCCGATTTCGTCATTCAGAGCGGCGCGGAACGTTCTCCGTGCCACTTGAGCCCCCGCCCCCACCACCCCCCACAGCCGCCGGACACCCCCGCCACCACCCGCCACCCTCGCAGCTGCCAGACCCTGCCGGACCCCCCACCCCACCGCAGCCTACCTTCTCCACGCCGCTACCGCTGCTGCCGGAGCCCCGCCTGCGCTCTGTTTTGGCGGGGGGTTGCCCTGGTTTCCCCCGCCAAAAACAGAGCGTGGAGGTCCCATCACGTCACTTCCTCCACGCCGGAAGGACGCGACGGGACCAGTGGACGGGGAGGCAGGCTCTCCGGAGAGCCTGATGTAGGTAAGCCCGTGGTGACCGAGTAGCTCACCGGACACGAGCAGGCCTCGTTCGGGCTGCTCGGCAACGTCCGGGCTACTCGGCTACATCCCTACCTGGACTACCAATTGCTGCCCCTGCCACCAGGTCCTGATCACAATGTTGAACATCACTGTGGACATGTACACATTGTGGCTATTTCTGAAGAGTAATTGAAGATGGTCTCCACTGAAGATTGTTACTGAAGATAAAAGGCTTATCAAACATAAGACTCAGTGGAGTTATCCACCTACTCAGAGTTCCCCATAAAAATCATAGCACATATGTTACCTTCCACACAGATTATTAAAACATTTTCTTCAATCAGAAGCAACACTGGCAGTAGAGCAAATGGGCATTCAATGATTGCTGCTGCATACCTCACACATGTATTTATTATAATGAACGTATTTATTTAGGTATTTCTACACTGCCCTTCAGTCATATTTCCAGGTCAGTTTACAAAAAAAAAAAGAAAGAATTAAACAATTAAATTGGAAATACAGCAACAACAGGCATATAATTTACTACAATCCTCAAATCATAATATCAGCGTAAAAGAGGTAGCAAGATTTAAAACAACAACAACAACAAGCAACACAAAACTGTACTTAGAAAACTTGGGAATATAAAATGGTCTTGGCATGTTGTAGAAACAAAACTCTGTCCAGGGAAGTTGAAGTGTTGCCTGTTTATTTATGATCTTCTGCTTGATGTCTGTTTTGGAGTCAGGGTCATAGAATCCAGATTTACTGAAGAAAAGTAAACTTGCTGGACATAAAGCCAAGGACCTTGGAGTGGCAGTTTGAAAGAAATTGATTTCAGTGGCTCACTTGGAATGTGAGATTGCAGAAGAGATTATAAATAAATTTGATTGTGTTAATCAACGACTCAATAATGTGGTTTCTCTGCACATTATACAGACACTTAGCCTAACTTGTGGTTTATAACATATGCATTAAGAGAATGGAATGCTTGCTGCAGATCTACTGTATATGAACAACTAAGGGTGCATTCTTATGGACCTCCAACCTTTCCTGGGGAGCCATAGATAGGGTATAGAAGTTGCTGCTACCTAGGAAAGCCCTTCCTAGGAAATCCTGCGGAGCGCCCCCCCCCCACACACACACACGTTGTAGTCTTTGTGGTTATTTCTGTGCAAGCAGGGAATCGAAGACAGAAGACTGGTGCCTGAGTTTTGCATTCTTCCTCCTCCCTCCCAATCCCTTTTCCTTCATGTCTTTTAGATTGTAAGCCTGAGGGCAGGGACTGTCTTATTATTAATCTTTGTAAGCCACTCTGGGAGGCTTTTCTGGCTGAAGAGCGGGGTATAAATGCAATAAATAAATAAATAAGTTTGGTTCCCCTGTGTGTGTGTGGGGGGCAGGGCATTCCTAGGTGTGGTGAGGAGAAGAGCATGGGGATATCAGTGCTGAACAATCATGGTGTGGGGAACTTGACTTACAGAAGTTGAGCTAGGGAGAAGACACTGGTATGCAGCTAGGAGGCAAGAGCCCATTTCATAATTTTTAGAAGCAGCATTTTCACACTTTTCAATCTAAGAGAGTCTTCTTGTGTATAAACAGGCTCTAGGGTGCTCACCTCACCTCGCCTTTTCTCGGTGAGCAGCCCCCACCAAAGGCCCAAAATTCAGTGTCGTTCGAAGCCGCCGCGCCAGCCGCCGCGCCAGCCACCACACCAGCAGTGCAGGGTCCCATCGCGTCATTTCCAGCTGCCTGGAATTGATGCGCCGGGACTCTGCACCGCATTTTTGGTGTAGAAATCAGGGCAACATAGCTTGAAACGGACGCAAATAGCAAATCAGCGACCGTTTCAAGCTATCTTGCCCTGGTTGTTATGGCAAAAATGTGGCGCAGGGTCCCAGTCGTGTTACTTCCTGGCAGCCGGAAATGGACGTGGCGTGGAGCGGTGGGATGAGTGGTGGGAAGGTAAGGCACGCTGAGTCTCGGGGGCCCCAAGCGGGGCCGATTTCCCCCTAGCCTCCCAAGACTTGTGAATATTTGTGGATACATCCCTAATTGTTTTCCAAACTGCATCACACAAACAAATGATTGTTAACACCACTTTTGGTAAAACATTACCATTGCAGCTAATAGAATTAGCATGCAGCCCTCAAGCTCAAGTTCTGCTGGTTTATTTATGAGGCAATAGCCTTCTCTAAGGCCACAATACTACACATATTTAGACTGGAATCCCACTGCCTTTGCCTTGCTGGTTGCTGTAGGTTTGCTTGAATGAAGGGGGACACACCCTAAAACAAGCAGGAACAGAGAGGAATTGTTTCAATGCTGCTGTGATCTTCCAAACCTGAAGCTAGATGCAGAAAGACACTGCTCAGTCCTGCTTACCCAGGAATGGCAGTCTTGGTCATCACAAATTGCTCCCCTCCCCCTCTCAGACTCCAACAGTGCACTTTGGGGGAGGAGAGACTGGAATTTGTTTCAGCCTCTCTTTTTCTCTCGCACAGCACACTGGGTGTGCTGTCTGGGTGATGAGGAGAAAATGGAAACCCTGCACGACAGCATTTCCTGCATGAAGCAAGGAGACATACGCCATCCAGCAGCATCTCTCTCTCATCTCACATTGGCAGGTGCAACCGGGTTTGCACAGGAAGCAGTTTGGGAGGCTGCCTATGAGGCAGGCAGCATAGTTAGTGAGTGGGCAGACATATGAGCATGTGAGTGGCGGTGCAGGCAGGAGGGTGTGAAAAAGCAGCAGCAAAGGACTAGTTTGGAGCCTTGGAGCACCAGTCCGGCAATGGAGCAGCAGCCCCTACTTCTGCGAGCACAATGTAACAGAGGTGGTTGGGCCAGCAAGATGGCGGCCCGGTGGAGGACAGGGGAAATCTGCCGCTTGGAGCAGATGCTTCACTCTGCTTCCTTGGAGGGCCGACTCTCACAGATTGCACTTTGAATGGCAGCACTGAAGATAAACAGCATTACAGGTCTTTAATTATCCTGCTTCCTTTCTTTCTGATGCTGGAAAGCATATTGACAGGGGGTGAATAATACTGTCCACCACAGTATCAGACAGATACATTACAATTCACTTTCTCAGAGTGTGTTCACTGGTGTTTTGATATAAGGTTGCTGGATGACTTTATCCTTTTGTTGAGCCTGAAAATTGTAAAGATGTTCCTCAACCCATTTCAATTTTTCTAGCCATCCCTATTCATGTTGCCTTATTACTTTTGGTCAAGTAGAAGCAATGACAACTACTATGTTTTGCCTCCTCTGCTTTCAATCTTCCCCTTCTTTGGTGGCTGTTTCTTTTAATTTGTGTGGACACTAGGCTCAGCCCAAGAATTAATTTCTGTGTGAGACAGAGCAGCAAATTGTGTCCTCTAGGGGTGTACGCCCACAATAAGATTTTTTTGGAACCCTAATTCAGCAAGCCATCATCAGACAGTGACAGAACCAGATCGAGCAAATCAAAGATTCAGAACCAATCTCATGCTACATGTCGCCCAGGAACCAACCCAGGAGCCTCTCATGAGGAATATCTCAGCACCAACCCCATCCCAGACATGGGACAGCAGCCTGCAATACCTCCTGAGGCCCCTCAATCCTGCTGTGGTTTCTGACTCTCCTCCTGCATGCCATGAGTCATGACTCACCAGAGCACCAGTGGGAAAGGACCAAGTGAGATGCACAGAGTTGTCAGAGCATTCACCTGGCTGCCAGAAGAACCTTTTACCCAGGGTTTACTCAGGATAAATTATCTATGCAGGAGAAAGGGTCTACTCGTGATAAGGAAGACCCAGCTGAAGCCACTGAAGAAGCAGACCCAGCTGCAACTGCTGAATTAACAACTGCCTGTGTATAAGCCCTCAGTCTTCTCCCAGACCTTGTTTCAGGTGCATGATCAGAACAGGACAGTGTGCTCAGGGCAACTGGAAATCAACAAGTCAGAATTCCATAACATCTGCAGGTGTGGCAGCCCCATATGAGGGAATTAAGCCTACCATGTTTCAGACAAGCATTTCCAGGGAATTTTGTGCTATGCACATTGACATTTTGATTTTTTTTCGAGGGATCTGCAGACTGCTACGAACTTTTGTATTCTTGGCATAATAGGATGAAATGTGCAGGGACAGTCACCCCTTCTGAAGAAGATGAAGTCTCCCAAGTTTCAGAAGAAGAGGTGCATGGAGGTTTGTGCAAGTTTAGCCCTTAAAGTTTGAAGGCTTTGCAAAGGATAGCCAGGAAAAAGAAAGATACATCGGGTCATGCAGATTATTGTTCTGGGCTACAGTTATGATGAGGAGGAAATTTCCCAAAAAGGTTGTGGAATAAAGGGAGAGAAACACCACAAAGTATAAAATCCTCGAAGGATGAATTTTGTAACAGCGGTCTGGTTTACCATTTCTTTGCTTGGAAAAACTCTGTGGAGAGAATGGGAGATAGGGTTTTTGTGCACAATTGTTTTGGAAATGACATACAGCATAGAGGTGGCACTAGTTTAGAAACCTGCAGAATTTCAGAAGGATAGGTGCAGAATTTTTTGTGGAAGGGGAGTGTTCAAATTTAAGGGAGTGAATTGCTTCCCTTTGCCCCCTTCCATGTTGTTGTTTTTGGCAATTTGTATGAAAATTGCATCTGTCATAGAGGTGTTCCTGGACAAGAAACCTGCAAAATGTCAGAAAGATTGATTCAGGAGCTAGGAAGTTATGAATGAAAAGCAGGTTTGTTTGTGATCCCCCCCCCCATCTTTTTCAGACGAGCCCAGCTTCAGTTCAGTCATCTCCTGCATCATCTGTCTAAACCAGATCACTATCATTATAAATTAGTAAGATGAACCTCATCCCATCACACCTACAGTATTTCCAATTGCTTTCAATGAAACATTCTGTGCCTTGGAGATATAGATATATATAATCAAATCACTATGCGAAATCCAAACCGTTTCTTTCCCATGTTCCACAGTGCTGCCTGGATCTCTTTGTTCCTTAGGCTATAGATGATGGGATTCATTAGTGGTGGTAAAACTGTATACAAAACAGCAGCCAACAAGTCCAGAGATGGTGAGGATAAGGCTTTTGGTCTTGTGTAAGAAAACATAAGAGTAAACACAAACAGACAAAACACCATCAGGTGTGGAATACAGGTGGAGAAAACCTTATGCCTGCCTTGAACTGACTGAATCTTGAACACAGTAGAGATGATGTAACCATAGGAAAGGAAAACAAATAAAAAGCAAAATGAACCCACTGTCAGTGCAAAGGCAAAAGTGATGTTCTCATTGTCCTGTGTAGCAGTGCAAGATATCTTTAATAACTGAGGAATGTCACAAAAATACTGCTCAATAATGATGGATGAGCAGAAATTCAGCCTAAATGTGTTCATCGTGTGCACAACTGCATTGATTACACTGCACACCAAAGAAGCAGCTGTAATTTGGAGACAGGCATTCCAGTTCATGATCAGCTTGTACTGTAGAGGATGGCAGATTGCTATGTAGCGATCATAAGCCATGACAGTGAGCAAGGCAATCTCGGCTGTGGCACATGTGACAACCAAGAAAACCTGTGTGACACATCCTGAGAATGAAATCAAATTGTCATTGATCAAGGAACTGACCATGGATTTGGGAACAGTGGATGAAATGAAGCAGGAATCTATGGAGGACAGGACAGCCAGGAAAAAATACATGGGGGCATGAAGATTATTCTTCTTTGCTACAGTTATGATGATGAGGAAATTTCCCAACAAGGTTGCTAAGTAAAGGGAGAGAAACACCACAAAGTATAAAATCTGCAGCTCTCGAACATTAGAAAATCCTCGAAGGATGAATTGTGTGACAGTGGTTTGGTTTACCATTTGTTTGCTTGGGAAAAGTCTGTGGAGAGAATGGGGAAAATATGTCAGGAAACAGAGAACTTCACAAATGTGTGTGCCATCCTAGGGCTTGTTTCAGCAACACACGTACTGAGGGCAAGTGATGTTGACATTTTGGTTGGATCCATTACTTACAGTAATGCCACTGATTTCAGTTGGTTTGCTCTAAGCATGGCTAAGTCTGGAACCAACCAACCCAGTATCAACTATTGTCTCATTCATAGATTTCATAGATCATAGAGTTGGAAGGGGCCTACAAGGCCATCGAGTCCAACCGCCTGCTCAATGCAGGAAACTAGAGGAGGGGTCTCCCATCCAAGTAATAACCAGGCCTGACCCTGCTTAGCTTTCCATACTCAGACAAGCTGAGCCAGCATAAGCCACAGGCCTGTCCATTATCTCCTAATTGTGATTTCATATCTCTTCCTTAGTTGCAAGATTTTATCCCCTGCCAATCCCAACTGAAATGTTTTACTAAGATTTTGAAGCCGTATCTGACAATAAGACATCTATTTAACCATTCACTATTTGGAAAACCATATGCCAAAATTACTCACATTTCCCCTTCTCCTCACAGTCGCCGTCTTTGACAATGAGATGATGGAGCTGTGAAGTGTGCAGAGGAGACTGGCCTGTATCTTAACTTCTTTGGGTTTCAAGGAGCTGTTCTGTAGTCTTCCATATGTGTAGCAGCAGAGCCCCAGAGGGATAAATTAAAGCATCTCTGGAATAACAGGGCCACAGGTAAGGGGAAGTGAATGGTCTTGGACCCTCCTGAGATGCATCAGGATTTTTCTCTGAAGATTCTATTTTTATTCAGGAAGCTGAATTACTTTAATGAATGCCATTAAAAGAAAAAGAAAAAAAAGAAGCTTCTACTGCTCTTCCAAAAGAACTAGTGATATGCATTTCCCACTGCCCCCCTCCTCAGAATGTGCCGCTTTTGGCCCTGAATCAAAACAGGGATTCCTTGAGGCCAGTAGGAATATCATTGCAGATCTTCACCTGGATGTACATCTGAATTCACATTGCCTATGGAAGACAGCTTTGATGTGTGGATCTCCCTTGCTGGAGCACAACTTTCTCCTTCGGGGAAACAAATAGCATGTGAAATGTATTGTGTTCTGGCCAGAGAAGGAGAAAAGGCAGAATTTTTGTACTCCCCTCCCCTGTTCAAGTGCAGAGATATTTTTTGTTGCACAGTTGCATTCTTTCCTGGATTTATTTATTTATTGTTATAAATAACAAGGAAGGTAGGGATGGCCTGGGGTGTGGGTAGTGAGGAGACACATGTGCTTGCTTCCCTCCATGTGTTGGTCCAGTTCAGGGTAGGGATCTATGACAATTTCATTTTTGCTCACAAAATGCGCAAGCATGCACTTTTCAAAGCTCCAAATGTGAGTGTGAGCGTGAGCACAGGTGCACCAAAAATATTTGCAAATTGTTGAACATGTGCTCATTTTTTACTCATTTCCAATTCCCAGTTTGATTTGTTCAACTTTCCTAATTTGCACAAATTTCCTAATGTGGAGGAAGGGGGGGCTGGCTGACCCGCCACACCCCCACCCTTTCCTACACCAAAGGAACCAAGACCCCCAGAGATCTCAAGATACCAGATTGCCAGTCTCAGCTGTCTGCAATCCTACTTGAATCTCTGTTCAGGGACTTGCCTTTATGACTGTAACTTGGATTTAGTTACTGAACCAAGCAGAGCAATCCACAAACACCATGTGGGGTAAAACCAAAACAAGGTTTATTCTGGTAGCATTTTACAACAAGATTAGGGGAAATGAGGGAAGCACACAAAATAGAGAGACACTTTGGCACACAGAAATAGAGCCACAAAATAACAAAACCTGATTCTTAATATCTCTCAGGCACTCACCTGTTACCTGAGCATGTTCTCTTCCAGGGTTAGATCCAGCACAGCCCTGTCGCCCGGGGGGAACTATTCCATCTACCCGCAGGTCCGAGATGGATAGCCCTCCACAGGGCCTGCCTTCTCTAGAGCCCTCATTCAGCTAATTTCACCAGGAGCTACCTGGAGTCCTTGGCTTACCGCCATTGCCACAGCCGGCAGCCATGCGATCCAAGACAAAGAACAAAGACACACAGGCTACACGTTGGGAAATAGTTCTTCCCCCCTCCCCCTTTCTGTAGCTTTCCTCCCTTTAGCCAATTAGATTGAACTTCACCTGGCCAGGCAGGGGGAGGGAGACTCATGAGTCATGACTCATGGCTTACTGGGCCTGAACTACATTTGCATACAAAAGCCCTAGACCGGACAGGTGCCATGCCCCATCCTATGCTTTATGTACCTTTCGCCTCCTCCCAGCCCCCCCAACCGGCCTTACTTGATTTACTTGATTTACACATGAGGATTTACACTTGATTTACTTGATTACACATGAGGAGGCGTGTGTGTGTGTGTGTACATGCAGGAACCCCCAAAGGCTCTTTTCTTCACACCTAATTTGCACAAATTTCCTAATTTGCACAAATTTCCTAATTTGCACAAATTTCCTAATTTGTGTGAGTTTCCTCAGTAGGCTGAATCAGCCGAGCTTTAGTCTATGGACAAAATTTGCAAAAATTAGGAAATTTGTGCGAAAATTGGGGAGATTTGTGTGAATCTCACTTAAAAGATGGCTGTTCAGGCGGGAATATGGGGTGGGCTAAGATTTTAAAATTTTATACTGTTTTAAATGTATTTTATGCTGTATTTTATTATGTTGTACATCGCCCAGAGTGGCCGGTTTGCCAGCCAGCTGGGCGATCCATAAATGCGACAAATAAATAAAAAAATAAATCTCCCATTCAATTGCTGCTTGATTTGCAAAAAAATTTGGGCAAAGCAAGCAGCGATCAGAAAAGCAAATGGGAATCAGGCATGAGATGAGTGGTGAGAAGATGTTCAGGAAATCCTAGTGATCTCGAACGTTGCTTGTTCATCCATCCCTAGCCTTGGCACGGGTCCAAATTTTTAGCCTTTATAAATCCAGTGTAGTAGAAATATTGGTATCATCCACCCTAACTACTATCTGCACAACTTCATCCATTTTCTAGCTGCAGATGTAATGACTCCTGCATGATTGATGTGTCTGCTCCTCTGTATTTGCCAAGGATACATAAATCTTCCATTGTGCATTAGACACTTTTTTTTCTCATTCTGCACACACAAGCAATTTATCATGTATAACTGCACAGTAACGGTTAGCTTTCTGTACCATGGGAAGAGAGCTTTCTTGAAGGCATGAGCAAACAGTGATGCAGAGACATTTTTCTTGCTATGTTTCATAAATTTCATAGATCATAGAGTTGGAAGGGGCCTACAAGGCCATGGAGTCCAACCCCCTGCTCAATGCAGGAAACTAGAGGAGGGGGTCTCCCATCCAAGTAATAACCAGGCCTGACCCTGCTTAGCTTTCCACACTCAGACAAGCTGAGCCAGCATAAGCCTCAGTCTGCTTTGGTCCAAACATGGGATAAGTGTTCAAAAACAGGGGAGGCTCAGAAATGTGATCTGCTCTGATGTGTGCTGGAAACAGCCCCCTTGAACAGACCTTCCTTGAACTGGAGCATTATTTCACACAATCTACCTCGGCTACTCCCTGCCTGTTCTCCCTTCCTCAAGGGGGTGGGGGGAACTGATCAAGGGAAATGGTTAGAAAGCGGTGGAGAACTCTAATTGGCATGGTCTAGTAACAACTGCTATGAAAAGCTTAAAGCTCCATGAACCTTGGCAGGAAACAACCTGTATCATCAACTTATGCCAAAGGAAGCCATCTTCTGTATTCTATTCCTCCTACCCCCCAAAGGGGAAAAAAATCCCCCAAAATCTTGGTAGGAAAAAAAATTGTGCTGGCAGTAAAGTGACTAAAGCTGAAGAACTTTAGAGCCTTCAGTTCAGTATGATTTGACTTCATAGTCCTCAATTGTCCACAATTGATTGAAAGCTCTTTCTCCTCATTAATGAAAAGCATGGTCTGCAGGATTGGTGCTCCTTCTCCTTACTTTGTGTCAAGCCATGTTAGGAAACTATATGTAGGAAATATACTAAATGTAAATTGAGACAAGAAAGACTAAAGCAGTGATGGCTGCAGAGCTGAAGGGAAGCAAATTCTGACCTCAGTGATGATTCTGGGCAGCAAAGACCCCTGGGAGGATGACCCTTCTGCCTCCTAGAAATAATATAATTGCAAGAGGTGCACCTGCCTTGCCCCCATCAATCATCTAGAGAAAGAGCAGCTTCAGGAGCTTGCTTCCTTGCTCCCTGCCAGACAGAAAATCTGCCCATTACTCTGGGCAGAGTGTCCACCAGCCAGAAGAATAAGGCCGCTGGGTAGAGTGTGTGTACATGTGATTTAAAAAAATATTTTAATGTTATATTTTTCAATTCATTCAAAGTCACCTTGAGAATCTTTCAATTGAAACATGAGGTATCATCATGGGAAAAAAGACTGTTCATGTGACACAGGGGAAATGTTGTATCTCCATATCAACATTGATCTGTAAGTTGTAACTGCATTAATTTGTTTCATCAATATTCCTGTAATTATTCCAAACAGAAGGAATTAATTTGTGAAGAACAAGACGGCAGAAAATATTCAGAGAGTTGGGTGTGTCAGACCTAACAACTTGGACAGAGCATTTTTTATCTCTTTGTTTCTCATGCTGTAGATTATTGGGTTTATGAAGGGTGGAACCACGGAATACATCATAGTAAGTGCTATATCTAGATGTGATGGTCTGTTAGAGGTGGGCCTGAGATAAACAAAGCAAACAGTAAATACAAATATGCAGAGGACAATGAGGTGGGGTAGGCAAGTGGAGAAAGCTTTTTTTCTTCCCTGAACTGTAGGGATTTTCCAAACAGCACTGAAAATGTATACATAGCTTACCATGACAAAGATAAAGCAGCCTAACACAACAATAACACTCAATACAAGAACTCCAATTTCAATTAGGTATAAATCGGAACAGGCAAGCTTAAGTAATTGTGGGATTTCACAGAAGAACTGATTGACAACATTGGAACAGAAATGGATTGCAAAAGTTCCACTAGTGTGCAACACTGCATAGAGAAGGCTGCTGATCCATGCACTCACAATCATTTGAGTACAGGCTGTCTTGTTCATTAGCATTCCATATTGTAATGGATTGCAAATGGCAACATACCGATCATATGCCATGACCGTTAGGAGAGCAACATCAGATACTGCAAAGAAGACAAGCAAAAGGACTTGAGCAACACATCCAGAATAAGAAATGTGTCTGATATTCATGAGGGAATTGATGATGGATTTGGGAATAGTGACTGAAACAGAACCTATGTCCTGCACGGCCAAGTTCATCAGAAAGAAGTGCATGGGGGTGTGCAGGTGATGGTCAAAAGCTACAGCAGAGATGATGAGAAGATTCCCTGATACGATTGCCAGGTACAATACCAGGAACAAAAGGAAGTGTAGAATTTGCAGTTCCCGGATTACTGAAAATTCAAGGAGCAGAAATTCAGAGACAGAGGATTGGTTATCCATTTTTTCACTGATTAATAAGATGCATACCTCCTTTGGAATAAAACAGAAAGATACATGTTAACATTATAATATCTAGTAACCAGGTAAGGCTGCAGCTGGCATATCAGCCAAAGCTGATAAAATATCATTGTTCCCACAGTGGTTACTTGAAACTCCAGTGTCAATAGTTGATCAATAAGCACACCCAAACTGCAAACCTGACCACCCACCAAGAGTACCTTTGTTTTCTATTAATCATTCTTTATTCCCCCTCATCCAATCCTTTAACATGTCAAGTTCCATTTCATTACATTCACCATTGTACCGGTATCTGATGTAAAAGAAAGATAGAGTTTGGTGTCATTGGCATAGTGGTGATATCTCAACCCCAAACTATGGACAACCTTTCCAAATGCTTTCATGTAAATGTTAAACAGCATGGAGGGAAAAATATATAATCCTATTGGACCCCAAAGCACAGCTGCCCTCAGTTGACCAATGTCGGCGAGGAACTTGGCGGACTTCCAGGTCCCTGGTGTGTCACTTCCAGGTCCCCAGCACTGCATTTTTTACGTAAAAACCAAGGTAAACTACCTTAAAACTGCCACGAATAGCAAATCGTGGCCGTTTTAAGGTGGGTTACCTTGGTTTTTACATGAAAAACACAGTGCCAGGGACCCAGAAGAGAAGCGCCAGGGGGCTGTAAGGTGCTTTCCCTGGCTCCTCTCATGGGGAGTTGTGCTGAGCCGGGGAAAGGTAAGTCATGCAGAGCTTAGGGGAGTCGAGCGGGGTGAGTTCACCCCACTTCCATTCCCTGATCGAGTTCCATGCACAATCCCTAGTCGGATGTTCTTAACTCGGGGACTGCCTGTATCTGAATTCCTCAGTAAGATGTGCAAAACAACTGGATTAATAACAATGTTTTCTGTGTTAGAAACTATACCCATGTTGGTAAAGTAAAATTGGAGAACAGTGGAATACAAAACTTTATCAATGTAATGGTACCTTGCTGGTCAAGTCTTCTCTCACCTTTGAATAATAAAATTATTGTATTGGAGATGGGGGATCACTATCCATTATGAAAGACACCATCCTTCCCATAGAATCATTGACATGTTCAGGAAGAGGAAGGAGTAAAATCAGAAATATAAAAAGATGAAAACCACAGAAAAGCATAGGGCAGGCCTAGACAATATGAGAACTGCCAAAATGAATTCACCTGAGCAGGAACATATTATGATATTCCAGGGGCTCCATATACATGACATAGTAGTACTGTCTGTATTTAGCCTTCAGAAAACTAACCAGGTGATTACTAAATTTAAAAGAACATAAATGACTTACTAGTTTTCTTCATGGAAAGTATATTTCCAGATGCAATTTCTTCTCCAGCCACCTTAGAACATTGTTGTGTATCCTTCAAGCCAATCTTCCTTTTCTTCTTTCTTTTTGAGACAATCAGAAGATTTGTCTACCCTTCCATTATGAAGCTGTTACCATGGGGCAGACAAGTATAAATATAAGTGTTGTGTTCCTCGAGGCTTGGTCTCAGGAGTCCAGTACAAATCTCCAGTTGTGTTCCTGGAGACTTGGTCTTTGGAGTCCATCACAGATGAGAAATCAAGGCATACCAAGAGAAGTTAATTTTCTAGTATGTACATTGCTAATAGTGGTAGCCAGACATTGGTACATGAGGATGAAAAAGTAAATATGAGTGCTAACTTCTTCACAGTCACAATTTCAAACATATTTGCAAGCAGACCCCAGGGTATCTCTATTTCCAAATATTTATATAAGACTTAGGGACGAAATTATTTAAAAGTTTAAGATGAGAAGACTCAGTGTAAATTATGACAACATTTGAAGATGAAGTAAATGAATGGTATGTTATTGAGGTTGGTGGTCTGTTACCAGCTCTTGCAGCTTCCAGATTTTTTAAGTGAACAACATAAATGTGGCATATGAATGTGAGACACATGTTTCTATAAATATGTATATTATAAAGAACCAGGATTGGTTGAGACCCCTATTGAGTGCACACTGTGTGTTTGTCATGAACATTTTTGCATGCTGTGAAATGCACACCCATTACAGCAATTTGGGTAGTCTCAAAATTGGATAGAAATATCCCTTTATCTTCAGTCTAAATGTTATGGTGAAAGCAAAGAGGCGAAGTCCAGTTACCTTGGCAAAGGGGTCATTTCTTCTTCTCCCTACATTTTCCCTACATTAATGTAGAGCGAGGGCAAAGCATTGGGTTCAGTTGGCTGCATGGTGCTATTATTTATTTATTTATTTTACTATTAACACTTATATAGCACAATATCTGCTATTAAAAGACACACACACCATAAAATAGTGTACTTTTTAAAAAAAAAAAAAAAGTAAAAGCTGCTTAACTCCCAATTATTTCGATGGTATTTCTATGGTAATCTCTCAGCCTAAATCTACAATCCTTCACAAACCTACAGAGGTGTATACCTGGCTGTGCTTAGTCTAGGGACGTAAGTGTTGGAAATCGTAATATTGCCTGCATAAAATCAACGAAGTGATGTAACCATTGATTAGAGTGGGAGGAATAGGTTAATTAAAGAAACCTCTCCTCCCTACTTTTGGCCTCTCTGGCCAGAGCTCTCTGCTGCTCTCTATCTACTTCCTGCTTCTTTGTGGACGTTAGGTGGCTCTCTGCTCTCTCTTGTCCCAACATGGAGGATGCAAGTCAGAGCTGGCGTCTAGCCAGAGATCTTCTATAATGAAAAACTAATCTGTCTATATGTATCCTGCATATATGTGAGTGATCTGTAAGTAAGAACTGATAGTCTTTAGTTTAAACCTTGTGTGGACATTCCATTCCTTTGAATAGCCTTAAGAGACAAGAGTTTAGCAACTCACGTGGTGAAACCAGTTTCAGTAAAGCAGGCTGCGCTTAAGGAGGAAACTCTGCTTTTTCCTAATCAGTATTGGACTGACTCCTTTTTAACCTTATCCTCCAACAGTAAGAGAAATTAGTTTCAGTTCAGTTTTGATCAGGATTTGCCCAGTTTGCACCTTCTGGACTGAACATCGACTCGGATGCAAACTGCACTCCAAGTCTGTACATTTCCAAGCTTTCAGTGTGATTCACAGACCAAAAAAAAATATGTGTTTGACAGCATCCGTACATTTGAAAAATGTGTAAAGAAATGCATGCTTTTGATAAATGATCACAACTATGCCTTAATCAATGAGAGAAGACTGTAGACATTTCAAAGCTTAGTGGGAGTTCATTTGGAGTAAATATGCATACAGTCTGGCTGTAAACTAACAGTGTTCAGTCAGCAGACCATATGACATGAAAAATGTGAGTAGCAGACTGCTATTCTGGAGGAAGATGGGAGTTACTGTCTTTGTGACAGAGAAATAATGACCTGGTTCACATGACACAACAACCCACCATGGGCAGCAAACCATGGTTTGTTGTTGTGTCATCCAAACCCAGCCAGGCTTACCCATGGTGGCTTGTTGTTTTCAGAAAAGCCACACTGAGAACTCATGGGCTGTTGTAGGTTTTGTTTTACCCATGGAGGGTTGTTGTGCTGTCCGAACCCAGATTACCAATCCCATCATGGGCAAAGTCCAGAGGCTAGCAAGGCACTCGGCAAGAAATTCCATGCTACACTTCCCGAGCTTGCCCCTGGCCACCACCAGGGCCAGCTGTCCCACAATTGCCTAACAGCACTTTAGGATGGCTGGCACTGGCTTGCTGATCTCCCCACTGCGATTGAGAGCCATTTTCAGCTTCCTGCAGCTTTTTTGCACTTTAAACTTTTTTGGGGGGAGATTGCAAAACCCATCTTGACAGCTGGCTTACTCAATCACCGTTTTGACAGCCATTGACAGCCCCTTCAAAGAGCCCAAGTGGCACCTTGGAGGGGCTGTCAAGTGGCTGTCAGATTGATGATGATGATGATGATGATGATGATGTGCACAAAACGTGTGCAAACAGGTTTGTATTTTCTTTTCTTTTCTTTAGATGCACTTGTGAAACTGCGGACATCCACAGCTGTGCAAGTGCAGGAATTTGAAGCTTCACCTGCGGCAATGCAGCAGGGAATATCCCTGGACATTGACCCAAAGATGCTCCAAATAGGTTCATTCCCCCTTTGCTTTCTCTTGACAGCTGTCCAAACGTGATCTGTAAAGAGAAAGGAAAGTCATGAGTGATCTTTGCTCATGAAAAGGGGGTGATGTGATTTACACCCCCTTCGTGGTAAGATCCTCCACTGTAGGTGCTCAGGAAAGTGCAAAAGTGCATACCCCTTTTTCTTGGGAAAAGAAAGAGGGGGAAAGGAAAACACCTCCCTTTAAAATGGGTTTTAGACAGGGAAGTGGGGGTGGGGGTTTGACTGAACATATACAACCGTATACAGGGCATTTTATAATCTATTTTGAATTTCTTTTGGTGGTGTTTTTGTGTTTGCCTGATCAGTGTGAGGTGACTGAGGGTTCTCTCTCTCTCTCTCTCTCTCTCTCTCTCTCTCTCTCTCTCTCTCTCCTCCTCCTCCTCCTCCTCCATATTACCCATCTGTCCATTGCTCTGCAGCCTCTCAGGCTGCCTGCACTTCCTTCTCTGAAAAGCCCTATGGGAGGAATTACCTCATGATTCTTTCCATGGGCTGTAATGGAAGTGTGGGAAGCTGAGGAGGTTACAAGCTCCCAGAGAGAAGATTGTACAGTGAAAGAGAGGATGCTTGTCTTGCACTCATTCCTTGGCCACCTCATAAGTAAGGTACAAGGACACAGAACCCAGCCAATGAGAATTCCTCCTAAATTTTCTTCTAATTTGAATTGGCAGAAAAAGAACAATCTGTCTAAGGATCTCTGGGGCAGAGAGAAATTGGGAGGAGGGAATTTGGTGGGGGCAGGGCACCCATGGGGGGGACCATTAAAGCCTTGGAGGTGCATGCAGGCCGGGCCGGCATTAACGATCACTCTAGTCAGGCACCTGTCAAGGGCACAGGCTTCAGCAGGAAGCCTGTTGACAAAGCCCCCTGGATCTATTCTTCCTGTTCACCATGGCAACCTGCTTCTTCATCCTCCTCTCACCTTGGCTGATACAACTGTGGCAATGTTAAGGAGGAGCAGTACATGCCACTGCTTTTTTGGTCATTGGATGTCCGCCTGTCAATGAAGCAGGTGGTAGCAATGATGATGACGATGAGGAGGAGGAGGTGACAATGCTGGTATTTTGCCCAAGGGCCCTCCAAAATCTGGAACTGTCACTGCATGCAACCCCTGATCTGTATGGGTTGCATTGCACTAGAGCAATTTTCTAAGTGATGAGATTTGGGAGGATTTTATATGTAATATTTTATGGTATGCAAAGTACAGGTGTAATGTCCAAAATATTCTAAGGCTGCAATTCTATACAGACTTACCTTAGAGTAAGTCCCCTTGAACTCAGTGGGGTTTGGTTCTGAGTAGGTATGCATATAATGACACTGTAAGGGTTGCATAACTAGCAATGCTGTGCTGAATTATCACATTTGACTTTAAAAAAAATAATAATCATGAAGCAAATAAAAAGGAACAAGAAGCTAAGGTGATGACAGTAATATCCTTCATGAGTAATCATACTTGTAACACACGTCAGCTCATTTGTTACACATTTTAAGTTTAGGCTCTTCAGTAAATATGAAGCAAAACAATTAGACCTTAGAAGATGACTTTTGTTTCGTCTACTAACTAAGCTGTAGTCTTGGGAATAAGACTCCCCAAGCCCCATAGAGACATCAATAAATCTTCATTTGCAAGTTTTTCCAGGAATCAGTTGCTCACGTCATTGCTGGCTCACTAGACAGAGTGAAATTACTGTAACAGTTTTTGCCAATATGGTCTTCTTGAGCTGACAGAGGAGAATGTTGTCCGAAGTGGCAAGAACTCTTTGAATGAAAAAAGTAAGTTATTCATTTCAGTGTTCCATGACATTTCTTCCTTTATCTGCATAGCTGATTAATTTATTATTTCTCCTCTCTTCACCATATTCAGTTTTGTAGAACAGAGAATGGGTGGTGTACTAGTAGGATTATGAGCCGTGTGTGAGCTGGGAAGACCCTGGATCAAACTGTTAGCTTTAAACTATCCTAACTTATTGGGTTGTTGAAAGGATTACTGAGATAATATATGGGAAATGCTCTCAACACAAATACGTTTGGAAGATGATTAAAAAACAAACAAACTAATCTGGTGATGGGAAAAACACTTGTAACCAGCAAGTTTTATATATTCATATGTGGTGGTCATGTGCGCTGCCGTGTTATAGTTTTGGAACATAACATTTTCAGTAATGCCAAACATTATTCTTCAAACTAGGTATGTCTCTCAGCAGAACTGGCTCTCTCTTGACAATATGGGAAGAACCAAACACAAAAGTTGCATCTAAGGGATTAACCGAGTTTATGCTGATAGCAGTTTTCAGGGCAATACAGTAGTTAAAAGCTGGAAAACTAAGCAAGTTTTAACATTGAGGTCTTGATAAGTGGAATGGTGACAAATAGCCATGGCTGAAAATTTGATGTTATCAACTTAAACTAGCTAAAGGCAAAGTTAAAATATCTGATTTTTATACAATATAGCATTGTTTTATTTCATATACCAGTTAGGGATATGCAGCAATATCTATCAAAGCCTCTCCTCAGATTCAGGGAGACTAAATATAATCTGCTTCTATGAAGAAGAATCATAATGAAAATCTCCAGGGAGCCAATGGATTCCACCATGGTTTTGCCTGGAAAAAAAAGAAAGAAAAGGAAAATAGGTTCTACTGTCTGTTAACAAGTAGATTTAAAGTTGATGTGTATTTATTTATTCATTCATTTATTTGTATGTTTCTTTTGTACAGTCATGCCTTGGATTGAGAGCATAATTCATTCCGGAAACGTGCTTGTAATCCAAAACACTCTTATATCAAAACAAAATGCCCCCCCCCAAAAAAAATTGTACACCTAATAGAATTTCCCTCTTTCTGCAGCTTTTGACATGTTAACCCCTACGGTTGATGTTTAGTCATTATGCCTTTGGACGATACATGTGTAGCATAGGAGTTCAGTGGAATGTGAGTGTGCAGTTGTTTCCCCTCCACATAGCACCTTCTGCCATTGTACAGAGATTTTTAATTTAAGCCGTACTACAGTACTTGTATTGCAAGACGTCGCTTGTATACCAAGTCAAAAAAATTTAAATAAATATTTAAAAATTTGCTTGTCTTGCAAAACGCTCTCAAACCAAGTTACTTGCAATCCAAGGTATTATTGTATTTGGAAAATTAATGAAATCTAAAAACAAAACAAACACGCCCACACACACTTACCATTTTTAAAATTCCTCTTCCATGTTTATTTGTTCACCATACTCTCAGTCACATTTATGAATGGAGCTACCATGGCATAAAACCAAGTACAACAACAATGAGGGGGAACCTCAGAATGATGTTCCAAGTAAAAGCGTTTAGTAAAAAAGAAAAACAGGAAGTTAAGAAAAAACACCACCACCACACACAAAATATTTTCTTCTCTAATTTTATTAGAGAAGCTTCCTGGGGAATGCTGGGAGTTGTAAGACTATTTTCTGTCTTCACATGCATAAGATTGCACCCTTAAGTAAGGGAAAATGGAGATATATTGAGCAATGGAATACTGAAGTGAGAGAAACAGAGTATCATTTTTGGGAAATACATATGGAAGATGGGAAGCTTTCTATTCTTTTAGTGTGTCTTAACTTGGAGAGGGGCTCAATTCAAAGTTATGTCCAGGTGGTACCTGACACCATGGAGGATTAAGAGAGAGAGAGAGAGAGAGAGAGAGAGAGCGCTGCAGGTACAGGTGCTGTTGGAAAGGCTGTAGCAAGAAGGGTAATATTTCTATGTCTGGTGTGGATGGCCAGTGATGAGGAAATATTGGCGAGCTTTAATTAATATAGTTAGTATTGTAACAGGCCACATTATACCAGGTACCCCGGAGGTTTTGGGCTATATTGGGCTATATTGCAAGATATATAATTTGCAAACTGCATAACCTAATACAGCTAATGCTGGCTGTGACAAAATACGTTTGGCTATAGTGTGGAAAGAGGTTAATATTCTAACATAAAAACGCTTGTTAGGGAAGTGGATGGAAGAAGATCACATCTTATATTAGGGTCAGAGCGAATGATAGTCAAATGAAACTTGTTTAAAATGGAGAGCATCTATTTTATTTTGGAAATATTGAGGTTATTTCTTTGGTTTGGATAGTGGTCTAGTAAATGTGGAGGAATACTTCAATATGTAAAAACTTGCAATGGAAATATTTGTATGGATCCCCCCCCCTTTCTTTGTGGACACAGTTATTTGTGTGCGTTTTAAATGTCATTTACAGCACAATCCTATGCATGTCTCCTTAAAGGTAAGTCCTGTTCAATTCAATGGGGCTTACTCCAAAGTAAGTGCATATAGGACTGCAATCTGGATCTTTTAGTTGTAGCAAAGATTGCACTAGCATGACACTGGAGATCAAAATGAGCTACTCTTGCAGTACATTCAGTCTGCTTGCAGTTTTCACTGTCCCCTTACAGTGGGGACACCAGGACATATAATGCTCATTAGATCTCAGTGCGAAAAAGAATCTTGATATGACTGCAAATTGCATCAGGCTTCCTATTTGCATGATGACTACTGATGATGATGATAACGACTACTATGATTTGATTAAACCACAGTGCAAAAAGGATATGGACATGATTTTGTGATCAGTTAAGATTCCTTTTTGTGCTATAATTTAATAAATGACTATATGTGCTGATGCACATATATAAGAAAAAGAAAGAAAGAAGCAGACTGAAAATTGATGCAAACCGCACACATATGGCAGTCTCAGAAAAAGTCCAGATACCAGTAATAATCCATATACTGGCTCCTGGATCTAGCACAAGCCCCTTGTTCTTCTGCTTCTGGATCCAGCACAAGCTCCTTGTTCTTACCTTCAAAACTCTCCTTGACCTTACTATCTATCTACTGTTCTATCCTGATACATCCTTGCCTCCAATTTTGCTCCTCCATTTCTATCACCCTCCACCAATGAAGGTCTCCTTCTCCCTTGAAAGGCCCTTTCCTTTCCTCTGTCCCTTGTCCTGTATGCTTGGAACTGCCTTCCAGGACACCTTTTCAATGCCACTTCTTTTCCTTCCTTCTAATCTCCTCAAAACCCACCTTTTTCACGTAGCTTTTGGCACAGCTTCTGAGTTCCCATGCACAGCTGTAATTCAGTCTGGAACTATTAAGCACCTGCAGTTGCTTCCCTGCTTACCCCTACCTCCCCTTCGCTCCCCTTGCTCTATTGTTTCACATGTTTTACATTTTAGATTGTAAGATCCTTGGAGCAGGGACCTCTCCACTTGTATGCCGTAAAGTGCCATGGTATATTATTATTATTATTATTATTATTATTATTATTATCATTATCATTATCATTATCATCATCATCATCATCATCATCATCATCACATTTAAAAAAAAGAATGGTGCATTGCTGATACATTGATGCTGCCCTGGAAACAATTCAGAAACCCAAAGTCTTGGGAGAAAATTGGATGGAGATATATATTATAGCATGAGCAAGGTGACCCAGAGTAGTTCCATTGCCAACTTCATTTGAGGACACAGTGGAACAGTTAGCATTGTGGAGTATAGATGTTGAAAAGAACCCTAATCTTTATGAGATAAATAGAAAGAGAGAAGAAAAATGTTGTCATGAAATCTTTTCTAATCAAAATGATGCATCATCAGAGAAGCTGCACCTAATAGAATTTCCCTCTTTCTGCAGCCTTTGACATGTTAACCCCTATGGTTGATGTTTGGTCATTATGCCTTTGGACGATACATCGTCCAAAGGCATAGGAGCATAGGAGTTCAATGGAATGTGAGTGTGCAGTTGTTTCCCCTCCATAGCACTCTCTGCCATTGTGCTTCTCTTTCTCATTGAACGCATAGGATTCTCTGTCTTGTTTGAACTATTACAGCAATTTAAAGGGTTTGGAAAACTGAAGTCTACTATTCATTAGCCTTTATGAATCCAAATTCAAGCATACCGAAGAGTAGCTGATTCTTTTTCACCTCATTGTGTTAGTAAATTAGATGAGTTTTTATCAGTAGCACTCCAGGTTAAGGATGCTGGAAGATATCATTTGCTCCCCATTTTTAAACAGACTGATCTAATTCACATTTTTCAGACTAATATGCAGATCAGAATGCAGTTATCCCTTGGATTGTGCCTTTTGAATGTTGTAATGTAGTTCTTAGCTCCAAAATGCACCCAAAGTATGCATTATATGGGAAAATGAGTACAATTTAAATGTAAATTTGTGGGGGGGGGGGTATTTAAATCACAGATTGATGAGGAAATGAGGCAGATCACATGAGAAACTGAAACGGAATAGAAATAGACTGATCCATCCATCCCTATGTCCTGGTTAACTCTTCTTTAGACTATGCAAAAATTCTAACAGCTTTGTCCCTTCCTCCTTCCAGATAATTTCCTGAAATTTAAAATGGAGAGAGGGAAAATGTCCAACCAAACCTCCATGGCACAGTTTCTGCTCTTGGAGTTCTCTGATGTCCGAGAACTACAGATTGCACAGTTCATTATGTTCCTGTTTTTTTATTTGGCCGCAGTTGCAGGAAATCTTCTTATCATCGCTGCAGTAGCTCTTGATCATCGCCTTCACACCCCCATGTACTTCTTCCTGATGAATTTAGCCGTGACAGATCTTGGCTCTGTTTCTGTCACCATACCCAAATCCATGGCAAATTCCCTCATGAATACCAGGCTGATTTCTTATTATGGATGCGTTACTCAAGTTTATCTCTTTCTGCTCTTTGCAGCATCAGATTACACCCTCCTCACCATCATGGCACATGACCGGTATGTTTCCATATGCAATCCACTACGATATGAAGCCATTATGAACAAAGGAGCCTGCATTCAGATGGCAGCCAGTGCATGGCTAAGTGGTCTTCTCTATGCTGTATTGCACACTGGCAGCACCTTTGCCATGTCATTCTGTTCCAATATTGTTGATCAGTTTTTCTGTGAGCTCCCCTCAGCTATTGAAGATCTCTTGCTCTAAACTATACCTACTTGAAAATACTTTTCTTGTTTTAAGTGTTACCATAGCATTTGGCTGCTTTATCTTTATAGTAGCAACTTATGTGAAGATCTTCGCTACGGTGCTGAGAATGCCCTCATCACAAGGAAGGCAAAAGGCTTTCTCTACTTGCCTTCCCCACCTCATTGTTTTCTCCATGCTCCTTTTCACCGGAGCACTTGTCTACCTGAGACCTATACCTCATGTCTCCTCACATACGAACATGGTGTTTGCTGTCATATATTCTGTGGTTCCACCCATGATGAATCCAGTGATCTATAGCATGAGGAATAAGGATATTAAGGTTGCCTTGGCCAAGCTTTTAGGCTTGAAATAGCTTTTGACAAATGCATATTATGGTTTTCTTCTCTATGCATATTATGGTTTTCTTCTCTAAACAAAGATTTGTATGCATTTAGCCAAGACAGTAATATTCTGGTATGTTAATGTTTCGGTATGCAGTCAGAGCTTCATGAGCTTCAGGGACAAAAGGGCATGGGAGTGAGTAAAATTGGCTACTGTGAATGGCAGGCAAAGTGCTAGGTATGACCTGTAGAGCCTGATACCAGGGGCACAGAACCTCAGGCCCAGAGTCCCAATTTGTCCCACCAGGGAACCCAGTCTGGCCCTCTGGGGTTCTGCAGAGGTGCATCCCCATGGCTCATCCTCTTTCTCCGACCATGTATCATTTGGTGGTTTCCCAGCTTCTGTGCAGTTTTCCCCCCATTTTAAAAGTTTGAAATGCCTTTCCTAAGGTTTAGTTACTGGTAGTAAGACATTTAAGCTAAGATATGCTGGGTTTTTAAATATATATATATATATTTAGGAACCACCCTTTTTACCTTTGGCTCTGCACACCATTGGAATACACACCCCCTCCCACAAACCTTCTTCAAAATTGAATTTGCCCCTTTGGACTGAAAGAAGTTCAACACCTGCTGCCCTATATGACTTGCAACCAGGTTATTATCTGAAAGTCCACATTTTCCCATATAAACCTGCCAGAGTTTTAAGATCCCCCTCTCTTGGTCCACCACCATTGGAGGTACATTTAGTGGGAATGCAAGAGAGAGATTTATCAGTGGCTGTTCCCAGGCTCTGGAAGTCCCTGCTGCCGGAGGCTAAAATGGCTCGCTCTTTATTGTCCTTCTGCTGACGGGCAAATATGTTTTTATTCAGGCAGGCTTTTGGCATGTAAACTGGTCTGCTGTTGAAGGGGGTTAAAGTGCCTCATTTCTGGGTATTTCTTTTATTGCTGTGCTTTTAGTGATTTGTTACATCTTTAGCAAGATTTTATTTAATCTGTATTTTATTCAAAACTTTTTTTTCATGCCAATCTGAGTAGTTTTGCTCAGCTCTTCAGAACTGCCCTTTAAAGCAGACCACTGGAAAATGCATAGGACAAATGTTTCCTGTGATTGGATTAGGGTGTTATTTGAACTGAAGGGCTGCCAAGAAGAAAACTAAACCACCTTGAAAATAATCCCCTCTTCTACAGTAAAGTTTCAAGAGCCCTATCCTCTTTTGCATCTGCCCATCCTATTTAAGGGTTACTATGAAAGGGAAAATCACTGGGGGAGGTGCTGTTTAACCCTTTACCAGTGCATCATATGATTTGCATGATTAGCAAATAATTTACATAATATACAAATCAGGTCACCCAGATTTGTGAAAATGGCATATGACACCCCTACTATCAAATGAACTGAAAATTGGGAGCAGAGCATGCCATAGGGGTCCCACTAATGTCAAAGATGCCCAATGGGGGGTGGGGTGGATGTTTGCCCCCACTCCATTTTTTTTTCCAAGCAGCAGCTCTTTATTCCTGTAGTATACCAAAATAACAGAGGCATTTGTCATTTGCTTTGCTATGTTTCTGTTGCTTTGCTACGACTAGGGCTTTGCTAGGACTTTGAAGAGCTAGTCCTGGAAAACTCAGGCTGTGTGATAAAAGCCCATCCTCTCGAGGGTCAACAATTGGAACTGGACTTCTGCCTTCAATTCCCAGTTTGTTTGTTTTTTATGGGGTCAGCTCTTCAAAGATGGGGCAAGCCAGGGAATGTTCTCCAGCTTGGATTTTTATCCACTTTGGAGTAGAATTCATGATTTTCTCCTAAAGGTTGCATCTTACTTGAGGTAAGTATAACCAAGTGCCTGAATCTTGTTTCCAAGTCTGAGACATGTAAAGTTTATCAGCATGAAAAAAGTTCTCTTCCAATTGCATGATCTGACTTTTGCAGTCCTAAGTGCTTCCTCTGTTGAATTCTGGACTAGAATGTACATAACTTCATCACATTCCAAAGAATCAACCCCATGCTAGATAAATTCACATATATAGCTAGTTTGAACAATTTTTTTTATTGATTATCATTTGTCTTTATCTAATCAACTGAGTAATTACTCAATTACATTTGAATAACTCTGTATATCGCTAAACACTAAGTATAGCTGCTTTCTTAGAAACTGAATAAAGTGTGAGATCACCAGGGATGTTGAAGAGTCCTTGGTCTCGAGTCACGAGTCGAGTCACGAGTCTTTGGACCCGAGTCTCGAGTCCGAGTCCGAGTCCGAGTCCTTGGTCCAAAATGGTGACTCACGAGTCACGAGTCACTCCCAAAACTGACTCCACGAGTCCCTATTAAAATCAATGGGGTTTTCCCCCAACAAAATAAGGCTGCTTCAGATGTGTGGCTTAAATAAATTCTAGGCACAAAACTCTGCAACTGATTTTGACAAGAACAGACCAGGCAGACAAACCCAAAATAACCAGGCAGGCAGAGGAGGCAGGGAACCCCAAAGCAGGCAGGCAGGCAGGCAGAGGCGTTTGTCTTGGACAATTCAACTGTTGAACTGGTCAAGAAGAGACCAGGCAGGCAGAAGAGGCTGGGAACCCCAAACAGGCAGGCAGAGGCAGCCAAACCCAAAATGTCTGACCCTAACCCTAACCCCCACAACAACACATCAATCAAAATAAATCTCAACACATTGTTGGGGCTGCGCTCCTGGTAGCTGTCCATAGTGGCCGAGCAGCGGTGCGCCTCACTTCCATGTGCTCTTCACCGGTGATCGCGCTCCTCTCCACTCCTTCTGGCACAGCCCAGGGATGTTGACGAGTCCTTGGTCTCAAGTCCCGAGTCCTTGGTCTCGAGTCCCGAGTCGAGTCTCGAGTCCCATTAAAAATATTGGGACTCGAGTCAGAGGGGGGACTCAGTCCGACTCACGAGTCGAGTCCTCGAGTCCGAGTCCCCATCCCTGGAGATCACTTATAATTTAATATTAAAAAGCTCCTTCTTAGGTTATCATTAAACTATTTATTTCACATTCTGTCTGCTTGTTTTGGAGTAGTTGATAACACATGGGCGGGTGGGTCATGTAAGAGGGGAGCAATGATGTACTTTGGTTTGCTGGGGAAAGCACAGCCTTTCTCTACAGGTTGTTTCTTTTTTATGTAGGTTACATACAGATTCTAAACATGTACAAAGTAGCTTTCTCTGGTATCCTCAACTGCTCACAGATGTGTTCTGATTAGGAGATCCCCATAATGTGCAAACCTCTGTATATTTAAGCTGTTATTTAGGAAAGTATTGGCAGGGGTGAAGGGGCTGTAGCACGGCTGCTTTGTCCACCACATGCATGGAAGCAAGCACACATGCACATTTGGATTGCAGCTCATGCATCCAGTGGCTTTTCTTGAATTGCAGCAGATGCACATTTTATAAATTATTATTATTATTATTATTATTAATATTTATTTATCGCCCATCTGGCCGGAAACCGGCCACCCTGGGCGATGTACAGACAATAAAATACATAAATACAATAAAATACATTAAAACAATATAAAAATTTTTAAAATCTTAACCCACCCCATATTCCCGCCTGAACAACCAGGTTTTTAATGAGCGATGGAAGCTCATCAGAGAGGGGGCATGGCGGAGGTCACTCGGGAGAGAGTTCCACAGTACGGGGGCCACCACAGAAAAGGCCCTCTTCCTCATCCCCACCAGTCTAGCTGCTCTGGCTGAAGGGACAAGGAGAAGGCCATCCGTAAATAAATAGATAAGGGGTTGGATCCAGGATCTGCCTTCCACAAGAGCAAGTGATGTTTTGCAAGAGCAAGGACATTCTAAAAGAGGAAGGTCGCCACTCATGGAAAGCCCCTCTGACCAATTTTTGGGTATTCTCAGAGCCCCACAACCCAGTTCATCCCATTCAGCAGGGTCTCCTGATTCTCTGGGGCATTTTCAGAGTGCTGGAGGGGTTGCCGTGGGATAGATGGGCGTGGAGGTCCACTGTGTATCTCATTACCCAACTACTTCTATTGTACAGGGAATTGTGCGGGTAAAGGGGGAAATGAAGAGACGAGACAACAGTTATGGTATAAAAATCAGGGCCACATTTATTGAATCGAAGGTCTGCGAAGGGAGAAGTGCGGGATTAACTAAGGCCGGCCCGAAGGCCAGTGGAGCATGCCTGGGCGAAAGCATCCCGAACTCGAGGGCGGCGCGGTGACTCGCCACCCTCGAATCCTGCACTCGGAGTGCTGGGGGATCTACACAGGATCACCGTCCCCTGGCGCCACGGGACAACCGAGGAGGGTGAGATGGGTAGACCCCAAAGGCGACCCTACCTCTCACAAATTGAGCCACAAGGCATCGACATTTGTGAGGCTCGGGTTCTCGCCAATCACCTTAAAAGGTGCCATGGGATGCACACCGTAACCCTAACCCCACTGCCTATTCACCGCACTTACCACCTAACCTAAGGCCAATGTGACCGAATTAGCAGGTAACCCAAAATAATAAACCCACCGCCGATTACACAGTATGGAGTAGGCGAAACACGCAGGTTGCCCAGAGCCAATTAGGACAACAAGCCAAAATTCCTACTCGGCCCCATAAAAGGCGACCAGAGGAGCCCACACTGCTTCATCGGGAGTGGAGGGAGGGAGCTGCAAAGAAGGAGGCTTGGGGTGGGGTCTCCTGTGCATAAATACTGCCTCAGGGCCCCACCCCTTATGCCTCACCCCATCGGGCAAACAATTTGCCCGGGCCCTGATTGGAGGTGAAATCACCTCATTCTAGCCCTCGCTCTCCCCTCCCCCCCCTCGCAAAATCCTCCCCCCCCCACAGGAGCGTGGGGTGCGAAGGGAATTCTCTAGGTGATGATATTCGAGGAGAGTTCATATCTGAGATTTTATAAGGATGTATGAGAAATTCACTACTTTGGATTTCTTTTATGCAGATTTGTTCCAACCTGCACCATCCAGAAATCCATACATTTCTGGACTGGTGGAGATGTGTTCCATGCAACAGGAAAAATGCATCCAATAAAATGTACACATTTGAAGAGTGCGCAAAGAAGAATTTGTATATGTAAAAATGCATACAATCATGCTTTGGGTGAATGCATCCAAAATACTGTAGAACTTGAAAAATGCACACAAAAAATGCTAACACTGTGTAAAAATAGGCAAAAAGAAATCTGTATACATTTTTTTCTGGTCAAAACTTGTATCGATAAAGAACCAGCACAGAATGGATTTGGAAGTGAAAAAGGAGAAGGTCCACAGACATGTACTGGACAGATATGCTAATCCCTAAATTGGCATACACAGTACAGAAGCAAGGTCCAAAATATTGTAAGGGCACAACAATCCTATGCTCTTTCAGACAGGAAAACATCCTACAGCTTCCCCAGCCAGCCATTTATGGTTGGGGCATGCTGGGAGTTGTAGGACTTTTTTTCTGTCTAAACATGCATAGGATTGCACCCTAAGTCTGTTAAGGGATGTTTTCGTAGGGCTGTGGTGCATGTTCACACCTCAACATTTTTCGAGGTGAGAAGTGAGAGGGGTTTTTTTGGTAAAAAGGACAATAAGAATCTAATCTGATGACCAACACAATTTTTTCTCCTTTATCGCCTTATATGAGGCCTATTATCTATTTAGGTTCTAAAATATACTGGAAGCAAAAATTGAAATCTCAGAAGTTCAATTTTCTCTTATAAATAGCAAGATTGGACTCTTGAGAACAAGGCTCTCCAAGTCCCATAGAGGCATTATTAAATCTCCTTCACTAGCAAGTGTTTTCTAACTATCAGCATTTGCAGATATCAGCTGCACCTTTTCCATCTGACTCAAAAGGAAGAGTGAAAGTACGGTTACAGTTTTGCATGACGATCTCAGGCTGTTGGTGCAGAATTTCATGCTAACTGGGAAGAACTATATGAATGACAATGTAAGTTCTTGACTATGATTTTTCCGCCTTCTTCCATACATTTCATCATTCACTCATTTAGGGTTCAATCCTATGTATGTATAGACAGGAAAAAACGTCCTACAACTCCCAGCATTCTCCAGCCAGCATGGCTGGCTACTGAATGCTAGGAGTTCTAGGACTTCTTTTCTATCTAAACATGCACCATTATTATCTTTCCACTGGTCATCCCCAGGACAGAGCTCAGGTGGTGTAGCGGTGAAGACTATGAGCTGTGAAGACCCCAGATCAAAGAATTTAAGTGTCTAAGTGCAACTATCTTTGGTTAGATAGAACCCATTACTATATTCTTCTTTTTTAATGTATCTTCTGAATTCCATCTTTTTCAGTATTATCTCACATGGTGCAATTATACCGACTACAGTGGAATCGACCTAAGTACCAGAGGGGGGGGGGCAAAGTCTCAGAATGATGTCCAAAGTAGAGAAGTGTTTTGCAATATGCTTAGTGTGTTTCCCTGTATCATCTTTCTGGGCAAAGAGAATTCTATTTCTATTCCACATTGTGATAATTCCTGTAGTCAGGCACAAGCTTTGGATGAATCAGTACAATAAGTTGAATAGAAAGCACTTTGACACTGAGGAAGCTCTTTCCACTTATTTAAAACCAGGCCCTCCTTCAAAATATTGTTGGTTTGTTTTGAATTTTGAGTATGATGGTCCAGACACCGTCATATTTAGAGTAGACCCATTGGAATCATTGGGTTGGATCCAGGATCTGCCTTCCATTGACAGAAAGTCTCCGTTTACAGAAGGTGCCCCTGCCTTGGTTTCAGAGATTCCTCCTCCCTCTGTGCACAGCAGTTCACTCCATTGAGCAGGGTCCCCAACCCCCAACCCCTTTTTAGCATTTTCAGAGGGCTGAGGAGGGGCTGCTGCATGTGTGTCAATCCAAAACAATCCAACAGAACATTAAGGAATTCACACCTTTTCCTAGACCTGCTGGTGTTTATGTGGAGAATCCAATGGGACACTTACAGCCCCACCAATCCCTTTCTGTCTCACTGATTCCCTTGCACAAGTGTTGGGTCCTGCCAATTCTGTACAAGTGGGACCTACTGCTTATGCAAGGGAGAATTAGCACTTCCCAGGGGGTGCCCTGAAATGAGTGGAAACACTCATTTCTAGAAGGAGGCAGGTGGGCGGGGCTCCATTATGTGAGCTCCGCCGATCTGCCTCCTTCCATAGATGAGCATTTCCGCGGATTTCCAGTTGCCCCAGAAGTGCTGAATCACCACTGCACAACTGGTGGGGGCCACTTGAACAAAAGAATTGGTGGGGTGGAAGAGAATTAGTGGGGGAGGAAGCACCCCATTGGATCCTGCCCTGTGCCCTTAGATTGCATGGTGTACAGATGTTTTATGACTGAAAGACATTTTAGAGTTATTATTCCTTTCTTATGATTGTCTCTGCTCTTCATTCTCATCAAATATTTGAAACGTAAGTTTCTTTTCACAAATCAGGAATGAGTTTCCTGAAAATTTTGGTAAATGTATCAAACTGACATCTGCACACCATATTGAAATAATCATAATGATACTATTTAAAATATATTTTTAATAGTAAATCTAAACAATGCAGCTTGGTGTCATTCTACTGACTTCTCATTCCCCTTTTGTTTCCTTCCACAGGTGGTCAGCATCTTAGTAATGAATGAATGACAGCTAATCAGTCTTCTGTGTCAGAATGTCTGCTCATGGACTTCTCAAAGACCCAGGAAGTACAGATTCTACACTTCATTGTCTTCGTTGTACTGTGGGACTCAGTCCAAAAGAACACAACATTGAGATACTTCCATCTGTTCCTATACCTGCTTGTGATTATCTCCATGTAAGGGATGGGTGTGCATGCGATGTTTGACCTCACTGAGCTTCTGAATTTTTGAAAATTTCCCGAAATTGCTCTCCTGTTACTGTTTGCATTCAGGGCGGTTAACTTGCTTGAAAATAGGAGCAACATTCTAATGCAACCCTACACTCTATAGGCCTGTTGTGGCTGGGAGACATTTTGGTTGGTTTTTTTTTTTTTTTTAAGTGATTATGAGTGCCTTTGGTGATCATTTTCTTCAAATGTTTGAAATTATAGATATATATTTTTAATCAATGTTGTTTCCTGAATACCTGGCCAGTGCTTCAAAATGGCATCTGCATAATATAGCAAAATAAATAAATAAATAAATAATACTATATTTTTATATGGCACTTTCAAGCTTACAGCCTTGCTAGCCAGAATATTGCCATGCCATTAAAAGAGGTGTCTTCCTGCTTTGTTCCACAGGTGGCATGCACCTTAGTAAAGAGCCAACAATGAGTAATCACTCCTCTGTGACAGAGTTTCTGCTCCTGGATTTCTCAGAGACTCGGGAACAACAGATTCTACACTTCCTTGTATTTCTGGTATTGTATTTGGCAACTGTATTAGGGAATCTTCTCATCATCTGTGCAATAGCCTTTGACCATCACCTGCACACCCCCATGTACCTCTTTCTCATGAACCTGGCCTTGCTTGACCTTAGTTCAGTTTCAGTCATTATGCCCAAGTCCATGGCCAATTCCCTCATGAATAGTAGGTCCATTTCTTATTCAGGCTGTGTTGCTCAAGTCCTCTTGTTTGTCTTCTTTATAGTAGCAGATTTTTTCCTCCTCACAGTCATGGCATATGATCGGTATGTTGCCATTTGTAACCCTCTGCAATATCAGATGGTGATGAACAGGAGAGCCTGCACTGCAATGGTTGTTATGGTATGGGTCAGTAGTCTTTTGTATGGAGGGTTACACACCAGTAGCACCTTTGCCACTCCTTTTTGCTCCAATGTTGTCAACCAGTTTTTCTGTGAAATTCCACATTTACTTAAGCTATCCTGCCTTGACTTAAATGTATTTGAAACTGGGTTGCTTGTATTAGCTGTTTTCTTAGTATTTGTTGGCTTTGTTTTTGTTATTGTTACCTATGTGCATATCTTCATTGCAGTGTTAAGAATTCCCTCTGTACAGGGAAGAAAAAAAGCCTTCTCAACTTGCCTTCCCCATCTCATTGTCTTTTCTACATTTGCACTGACTTCATCCTTCGTTTACATCAGATCTGCCTCTGATGCCCCATCAGATCAGGACTTGGTGTTCACCATGATATATTCCATGGTTCCACCCTTGCTGAATCCAGTGATCTACAGCATGAGAAACAAAGAGATCAAACTTTCCCTGTCAAAATTGTTAGGTTTAAGAGACCCTTCTAAGAAGACCCTAAAACTAAAGACCCTTCTTTAGTCTTCCTCTGTGAATGTCTGATGAGAAAGTTGGATATTAATATTTTTGGCATCGGGCCAGGCATTGGGGGTTAGCATGAGCAGGAAGCTGCCAAGGGCCCAGAGGCTCAGAAAGGAAGGACCATCCCTGCCTCAGCTGTTACCATCTTCCCCCTCCCCCACCCAGCTGGCCCTACTGGCAAAAAGGAGCACCAGGGCTGAGTCTGTAGGCCCCATGGCACCCCATTTTCAAAGAATTTCGTTTATCTTACATTTTGAGTAGCAGTTAACTGAACCTATCAGACATGGCCCTGTGTGTGTGTGTGTGTGGGGGATATGTCTAAGGTGGGTACAGGGAAATATTCATGCCAGGAACCAGGAACTTACATTTGATAAGCACCAACATTCACAAATTTCTTCATATTCAGGATGGAAAGAATTCATTTATTTATTTATTTGAAACTAATGTGGGATAAACCAAAACTGAAAGATTTGTCTGTCCATTACAAGTTTGGGTGTGAATCCCTGTGTATTCAAACATGTTTGTGGAGCTGACTTAGACTTGCCTCCTCTTTCCTCTGACAAGCTCCTCTTTAACAGCTATATAGCCGGGGTGGGGGATGAATGTGGGGGAAAGTGATACTGACAGATTCATCCATCCCTAGTTTCAGAAGGTGAAACCATAGGCCTCATTTGTTCTGCCCCACGGATTGGTGCTCTATGGTTCTGCAGGGTGCTATCTAGTCCCCCATGCTGTTGGAATTCTACATGGAACTGCAGGGAGAGGTTTCCCTGAATTTTGGGGTCACCTGCCATCAGTATGATGAATACATAGTTATGATGTTTAAAAGCTGGGTAAAAGCTAGGTAGAATTTCTTGGATGCTGTGACTGAGCAGCGATTGGGAAAATAATTAATAAAAACAAGGGTAGGCCAGAGGAATTAATAATAACCGGGGTATTAATAAAATAAACAAACCAGGTGGGGCTGGATGGATTTCTTGTGTTTCTGGGTCACTGTGAAACAGAAGGTGATCGAGGAATTGTTGTGTTCTCAGTTGTTGGGAAAGCCAGCAATTGGGAAAGTGTGGTCTCTTGGTCACTGAGATTGGTGATTTGGGAGAAAATATAAGTGTGTGCAGGAGAAGGAGAAAGAGGTTTGAAGAGTGTGCGTCCCTTTGGAAAAACAATCTTGGGTGCAGCCGCTTGGTTGTTTAGGAGATTGGAATTGGCCGCTCCCAACCCTGGGGAATTTGCAGCTGAACACCAGAGCTAGGAACATTAAGAGGTGCTTTAGGTAACTGGGTATTTTCTCATTGTGAGTTTGGTGGTGGTCAAAGGGAAGAAACTGTGTTCCTGAGCATAAACAAAGTTCTTGTGCCTTCTTGAAGTTAAATTGGGTCCATACCTGGAAGACAGAAAGAGTTCCCCCTTGATCAAGGTGGATTTACTTTTCAATCTGGGCGGAGTCAATATAAGCCCCCCCCCATAAAGTAATTTGGTTATTTGTGGGGGGACAAGGGAGGAGAGAATAAAAAGGTATAGATGGCAGCCACTTCTGGAGTATTGCCAATCAGTGGGGCAAGAAGGTTTTTGAAAAAAAAGGAGAAATGACTATACTTGAAACATAATGCAAAAAAGCGTGTGTGTATTTGGGGAGATCTGTTTTAAAAAAGATAATCCATTTCTAACTTTTAATGAGGCCTTGGAAGAATATTGTAAAGAAAAGAAACCACTCAAGGCACAAAAGGAAGCTGCAATTTTGTGGGAATGTATAATGTGTGTGTATTATCAAAGAATGTTAGAGGATGTACAAGATAAATTAGAACAGCAGAAGCAGCTACAGAAGGGTTGAAAGCAGAGTGTGTCAGCAGTTATTGAGGGAAAAGGATGCTTTTCAGTTAGATAAGGGTGATGGCTTTCAACCTTAAAGTGGACAGAGCAGGAGAAAGAAAAAGCATGGTAGTCAAGTTCAGAGGGCAGATCAGGAGGTTGAGAAGGCGATATGAAGCCATTATGAACAAAGGAGCCTGCATTCAGATGGCAGCCCGTGCATGGCTAAGTGGTCTTCTCTATGCTGTATTGCACACTGGCAGCACCTTTGCCATGTCATTCTGCTCCAATATTGTTGATCAGTTTTTCTGTGGGCTCCCCCCAGCTATTGAAGATCTCTTGCTCTAAACTATACCTACTTGAAAATACTTTTCTTGTTTTAAGTGTTACCATAGCATTTGGCTGCTTTATCTTTATAGTAGCAACTTACTGTGAAGATCTTCGCTACGGTGCTGAGAATGCCCTCATCACAAGGAAGGCAAAAGGCTTTCTCTACTTGCCTTCCCTACTTCATTGTTTTCTCCATGCTCCTTTTCACTGGAGCACTTGTCTACCTGAGACCTATACCTCATGTCTCCTCACATACGAACATGGTGTTTGCTGTCATATATTCTGTGGTTCCACCCATGATGAATCCAGTGATCCATAGCATGAGGAATAAGGATATTAAGGTTGCCTTGGCCAAGCTTTTAGGCTTGAAATAGCTTTTGACGAATGCATATTATGGTTTTCTTCTCTAAAGACTGGAAAATCACTGGGGTGTGTGTACTGTTTAACCCTTTCCCAACACATTACATTATTTGCATGATTAGCAAATAATTTACATAATATACAAATTCCACCCAGATTTGTGGAAATGGCATATGACACCCCTACTATCAAATGAACTGAAAATTGGAATCAGAGCATGCCACAGGGGTCCCACTAATGTCAAAGATGCCTGATGGGGGGGGGTGGATGTTTGCCCCCAATCCATTTTTTCCCCCAAGCAGCAGCTCTTTATTCCTGTAGTATAGCAAAATAACAGAGGCATTTGTCATTTGCTTTGCTATGTCTCTGTTGCTTTGCTAGGACTGGTGCTTTGCTAGGACTGGTGCTTTGCTAGGACGTTGAAGAGCTAGTCCTGGAAAACTCAGGCTGTGTGATAAAAGCCCATCCTCTCGAGGGTCAACAATTGGGCCTGGACTTCTGCCTTCAATTCCCAGTTTTTTATGGGGTCAACTCTTCAAAGATGGGGCAAGCCAGAGAATGTTCTCCAGCTTGGATTTTTATCCACTTTGGAGTAGAATTCATGATTTTCTCCTAAAGGTTGCATCTTACTTGAGGTAAGTAACCAAGTGCCTGAATCTTGTTTCCAAGTCTGAGACATGTAAAGTTTATCAGCATGAAAAAAGTTCCCTTCCAATTGCATGATCTGACTTTTGCAGTCCTAAGTGCTTCCTCTGTTGTATTCTGGACTAGAATGTTCATAACTTCATCACATTCCAAAGAATCAACCCCATGCTAGATAAATTCACATATATAGCTAGTTTGAACAAATTTTTTATTGGTTATCATTTGTCTTTATCTAATCAACTGAGTAATTATTCAATAATATTTGAATAAATGTGTATATCGCTAAACACTAAGTAGAGCTGCTTTCTTAGAAACTGAATAAAGTGTGAGATCACTTATAATTTAATATTAAAAAGCTCCTTCTTAGGTTATTATTAAACTATTTATTTCACATTCTGTCTGCTTGTTTTGGAGTAGTTGATCACACATGGGCGGGAGGGTCATGTAAGAGGGGAGCAATGATGTACTTTGGTTTACAGAGGAAAACACAGCCTTTCCCTACAGGCTGTTTCTTTTTTTATGTAGGTTACATACAGATTCTAAACATGTACAAAGTAGCTTTCTCTGGTATCCTCAACTGCTCACAGATGTGTTCTGATTAGGAGATCCCCATAATGTGCAAACCTCTGTCGTAGGGATGTAACCGCTCGCCTTGAGTGGATGTAGCAGGCCAACATTGGCCCTGCTCACGCCTGCCAGAGACTCACTTTGATATAAGAGTGTTTTGGATTACAAGCACGTTTCCGGAATGAATTATGCTCTCAATCCAAGGCATGACTGTACATGTTTAGACAGAAAAAAAGTCCTACAACTCCCAGCATGCCCCAGCCATAAATGGCTGGCTAGGGAAGCTCTAGGACATTTTCCTGTCTGCAAGAGCAAAGGATTGCGCCCTTACAATATTTTGGACCTTGCTTCTGTATTGTGTATGACAATTTAGGGATTGGCATATCTGTCCAGTACATGTCTGTGGACCTTCTCCTTTTTTCACTTCCAAATCCATTCTGTGCTGGTTCTTTATCGATACAAGTTTTTACCAGAAAAAAATGTATACAGGCTTCCGGGCAAAACATGGCTTTCTAGAAGACTCACAGAGAGATCTGTGGGGAATACGAATGCAGCGTTTCTTGGGTCAGAGACGTCCTCTGGCCAGGAAATCTACTTCTTAAGGAAGAAGATAAGATTGGCGTTACCCTCAAATCGTCTCAAGGGTCATACATTGCTTTCTGTCTGCCTTGTTGACAGATAGATTTGCGGCGTGATCTGAGATAGAGGGAAAACGGCGCTGCATTTCGGAGGTCGGTTTACCGATCATTAGGAAAGTCCGTGCTTGCTTCCAAAATGAATGGAAACATCTAGGATTTGTAAACGGCAAGGAATCTCTCTACAGCATAATTGGACTTGAAATTTAATGTGAGTACATCAAGAGATATAACCGGGAGGCAAAAATAAAAAAGTTGATGGAATGTCTGAAAGGAGGTTCCCTAATCTTATCTACAGTAGCTTGAAATAAGGAATTCGGCCGAGAGTGCTTTGAAAAATATCTACAAGAAAAGATGGTTTCATGGGAAATGTTTATGAGACTAAGAGATAAATTATTGCAATTCGATAACAAGGTGGAAGACTTTGTGAATAAAATGGTGTTGAAAATGGATGTTTGGTGTGTTAACCCTCAATTGGAATTACAACATGATCAAGAGAAACTGGATACTTACTCAGGTCTGTCACGGAAGAAGAAAGAAGTAAGTAACAATTTTGGAAGTTTACCAGATCTGCATAGAGGCTTTGAAGAAGAAATACTATCTCACAAGATACGTGTGACGCAGTTTTTTGGATCGAAGATGGACGACGTGTCCTTTTCAACAATACAAATGGGAGGGCAGGAACCCTCAGAGCAACAGAATAAACGGACTTTATTCTTCGCTTTTGGACTGATTCTTAAGGGATTTCCATTTGATAGGGGGAGGGGGATATGAAAGAGACAGTTTTGGATTTACTGGGCAAGATAAAGGGTTTGGAATATTGTTTTATTGGCTGATTTTGAAATATGCTCTGATTTTAAATATTAAGATATAAATGTATTGGGAGTTTAAAATTTTAGGCTTTAGGTTGATTTGGAACTTGAAAAATGAGAATCAGGGTTAAGTATGTATTAGTTAACATATATATGTTAAATATATTATTAGGGTGAAAATATATCCAGAAAATGTGTAAGATGCAGGACGATTGGGAAGAAGATGGCTGACACATTTCCTTCTGTTGTTTTTTTTTTAATTGGAATGCCCCACAGAGTATTAGAATAGACTGAGTTTTTCATTAAGGGTTGGGAATATTGTTTCATGTGCTAACTTTGTTATATATATCAGTTTTGTTATGGAAATATTAGGGGACTAAAAAAAAAAAATGTGTGGGTTGTATATTGGATTGGAAGTTAAAATCTGTAGTGGGTTACCTAGAAAAAAAGGGGGGGTTAATGGGGTGGATGGATTGCTTTTAAAATTATGTTGGTTTGTTGAAAAAAGAATATTGAATTTTATTTCCTTTGGATTTTTAATAGAAGGCTGAGTTAGGATTTATATGTAGGGTGAGACCTCTAGTGGTTTCTTTTTGCCATAACTAGAATTAATTATTGTATAGAAATTATTATTATTTTATATAAGAAATGCTTATATTGCTGTAATAGGGGTTGGAAGTCTATCTTAGTTTTGTGTTGTTGTGGGTTATGTATGTATTTGTTGTTTGGTTTTATTGTTATATGCTTGATATTATGTTTGTCTTATATAAAAAATAAAATATATATTCAGACAAAAAAAAATGTATACAGATTTCTTTTTGCCTATTTTTACACAGTGTTAGCATTTTTGTGTGCATTTTTCAAGTTCTACAGTGTTTTGGATGCATCGCAAAGCATGATTGTATGCATTTTTACATATACAAATTCTTCTTTGCGCATTCTTCAAATGTGTACATTTTATTGGATGCATTTTTCCTGTTGCATGGAACACATCTCCACCAGTCCAGAAATGTATGGATTTCTGGATGGTGCGGGTTGGAACAAATCTGCATAAAAGAAATCCAAAGTAGTGAATTTCTCATACATCCTTATAAAATCTCAGATATGAACTCTCCTCGAATATCATCACCTAGAGAATTCCCTGTACAATAGAAGTAGTTGGGTAATGACATACACAGTGGACCTCCACGCCCATCTATCCCACAGCAATCCCTCCAGCACTCTGAAAATGCCCCAGAGAGTCAGGAGACCCTGCTGAATGGGATGAACTGGGGTGTGGGGCTCTGAGAATCCCAAAAAATTGGTCAGAGGGGCTTTCCATGAGTGGCGACCTTCCTCTTTTAGAATGTCCTTGCTCTTGCAAAACATCCCTTGCTCTTGTGGAAGGCAGATCCTGGATCCAACCCTTTATCTATTTATTTATAAATGTGCATCTGCTGCAATTCAAGAAAAGCCACTGGATGCATGAGCTGCAATCCAAATGTGCATGTGTGCTTGCTTCCATGCATGTGGTGGACAAAGCAGCCATGCTACAGCCCCTTCACCCCTGCCAATACTTTCCTAAAAATAACAGCTTAAATATTGTCTTGCAATACCTTGCTCGTTTATTGAGTCAAAAATTTTTAAATTATTTTGCTTGTTTTGCAAAACGCTCTCAGACCAAGTTACTTGCAATTCAAGGTATTACTGTATAGGATTGCACCCTAAGTCTGCTAAGGGATGTATTCCTACGGCTGTGGTGCATGTTCACACCTCAACATTTTTCGAGGTGAGAAGTGAGAGTGTTTTTTTTTTTAATAAAAAAGGCAATAAGGATCTGATCTGATGACAAGCACTATTTTTTCTCCTTTATCGCCTTATATGAGGCCTATTATCTATTTAGGTTCTAAAATATACTTGAAGCAAAAATTTAAATCTCAGAAGTTCAATTTTCTCTTATAAATAGCAAGATTGGACTCTTGAGAACAAGGCTCTCCAAGTCCCACAGAGACATTATTAAATCTCCTTCACTAGCAAGTGATTTCTAAGTATCAGCATTTGCAGATATCAGTTGCCCCTTTTCCATCTGGCTCAAAAGGAAGAGTGAAAGTTTTGCATGACGATCTCAGGCTGTTAGGTGCAGAATTTCATGCTAACTGGGAAGAACTCTATGAATGAAAATGTAAGTTCTTGACTATGATTCTTCCTCCTTCTTCCATACATTTCATCATTCATTCATTTAGGGTTCAATCCTATGTATGTACAGACAGGAGGAAAAAAAGTCCAACTACTCCCAGCATTCTCCAGCCAGCATGGCTGGCTAGTAAATGCTAGGACTTCTAGGACTTTTTTTTCTGTCTAAACATGCATAGGACTGCACCATTATTATCTTTCCACTGGTCATCCCCAGAACAGGGCTTAGGTAGTGTAGCAGTGAAGACTATGAGCTGTGAAGACCCCAGTTCAAACCTACAGCCCTTCTCCCCATCTCCTACTTGGGGATATCGTACATTACACAGTCGTTGGTCCCTGACAGGATGTGAGAAATACTCTCAATAGTAAAGAATAGTGTTTTTGTTGTTGTGGTGGTGGTGTTGATGATGGTGATGATGATGCTGATAGTTCAAACCTATATTTTCAGAAATCTGCTTGTCTATACACCAGCCCTTGAGACCTCCTCCCCCAGCATTGGCATTGGCAGCCGTGGGCACATGGCCTGTTGAGTTAGCAATGTAGTGACTTTGATAAGCCACACATAAGCAGAGGATGATTTCTCATCAGCCCTTTGTCAAGTATGGGAGGGCAAGGCTTGGCATTCTCTTAACAGTTAGAGGAGCATAATTTTCAGAGATCCTCATGCTAGGCAGGTTGTACACTTTATTACAGATCCAATTACCCAGTACCAGAGTGATTTCTCACCCATGAGAGTCAGGAGACAACGTTGAGGTGAAAGTAAGGAACTGAATGGGCTAAGAGGGTTTTTTGCAAGTATAACCGTTATGAAACTCATCTGTTGTATGCAGTAGCCATTCATAGGAAATAATCCCCTTTGTGGTGTTTTCATTCTTTTTCCACTGACAGGAGTGGCAATTCTCAAGACTTAAGAGTGCACCTATTGTGGTTTGCTCATGGAGGCATGATGTCATAGTTTTTGTTAAAAATGTATAAACTCAGTGTTTTTGTGCAGCAAGGGGTGCCAGTTTCTTGGATGGGTGCCTGTTGGGGCTTTCAGGGTGCATTCCACCAGCTCCCACCACACGACCCTTCCTTTGTGTTCTGCTGCCAAAGTTAAAGTCAATCCCACCCTGGGAAAGCAAACCCAAGCATCCTGCTCCCCCTCAGACAACTCCAGAGAGAGAAGGGCTCCCATGGAGGCTACCATCATGTGCTGCCGCAAGCTAGATTTGAAAAGAACACATTTTTTCCCCAACTGCTGCTCAGACAAGGTGTTTCAACACGCTCTAATTCATTGGGCTGCAGGAATGGGCCTTCCGCACAGGAAAATATATTGTTCAACCCCCACCTATCATTGGAGGTATTTTTATTTCTACAATGGTAGCCTAGCCTCCACCCCCCCCTTTCCTGTGATTCCATGTCTTAATTGGCATTTCATTTTAATTGTTTTAGTCAGAGCCCCAGGTTTTTCTAGGCATCCTTGCCTGGCTGAATGACTGGAAAGGATTCTAACCGGGACCCCTGTCACACCCGTTGCCTGTATACTTGAGATCAGGTTTGCATGGCTCTTCTAGAAGAGGTAATCAACCGTAGGACTTCACGGTGATTAATTTTGAACTGGCCCAGTTCTGTGGAAGAGGAAGGCAAGTGCACAAAGCACTAGAACAATCACTGATTTGTTTGCCCATCTGTATGGAGCCCTTCTTCCTTGCTACAGTGAATGTGAATTGGGAACCGGACCAAGCACACCTCCCGTCCCTGCAGCAGTTCAAATCCCCATCTCACCCCCTTCCTCCTCCCTGCTCTCAGTGTTCAACCTATTTTTCCTTCCCAAGAGTGTTTGAGCTTCCAATCTCCATATCACCTCCTTTTAACTTCTCACCCAAGTGAATCCTTCGTATTGCCAACAGAACAGTCGGTGCATGTGCACAGCCTAGTTTAACCTCCAGGGTCAGCTTCTGTGAGAACTCAGATAATTTCCCCTCAATATCTGTTATCATTGCAGCCTCAGAGGTTCATTATTCCTGTATTTGGATTCCAATTGCTCTACCAATTTATTTCCCCCAAAGTCACTATGTATGTCCAGTTTAAATTTGTGCTTGTAATCAATAAATATGCCACTTGTTTTCTGAAGCTTGTGTGTATGTGTGGATCATGGGGCTTCCTCCTTTGTTACAGATATACTGTTGTCAATGTCAGAAGTGAGTCTTGCACATGCTTGCACATGTATCTAAGGGCACAATCCTATACATGTTTAGATAGAGAAAAAGTCCTATGACTCCCAGCATTCCCCACCTAAAATTTATCTTCATTCAAGAAAGACTGGAAACCTCTGGTAGACTTCTTGGGGAGAAGTGAAAGTGACTTAATAATTTTGGGTTTTGATTTTTGAATATTGGTAAGGTGATAGAAATTATTTTTGTGAAAACAGAGGGAACTTAGATTGGATAAGGATTGCTATTGTTTGTCAGACAATGAGGCGGAAGCCAAATATGATCTGTTTTTGTTCTGGAAAATTCAATTAAAAAAAAAAAGAATTTAAGTGTATAAGTGCAACTATCTTTGGTTAGATACAACCCATTACTATATTCTTCTTTTTTCATTTATCTTCCGAGTTCCATTTTTTTCAGTATTCTCTCACACAGTGAGATTATACTGACTACAGTGGAATCGATCTAAGTACCGGGGGGGGGGGGGGACAAAGTCTCAGAATTATGTCCAAAGTAGAGAAGTGTTTTGCAATATGCTTAGTGTGTTTCCCTGTATCATCTTTCTGGGCAAAGAGAATTCTATTTCTATTCCACATTGTGATAATTCCTGTAGTCAGGCACAAGCTTTGGATGAATCAGTACAATAAGTTGAATAGAAAGCACTTTGACACTGAGGAAGCTCTTTCCACTTATTTAAAACCAGGCCCTCCTTCAAAATATTGTTGGTTTGTTTTGAATTTTGAGTATGATGGTCCAGACACCGTCATATTTAGAGTAGACCCATTGGAATCATTGGGTTGGATCCAGGATCTGCCTTCCATTGACAGAAAGTCTCCGTTTACAGAAGGTGCCCCTGCCTTGGTTTCAGAGATTCCTCCTCCCTCTGTGCACAGCAGTTCACTCCATTGAGCAGGGTCCCCAACCCCCAACCCCTTTTTAGCATTTTCAGAGGGCTGAGGAGGGGCTGCTGCATGTGTGTCAATCCAAAACAATCCAACAGAACATTAAGGAATTCACACCTTTTCCTAGACCTGCTGGTGTTTATGTGGAGAATCCAATGGGACACTTACAGCCCCACCAATCCCTTTCTGTCTCACTGATTCCCTTGCACAAGTGTTGGGTCCTGCCAATTCTGTACAAGTGGGACCTACTGCTTATGCAAGGGAGAATTAGCACTTCCTAGGGGGTGCCCTGAAATGAGTGGAAACACTCATTTCTAGAAGGAGGCAGGTGGGCGGGGCTCCATTATGTGAGCTCCGCCGATCTGCCTCCTTCCATAGATGAGCATTTCCGCGGATTTCCAGTTGCCCCAGAAGTGCTGAATCACCACTGCACAACTGGTGGGGCCACTTGAACAAAAGAATTGGTGGCGTGGAAGAGAATTAGTGGGGGAGGAAGCACCCCATTGGATCCTGCCCTGTGCCCTTAGATTGCATGGTGTACAGATGTTTTATGACTGAAAGACATTTTAGAGTTATTATTCCTTTCTTATGATTGTCTCTGCTCTTCATTCTCATCAAATATTTGAAACGTAAGTTTCTTTTCACAAATCAGGAATGAGTTTTCTGAAAATTTTGGTAAATGTATCAAACTGACATCTGCACACCATATTGAAATAATCATAATGATACTATTTAAAATATATTTTTAATAGTAAATCTAAACAATGCAGCTTGGTGTCATTCTACTGACTTCTCATTCCCCTTTTGTTTCCTTCCACAGGTGGTCAGCATCTTAGTAATGAATGAATGACAGCTAATCAGTCTTCTGTGTCAGAATGTCTGCTCATGGACTTCTCAAAGACCCAGGAAGTACAGATTCTACACTTCATTGTCTTCGTTGTACTGTGGGACTCAGTCCAAAAGAACACAACATTGAGATACTTCCATCTGTTCCTATACCTGCTTGTGATTATCTCCATGTAAGGGATGGGTGTGCATGCGATGTTTGACCTCACTGAGCTTCTGAATTTTTGAAAATTTCCCGAAATTGCTCTCCTGTTACTGTTTGCATTCAGGGCGGTTAACTTGCTTGACAATACGAGCAACATTCTAATGCAACCCTACACTCTATAGGCCTGTTGTGGCTGGGAGACATTTTGGTTTGGTTTTTTGTTTTTTTTAAGTTATTATGAGTGCCTTTGGTGATCATTTTCTTCAAATGTTTGAAATTAAAGATATATATTTTTAATCAATGTTGTTTCCTGAATACCTGGCCAGTGCTTCAAAATGGCATCTACATAATATAGCAAAATAAATAAATAAATAATACTATATTTTTATATGGCACTTTCAAGCTTACAGCCTTGCTAGCCAGAATATTGCCATGCCATTAAAAGAGGTGTCTTCCTGTTTTGTTCCACAGGTGGCATGCACCTTAGTAAAGAGCCAACAATGAGTAATCACTCCTCTGTGACAGAGTTTCTGCTCCTGGATTTCTCAGAGACTCGGGAACAGCAGATTCTACACTTCCTTGTATTTCTGGTATTGTATTTGGCAACTGTATTAGGGAATCTTCTCATCATCTCTGCAATAGCCTTTGACCATCACCTGCACACCCCCATGTACTTCTTTCTCATGAACCTGGCATTCCTTGACCTTAGTTCAGTTTCAGTCATTATGCCCAAGTCCATGGCCAATTCCCTCATGAATAGTAGGTCCATTTCTTATTCAGGATGTGTTGCTCAAGTCCTCTTGTTTGTCTTCTTTGTAGTAGCAGATTTTTTGCTCCTCACAGTCATGGCGTATGATCGGTATGTTGCCATTTGTAACCCTCTGCAATATCAGATGGTGATGAACAGGAGAGCCTGCACTGCAATGGTTGTCATGGTATGGATCAGTAGTCTTTTGTATGGAGGGTTACACACCAGTAGCACCTTTGCCACTCCTTTTTGCTCCAATGTTGTCAACCAGTTTTTCTGTGAAATTCCACATTTACTTAAACTATCCTGCCTTGACTTAAATGTATTTGAAACTGGGTTGCTTGTATTAGCTGTTTTTTTAGGATTTGTTGGCTTTGTTTTTGTTATTGTCACTTATGTGCACATCTTCTTTGCTGTATTAAGAATTCCCTCTGTGCAGGGAAGGAAAAAAGCTTTCTCAACTTGCCTTCCCCATCTCATTGTCTTTTCTACATTTGTACTGACTGCATCCTTTGCTTACATCAGATCTGCCTCTGATGCCCCATCAGATCAGGACTTGGTGTTCACCATGATATATTCCATGGTTCCACCCTTGCTGAATCCAGTGATCTACAGCATGAGAAACAAAGAGATCAAACTTTCCCTGTCAAAATTGTTAGGTTTAAGAGACCCTTCTAAGAAGACCCTAAAACTAAAGACCCTTCTTTAGTCTTCCTCTGTGAATGTCTGATGAGAAAGTTGGATATTAATATTTTTGGCATCAGGCCAGGCATTGGGGGTTAGCATGAGCAGGAAGCTGCCAAGGGCCCAGAGGCTCAGAAAGGAAGGACCATCCCTGCCTCAGCTGTTACCATCTTCCCCCTCCCCCACCCAGCTGGCCCTACTGGCAAAAAGGAGCACCAGGGCTGAGTCTGTAGGCCCCATGGCACCCCATTTTCAAAGAATTTCGTTTATCTTACATTTTGAGTAGCAGCTAACTGAACCTATCAGACATGGCCCTGTGTGTGTGTTTGTGTGTGTGTGTGTGGGGGGGGGGATATGGCTAAGGTGGGTACAGGGAAATATTCATGCCAGGAACCAGGAACTTACATTTGATAAGCACCAACATTCACAAATTTCTTCATATTCAGGATGGAAAGAATTCATTTATTTATTTATTTGAAACTAATGTGGGATGAACCAAAACTGAAAGATTTGTCTGTCCATTACAAGTTTGGGTGTGAATCCCTGTGTATTCAAACATATTCGTGGAGCTGACTTAGACTTGCCTCCTCTTTCCTCTGACAAGCTCCTCTTTAACAGCTATATAGCCGGGGTGGGGGATGAATGTGGGGGAAAGTGATACTGACAGATTCATCCATCCCTAGTTTCAGAAGGTGAAACCATAGGCCTCATTTGTTCTGCCCCACGGATTGGTGCTCTATGGTTCTGCAGGGTGCTATCTAGTCCCCCATGCTGTTGGAATTCTACATGGAACTGCAGGGAGAGGTTTCCCTGAATTTTGGGGTCACCTGCCATCAGTATGATGAATACATAGTTATGATGTTTAAAAGCTGGGTAAATGCTAGGTAGAATTTCTTGGATGCTGTGACTGAGCAGCGATTGGGAAAATAATTAATAAAAACAAGGGTAGGCCAGAGGAATTAATAATAACTGGGGTATTAATAAAATAAACAAACCAGGTGGGGCTGGATGGATTTCTTGTGTTTCTGGGTCACTGTGAAACAGAAGGTGATCGAGGAATTGTGTTCTCAGTTGTTGGGAAAGCCAGCAATTGGGAAAGTATGGTCTCTTGGTCACTGAGATTGGTGATTTGGGAGAAAATATAAGTGAGTGCAGGAGAAGGAGAAAGAGGTTTGAAGAGTGTGCGTTCCTTTGGAAAAATTATCTTGGGTGCAGCCGCTTGGTTGTTTAGGAGATGGGAATTGGCCACTCCCAACCCTGGGGAATTTGCAGCTGAACACCAGAGCTAGGAACATTAAGAGGTGCTTTAGGTAACTGGGTATTGTCTCATTGTGAGTTTGGTGGTGGTCAAAGGGAAGAAACTGGGTTCCTGAGTTGGGGATAAATACAGCAATAAAATACATCTTCCTATGGAACAGTGGAGGATAGCAGCCTTTCTGCTTTTATGCACCATACTCCTACAGAAAGAGCAGAATCTCCTGGCCCATTGAGATGGGATTTCAGATGAAAATTAGCAGGGAGCGGTTGGGGAGCACCGATAGGCGCAATAGTTACTAAGACCGTAACAACCACAACAGCAGGAGGGGCGAGACTCAGGGTAGAAGAAGTTCAGGATACAGTTAGGTGGTCCCCTTCACAGGCGAGGAGGCCCTTTCAGAAATTTTAAGACCTTTGTCTGAAGAAACTGTGCTGACATGGCTTTCTCAGATAAGTACAATGCATCCCATGGCAGATATCCTTGACGTAGGGCAAGTGGCTCAGACAGTAGTCTGCATCCGAGAATGACAGTTCATGCATATAATCAGGAGTAGTGTTGATAGCTAGCCCAAACCTCCATGATTAGATGAAGGTGGCAATTAAGGCTCCCCCCCCCCCAGGGACACCACTTCCAAGGTTATACTTGATCGATTCTCAGGCGCCAGAAGAAGGACCTGAGGTTTACATAAATAGGAAAAAAGATACTGGCTAGTCTGGCAGATGGAGTTTTTCAGGTACAAGGCCAGTGGGATTAAGATATCACTGAATGTATTTAGGCTGTTTACACAGGGCTGAATGTGCAGACTAGATGGGTTATTAGTAGGATATATCCACAGTAAATATTGTCGCCTGAAGTGCAGAAGGCAATTACACAGGTGTCAGAGTGGTTGAGGGAGATGGGTTCCTCTCAGAAGGAGGGAAATTCAAAAAAGAAGGGCTAGTTAGAACCAATTCAGACACTCACATATACTAATCATGGAGCACATTCCTCAGTATTTCTAGGGGCAGAAAGGAGGGACCCAGGGAGAGGGAATGTGTGGCCTTTTGGAGGTGGTGGACCTAATGCGGTGGGGCTTTCCTAAATAGAAGAATGTAAAAGGAGGAGGATTTGATCGAGGGGTTGGTAGAGGAATAGTGGTGTATCGGGGAGGATGTTTGCCGGGAGTGCTGCTGGTTTATCTGTCTGGAGGAGCCACAGGCAGGAGAGGCTGGTGGCTCCTATCTCAGTGGGGCTCCTTTTCCATTACTGGTTTTTCAGGCTTTATTTGGAGCTCCATAGGAGCTGTCCATGGTGCTGAACTTCATCCCCAAAATAGGTTCACCACCATGGAGCACCATGGATAGCTCCTATGAAGCTCCAAAAAGCCTTGCAAAGCCTGTAATGGAAAAAGAGCCCCACTGAAATAGGAGTCACCAGCCTCCCCTGGCCGCAGAGTGTTGTTGGGTAGAATCAAGTGGGATGGCTCAGAATGGTTTAGGACAGGCTCAGTATGAAGGAGATTCAGGGCGTAAGATTTTGTGGATGCTGCTGAGAAGTGCAGGTGAAGACATGTCCCAGTATGATTAATTGCTGCCTCACTATTGCTGCTTGTATTTTGAACCTAAGACATTCAATCTGTATCTGTTCTATATTTCATGTAATAAAAGTATTCTTTGCATTTCCGAGTGTGTTAGTCTTGTTTTAGTATAAGGGTAAGTAGGGTACCTGAATAATGCACGTTAGACTCTAGCATAGTGGTGTCCACGAACCTTTCGGGGGGGCTGCCTCTCCGCCACCGTGACTCTCCGCAGTGGCGCCCCCCCCACTTCGATCTTCTAGCAGAGCAGTTCTCCGAGCCGCCAGCGCCTGTCCCGTTGCGTCACATCCGGCCCCGGAAGTGACGCGACGGGACCCTGCACAGGCGCAGTATGTCGCACGAGGGTCCAGCACACCTGCGCAGGGTCCCGTCGCATCGTCCCTTCCGAGGCCGGATGTGACACGACGGGACCGGCGCGGGTGGCAAGCCGCGGAGAGGCGAGCCGCCGCTGTATCCAGGTAGGCCCGCGTGATCCCTGCGCGGACGTGAGGCTGATTTCGGCCCGCGGCGCTACGCCCACGCGAGGCGAATGTGCACACCCCTACTCTAGCAAAAGATCTTGTGCCTCTTGAGCGTAGTGTGGGGTTGGCACATACTGGGTATCTAGGGGTGTAATTCAGATACTATCCAAGTGTAACAACATACAACAATTTCACCTTTCCATTTTCTTCATGTGTGGCTGTTGATGTACTGAACAGGCATTCAGAAATGTTAATGAGATGGATGAGGCCAATAACCTAAAAATCAATTCAGATTAGGATGAAATACTAGTGGTAGAGGATAAAGTTGCACAAGGAGTAGGGACCTGGCCTGTTATTGATGGAGCTGCACACTCTCTAAAAGTTCAGATGTGCAATTTGGAGGTTCAATTAGATCCAGGTATTTAGACTGATTCACGGGTATCTTCTGTTGCTTGCAGGCTGCAGCACCTTTTCATCCATTCTTTGGAAAAGGGATCCTGGCCCAAGTCATATTGACTTAATGCTTGCAGCACCTCTTCCTACCTTTGCTTGCAAAATGGTGTTGGTGGTGGCAACAAGTAGCACATCACTAGCTCGCCAGGCTTCTGTCCTGCTTGCCGAGCCTCTGAACATGCATAGAAATACTATTTATATCATTTCAAGAAATTCCCTTCCACCACTATTTATCCCACCCCTTCACTACCAAAATTAAGAGGATTGTACTTCCCCCCCCTCTTCCCATTACTTAAGCTTTGAAAGGGGAGAAGGAACTGGCAGGGGAGGCCTAGTGGGTGAGGCAGAAGAAGAGCTCTGCTCAGTTTCATGTTTGATCAAAACTCAAATTGGTCTAGACTGGACTCTGGAATCTCTGAGAAATGTCTACAGAAGGTGAAACATTTTCACTAGGACCAGAAAAAAATTTCAGTTGGCTGTGGGATAACCCTGATATTTCAGTTTTCTCACAAATCATTACATTGCTGTGGGATGTTTCCCTTTTGCAAAAGGTGGATGGAATGTGCAGGACAATCAGGTGGAAGCATTACACAAATAACAATAATATCCTAATACCCTGAAACTATACCATAGTACCACACCTAATAGCTTTATCCAGAGTTGCTCCCCATCTCAACCATTTACGTGATACACATCACCATTAAAATGGGAAATTAGAGATATGCTAAATAATGCTTGTAAATTAACACTTTGAAAGGATGGCAGGGAAGGATTTAACTCTCATGTTCTATCATTCTCATGTATGCAAACATAGGCAGTCTTTCCTGATGATATTAGCAAAAATACAGCCTTGGGCAAGACTGGAGGGGTGGTGGTGGAAGACAGTTTACTTGGGGCCAGACCAATATCTTGAAAGTGAAAATGAGGATAAATTGTTGATCTTACTTGAGGTAGTTTATAAAAATTTATTTCTAGGTATCTATATATCTATTTGGGTTGTTCAGTTCTTGAAAGATCTTGTGAAACTTGCTGGAGGCAATTAGAAGCAGTGTTTTGGACAGAGCAAACACGATTCTGAACAGTGAGCTGCCAGCCTAGGCCCTCCTTTATGAGACACACACACACACACACACACAGAGAGAGAGAGAGAGAGAGAGAGAGAGAGAGAGAGAGCACTTTTTCAGGAAACTCTATAGGGCATGTAGTTTAAGAAGCTGAGAGAAAAGTGTCATTCTGTGTGACCTGCTCTCTCAAAAGCTACACGTCCCAGATTTCCTCAGTTCCTGCAGGCATTTCCTATGCACAGGCAGGAGAAGTCAACAGTGTCTAACAGCAGGAGGGAAGGACAAGCAAGCAACATAATAATAATTTTAAAAGGGGGCTGTTGCAATCCCATGGTCAGTGGAAGCTGGGGCCACTGATATGAATTGCAGGTGACAGGACATAAGTGAGTAAACGAATTAGATCTCTAACGTCCAGAAGTCTCTTTTATGCATCTCCTTCCATTCATTTAATTCACGTGTTCAATGGTTGGGGAGAGTAGGACTGTGCCCACCCACTAGCCAGCTCTGCATGCATTAGGCTCCTTTGATGCCATCAACTGAATGCAGAGAAATCAGGGGTGTTGCAATTGGGGCACAATTACATCAGAGTCATGAAACACCAGTGTGATCCTGCTCCCCTCTCCACATGTTCACATGGCACATTGGGGCAATGAATGAAAGAGGCCACCATGCTTAGAAGAACTGATACTAAATCTCAGGGAATACTGTCTAAAGGTGCAATCTATGCATGTTTAGACAGAAAAAAGGCCTACAACTCCCACCATGGCTGGGCATGCTGGGAGTTGTAGGCTTTTTTTCTGTCTAAACATGCATAGGATTGTGCCCTAAACCAGCCTTCCCCAACCTGGTCCCCTCCAGATATTTTGGACTTCCAATTCCCATCAACCTCTGCCAGTGTGAAGGAAAATAACTGTCTTCTATTTTTATTTTTATTTTTTGTATATAGCTTTTTTTGAAGTTATGAGGTTAATTTCCTTTCTGTACATGGTAAAACCGAAAGGTCAAAAGTTAAGGAAGCTGAAGGATGGCAGGTGTCAGTAGGTCTACAGAACAAGGACAAGAAGAGGTGGTTCAACTAAAATTCAGAAGCCTTGCTCAACCTTTAGTGTCAAAAAGTCTGGTCTGAAGAGAAAAAAAATGTTTTCAGTTTTGCAAAAAGTTTCAGTTTTGCAAAGAGCTCAACAGTAGGAATTTAGGGTAAAGGTGAGCCCTCCTGATTGGTCACTGTTATGACATATACAAATTGGAGGCCAAAAAAGAGATTTTTTTAGAGAGGCTGGAAGGAAGGTTATAAGAAGATGATAGGCTCAAAAGAGAGAAGGAATAAGATCAAGAAAGAAAGCTGCTTAGGAAAGCTGAGAACTCTGACATTAATATATTGCTGGGAAGAACATGGATAAAATAGGGACAATCTATTTAGAATTAGCTGGATGAATTTAATCCTGGTGGTTGTTGTTTTTTTACCTTTTTGTTTATGAATTTGGTTTTTGTGTGTATGTGTATGTTGCACCATTCAGATTTTAAACCCTCCTCCTCCTCCTCCTCCTCCTCCTCCTCCTCCTTCTTCCTTAGTAAAGTTGGAAAAGGTTGTTTAAACTTTGTTGTCTCTTTTATTGTCGGGTTACCCACCCACATCTAGAAGCCAAACCACACACTATCTAAAGGTATTTACAAGAAACCCAGAAGGTTTTTAGGCTGTTTAAGGCAGCTGTGGAAAATAAAGATTTCCACCTGGTGGCAGGGGAAAGGCCATAGGAAGGGAAGGGGGGACAGGAATGGGCCACTCTATTTGGCCTGGTCTCCCTTCCACACATGGATAAAGGTATTGCTGGCGCCATGACATCAGCATGGTCAATGGTCAGGAATGCTAAGAGACATAGTCCAAAACCTCTAGTGGGCACCAGGTTGTGCAAGGCTGATCTAAACAGTTACTCAGGTATAATATGCATACATGTCATTGCTATCCTGTCTGGCTAGAAATATAAATCAGGCAGCCAGAAATATTAGCAGCTTAAAAAAAGGGATCTAACACATGCGTAAAAGGCATGATCTACCAGTCCTCCTTCCCCCCACCCTTCTTCTCCAGAACACTCAAGGGACTGTGGTTGTAAGGGGGTGGACAGCATGTCACAAGTTTGAATTGACCCAAAGAAATGATGTTAGAACCCTGGGTCAGAAAGCTATTTTCTTTTTTCTGCATGGCTCTGTTGCTTAGCTGTGCTGAACTCCAGAGACCAAATCTCTAGAAACACAAAACCAGGGCTTTTTTTCTGGTGGAACTCACAGGAACTGAGTTCCAGCACCTTTTCTTCTATTAATTGCATTACAATTTAATCGCCATCTACTCCCGAGGAAATGTAATCCAAGAGTTCCGGTACCTTTTTCTCCAGAAAAAAAGCACTGCACAAAACAGATATTAATACATCTACTCCACATACTGTAAATGTCTTATCGCCATCACAGACAGAAGAGTGAGAGGATATTTATGTAGTTTCATGGATGCCTGGCCGGAGGCAAAAGACATTTGAAGTTAAGGGAAATCAATCAGTCAGTGGTAAGCTATTCTCTCTCTCTCTCTCTCTCTCTCTCTCTCTCTCTCTCTCTCTCATTTTTTTCTTACATACCTAGTATCTGTCTTGCCATCAACACTCTGTAGGTCCATGAACCTAGCACAAGTAGAAGTATTTCAGTTCATGTGAATGGTTTATCCAGGGCCTTGGAATATTTTAAGGGGGTAGGATCCAGATTGAGTTGCATAAAATTAGACTGGTGGAAACAGACTTCCCTGGATCTCTGTTGTTTGTAGATTACACAATAGATCATATCTATCTATCTACACACACACACACACACTTAAGGATTCACATGTTTGTGGGATAACAACCTTAGATTGGACTTCCCCACCTCCTCCTCCTCATGGCAGCCCTTTTGTCCGCCCCCCTCAAATGCTATACAGAGGATTTGAGGGGGTGCTGAATGGAGTAGGCTGTGCTGCTGCTGGAAGGGGGGATTTTTATTTATTTATTATTTTATTACATTTATTAATCGCCCATCTCGTCGGACCGGTCATCCAGTCACCCTGGGTGATGTACAATTAAAACAATACAATTGGGATCCCCAAAATTGGGGCAAGATACCTTCTGTGAGTGGAGAGCTACTCACAGAAGGTGCCTCTGCCCAAATTTTGGGGGGAACATTCCCCTCATTCCCCCATTGACCCCCTATTTAACCCATTTAACAGGGGGTAGTCATAGATTTCATAGATCATATAGTTGGAAGGAGCCTACAAGGCTATCGAGTCCAACCCCCTGCTCAATGCAGGAAACTAGAGGAGGGGTCTCCCATCCAAGTAATAACCAGGACAGACCCTGCTTAGCTTTCCACGCTCAGACAAGCTGAGCCAGCGTGAGCCACAGGCCTGTATCCTCTGCGTAGTGTTTTTGGCAGTCTGAAAATAAGGGCTGCCACTGAAAACTTAAATGAGATTCACATTTGTGGTGAATTTTGAGATTCCCCCAGAGGCAAAACTTCTGAAAACTTGGGGACAGGCAGGGTAGGTGAAAAGAGTCTCTATAAGACTTACAAAATGTTTTAGTAGAAGTCCTAGGTTGTCCCTCAGTTTCACCTAAAATGAATTTCAAGTGAATTAACGGATTCCTCCTCAGGTGAAACATGTGAGGGTTTGTAAGGGAAAGCAAACATTTTACAAGACTAGAAACATTTCTGAGGGATGAAGAAGAGTTTGCACACCTTTAGTAAACATTATCCAAAAAGATGAATACAGTAGGATTGTATATGTTAATAGCTTCTCTGATGCTTTGATATCAAGTTACGGAGCTTGATTTGGGTTGGATCTATACCAAGGGATGAACTAAAACTACACAATATGTAGCATATGGCTTAACCTCTGTTTTTGTTCTGTTTGCTTTTTTACTTAAAAATAAATGTGTGGACCCCAATCTAGACTGACAGGTATGGGAGGATTAAACCTTCCCCTTCCAGCAGGCACTTGTATTCCTAAATTTGCTGTCCACCTTCTGAGGGAGTGCTAAAGAATGCCCAAAAAAAAAGCCACCATTGGCACCAATAGATTCCTCCTCTAATGTGGCATATTCCTCCTCTAATGTGTGGGAGATTATAAAAGGATGGGGTTAACCCTAATTTCTCTTCCTTTTGATCCCTACTCCTATCTGTCCATCCCTTTTTCAGTTTGTTGTTATTGTTGCTGGTCATGCTAGAGTATGATGGAATATTGGGAGTATATGAGATGGATTTTCTATTATGTATGTGGTTAGATTCAGACTAATTGCTCTTAGATCCTGTTCAGCTCACCACAACAAGTTAGTTATGAATAACACACATTTCACAGTGGGACTTAAGTGAGACTAACATAGCCTGGATCCAAGCCAGTGATTGTATGTTACATTATATTATACAATATATGATATGAGAGCCAGTGTGGCGTAGTGGTGAGAGTGTTAGACTGGGACTCGGGAGATCCGGGTTCTAGTCCCCGCTCAGCCATGAAACTCACTGTGTGACTTTGGGCCAGTCACTGACTCTCAGCCTAACCTACCTCACAGGGTTCTTGTGAGGATAAAATGGAGAGGAGGAGGAGGAGGAGGAGGATTATGTAAGCCGCCTTGGGTTCCTTTCAGGAAAAAAGGAGGGGTATAAATATAATAAATAAATAAATAAGACCCAATATAGCTAATGTTTAGTTGGTGATATTTTATGGCACATCTGTACAACTGCATAATTTATTTTATTCCCCCCCCCCCAATTCCTGCCTAGATTTTATTTTATTTTATTCCATTGAGATTTTATACCGATTTCAGTTTTTCATCTTATGGGTCTATATAATTGTGGTTCAGTTCCCTTAAATCAGCTTCAAGATCTGAGAAGGGAAGCCCTTGCTGGGACAGTGTGTCTATTTTATTTGGACACATATGAGAGGGTGAGATTTTAATAGCTCATCTGACATGTGGTGGCCTTTGGATCCAGAAACCAGTATAGACATCAATCTGGTTTCTGGAACAAGGAGGGTATAGTACAACAGGCCTACCTATCATTGTAGCCACATTGTAGGTCATGATCATAAAAGGCCTCCCCTGTCATGGTTCCATACTATTAACTGTCATGCTTTTCATACTGTTAAACCCCCCCCCCCCCCCACACACACACACACAAGACACACACATACACATTGCCTTCCCAGCCTGGCTGCTTCAAAAGTAGTGTACTTTTGTTCTCATCAGATTTATTTCTTTAAATGACTTCCTATTGGGATGGGTGGTTGTGATATTCAAGGAGGGGGTTCAAAATCCTCCTTTGGTATGCAGACGTAGTTGTGTTGTATTCTTGATCCAAACCACCTTGCAGTTATGGAGAATGGATTGAACCCAGATTCACTCCTACTCACAGCAGACCCATTGAGCTAAACGCTTCACATAAAATGGGATCAAGTGTTTGGAGCTTGGTAAGTGCCACAAATTGACATCTGTACATAATATTGAGCTTCCAAATATAGTAACAATATCAATAGCAGAAGTAGATGAAGAAGAAGAAGAAGAAGAAGAAGAAGAAGAAGAAGAAGAAGAAGAAGAAGAAGAAGAAAGAACGAGTATTATACCTTATGTCATTACATTACTGTGTTGTAATTATAACAGTTGTCCTTCTGTTTCTTTCCATAGAAAACATGGATCTTAGTAAGGAGCAAAACATGGCCAACCAATCTTCAGTTTCCGAGTTTCTGCTGTTGGAATTCTCAGAAGTTCGGGAACTACAGATTCTACACTTTCTTGTGTTCCTAATATTGTACCTGGCAGCTATATCTGGGAATCTACTCATTATCTCTGCAGTAGCCTTTAACCACCACCTGCACACCCCTATGTACTTCTTTCTGATTAACTTGGCTATACAGGACCTTGGCCAAGTTTCAGTCATTATCCCAAAATCTATGATCAATTCTCTCTTAAATACCAGACACATTTCTTATTCGGGATGTGTTACTCAAGTTCTCTTGTTTGTCTTATTTATGACATCTGATTTCTTCCTCCTCACAGTCATGGCATATGATCGGTATGTTGCCATTTGCAATCCACTGCAATATCAGATGGTGATGAACAGGAGGGCCTGCACTGAAATGGTTTCTAGTGTATGGATCTGCAGCTTTCTCTATGGGGTATTACACACCAGTGGCACCTTTGCAACTCCTTTTTGTGCCAATGTAGTCAATCAGTTTTTCTGTGAAATCCCACAGTTACTAAGGCTCTCCTGTTCTGAGATAAATCAGATTGAAACTGTAGTTCTTCTGTTGTTTACTGTCATAGGATTAGGATGTGTTCTATTCATTGTTGTAACTTATGTGCAGATTTTCACAACAGTGTTAACAATGCCCTCTGTACAGGGAAGGCAAAAGGCCTTATCTACTTGCCTTCCACATCTAATTGTTATCTTTACTTTTATATCCACTGGCTTGTTTTCTTACCTGAGTCCCATCTATAGAGCTACATCACTTCATCTGGATTTGATTTTTTCTGTAATATATTCTATGGTTCCGCCTTTGCTGAATCCAGTAATCTACAGCATGAGGAATAAGGATATCAAAGTTGCCTTGTCAAATCTATTAGGTTTGAGAACATCTTCTAAGAATACATTATTTAGCTTTCTTTTGTAATTATGGATTTAATTAGGGACACAATATTATGCTTGTTTACTCATTGACCTGGAAATATGTCCTACTGTGTTCAACGAGACTTACTCCCTAGTAAGTATGTTTATGATTGCAGCCTCAGTGTGCTTAATTACAAACTTAGCAACTTAGTAATTACATTACAATTTCTTACTGATGCCATAGTTAGTGCAGGAGCCGTACAGATTATTGGGGCACCATCTGGTCAAAGTTTATGGGATCAGTTTCTTTTGTTGTGGCCTGGGAAAGTGGACAGCACTCTTGCAGGGGTTAAGACAACTACCTCTCCTCTTGACCCTTGTCCATCTTGACAGGGAGGGGTTGACTGGGTGGGTCCAGAAAGTGGTTACTACCTCATTGCAGGAGGGAATTATGCCCACCTCTTTGAAAGAGGTGGTGATGTGGCCCCTTCCTAGGAGCCCCCCCCCTCTGCCTGTGGGTATTGAACAACTACAGTTAAGTTGCAAATGTCCCTTTTTGGGGCAAAATGATAGAGCGGTTGGGGCCATCTGGCTGCACCAGGACCAGCATCAAGGGTAGGCATGACAGGGCATTTGTCAATGGCAGAGGGGGCCCACACCCTAGCAGGGGCCCATTATCCAGAGCTCCCCGGAGTTGCTCCTCCTTTTCGCAAATGCAATCTTCTTGTTTACCTGTCCCTCTTTCTGGTCCAGATAACAGTGGTGGTGGGAGGAGGAGGAGGAGCAGATGCCACTGCCTACTTACACACTCTCAAGTAAACAAGTGGTAGCAATGATGAGAAAGAAAACTAGGAGCAACAGCAGCTGGTGACAATGTCAGTGAGAAGGTAGACTTACTGATGGAGGGAGCTTATTGAGGGTGTCATGCCCAAGGGCACTCAAAAAACTGGATCTGGCACTGAGCTGCAGACATGACTGGAGGAAGCAGATTATTTCAATCCAATTCAATCTGGCTTCAGGCCTGGGTAAGGAAACCAAACAGCCATGTTTGATTACCTTTATCAGGAGAGTGAGAGACAGGGGGAGTTCTACCATCTTGATTCTCCCAGATCATTCACTGGCATTGGCCTTATTGACCACAGTTTTCTGCTGGAGTGACACTGTCCTGCTGGAGTGACCCTCTGGGTTGGGAGTTAGAAGTACTGTGTTTCACTGGTTTCACTCCTACCTTCAGGATTGCTACCAGGGAGTAGCACTGGAGGATTTGTGCTTGGTTCCATGACACTTGTGCTATGGGGTCCTGTAGGGTTCCATCCTATCCCCCATGTTGTTGGGGATGGGTGGTTGTGATATTCAAGGAGGGGGTTCAAAATCCTCCTTTGGTATGCAGTATCCAGGGATTTGGGGCATGATGTCATTAATATGGTGATGTCACTCAGCTCTATCACCCCATTTTATCTTCAGCAGCAGAGGCTGTGCAAGTGCTGCACAAGTGCCTGGAGGTAATGATGGGCCAGATCTGGGCAAACAAACTGAAAATGAATCCTGACAACACAGAGGTGATGTGCATAGGAGGTTCTTGGGTCCAGGAATTAGGGAGATGGCCTGCTCTGGATGGAGTTGTACTCCCTGTAAAGCTAGGGAGGGGGATCTTTTTCAGCCCAAGGGCTGAAATGCCTCTGGGCAAGCATCTGGGTGACTGGCCAGATGGGCGATTAACAAACGTGATAAAATAAATAAATGTCCATGGGGAAAAGAAAAAGAAGAGGTTTAAGTGCCAATTCATGTGGGAACTTGGAATGATTCTCACATCTACTTCTGAAGTGGGGTTCACTGCTTATGGTGAATTTTGCCTAAAGCAATTAAAGCAGTTCTAACTGTTTCTTTGTGTTTTAGCAAATTATCAAGCATCTTTAGTTAATATGTTTCATTTATTGGATGTTGCCTTGAACAAGAAGGACAACTACCTTCTAAAGGGAATAATTAAGTGTGTGTAGAGGTTGATGATGGCATGCAGAAATATAGCAAAGCTGCAAATAAATACCTCCACACATATTTGACAGAAGTCTGTGCAATCTATGGCAGCCAAGATGAAGGACTCCTAAGAATTAGCCTTGATTTGAAGATGTCAGACTGACTCCCACATCTATGCATAATTTAGTATGTGCTTGGTTCCATGACACTAAGTTGGAATCATTGATTCTGGAATCATTGACCAACCCAGACAACTATACATCACCAGACTTTTCTTATCACTTGATGACTTCCAGTTCCAGGCTGAATGTGTGGAATATTTCCATTGACAAGTATTGAATTTTAGAGCACCTACTTCCTCATATTTCTGATCCCGTGTAGAAGTGGGGTAAAATTATCCTAAACTCTTTGAAGGATGACACAGAATAGATAACCCTTTTACCAAAGTTCTATGCGGGTGTTTGCCTGCAACCCAATTACAACCAAAGTCAGGATGGGGTGTGTGTGAGGAGCATGCATGCCCCACCCCAAACATCCCCATGCCCCAAGCTACATCCCACATCTTGGCTCATTGAGTGTGAAGATCTGACTAGGTGCTTGTAAGTGCATTTTGCTGAACTCACAGAGCTCCCATGATCAGGAACCCTGCCTTATAAGGATTTCCAAGCATGGCAACTCTGTTAGTGCATTAAGCTGAATGTGCTTACAAGTTCCTGTTACGTAGCCCATTCACAGGGTATATTTGGTGTCCTATGAACTAATTCTATAAACAGCAAAAGTTAGAACACTGCTTAAGTTACCCTTTTTGTTTGAAATTTTCCCTTCTGGGCATGGAACACAATCATAGCAGCAAAATTTATCCCCTTCCTCTTTCTTATTCTGATAACCAGGGCGGCAAGAGTCACTACACAAAGAAACTGGCAGCTCCTATTAGCAATTGCAACAGAAATTTGGAAGAAAGATGGAAGATATGAGGAAAAAACATAGCTATCAGTTGATTTTAAAAGAACCAGAACTGCTGACATGGAACAATAAAATTATTGCCAACTTTATGCATATAAAAATAAAAAAAGTCTAGTACATTATTGAGCATAACAATTGTATTTTTTGTAATCTATTGCTTGCGAGAGGAAAATTTTGAGACTGAAGAAAAGAAGTGAACTACTCAGTCCAATGCCTTATCCCACAGAAGCAGGCATGGTAACTGGTGGCCCAAAGGACAGTTATGGCCTATGGATAAATCTAAATTTACTCGTCTATGTGCCCACAGAAGGTATGGCAAATATTTACCATGTGCCTACAGAAGGTATGGCAAATATTTACCACAGAATTTGCTTTTAGATTTGTTTTTATGAATATATTCAACTATTTAATGATACAAATCTTTTTAGTTTGTGGATGTCATATGAAGCACTGTATTTATTATGGAGCCTTATAATTCATGACAGGATCACACCATGAAGCAAAGGAAAGTATCAGGCCCTGACACACCCATCAGGAGTATGGAGTAGATCTCAAGAGAATCCTAAAATACATGCCTTGTTAAAGCTTCCATGCCATGCAATTTTATCTTGATTACCGTAATGCTAAACTCTTCTGTAAGAGCTTTGTGTTGGACCCTTCCAATGTCCATTCTAATGAATGAGTTATCTGGGAATATTACTATGTTCCATAGATTTCATTGATCATAGAGTTAGAAGGAGCCTACAAGGCTATCGAGTCCAACCCCCTGCTCAATGCAGGAAACTAGAGGAGGGGTCTCCCATCCAAGTAATAACCAGGCCTGGCCCTGCTTAGTTTTCCACGCTCAGACAAGCTGAGCCAGCGTGAGCCACAGGCCAAGCCAGCTTCTATTTTCCTATTATCATTAAAGGACATTTTTTCTCCAGCTGAGTTATTAAACACAATGCCTCGAAGAAATGGGTGGAGCTAGTGAAAAGAGGAGGGGAGGGGTGAATTGAGAGAATCAAGCATCATATTGGTTTGTGTATTACACATATGTATACCCTGCTCTATTAGTCAAAAGATTTACAGAGCAGCTTACAAGTTTAAAATACTCTAAGAGGATAAAAACTTTTTTTTTAAAAAAGATTGTTTTAAAGACAAGAACCCTAATCCTATCCAAACCTTCAACCTAACCTTAATTAAAAGCAGCAGCAGCAACAACACAATGTCAAAATGGATGAATGAATGAATGAATGAATATTTATTACGGTCATTGACCAGAACCAACAATAACATTAAAATGAGGAAACAATCAATCAATGAAACATGCATTACTACTATACACCAGCATACATCTCAGGTTCACAACAACATTTTATATCAAAATTATAACAGACAAGCAAGGCCAGAGTCAGAGGTTAAAAAGGTGCAGCATGTTATGGTAGTTGCACAAAATTTAGCCGCTTTATTAGTGATATGAGGAACCGTATCAGCGAGTAGCAGGGAAATATAGAATTTTTCAGTTCTATCCAGGCAATTATAAGATAGGAAGAATGAGCTCTTCACGAAGATCCCGGTAGAAGGGGCAATATAAATATTTGTGGGGCTGTTTAGCCCCATGCCCCCCTGGGAAATTGAGAAGTCTACGCCCCTGACTGAAAAATGGAGGGAGAGGGTCAAGCATTTTACAATGCATTCAGCATTGTGGGTTACAAGTTGTGCATGCCTAGTTTAGAAAGTGCACTATCCCCAATTCTGCATATTTAAATTTATGACCTTTTCTGCAGCAGAAGGAAATTGCAGGACCACCTCAGAGCACTGAATTCTGATGATCAGGAAGTCTACGTGTGAATTAAGAATGGATGCTCTTGTTTACAGAAAAGCAAGAGAAGAAAAGGTAACAAGCAAGATATTCCAGTGCAAGCAGAAGAGAGCAGGCAATGGATTTGATGAACCACAGCAGAAGCTGAGCAACAGCAGCAGTCTCCAGCAATGTTGAGGACAATGTGGATTTCTGTATTCCTGGTAAGGTCTGGTGACCTGGGTAGGTGTAGACCAAAGTGAAACCAAAAGCAGGGTAGATAAGTGATTTGTAGAGACATGGGCAATATTTTGATACCAGTTCAGCTGGGGATGAAATCCTAGTCCATCGGGGCCAGAGTGCTGAACGTGCTCTGTCTAAGCCAATCTAGACTTCAGTTCAAAACATAGGTAGATCCCAAGTAGATAAGTGAAGAAAGGGAAGCAAGTCAATCATCTGGTCAAATCATACATATGAAGTTGCCCTTTCTTCCTCCCTCCCACTGTCCCTTCCTCTTCCTCTTCATCTCTCTCTCTCTCTCTCTCTCTCTCTCTCTCTCTCTCTCTCACACACACACACACACACACACACACACACACTTCAGTTTTGCCTTTCTCTTTAACTTTTGCTTTCTGTCAGGATTAGCATGTCTGTTAGCTTATAAGACTCACGCTTTGTCCAGTCCACTTCTCTCTTTGTTTCTTTCTCTCTCCCTCCCTCCCTCCCACCATTCACTTTACTTTTACCTTTCTTGTTCATTTTGCGAAGACCCTTTATATAAAAACACCAAATGAGTTTTAATAATGTCTTCTTGCAAGGAAGCTAACTACAGCATGATTAATCCAAATTTAATTTGGAAAGAACACATTAAAAAATGTGTGCTGTTCTGTTCCATCTGATTGGAAACAACCCCAACAACCCCACAGAATTTTGAGAGTGGCGCAAAATTATACAGTGATACTTCTCATCATTCACTGGTCACAAAAGAGATGTATTGGGGCTCACAGGGTATGTGAACACCTGTGCTGAGAGAAGGGCTGAGCCATGTAGCCACATTCCAGTGCACATCACATCACATAACATAGCCCCGGCTCCTGATGTCTGTACTAGAACACAGATGTCTGCAGAAAGGAGACCTCTTTGCATAGAGGTTTTCAAAGGGTTTCTATTTGCATACCAGGGAGAGGTAATGAATCCAGACAGCACAGAGTTTCAAAAATATTTTTACAGTGAGGAATAACAACTTCACATTTTTAAACACTGGTCATTACTGGACATTACCAAAAAGGGTGTTATTTTTATTTTAAGAACTTAGGACAGACCAAGCTATTTCCTAAAATGCACCCAGAGCTCAATGTGAGGGAATGTGTGGAGAGGGAAAAGCTTGACAGTCAGCTTCCAGAATGCCATTTTGAGTTCCTTGTTCCTCATGCTATAGATCAGTGGGTTCATTAGTGGGGGTGCAATGCAATAGAACACAGAAACCAACAGATCTAAAATAGATGGGGTGTTGGAGGCTGGCCCAAAGTAGGCAAAAGTGCCACTCACCATAAACAGGGAGACAACAATAAGATGCGGTAAGCAAGTTGAGAAGGCTTTCTGTTTCCCAATTGTGGACGGGATTCTTAAAACAACTTTGAAGATCAGAACATAAGAATATATTATTAAAATAAAATAAAGAAAGGCCAAGGAACAGCCAGCAGAGACAACCCAAATTGTGATGGTATATGAGTCAGAACAGGAGATCCTGATTAGTTGTGGGATTTCACAGAAAAAATGATTGATCTTATTGGAACAAAACTCTGGTGTAAATGCATTTCCAGTATATATTACAGAATAGATAAAACCAGTGATCCATGCACTGGTTGCCATCTGGATGCAGGCTTTCCTGTTCATGACAGTCTCATAATGCAATGGATTGCAGATGGCAATGCAGCGGTCATATGCCATGACACCAAGGAGGAAGTAGTGGGAACCCATGAAGAAAACCTGGAAAAAAGCCTGGGAGACACATCCAGAGTAGGAAATGGTTCTGATGTTGAGGAAGGAATTTGCCATAGCTTTAGGGATTGAGACAGATAGGGATCCAAGGTCTTGGGATGCCAGGTTGGCCAGAAAAAAGTACATGGGTTTGTGAAGGTGATGACTATAAATAATTAGTATGATGATGAGAAGGTTTTCCATGAGGGCTACCAAATAAATGATCAGGAAAGCACAGGAGTAAAATGTCTGCAGCTCCTGAATTTCAGAGAATCCATGTAGAAGGAATTCAGTCACTCTTGACTGGTTGGACATTGGACTGTTTCTTTAGTGCCTGTGAAAAATATGAAGACAAACCCATTTCAGAAAGGAGAAGGAAAACAAGCTTTGATGGAAGCTTTGCAGTGTGATTAAGCAGCTGGAGTCAGGACTGGGGCTGACTCCCATATACACAGTTGCTCCACAATCTTCTAATTTTGAGTGGGGGGAATGTTAATCCGTGGAGCAGGGCACCGTCCTGAGTGTTAAATCCCCCCCCCTATAAAATCTAAGGCACGTGCTGATTCAAGTGGCAGCCCAGTAACCTTACTGCCCCCTGAGGCAGGTTTTTAAAATTGGCCCCAGGAAAGAAATGGGCTTTTGGAAAGAAGCAGCAAGTGCCTCAGATTTTAGAAAGGGAGGGAAGCAATAATACAGCCACCTTGTAAGCTGTAAGTACAGAACCCCACCTATACATACACATGGACACCTGAAAGCCAAATTATTTGTGCCTCCCTCTCAAAAAAACCCCATAATATTTATTTTTTTTATTTGTACATCACCTTTCTACCAAGAAAAGTGGCACTCGTGGCAGCTTACATCATTAATAAAACTTGATTAAAACAAAGGCCTGCTTAAATAAAAAAAAAGTCTTGCCTGCCTGCAAGGACAACAGAGAGGGAGCAAATCTAGCCTCCCCCAACAGGGAGTTCCACAGCCTGGGAGCAGCCACCAAGAAGGCCCTCTTTTGCGTCACCACTAAATATACCTCTGAGGGCAGAGGTCTTGAAAGAAGAGTCTCTTCTGAAGTTCTTGAGACCCAGGCAGGCTCATATGAGAGAAGGCAGTCTTTTGGGTAGCCTGGTCTCAAGCCATATAATACTATTTCTCTATACATTTGGAAGAAAGAGATTCTCCAAGTGTTCAGTCTAACATCACAATCCCATACATATTCAAAAATAAGTCTGAAAAAGGTTAAATTGATCTTCCCTTGAAACTGGGTATTGGATTGCTGTCCTTCTCTCAGGTGATTTTGAGCATACCAATATCTCGGAGGCTTAGTTCTTTCATCTGCAGAACAGTAATAGTACAGAAAGACTATTCTTTCCTTTTCCCTCTTTTTTTTCTTACCTATAGTTCAGGTGCCATATTTCAGAGCCAGTGTGGTGTAGTGGTTAGAGTGTTGCACTGGGGAGAGCTGGGTTCTAGTCCCCACTCAGACATGAAACTCACTGGGTGATTTTAGGCCAGTCACTGAGCCTAACCTATCTCACAGAGTTGTTGTGAGGATAAAAATGGACAGGAGGAGAGCTATGTAAGCTGCCTTGGGTTTCTTGCAAGAGGAAGAAAAAGGTGGGATATCAATGTAATAAATAAATAATTATCAGTAACCTGAAATCACCTATACTTGGCCCAGAAGGATGTTGTTGTTGTTGTTTTCTCCAAAGCCCACCAGCTCTCATCTACCTGAATAATGCATAAAAACCCTCCCAATAATTATCTCAGCAATTTTCTATGAGACTGCGTAACGTAGTTCTGAATGAATATTGCTTTTTACTGCACTCCCAGTGGTAGTTACATGTTAGTTACAGTACTTGTGAGTGTTTCAACCTAAATTTTTGGAGAAGAGGGGTCCGCTCAAAGTAAAAAAAATAATTTTTTTTTTTAAAATCTTAGAAAATATGTGAGGGGGGAAGAACATGTTTCTTTAAGACTAGTTATATTTCTCAGGGGAACTTTACACATCCCCATTTAGACTAAGTGTTCATACTATTTCAGAAAATTTAAATATAAGATTTTAAAGAAGACAATATATCCCCACTTTCTTTCTTTGTATGGAAATGGCAGTTATCTATTCTGACTTGGATCCATACTTATTACTTAGCCATACTTAGACTAGACCCATTGAAATCAATGGAACTTAAATTGTGATGATTTAGTGTAGATCAGTGGATCTGCTGTAAGTATGGATCCAACTCTCTGTTTCTGTCCCCATATGATTATTATACATTTAAAGAGCAAAGTGTTGAAAAGCATATTCTGCAAAGAGTACAGCCCCATTATGCATGGATACGAAAGTATTGGCCGCTATACATACTGTTGTTTCCTGTGCAGGCATAACACCTGAACAGAACCTATGGCTCTGTTCTATGTTAGAATCATATTTCATTAATCCATAGAACATGTTTCACTATATCACTCCTTGTAATAGCAAACACAGCTGGAGAGTGCCAGCAGGATTGTAGTCAAAATGAAATAAGATGGAGGCATCAGCATGCTCAGGGGATCTCCAATGTTTGTAGAACCCCTCCCAAAAAGAAAAGAAAGAAGAAAGAAAGAAAGAAAGAAAGAAAGACAACCTTATGTGGGGGGAACCCTTAAGGTCACCCCTCAAAAATGGCTGTTGGGGTATGGAAAACTTTGGGGGGATGGAATGAAGTACCCTCAAAAAGGGCATGGCTGGATTGCTGGAATAATCCACAATACAATGCATGGTTAATTTCTTAACACTGAAGAAGCATAATGAGTGCTCCTCATCAATCAACTTTTTGTCCATGTCAGTGTTTCCTTGCACACATGGAAATTCACACAAAGAGCGTTTCTGCCTCATTTTCTCCAAACCCTCCATAAACCAAGGATGTGCATGTGCATCATTGTGGTTGTCACTCTTGCAGAGCTCCCTGTGAACCTCAGCCCTGCAGACCTTTGGTCAATAGCTCTATAAATAGTAATCATTTCCCATAAACCATGGTTTTGATAAAATAAATGAAATGAATGCATTTGAAAATTAGTCTTTGAGAACTGACTTACTGGGCTGCTCTTTGAAGACATCTGCTGTTGTTTTTTAATCTGTTCCTTTTTTTACATCTCTACATGCTCTCCATTTTTGTCCCCTCTCTCTCATTTGAATATTTTCCCTTTTAATCATACTCTCTCCCCCAACTTCTGCCTGCAAGATGTTCTCTGTTGTTGCTGTCTGCATTGGATTGGCAGAAGTGAAAAGGAGTCAAGTCAATGAGCTTTATTCATGCTTGGTTTCTAACATCCTTTAAGGGCTTCAATCCCAGGAGTCTAATCAAGGCAAGCTGAGAAGCAGAAACTCAGGTGTGTGTGTGGGGGGGGCAGGGACTGCCAGTTTCCAGCAGGACACAGCCATAGTGAGAACCCATCCAACCCACAGCATCTCCCCCCTCAAGTCAGCTGAGCACCCAGGGCATAGTGTGCATGGTTCCATAATTCTCCTGCTGCACATAGGGATGGGCAAGCATGCAATGTACAAGCTTGTTGAGGTACTTTGAATACTTCCTCGAATATTGTTTCACCTTGTCTGCATTCCTGAATATGAGTGGCTCTTTTTCCTGATGGGGGAAAAATGTAGTGGTGGGACCAAGCCTTCAGCAGGCTCGGGGCTTGCTCCGGGCTCGGCCCTCCGCACCACCCGATCTCGCTCTTCAGAGCAACGTGAAGTGTTCTCCGGGCCGCTCGAGCTGCTCAAGCCGCAGCTGCCACTGCCGGAGGACCCCCCCCCCCCCGCCGCTGCTGCCAGACCCCACCACCCCACCACCCCTCAGCCTACCTTGTCTTGCGTGCCACCTCTGCCACCTCTGCTGCCGCCGGAGCCACTGCTCCGGTGCGCTGGACCCCCGCCCGTGCTCTGTTTTGGCGGGGGGAACCAGGGAAACAGTTGCCCTGGTTTCCCCCACCAAAAACAGAGCGCATGGTCCCGTCACATCACTTCCTCCGTGCCAGAAGTGACGCGACAGGACCAGCGGGCAGAGAGGCAGGCTCTCCGCAGAGCCAGAGAGCTTGCAGGTAAGCCTGTGGGGGTGGCAGAGAGCCCACGCAGACACGAGCAGGCCCAGTTCGGGCCTCACTCGTGTCTGCCGGGCTACTCAGCTACATCCCTAGAAAAATGTGCATGTGTCCCCCATAGGCTAAAGGCATCATCATTTATTTATTATGGTCATGGACCATCGAAATTGATGTAAAATGCAAAGAACAGTCAAAACTATTATAACAACAGAATACAGTTTATAGGATTCCTTCTTTCAAGAGGATAACATTTTTTTCCTAATTTGCATTAAAATCATAAAAAATCTGGCAACGCTTGCAGTGATATAAAAAGATACATCCCTTTAAAAAACTGATACCGGGGTGGTAGGATTCCTTCCAGAAAAGTTTGTTAATAGTGGGGAAATTAACTTCTCTCTGCATTCCTTATAAAAAAAATACAATGTAGGGGGACATGTTCAACCGATTCTATTACTCCAGCACCACATGGACATATCCGTTCATTAACTGGAATCTTATTAAATCATCCTTTTAATAGTGCTGATGGCAGCACATTAAAGCGAGCAAGAGTGAAAATCCTCTACTGAACTTTGGAATAGTTAGTGTGTACAGATATGGGGCTGCAGTGATACCATAGTTATTACAATTATTACAATTAATATAGAGTAATGGAGAACAAGATTTATTAGCAGCAGTTCTCAGATGCTGTAGATATAGGTCTATTAATCTTTGAACAACAAGAAATTGGGCCTTCTCAAGCCTATAATTGCCCACGACTTCCACAGAGAAGCCAAGTCTATGTAACCTCTTCTCCATCTCTCTCATCCAGCTGGTGATGTAGGTATCTGTGAGCAGTAAGGATAGGTAGCTACCAGGAGCTACTAGAAAGTGTAAACATAGCCACCATTTGAAGGCATCAATCCATGTATGGGCTAAAGTGTGAAAATGTGGATTTGGGGGGATTTGCACATTTGTATATGTGCATTTTGGGGAATGTGCACTTGTGCAAGTGTGCACTTTTGAACACAAATGGAAGTTTGAGAAATTGTGAACATTTCCTGAGAATTGCTTTCCTGCTTGAATTCATGTTTGGGGTTGCCAATGGGACATGTTTGCATGATTTGCAAACAGGATCAAAATTCTCACATATGCCTACAGTTGAGCAGGGGAACTTCACGGTCCCCTCTTCCACACTGCTCAGCTGTTTCCCTCTGATAAGCTGAGCAGCAGGAAGTCAATCATGGGATCGCCCCCGCATTTGGCAGGAAATCATGCTGTCCAATATTCAGCAAATCAACAGGGAACCAACTAGGGATAGGCGAACATACAATGTTTGACCTTGTTGAGGTTCTCTGAATTCCTCACCAAAGCTTAGTTCATCTCGTTCATGCTCCTGAACATGGGTGTCTCCCCCCCATCAGGAAAAATGTGCACTTTTAAAAGTGCACATTTTTCCTGATCGAAAATGTGTATTTCCTCCCATAGAAAATGTGAAAATGCAGATTTGGGTGTGGGGGTTTGCACATTTGTACACTTCTGCAAGTGTGCATTTTTGGAAGTGCACAATTGCACTTTCAAATGCAAATGCAAGTACGGGAAATTGTGAAAATTTCCAGAGAATTGTGTTTCTGCCTGCATTCATATTTGAGGTTGCGAATGGGGCATGAACTGTATGCATGATTTGTGAACAGGAGCAAAATTCTCGTACATCCCTGGAAGTAGCTGAGTAATTTCCGTGGAGGTACATTTTTCAGTGGAATAACAGCACTTGGGGAGAAAAGAGTTTCTTTCCATGAACTTCTTTAAATTAAGTTGTTTTAGACTCAGTCCAAGCCAATGCTACTAAGTTCTAATGGATAATTAAACTTAGTAGTATTGGCTTGGAGTCTAAAACAACTTTTAGACTCCAAACAAAAAAACAAACAAAAACTATCATTCCTAACATGTAGCACAACATATAAGAGCAAATAGACATCACCTCCTTCAGTACTTTCAGATTTGGCATGTGTGATGAAGATTAACTGAATCTTTTAAAAGTTTGGTATAATAATAATAATAATAATAATAATAATAATAATAATAATTTTATTTCTTTACTGCCCCATAGCTGAAGCTCTCTGGGCGATTGTTGTAAATTATACACATAATAAAATACAGATAACAATGGAAATATACAATTTCATTACAAAACTTTAAAACCAAATTTAAAATGGCAAATGACTGAACAAGTTAATAAACTAAGCTTGCAGCTGACATAACCCCCCCCCCCCCATGTATTATTAAACTAAAGTCCAGGTCTAAAGCTTCTTTCCAAAATTGTAATTTTGTGATGAAATACACTTGGTCACCAAGTAGATGATCTACACCAGGAACTGGGCAGTGGGTGTGTTTCTGTTCTTCTCTTCTGCTGGAGCACTCAGAAACTTTTGATAGCATGGACCATGATAGCCATCTGCAGCTGTAGCACCATAAATATTAACAGGATTAAGGAATATTTCTGTAATTCTGTAAACCCAATATCAACAGTACACTTAGAGTTTCTATGCATAAAAGTAGATATTTACCATCATGCTATGAGATTTTTTATTTTGTGGGGTATTTTCCACACAGCCACTTGGATGTCCTTGTTCCTGAAGCTATAAATGATGGGATTCAGAATTGGGGGCAAAACTGTATACAAAACAGCAGAAAGCAAATCCACAGTGGGGGAGGAAAGTGCTTTAGGCCTCATATATGAAAACACACCTGTGATGATAAATATAGAAAAGACAGCCAGGTGGGGAGTGCAAGTAGAGAAAGCTTTATATCTGCCTTGAACTGATGGGATTTTCAGGACAGCAGATAAGATATAGCCATAGGAAACAAAGATGAACACAAAAATAAATGAGTCTAAAATGAACCCAAGGACCAAAATCAGAAGCTGGTTGAGTTTTGTATCACTGCATGAAATCTTTTGTAACTGCGGTATATCACAGAAGTACTGCCCAACCGCATTGGGCCCACAGAAGTTTAATGTGAAAGTTAAACTGGTTTCTAACACTGCATGGATTAGGTTGCTTATCCAGGAAGCAGCTGCCATTTGGATGCATGTGTTTCTGCTCATGATTAGCCTATATTGCAGAGGATGGCAGATTGCGACATAACGGTCATAAGCCATGATAGTGAGCATGGCAAGCTCCCCACCAACAAATGTGACCACTAAAAATATCTGTGTGACACACCCGGGCAAGGAAATCAGTGTGTTGTTTGTCAATGAATTGCTTAAGGATTTGGGAACTGTAGTGGAGATGTTGCAAACATCTAAAACTGATAAGTGGACCAGAAAGAAGTACATGGGGCTGTGAAGGTGGTGGTCTAGGGCCACAGCTGTGATGATGAGAAGATTCCCCACTAAGGCTATTAAGTAAATGAAGAGGAACATCACAAAATGCAAAATCTGCATGTCACGGTCATCAGAAAATCCCATCAGAAGGAACTCTGCCACTGTAGATTGGTTGACCATTTCATTTATTCGAATCCTTCTGCAGAAAGGAGATAAAGAACAGTGTAGGATATAAATTTAGAGACAATATCATTGCCTTGCAACCAAACTTTGGAATGTCAATAAATATGGTGGCCTCCTTACAACCAAGTCTTCTGCCCTTCTCAGATATTTCTCCAAGACAGTAACTGAACTCTGACCATAACCCATACATCAACATGCCCCTTGTAGTGTTTTGCATTTGGACAGGCAGCTATTATTGGGACTACAGTGGTGGTCCAAGGCACCATTGACCACTGTCCTTAGTCCTTTACTTGCAATCCTCACTGGGGCTGCCCATTGCCAAGATCCCAGCTGATATCAGTAAAAGTCTGCAGATGGATGGATAGCTCAGTCGATGGATTGGAAATGCCCAAGTTTTCAAGGAAAGGTAGACCCCTTTAGGCAGTGTAAGAAAGGAAGCAACAGGAGAGAGGTCTTTTGCTAAGTAAAGAATGAATTGGTGGAATTTTTAATTATAGAATGCATAACTAGGGAAAGGCGATATATGTTAAGAGGGTGTTGTAGGTCAATTAGTTATAGAACAGGGAGAGTATATCTCTTCCTGCCTGCTTGGCTGAAGCATGCTCCAATATGCAATTCAGACCTGTTAACCACCAAGATTTGCATGGTTTAATCCCCAAAATAGAGATGTTTACCATAATTATGACTATCAAGCAGCTTGTAGAGGGCCACCTGGACATCCCTTACCAGAATCTTCCCACCAAAAGTTCCTTGGATTGATCAGTCAGTGCCTCAGAACCAATGGCTAGTGGCTGCAAAAACTCCTTGGGGGGGTGGGCTTGGGAGAAGGCAAAATGAGATTATTCAGTAAAGAAGATGTTCCTACCACTTTCTTGCATGGCAACCACCAACCTCATGTCTATGCTTTGAGTTCCAGCCATTTCCATAGCTACAGAAGCTTAAATACTTGATGAGACGCTTACAGGTCTTGGGCATATAGATCAACTTAATGTTTCTTCTTGTTAGTATTGCTAATACACTGATTCATGCCTGGTTTCCTTTTGCTCTGTATGAGGGGCATGGTTTTGATAAATTTATGTGATTGGACGTCAATCACATGGCAAGCTTGCTGTGTAAGATTGTAATAAATTGTACTTTATTGCTGATACACGATATTGAAGGTGGGGAGTTCTAATCAGTGGATTAGCTATCAGGAGAGCTACTAAGAAAATGAATCTTAATTCACTGACCTCCACATATCCAGCAAAAAAAAGTGGAGTCTCTTTGTGGTATGGGATTTCTGTGTGTGTAGGTTCATCCAAATTCCTGGGAACACAAATCACACAGGATTCCCAATTCTGTGGAAATGCCTTTGTGCATAACTATGTATGTATATAAGCACCCTGTTCAGATCTTTTACTGAATGAATGCAGAGCTTCAGATAGCAGAGCAGTTGGAATGTTGATGAACAGGCCCAAGCCACTGGGTGTGGCCCAGTGGCTTTTCCACACATCTAGGGAACAGGTAGAAGGGAATTTAAAAAAGGGCTTGCGTACCTCTGGTTCCTTCACCCCCTCCCCATTGCAGGAAAAGGTGACAGACCAGATCCAACAGCCATCATTTGAAGAATGCATAGTTTGGGGATAAATGCTTCAGCCAGGGTTGATCCTATGAAACCAAACCCAACCTAGTAAAGACACCCCCTCAGATCCTGGGCCCTGAGTCTAATTCAGAAAAGGGTTCCTTGTTTAACATTATATTAACTCTGGCAGCTTATCTGAACTCTATGCTGCCAGTTGGTGAGACATTGAAGGTAGCTCAGGAGCAGAATGTTTGGTATTCAAGCTGATTCTGTAAGCACCTTACTTTCCCCAGTGTTTCCAGTTAGTATTATGAAGAGCATTAGAAATACTGGGATATCTCACACACTATCTGTATCAGGAATCCTATATGTACCTTAACACAGTTATGTTATGATTTGTTCCCCTTCAAAATGTCAGGGAAAAGATCACATGGATTGGGTCATGCATGTGGATAGATGTAGGTATGACATCCCATTTCTGCATCAGTCAGCAACTTTAAATATGCTGTGTTTTTGTGCAACATTTTCATGGCATACATTGTTGCAAGCAGTTTTTCTTAATACAATGCTGTTGTACATTGGTTTTCACTAATAAATACAGTAATACCTTGGATTGCAAGTAACTTGGTTTGAGAGCATTTTGCAAGACAAGCAAATTTTTAAATATTTATTTATTTATTTATTTATTTTACTTGATATACAAGCACCGTCTTGCAATACAAGTACTGTAGCACGGCTTAAATTAAAAATCTCTGTACAAATTTTTTTGGGGGGATTTCATTTTGATATAAGAGTGTTTTGGATTACATTTGTTTTCACTAATATTTGCATTTTGTATGCATTTTTGCTTTAACAATTGCATCACAAAATTCTGAAAAGTGAGAATACCAAATGAGAACTGCATTCTGATTTGCCTATCAAGAAAACATGAATACAAATTGAACAAAATTTCCCCCTGTCCCAAAATAGATGTGCAATCTTCCTACAGCATACACCACACCATATACATGGTGGAATTTGCTGTGAGCTCCCCCAATGGACCACCACATTTACAGAATTCCCTTGAAGAACAAATCATCATATTGAAGCAGCCAGAGCTAAAAAGAGAGACTATCCACCACTCTCACACTCTGTCTCCTCTACATATGACTAAAACTGGATCCAAACCTTACCCCCACCCCAATTCCATATAGCCAGAATATGAAAGATGTGTGTGCAAGCCTTCCTTTAAAGGGCTCTCACCAAGGATATATCGTTTTGAAAATGATAATGCTTTGAGCTTGGTTTATCATATACTTCCATATACAAAACAACAGGAGCCAATTAACATGAAAGCAAGATTTGCCTTCTATAGATCACGTCCCATCATTTTAGAACAATGAACATAACTCTGAAACTGAACAGATTTCAACAATCTACAGTAAGATTTTAAAATAAACCTTGGATTAAATCCAGATTTAGCCATATTTAGAGGAGACCCATTGAAATCAATCTTAGGGATGTGCAAATCAGCAAAAACCAACCTCACTGAAGTTCTCAAAATTCCATGTCAGAGCTCGAGTTTGTATTAGATTGTGAGCTGTATTCGATTGTGAGCTCTCTTTTCCTTTTTGCATTAAAATCCATGTATATTCCAAATGTATGCATCAATTGTGCACATCATTGATATGTACACATTCTTCTCCCACTGAGTAAAGCGTATTTCTGTCCATTTCTCAAAAGTATGCATCTTTAATGCACATTTTTCAAATGTACGCATGCTGCTGAAAGCATTTTTTAAATCCTCGAATCACACTGTAAGCTCAGAAATGTATGGACTTCAACCATAGATTGCATCTGAGTCTATGTTTGATCCAGAAAGGGTGAATTTTCTCATACAAGCTTCTCATACATCCGTAATGGGACTTAAGGTTGGCATGAATCTGGATTGCTTAAATTGCTGCACAGGAATATCTAGACAGGATTCTCTAGGTTTCTAATGCTTTCTCCTATCTAAAAAGTGAATAGGTAGTTATTTGTATTAACTGTCCTCTTTTATGCTAGCTTTCTAATTGCCACATTAAACCAAATCCTGTATGGGACATTTAACAGGTTTCTTTTGATTTTCAGAACTGAAATGCTGAGCATTTTAGAAGCCCTGGTCTTTACTAGGGATGAATTAAGGGATTCTACTCACCTGTGTTTGGCCTGTATTGGAACATGCATATTCTGCAATGAGGAGGAGGCAGCTGAGTCATTTTTGTTCCCTGTGGTAAGTCAGGGAGCCACTCTTTGGGGAACATCTGAGTTCAGTCATGGATTGCCTTGGCAATAGATAAATGCTGCAGTTGTGTCACTAGAGAGAAAGTCCAGAGAGAAAATCCAGGAAGAAGAGGGCACTTAGGGAGGTGGAAAGGTTGTGAGGAGGAGGAGGAGGAGGAGGAGGAGGAGGAGGAGGAGGAGGAGGAGGAGGTCTGCGAAAATGCTACTATATTGTTTATTGATAAGGTAGACTATTTAATGACCACTTCCTACAACCAAAAATACACAATGAGAAAAAGAAATGCTAGCATAAATGTACCAGCATAAATGTGTCAGCATGACTTGACAATAATAATTCAAAAATACACACACCAAGAAGATCTCAGCATTATATGTAAGAAGTACACATTTAAGGTTTTGATTAATCTCAGAAATGAAAACAAACATTCCATTGAATAATCTCCTGAGAAACTTTGTTCTGGGGAAATTACTGTCGTCACTACTTTGTGGGTTTTATGCTGAAGTCATAATGTAGATGTGCATTTAAATGTAATTCATGATTGGTACAGGTTAGGATGCCCACTGACATTCAATGACTTACACCAGGAATTTATTTGGTCCTTTTCTTTTTCCATGTGTTTTAAACTGTACCAAAGCAACTGGGACTGAAAAAAGAAGCTGATATGTGATCCAAAACTAAATTAACTTCTATTGTCAAGTATGCATCACATATATACATTCTCCTCTATTTCCCCCCAAGTATCTGAGAAGCATCAGAGGCAAATTATCTCTGATTATAGATTTCTGTTTTGAGCTGCCATAAACTAGGGATCATGGATCATTTGTTTGGTCCACATTTTTAAGCAAACTGGCCTAATTCACACTTTCTGGACTAATAGTTGATTAGAACACCAGTATGCTTCAGACTCTGCACTTCTCTGAATTTTGTGACTACATTGTCAGCTAAAAAATGCAATCCAAACTGTGGCCAACAACAACTTTATTGTATCACAGCAATTTGCCATTATTATCTGAAGCCCTCAGATTAGCATTGCTTTTTTGGTTAAAAATCAGTTTTAAGCGGGTGTCAGAATTTATTTTGGTGTTATTAGAAGAGATGGGCCAAAACTCATGGAAGCTAAAGATGCAATTGGCTGTTATGAGTCTGGGATTCTCTACTTCTTTTCTTTTAACTCAAGGATATGATAGAGCCAAAGTGATATTGATTCAAAGACTTATTTATTTATTTATTTATTTATTTATTTATTTTATTTAATACATTTTTATACTGCCCAATAGCCGAAGCTCTCTGGGTGATTTACAACAGTTAAAATAATAAAATACAATATAAAATATAAAATTTAAAACCACAGATTAAAAACAAACAGCAGAGCTAGCAGCAGCAGTTACAATAATGGAATTAAAAATTAAAATAATTAAGATGATTAAAATGCCTGGGAGAACAGAAAGGTCTTCACCTGGCACTGGAAGGAATACAAAGCAGGTGCCAGGCGAACCTCTTTGGGGAGCTCATTCCATAACTGGGGTGCCACAGCAGAAAAGGCCCTCCTCCTGGTAGCCATCTGCCTCACTTCCTTTGGCAGGGGCTCTCGGAGAAGGACTGCTGAGGAAGATCTGAGTGTCCGGGCAGGTACATATGGGAGGAGACGATCCTTCAGATACCCTGGCCCCAAGCCGTTTAGGGCTTTGAATGTTAGTACCAGCACTTTGAATCGGGCCCGGAAACAGACTGGCAGCCAGTGCAGATGAGAAAGGACTGGCATAATATGTTCTCGTCGGCCAGTCCCGGTTAATAATCTCGCTGCCCTATTTTGGACCAGCTGAAGTTTCCGGACCGTTTTCAAAGGCAGCCCCACGTATAACGCATTGCAGTAATCCAAACGAGAGGTAACCAGAGCATGGATAACTGTAGCTAGGCTATCTCTGTCCAGATAAGGACGTAGTTGGTCCTTACCGTAGTTGGTATATCAGCCTAAGCTGATAAAAGTTGCTCCGTGTAAAAGGTGCTCCGTGACTTAAGGACACTGAGATGCAATCCCAGATTGCTGGGATTATGGTCTGTCAATCAAACACTTTTTATGTCTGTCAATCAAACACTCTTTTATTCCATCATATTTATCCCTCCCAAAATATTTGGTAGACTTGCCAAACATTAAAATGAGGGTAGCCTTTACTCGGGTAAGGTTAAATGTTTTTCCTTTGGCTGATTGGGTGGGCCAATCAGCCAAAGGGATTCCTAAGAAGGATAGAAAAGGGATTCCTAAGAAGGATAGAGTATGTGACTGTAATTCGGTATCAGTTGAAGATATAACTCACATACTCTTAGAGTGTTCAATTTATAATGATCCTAGAATTAAATATATTTCTCCATTGATAAAACCATTGAAGGGAAGGTCATCATTTGCAAAGGTATGTTTCCTGTTGTCTAATGTTGACAAGTATATATCCTATAGAACATCCAAATTCCTTGTTAATGTTTTACAAATGTATACTGTAAAAACTTAAGGTTATAAGGGAAATTATTTAATTTCTAAAGATCTATTAACTAAGCTCTGATCGTGTATAATGGCAAATTGCTGTGATACAATAAAGTTTTTTTTAAAAAATAATCCAAACTGTATATATTAGGGCCAGTTTACAAAACATGTGTATATTATGTAAATTTGCATACAAAGACGCACAGATTAGGGCAAATTGCATGCAAAATGTGTCCATTATGGGAAATAGCATCCATAAATACATGTGGGTTTTTGTGCTTTAAGAATTGGGTTAATAATTCAACCATACTTACTGTAAGGATTAAGGGTTAATTTTATAAAGTTCTTCTCTCCCTCTGTTTCAGAGGCTGTCAGTTAACCCCAAAGTAACCTCCCTTCCTGACAGACAAGGGGTGGGGTAAGCTGCTTCAGTAAAGCAAACAGTTTTGGTTCTCACACAAAAGAAAGCAGCCCTTATCAAATTGGAGAGACCAGCTTCAAGGCACTTATCTCTGGTGCCCTTCCTAACATGCTGAATGCCATTAAGGCCATAACCTCCTTGCCATTCTTCTGGTAGAACCCATCCAATACAATAGGTAGGCACCAGCACCTTGGATTCGTCTCAGAAACAGATAGACAGGCAGTGCACTCAGGGCCGGTGCTACCATTAGGCCAACTAGGCGGCCGCCTAGGGTGCCGGGCTAAAGGGGGCACCAGGAGCATAGGGCTGGAGGGAGGGAGGGCTCAAGTGGGAAGGGGGGGGAGCTAAATATCTGATCTTCCCTAGGGCACCAAACTGCCTTGCACTGGCCCTGAGTGCACTTGATATAAGAGTGGTATTAGAGGGTCAACAAAGGGTGTACCAGAACCAGATAACGAATTGGCCACTACATTCTGCACTAGTTGCAGTTTCTGGACACTCTTCAAGGGCAGCCGAACACAGAGTTTGTTCCAATAATCTAAACAGGAGGTGATTCACATGTGGTGCACTGAGACCAGATCTGCTTCTCCAGGAAGGAGCCTCTGAGACCGTCTAGCTGACTTATGTTTTGTGGTGCATAGGATAGGGGCATAGGATATTGTGCAACCTGGCCTCTCCCCACCCCTGTCCCTTTCCCCCCCTCTCTGACTGCTTTTAAAAGGTCACAGTTTGACCTAGCTTTGAGCCATAACAAATGCATGTGGCAAGTAAAGACATACAACAAATATTTTTTCCATTTTCTAAGATGGGGATGATCAGCTCAAGTTAGCTACTGAAACTGGCCTTTTCATTGTTCTTTACATGAAATGATCTGCTCACAAAAGTGTAGATCCAGGGTCAGGAATTCCCAACCTGTCTCCAATATTTTATGTGACTCCAATACTATTAACAGTCCTCATGGGATGGCAAATTTTCATGGGGACTGTGGTCGGGTGGATGGGTGGGGAGAGAATCTATGGTGGGTTGAGGTTGTGTGTGTGTCTGTGACCAGGTTTGCATGATGGCTTAAGTGAAGGGAGAAAGGGGGGTCACCCAAACTCCCTGCAGTGTAGGTAGGGACAAACAATTACCCAGTTAGACTGCCACCACCCTCTTTTGTCCACCTCAGCCTGAGCCAGGGGGCTCTCAGACCTTCCAGGACACACTTGGGGATTAGAAATAAGAGCCCAAGCCAGCGCCCTCTATTTTTAGCCCTAAGCCTGAAACTTTACAGAGTAGAGTAGACCAAGCAGAAGGCTCGAAAATTAGTAATGAGGCTTGCCTGAAAGAAAGCACACACAGCTTAAGATTAAGTTTATTTATATTGCAGAAAGGGGGTAAAAAAAGGTATACAGACATTAGAGATACCTTTTGAACAATGTTCCAGGCAAAAATCCTATACATTACTGAAGTATGGGTATTCCAACAGTATAGGGCCCAGTCCAGGATCCAGAAGTTCATAAGCCCGAAAGCAAATTAAAGCATGAAAATGAAGACAACTGGGGAACTCCAAGCCTCCCCCTTTTTTGCTCAGACTGCTGACAACTCAGAGAAGATGTCAAGTAGCTAATCACAGGTTGACTACCACAGCGTTCCCAAACCCAGTAAGGGAGGGTAGAAGTTCCCACAGGAATGCAGCTGAGATCATTTAATCCCAATTAACTGAGTCTTACTCTGACCTTGAAGACTAGAGCCATGAAACTCAGTGGGTGACTTTGGGCCAGTCACTGACTCTCAGCCTAACCTACCTCACAGGGTTGTTGTGAGGATAAAATGGAGAGGAGGAGGAGGATTATGTAAGCCGCCTTGGGTTCTTTGTAGGAAAAAAGGCAGGGTATAAATATAATAAATAAATAAATAGAGATATTTCGAGATAAAAGACCCACAGGTCATTACATCATTGTGTGCCACTCCAGTTTGGCTAATGGAGTTGTCGTCACACAGTTAGATTATAAACAGAAAATTGAGTTCTTCAGTTAGAGCACAAAGGGAAAATAAAGTTCTTGATGGCTTATCCCACCCCAACACACACACACACACACACACACATGTGCCAGGGTGGTTCGCATAATTATCCTTGGCAGCGCAACTTGTCATGGGAAAGTGATGAGGGTGGTTTGTTGCTATGGGTAACAAGCCATCTAGAACCCATGGACTGGGTTCAGACAACACAATAACCAGGGGAAGCTGGTGACTGCTATGTCAGTGGGGATCCTTATTTGTTGCAGCTGTCCCCAAAATAGGTTCACCACCATGGAGCACTATGGATAGCTCCTATAATGCTCATAATAAAAGCTGCAATGGATAAGGAGCCCCACTGACATAGGAGTCACCAGCCTCCCCTGACAATAACCCACACTAAAGGGTTGTGTGTGGGTTGTTGTTGAACCATGGGTTGTTGTTGAACCATGGGTTATCGAGTTGCCATGGCTTGTTAACCATGAACAACACATGATGAGAACTGTTGTAGGGTTCTGGATGGCGTGTTACCCATGGTAACAAGCCATCCTTGCCCTTGCTGGTTTTATGGATTATGAGAAATTAATTTCAGTTCATTTTTTTTATCAGGATTTATTTAACCAGTTTGCACCTTCCCGACCAAAAACTGTTTTGGATGCAATCTGTGGTCAAAATCTGTATGCTTCCGAGTGTGCAAAGTGATTCACTGACCAGAAAGAAATGCCTTCAACAGCATGTGTACATCTGAAAGGCACATATGAAAACTGCATACTTGTGAAAAGTACACACAACTTAGTTTTAATCAATGGGAGAAGAATGCATACATTTCAAAGATGCACACAATTGATGCATGCATTTGGAAAAAAATATCCATGAAAATACATACAGATTTTCATGCAAAACAAACAAAGAAACTTCGCAGTGGACTCGATGGAATGGACTCGACTTGGAATGAGTTTCAAGATAGAATTCAGAGAACTTCAACAAACTCAGGTTTTTCTGATACACACATCCCTAGCAGGTTCGCAGGACATGAGAAGCAGCATTGCTGAGAGTAACTATGCAACTCCTCCCAGCATGCGACCACACAGGTATGGGGTGGAGGGATAAGTCACCCCAGATTATTTCCCCTCCATGATTGTGCAAATCATCTTTCTCAGGTACTGGCTGGGTTTGCACAATCAAGGAGGGAAAATAAGTCCCTTGGCTTAATTTCCCTCCCTGGACATGCCAGTCATGAGCTGCCCAATTAGCATAATTACTATTCTTGTGCTTCACATAGAGTGTAAACTTTATTGTGCTTCACAAAGAGTTTCTATGCATATATGTAAATATTATCTTTCATGCTATGAGATGCTTTATTTTTTGAGGTATTTTCCACACAGCCACTTGGATGTCCTTGTTCCTGAAGCTATAAATGATGGGATTCAGAAATGGGGGCAAAACTGTATACAAAACAGCAGAAAGCAAATCCACAGTGGGGGAGGAAAGTGCTTTAGGCCTCATGTATGAAAACACACCTGTGATGATAAATATAGAAAAGACAGTCAGGTGGGGAGTGCAAGTAGAGAAAGCTTTATATCTGCCTTGAACTGATGGGATTTTCAGGACAGCAGATAAGATACAGCCATAGGAAACAAAGATGAACACAAAAATAAATGAGTCTATGAGTCCAAGGACCAAAATCAGAAGCTGGTTGAGTTTTGTATCACTGCACGAAATCTTTTGTAACTGCGGTATATCACAGAAGTACTGCCCAACCACATTGGGCCCACAGAAGTTAAATGTGAAAGTTAAACTGGTTTCTAACACTGCATGGATTAGGTTGCTTATCCAGGAAGCAGCTGCCATTTGGATGCATGCGTTTCTGCTCATGATTAGCCTATATTGCAGAGGACGGCAGATGGCGACATAACGGTCATAAGCCATGATAGCAAGTGTGGCAAGCTCCCCACCAACAAATGTGACCACTAAAAATATCTGTGTGACACACCCAGGCAAGGAAATCAGTTTGTTGTTTGTCAGTGAATTGCTTATGGCTATGGATTTGGGAACTGTAGTGGAGATGTTGCAAACATCTAAAACTGATAAGTGGACCAGAAAGAAGTACATGGGACTGTGAAGGTGGTGGTCTAGGGCCACAGCTGTGATGATGAGAAGATTCCCCACTAAGGCTGTTAAGTAAATGAAGAGGAACATCACAAAATGCAAAATCTGCATGTCACGGTCATCAGAAAATCCCATCAGAAGGAACTCTGTCACAGTAGATCCATTAGTCATTTCACTTGTTGGAATCTTTCTGCAGAAAGGAGTTTAAAAACAGTCAGTTAGGGAAGGATATAAATTTAGGGAAATATTATTGCCTTGCAGAATTATAGATATGCAACCAAACTTTGGAATGTCTGGATGTCAATAAATATGGTGGCCTCCTTGTGACCATCCCTTCTGCCCTTCCCAGACATTTCTCCGAGATGGTCACTGAGCTCTGGCCCCAACCAAAACATGCCCATTGCAGTGTTTTGTATATGGACAGCGGAGTATTATTGGGACTAGACTGGTGATCTAAGGGATCCTTGACCATTATTCATAGTATTTTACTTGCAACCCTCACAGTAACTTCATATTGTCAAGATGCGAGCAGATGCCATTATTACATGATGCATATAAGAAGCTCAATGGGTGGATTGGAAATGCCCACATATATGAGAAAAGATAGGCCCTGTTAGGCAGTGTAAGAAAGGTAGCAACAGGAGAGAGGTATTTTGCAAAGTAAATAATTAATTGGAGGAAGTTTGAACTGTAGAATGCATAATTAGGGAAAGGCAATGTATGTTAAGGTGATATTGTAGGTCAATTAATTATATAGCAGGGACAGAATATCTCTGTCTGTCTTGTTGGCTGAAGCATGCTGCAATATAGGCCAATGCACACAACCAATATCTGCAATATATTAGCCTGTTAACCACAGCGCCTTGCATGGTGTAAACCTTAAAATAGAGATGTTTACCATAATGATGAATATAGAGCAGCTTGTAGAGGGCCACCTGGACATCCCCTGCCAGAATCTTCCCACCAAAATTTCCTTGGATTGATTTATCAGTGCCCCAGAAACAATGGCTATTGGCTGTAAAAATGTCTGGTTTGGGGTCGTTGGGTGAAGGCAAAATGAGGTGTCTACCACTTTCTGGCATGGCAACTGCAAACCTCAAGTCTGTTCTTGGAGTTCCTGCCATTTCCAGAGTTATAGAAGATTAAGTAGTTGATGAGATCTGTTTGGGTTTACAGTTCTGGGGCATATAGATCAACTTATTTCCCCCTATTTTTATCCTATTGTTAGTTATTGCTAATTCACTGACAGATGCTTGGTTTATTTTTCTGTGTATATGAAGCATAGTTTCGATAAATTTATATGACTGAACATAAATTACTTGCTGCGTAAAATTGGAATAAATTGTTCTTTATTGCTGATGAAAGATCTCGTAGGTGGGGAGCTCTAATCAGTGGAACAGAGCTTCTAAGGAGATCCTTATTCCCTGACATTTGCACATTCTGCAAACGGGGGGGGGGTCTCTTCTGGGAGTATGGGATCTGTGTAGGTTCCTCCACATTACTGAGGACACACATTGCAAAGGGTAGGGTTCCCAATCAGGTGGAAATGCCTTTGTGCATGATGATGCATGCAAATAAGCTCCTTGTACAGACCTTTTACTGGATAAGCAGAGCTTAAGGCAGCAGAGCAGTTGGAAATGTTGATGAGTGGGGCTAAGCCACTTGGCCAAGTCCTTCTCTCTGCACGCATCCAGGGAATGTGTGGAAGGAACACTCAAAAAGGGCTTGTGTAACTCTGGTATCTCCACCACCCTCCTCATTGCATATAAAAGTTGACAGACCATATCCCAAAAAGCACCTTACTTTCCCCATGATGTTTCTAGTTAGTATTATTCAGAAAAACAGAGATTTTGGGATACTTCACACACTATATGTATCAGGAATCCTGTATTTACACTAACACAGTTGTTGACAAATATCCCCACCCCAAGATTAGACAGTTGCATTGCAAATTTTTGAAATGTGAGAATACAAAATGAGAACTGCATTTTGGTTGGCATATTGATTAAGAAATCATGAACGCAAATAACAAACATCACATTGTATACATGGTGGAATTTGCTCTGAATTGTCTAGCTTTCTAATTGCCACATTAAACTCAAGCCTCTAGTAGAGATTTTATGGGGGGGGGGGGTTAGAACTGAAATGCTGAGCATCTTAGAATCCCTGGTCTTTATTGAGGATGAATTAAGGGGATTTTACTCACCTCTGTTTTTCTCAGAAGTTGAGAGGGTGAATGTGCTGGAGTGTGATCTTTATTAGAACATGCATATGATGCAATGAGGAGGTGGAAGATGGGTCATTTCCTTTCCCCTGTGGTACTTCAGGGAGTCACTCCTTGGGGAAGATCTGAGTTCAGTCATGCACTCCATTGCCTAGGTGATGGAGGGATACAGTTGTGTCACTAATGAGAAAGTCCAAGAAGCAGAGGGCAATTAGGAAGGTGGAAAGGCAGGGAGGAGGAGGAGGAGGAGGAGGAGGAGGAGGAGGAGGAGGAGGAGGAGGGGGGGGGGAGCCAGGCTTGCTGTAAGTATGTAGAAAAGGAGCCCATCAGAAAAGGTGGTCCCACTACAGGCCCACAGAAAATCAAGCTTGTGGTCTGTGAAAATGCTACTGAATATACAGTTTATTGATAAACTAAGGTAGTCTCTTTAATTACCACTTCCTAGAATCAAAAATGTATAATGAGAAAATGGAATGGCAGCATAAATATGCCACTATAACTTGACAATAAAAAATCAAAAGACTCACACTGAGAAGATCTCAGCATTCTATGTAAGAAGTACATATATAAGGTTTTGATTAATCTCAGAAATGAAAACAAACATTCCATTCCAAAATGTCCTGGGAACCTTTGTTCTGGGGAAATTACTTTCTGTGGGTTTTATGCTGAAGTCATAATGTAGGTGAGCTGTTTAAATGAAATTCATATTTGGTACAAGTGAAGATGCTCATTGACACTCATTGACTTACACCAGGAATTTATTTGGCCCTTTTGTTTTTACATGTATTATAAACTGTAACAAATAAAGCAACTGGAACTGAAAAAAGAACTGATATGTGATCCAAAACTAAATTAACTTCTATTGTCAAGTATGAAAGGGCGATGACACAGCCCTGAAGGCTTTCAACCAATCCACCCTGTGGCACAATTGTTTTCATTTGGAAAGGTACAGAAAGGCTGGAAAACAAGTCATGTTATGTCTGCCACTTCCTGTCCTGTTCTCATGGGAAAAGTAGGTGTGAAAGAAATACGAGCTGATCACATGGTTTGTACTTTCTGATGACGTTGTATGATTTGTTAGGTTTCGTTCTGTAGCCATTTTAGTAGAGAGATGGATTGCTTCTTCTTCTCTCTGATCCTCTGACTATTGCTTGCTGGACTTATGCAAACATGTAACGTCTGTGCTGAGGTGGACTTGCTCCACTGGACTAATGCGTGCTATGCATTATAATCTGCATATGTAACTAAGGGATGTATACTCTGATGTAGTAATAAACAGGTAGCAATTAATCCTGTGGAGTCTTTCAGAGTTATTTCCTTATTACTGGAAGCTGCAAGAGGAGGCTGCGAGCTGGCTGTAATCCGAGACGCTTGGAATGCTGCAGAAGGAAGAGACAGGACTGCTGTGTGTAATTAAATGGGCCATTACACACAGGAACAGGGTCTTAAATCTTCCATCTCACGCTCTGCTTTTCCACGAGGCCAGCGGAAGTATGCATCACATATACCGGTATACATTTTCCTCTATTTCCACCCAACTATCTGAGAAGCATCAGAGGCAAATTATCTCTGATAATGGATTTCTGTTTTGAGCTACTATAAACTAGGGATCATGGATCATTTGTTTGGTCCACATTTTTAAGCAAACTGGCCTAATTCACACTTTCTGGACTAATACATGGATTGAACACCATTATGCTTCAGACTGTGCACTTCTCTGAATTTTGAGACACCAGACTCAGCTCAGAAATGCAATAGAAACCTCATTTATAAGGGCCAGCTGTGTAGGGACAAATGTATATATTAGGTCAAGTTACATACGATGATGCACAGATTAGGGCAAACAGTGGTGACATAATCTGTATGTTAGGGAAAATGGCATCCAAAAAATAAATGTGATTTTTTTTGTACTTTTAGAATAATTCACTCATCCTTCCATAAACATTGCCAAAGTATTCATTCCTAGTAAGAATAACTTTGGGGGTGGGGTATCAGGGGAGTTTCCGGAGCCCCGCCCCCACTGTAACATTCATGTGTTTATTGGATGTGTGCACAGACTAAAATGTGTATCCCTGAATGTGCTTAGGATCTCCTTTTCCAGACCTGCACTCTTTACTTTTCTAGAGTACTCATCAGACATATGGACGCTTATATGCATTTGCATGTAAACACAGTTGCTATTATTATTTTTACCATTATAATTAAACTTATGAGTCAGTCACAATTCTGCCCAAGTAGGTCTTCCAAAGCAAATTACCATTAAAAATTTAAACAATTTAAAAACAGCATAAAAATGTTTTTTTAAAAAACAAACAAACATGCAAACAGTGACGGTGCAAAGCAGTTTGGTGCCCTAGGCAAGATCAGATATTTAGCACTCCCCTTCCCACTTGAGAGCGCTGTCTTTTTTTCCCCAAGGCGTTTCTGGTGCCTCCTTTAGCCCTGCGCCCTAGGCAGCTGCCTAGTTGGCCTAATGGTAGCACCAGCCCTGCATGCAAAGCAGGAGACTTGGACAACAAATCCCATGATTGCCAGCCAGCATGGCTATTGGAATCTTCATTTCCAAAATTAGAATAGAACAAATGTGACCCACCAAGGAACTCCAAAACAGGTGCAACACTTTAAATGGACTCTCTTAAACCAAATGAGGAGACAACTAAGGGCTGGCTGGAGGGATGCTGGGAGTTGTTGGAACCTTTTTCTGTCTAAGCATGCATAGGATTCTGCCCTAGTGAATCTTGAATACCTAATCAAGGCAGTTCTGCAGACTCCAAAATTAGTTCAAAAATCTTAAACCAAATGAGGAGAGAACTAATGAATCTTGAATACCTAATCAAGGCAGTTCTAAGAAAAATAAAGGGTGCTCTAGAACGGGCTTCCCCAACCTGGTGTCCTCCACATTCTCTGGACTACAATTCCCAGCATTCCTGGCCATTGGCCATGCTGGCTGGGGCTGATGGGAATTGAAGTCCAAAACATCTGGAGATCATCAGGTTGGGGGAAGCTGCTCTAGAACAGTCTTCCCCAACTTGATGCCTTCCCCAACCATGCTTCCTGGCAATGATGGGAGTTGCAATCCCACACAGCTGGAGAGCACCAGGTTGTGGAAGGGTACCGTTGTTGTTGTAATACCTACTACAGGTGACAGAGACTGTGTTTTGGAATTGTGTTTTCCTTCCCCTGTGCTGAAGTGGTTTATTCTTCATTTGTACACTTAGGCCGCAATCCTACATACATCTGGACTGGAGATGAACTCCCCACTGAACTCAACTGAACTTGCTTCCAAGTAGATATGCATATAATTCTACTGCTAATGAAATTCTGCGTAGTACTAGGAAAATATATCTCTGTGTAATAAATTATAGTGTGTGAAGCAGCCCCTATTCAATGGGTGCATTAAGGCATATGGGCTTTCTGAGTAGGAACATTTTAAGCAGAACATTATAAATTTACAACTTGCATACTAAATGCATGCACCAAAGTATCTAGTGGCACTTACGCCCCTGCTGACTGTGTTGTACCCACTAATTCTGTTGCACAAGCAGTGGGTGCCACCAATTCCATTGTGCAAGCAGGACCCACCACTTGTGCAACAGAGATTTAATGGAAACACTAATTTCTGGATCAGGACAAGTCAGCAGAGCTCCTTTAGTCTCCTGAGCTGCCCTGTTCCAGAAATGAGTATTTTCACTAATTTCTGGTTGTCTTCGTAAGTGCCAAATCTCCAATCCACAAGCAGCGGGAACCACTTGTCGAAGGGATCAGTGAGGGACATAAGTGCCCCATTGGATACTGCCCAACGTGTTTTAGTATAATTTTTAAACTGTATTATGCTGAAGATAGAATAACACTGTAATCCTTGTTGACTAGGGTAGCCACTTACATATCACCAAAAAAAGAGGAAATGTACCCCACCATACACACAAGTTAATACTGTTGCAGCATGTTGTGTGGAGCACAAAAAAATAATTTTCAATATTTTTTTTTTTTAAATAATCTTATACATGAGAATAGTAGGTGCTGGCTCTACCAGTGATCACACAGGGCTGAGCACATAAGGAAGAATCATCCATGTTAGTCTTCAACACCATGTATCTGACACACCGAATAAATAGAAAATCTATTTACTCAAGATTCATTAGGGTGCAATCCTATGCATGTTTAGACAGGGAAAAAAAGTCATATACAGCCAGCCATGCTGGCTGGGGCATGCTGTGAATTATATAACTTTTTTCTGTCTAAACATTCATTGGACTGTGCCCTTAGTTGTCTCCTCATTTGGTTTAAGATAGTCTATTTAATGTGCTGCACCTGTTTTTGGAATTCCTTGGTGGATCACATATGTTCTATCCTAATTCTGGAAGAGAAGATTCTCTAGAACAACCGATGACCATGCTGGCTGGCAATGATGGATGTTGCACTCCAACACATTTGGAAAGCACAAGGTTTGGGAAGGCTGCTATAATAAAAAGAGAAGTAGGTGGCCTGAAGTCATTCATCATCAGTTTTCCACAACCCCACAGTCACCTCTGCCTATCATATCATATTTATTTATTTATTATATTTATACCCTGCCTTTTTTCCTGCAAGGAACCCAAGGCGGCTTACATAATCCTCATCCTCTCCGTTTTATCCCCACAACAACCCTGTGAGGTAGGTTAGGCTGAGAGTCAGTGACTGGCCCAAAGTCACCCAGTGAGTTTCAAGGCCGAGCGGGGACTAGAACCCAGATCTCCCGAGTCCCAGTCCAACATTCTCACAAAGTGGTAATGTGAGAATTTCCCCTCCCCCACTGCCACCTTATATACAAGTATTGACATTCCAATAGTTAGCAGGACAAATGTACAACTTCAGTGTGTGTATGGGTGTGCATATTCACCTCACGTGGGCGTAGTGGGCCGAAATCGGCCCCGCTCACATTCGCACGGGGCTCGCATGGGCCTACCTTGGTCCAGCAACGGTTCGCCTCTCTGTGGCGAGACGCCCATGCTGGTCCCATCGCATCACATCCGGCCCCGGAAGTGACACAATGGGAACCTGTGTAGGCGCGCTGGGAGAACTACTCCATGCCACTCAGAAGATCGAGGTGGGGGGGTCCAACCACAGAGAGGCAAGCCGGCGGCAAGCCCCCCCCCGACCGATTCGTGAGCACCACTGTGTGTGTGTATGTGTGTGTAGATATAGATATAGATATATGGTTTTCCAATTATCAGTCTAGTAAGAGTCACCTCTGGTCAAAAATCAAAAGGGAGTTTTCACATCAAAATCTAACAGAGAAAGGTTTTTCTTTCATTTTTTATTTTTTAACAATTAAAATGCATCATCTATGGCTATATTCATAACCATTAAAGATAACAGTGGACTAATACCCCTCTTGAGTTATCTGAAGAGAGACGGGTAGTGCCATCCCGTGGATGTGTTACAGACATCCAATTGAGTGTGGGAGGAGCACAGTGGATAGGATTGCTGCTGTGCTCCACTCACCATCAAAAATGACTGATTTCTGCCACCTAGATGCATTACACCACCTTCGTGAGGAGAGGCTCAGGCACTGCCTGGATTCCTTGGAAGCTGGCGGTGCCTCACTCCTCCCCTCCCTGCCCCTGGGAATGCCCCCCCATGGGGGAACCAAAGACAATCTTCCATCTTCAGTTCCCTGCCAGTGTGGAAGGAACCGTGCTGGCTATGAGGTGGGGGTTGGGTGCTCTGCAGGTGGAATGTGTGCTGTGACCTTGGAAGGGATTTCCAAGGTTACAGTGGCTTCTATGTCCTATCCTATGTCCCCCCAGGCAATGTCAGAGGGCCATGGGATTGCACCCTAACAGAGCCATCCTATGGTCCCTAGACAGTGTCTAGAGGACCATAGGATTGTTCAGATTCCCAGGTCCAAGGTTGGAAAAATGCTCTGCCTTCAGAGCTGGGAATCTGTGCTCAGATCATCCTCCCCTTCTCACAGCTGCCACAGAAAGAACCGTGGTGACTGCTTCTGCAACCTAGGAGAAGGGGTTTAGTGGGTGTTCTGTGGGGCGGGGATGGGAGGAGACTGGTGCCATCAAGATACAACATATCCTGGTGGTGCCTCAGTCTCCTTTCCTCTCCCTCTGAAGTGCCACAGTGAGACAGACAAAATTGGCCATCTAGCTGTTTTGCAGAGTTGGAGGAGCGTGGCAGCAACCTTCACCTCCACCCTCCTCTCGCTCTGCATAGCATGCCCATAATCCTCTGAAGGTTATAGTTGTCCCCATAGGATTGTGCCCTAACTTTCATGGGAGGATAGGATTTTATTTATTTATTTATGTATTTTATTTCTATACCACCTAATAGTGGTTTACAACAATTATCAACAATTGTTTACAACAGTTACAAGGATGGTAGGCAATTTGAGACAGAGGGTTAGATCCAAATATTTTGCAAGCAGAAGGGCACCTTTGAAGATCTTCCCTATCCATACACCAACCAGTAGCTGCTGGATTTCTGGAGAGCCTCCTGGACAGTGTAGGCTAAAGTTGGAGATTGAGCTGCAGTCAGAGGTGAGAAGGCAGTTGCCCAACTTCGGGCACAATGACCTTGATTGAGTAGAATTCTGATATGTGTGAGATGGAGCCTAAGCAATCATGTTAGGATATTTTTAAAAGATGTTTTGATATTTTCCATACACCCTCTTGGATACCCTTGTTCCTGAAGCTGTAAATGATGGGATTCAGTAGTGGTGGCAAAACTGTGTACAAAACAGCAGACAGCAAGTCCATAGTTCTAGAGGAAAGTGATTTAGGCCTCATGTATGAAAACACAGCTGTGATGATAAACAAAGAAAAGACAGTCAAGTGGGGAATGCAGGTAGACAGAGCTTTATGTCTGCTTTGAACTGATGGGTTCTTCAGCACAGCAGAGAAGATGTAGCCATAAGAAACAAAGATGAATCCAGTACAAAATGAGTCCATAGTGATCCCGGTGACAAAAACCAGAATCTGGCTAACTTTTGTATCAGTACAAGATATCTTTTGCAGCTGAGGGATATCACAGAAATATTGTCCAACCATATTAGACCCACAGAAATTTAACCTGAATGTAATACTAGTCTGTAACAGTGCATTGATTAAGCAGATTATCCATGATGCTGCTGCCATTTGGATGCATGCATCTCTGTTCACAATTAGGATATATTGTAGAGGATGGCAGATTGCCACATAACGGTCATAAGCCATGATAGTGAGCAAGGCAAGCTCAGAACCTGCAAAAGTTAAAACTAAGAAAACCTGGGCAACACATCCATCAAAAGAAATCAGTTTGTCATTTGTCAAGCAAGTGGCCATGGATTTTGGGATTGTTATTGATATGTAGCAAATGTCTGACACTGATAGGTTGACCAAAAAGAAATACATGGGTGTGTGAAGATTGTGGTTGAGGGCCACAGCAATGATTATGAGAAAATTTCCTATTAAGGCTATTAAGTAAATAAAAAGAAACATCACAAAATGCAAAACTTGCACATCACGCTGATCCGAAAATCCTTCCAGAAGGAACTCGGTCACAGTAGATTGGTTGGCCATTTTATTTCTTTGAATCATCCTTTAGAAAAGAGTTGATGATAAGTAACTAGTAGAGCAAAAATATACTGGGGGAAATATAAATATAATATACACTTACTGTCAAAGTATAAATAAATGGAATTTAATAAAAAAATCATGTCGTAATACAAGACTGCTTCTTCCCCCTGAGATCTGTAGCCTTGCAGTTACTAGGAGACCTACAGTCTCACTCCCTTACCAGACTGATAGGGTTTGCAGCATGAAAGGAACCAGCCTTTTAAACTAGAGGGGAGACTGACACCTTTCCTTCTACAGTCTGCTCATTGTTTTCTCTCTCTTCCTACTTTTGTACTCCTACATGACCACTGCTGGCAGCTTGCTTGCAATGAAATTTTGAAAAGGGAGAAGGAAGGGCAGGAAGAACTCCCTGTGAAATACTGGCAGCTGATCCACTGCCCCAAACTGGAATGCTTGGCTTCTGCAGAAGTTCAGTAGCTTCAGCACGGCAAAGTATTTAACCAACCTCCACAAACTTCTTTCTCCCTTTCCACTTTAATTTCTCCCATCAATTTAATAAATATGTTTTACAGTTTTTAAAAAAGCAAGAAAAAGAAGTCAGCCACCTCACCTCATAAAGTTAATTTAAGTATGCAGAAACCTCACATGCCCACCACATCCTCCTAAATTCCTCTGAAGTGCTACCCCTCTAAAAAGGGCCACTTGGCTTGGGGAATTCTCCCTGTCTCCCCTCCATTTCCAATAATCATTCTTCTTTTCCTCTTTTTCCCGCCCCTATCCTGTTCTTTCTTTCTCTTCTTATTTGATCAAGGGCATGTCATGAGGAATTCTCAAGAGGCAAGAGAAATTCTCATCTGTATTTGACTTTATACAAACAAACAGGAGAATTTGTTTTTCTCCTCTTCCCCACTCAGGTATTTGAGAAAAGTCAGATCACATATTTGCAGAGAAAGGAATGTGGGGCTGATTTTATTGTTGTTGTTAGTTACCATTATCCAGCAATGGGAAGGGATGCAACACAGTGGTAGAGCACATGTTTGGCATGACGATGGACTCAGGTCCAATCTCCAGTATCTCCAGGTAGTGCTAGGAAAAGATCCTACCTGAAAGAGAGCCACTACCTGGCAGTGTCACAACAATAGTGAGCTGGATCATTTGCTGATTATTTGCTGTCATCACCAAGTTTGCTGATGACACCAAATTATTCTTGGTGGTGAAAACAAAAAGGGATTGTGAGGAGCTCCAAAAGGATCTCTCCAAACTGGGAGAATGGGCATCAAAATGGCAAATCTCTGGTTCAATGTAAGCAAGTATAAAGTAATATGCATTTGGGCGAAAAATCCCAACTTCAAGTATAATCTTATGGGATCTGAGCTAGCTGACCAGGAGAGGGAATCTGGGGATGTGGTGAACAGCTTGATGAAAATGTAGACCTAGTGTGCAGCTGCTGTGTAAAAGGCAAACTCCGTGTTAGGCAGAATTAGGAAAGGAATTGAAAATAAAACTGCCAAGATCAGACTGCCCTTATACAAATCTATAGTGTGATGGCACTTAGAATACTGTGTACAATTCTAGTCACCACACACCTAAAAAAGGACATTGTAGAGTTGGAAAAAGTGCAGAAAAGGGCAACTGAAATGATCAAAGGGCTGGAGCAACTCCCCTATGAGGAAAGGTTATAGCAGCTGGGATTGTTTAGCTCAGACAAAAAGGCGAGTAAGGGGAGATATGATAGAGGTGTATAAAATTATGCATGGTGTGGAGAAAGTGGACAGGGAGACATTTTTCTCCCTCTCTCATAATACTAGAACCCAATAGGGTCATCCCATGAAGCTGATTGGTGGGAGATTCAGGACAGATAAAAGGAAGTACTTCTTCACATAGTACATAGTCAAACTACTGAATTCACTTCCACCAGATGTAGTGATGGCCACCAATTTGGACATCTTTAAAAGGGGATTGGACAAATTCATGGAGGAAAGGCTATCAATGGCTACTAATCCTGATTGGCTATATGCTTCCTCCAATATCAAAGACAGCATGCCTATGTGCACTAGTTGCTGGGGAACATGGGCCGGAAGGTGCTGTTGCACTCATACCCTGCTTGTGGGATCCCATGGGCAGCTGGTTGGCCACTGTGTGAACAGAATGCTGGACTAGATGGATCCTTCATCTGATCCAGCATGGCTCTTATTATGTTCTTTTGTTTAGATTGGCCAAGGGTCCGACTCAGTATAAGGCAGATTCCTCTGTTCCTATGAATGGAAAGCTTTAGTAAAAGCAGGAGTTAAATGTATGGGGATTGGGGGGGAGATAAATGCTGCTCACTTATACAATCCTGTGTATGTCTACTCAGGAATAAGTCCTGTTATGTTCAATTAGGATTACTCTCAGTAAACTGTAGATAGGATTCCAGCACAAATTACTTTTCCAGGGCAGTTTGCAGCCTGATCTTCTGCATGTTTACTCAGAAATAAGTCCTGAGTTGTGAGCATGATAATTTTTTGTAAAAGCATTTGAAATAAAATGAGGAGCCACCTTTGATGGCAGCTCGAGCAAAACAGTGTCCTCCAGTCCTGAGGTCTCTATGGTTCTGTTGTACTTGCTGGTAATGGGGTGCGTGAGTGAGGATTTACCAGAAGTAAATCCCATTATGTTTAATGGGGGTTACTCCCTAGTAATTGTGTAAGTTTTCAGCCTAAGAGCATGGGTTATTATAGTCTACAATACATTCCCACACTCTCCCTTGCCAGTGTGCTATGTTCACTTTGCAATTAATTGGTAAATGTTTCTGATGCCATACAGCTCTTTGGGTTTCTTTTGTGCTAGTCAGGCACACTTGGTGGACCCATTGTGTGGAGGACAGGACACATACTTTCTCTTCCAAGAGGGAGATTTGATTGGAGGGTAGATTTCATAGATCATAGAGTTGTAAGGAGCCTACCAGGCTATCAAGTCCAACCCCCTGCTCAATGCAGGAAACTAGAGGAGGGGTCTAGTAATCCAAGTAATAACCATCCAAGTAATAACCAGGCCTGACCCTGCTTAGCTTTCCACACTCAGACAAGCTGAGCCAGCATAAGCTACAGACCTATGTACATCTTACACATTCACTGGTAAATTTGTAGTATACTTGGAAAAATCAGGATTTTATCTCTTTGCTTTGAAAACATAGAGACACCATGTCATAATAAAAACATACAGTATATCTGAAGAGGTATGCTTTGGCACCTCCTCCTTTCAGTGCCATGATGTTCAGTTTGCAATTCATCTGTAAATGTTTAAGGTGCCATATAAATCTTTGCTGGTCCCAGGGATTTCATCCTCCCCATCTGCATTTGGTCCTGAAAGACCAAGAACCTGTGTGAGTGCATGGAGGGTAAGTTGTAAGCAAGTACCATTTATGCTGTTGCACATTTCTATCCTGGAAGCAAGCTAGAGGTGAATTAGCTTGTCTTCTTTAAAATTTAAAGTGTAATAATTATTTCTAATTATGTGTATATTTGCATATATAAATTAACATATGCAAATTTGTGTGATTTTGTGTCTTATTGGCCTGTGCCCCTGATCCTTAGGTACCAAGCACTGTCCATGTATCAGAGAATCAACCTACAGTAGCAAATTCAACCGGGCTAGTAAAAGTTGGTAATTTTTTAGAGAGTTGATGGTGGTTTGAAAAAGGGATTGCTGCTTGAATATATGGCATGCTCAGACTATATTCCATCGAGTGTGGGAATCGAGTAAACACATTTTGCAGGAGGCTTTTTAGCTTTTTGGCTTTTTTTTTACATATTTCAAGAAACTCAAAAAACTGTTTGACCAGAGGAAACAATGGGGGGAAGTAAAAAATGAATACAATATAGGAAGCAAGGCCTCTCTTCAACCATGTTCAACTTCCGATATAGATATAGATATAGATAGATAGATATAGATAGATATTCTTTACCCTCAGCACAGTACACAAATGGTTTATTGGGATTAAAGAAGGATTAAAAAAAAGAATTAAAGAATGTAACACCTGTCTTGGTTCATGTCGACTTAACTAACAGTGATGTAGAATCAATTTACTTTGATCCTATCTCAGTGTCTAAGGCCAACCACTAGAATTCTGAAACATCACAGTATTATATTATCCTATCTAAAATCATATCTTCTTTCATGATACAATTAATCTCTGCATTAATCTTATTCCTCCTTCCAGCATTTCATAATCTTTTCAGAACTAAAATTCTGAGTGTCTAGGGTCCCTTTTACTCCTACTGAGCATAAACTTAGAGGATTCTACTTACCTCTCCTTTTTGTTGGGAAGATGAGAGTGCCAATGTATGCTCTTTAATAGAAGACTATGAGAAGATGTGGAAGAAAGAAGTTGCATCATCCCTATTTTCTGGGGAGTTTCAGGGAGTCACTCCTTGGAGAACATTGCAGTCCCATGACGACGTGTCACTTGTTTTTCAAGTTAGGCCTTGCACATTTGTCTATCTTTCCTACTTGTTCTATCCCCCTCTTAACTTTAAAGCCTTATACTTAATCCGATATATGTAACAGATTGTTACACTAATTCCAAAGGCTACTTGTTTCTTTCCTACTGCCCTACATAATTCTGACTAATGGAGTTTGAGAGGACCAAATAATCTGAGAGGTCTCTGTGATCTTACACAGAAACAATTTATTTGGTTATACAGAAAGTTTTCCTCATCCAATCAGCAGACATCTCAACATTCCACACTCCTCTCCCACTCCTTCCTCCCCTCTCATACTCACTGCTAGGGCTTTGCCCATGGGTAGGGGCATAACACAGTCCAGCACATCTAGAGGGCACCAGGTTGGAAGGCTACTCTAAAAAAAAAGAGAGAGTTAGGGCACAATGCAATCCGGATGCTCATAGCCCTCTGAACTTGGAGGATTATGGGCATCCTATGGAGGGTGGGATGAGCGTGGAGACGAAAGTCACTTCCACAGTCGTCCTGCTCCGCAAAGCACTTAGATGCCCAATTTTGACTATCTAAGTGTGGCATTTCGGAGGGGGAGGGAAGGAGGCTGAGCAATACCAGGATACCTCGTACCATGGCAGAGCCTGCCTCCTATGGGGTGTTTCATGTACCTTGGGGGGGCTCACTGCTCCCCACAGCTTGGTTCTCCGCGCTGGCGGCAGCCCGATCTCGCTCTTCTGAGCGGTGCAGAGTGTTCTCCGCACCGCTCGAGCTGCCAGTGCTGACCAAGCCGCCAGTGCCCAGCTTCTGACTTCCAGCTGCTCTAGCGCGCTGGACCCCCACGCTATGTTTTTGGTGGGGGGAACCAGGCGCGGGGGTCCAGCGCGCCGGAGCAGGGTCCCGTCGCATCACTTCCGCTGCGCCAGAAGTGACGCAACGGGACCAGCGCAGCCGGCGCGAGCGGCTCACCGCAGAGAGCCGGGCCGTTGAGCCGCCACCTGTCCTCAGGTAGGCTAGCCCGGGCACGAGCCGGATCGAGTTCGGTCCCACTCGCGCCCAGCGCGAGCCAAATGTAACATCCCTACCAGTGCCTCCTCCCCTCCCTGCTCCCCAGAATGCCCACAAAATCCCCTTCAGTCATGGAAAGAAGCATCTGGTGTGTGTCTCTGTGTGTGTGTGTGCGTGTGTGTGGCAAACCCAGAGTCCCAGCTCTGACCTTGGAGTGAGTTTCTGGCTGCCTCCTGAGGGAGGATGTGGTGTTAGATGCTTAACTCATAATGCACCTGTTTTCTGTGCTTCGTTGAAAACTGTACTGTATAGACTTAATTGGTGGTGGTGGTTGTAAATGTAGGATTTTATTTGTTGTTTATATTCAGTGATAAAAACAACAACAACCCTTCCCGTTTAAGAGCAAAATTAAGACTATTTCATGCTTGATTGAAAATTGTATAGCCTTAACTTTTCTTTTCTTTTCTTTTTTTGGTTGAAAATGGATGTGGGGGGGGGGTTGTTGTTTGCTGAATTAAATTTATATCCTACCTTTCCACTGAAAATGATGCTCAAGGTGGGATATAAATTGAATAAATAAATAAATAAATAATGATTGTTGCAGTCCATTTTGAGTTATTTTTTGTCACATGAGACAATACACAAAAAGCAAATCCTCCCTCCCTGATCCTCTCAAAAGCACCTTTCCTTCTACCATAAAGCAGCAGTCCTTTTGAGGTAATTATTTAATTTGCGCGCGTAAAGGAGAAATAACGACTCGGACACAGTTGTAGGGTACAAATTATGGTAAAAGTAATGGGGCACATTTGTTGAAACATCAATAGGGAATCTACAAAGGGAAAAAGTGCGGGTACTAATTACACCAGCTATCAGTTGGTCACCATTGCTATAGGGCGAAACATCCAGCAAGGAGGGTGACGGCAGCCAGGTCATCCCCTCCTTGCTTAACACCACACAGTGCTGAAAGGTCTTTCCCGCAGTCAGCCTTGCACCGGGCATCAGGCACCAGCATAGGCGAGTTAGGAAGACCTCAGAGACGTGCCTTATCTCCGCACAACCAAGTCATCAGGCACTCAGCGGCAGGAGCCTCGGGCACGCCTCTCACGTGAAAGGTGCCATAGGATGATCACCAAGCCCCTAAAACTGCCTAATCCCACACTTAACTGCCAATGTGACTGAATTGACAATGCCACTAAGCACCCAAACCCTGAAATACAGTGTAGAGTAGGTGAAACACGAACATTGCCCCCGGCCAATTAGGACAATGAACCAAAATTCCTACTCGGCCCCTGGAAACAGGCAACCAGTGAAACCTACGCTGCAAACAGGGATGGGAGGGAGGGAGCCGCATCAGAAAAGGAGGCAGAAAATGGTGGGTGCAAGCCTAATATCGGCTCTACCACTCCGCACACTCCGCCTCCTGATTGGTAGATTAATATCAGACCATTGTGGTCCGATCCGTCATTCCCCCATGCGCAAATTGTTCCCCCCTGCCACAGCTACGCGAGGCTGGGAGGGGCAATCTGATTAAACTAGCCTCTGTGGGAGGAAGATATTGCTCTTTTAGCCTCCAGACAATTTTTAACAATGTATAATTCATTTATTCATTTATTTATTCATTTTTAAAATTTCATTTCTATACCGTCCAATACCCAAAGCTCTCTGGGTGGTTTACAACAATTATAAAACATAATAAAATACAATATAAAATACAAACAATAAAAACATCAAAAAAAATTCACTGGACATATAAAAACAATTTGTATATACATTTGTATAATTTATAAACAAATGAACTTGACACTGTGTCTACCTTGAATAGAAAGTTTAAGTAATGGGGAATATCTTACACAGAATGAGGCACAACGGCCCTTGAAAATGCACTTTTATTTGATTGTCAAAGGAACAGCCACAGAGATTTCAGAAACTGTAGCAAGTTATTTTCCAGCTGCCTTGAGTGCAAGAATCGCTTGTTTCTGCTAGCAGCTGTATTCCCAAAGGAGAGTTGTGTCAGTTGCAGAAGAATCTCTGAATGTGTATCCTCCCAGTGATTGAAGATGAGAGCCTAGTTTCAATGTTTGTCTGTCCGAAATGAACCATTCTCTTGCATATATATTCAGATTACATTGTTAATGATTACATAGCCCAAGACAATGTAAAATTGTAAAATCCCAATTGATAATGGCGCACCCATGTTATTTATATCCATCAGTGCAGCTCTCTCTTCATTGGTAGCTTAATCTTCTCTGAAAAGTCTGTAAGATGAATATGTTCAAGCCAAACTGTTAACATTTTGATCAAAGTCACTTTGATCTCTTTGTTTCTCAGGCTATAAACGATGGGGTTCATGAGTGGTGGTAACACTGTGTATAAAACTGCAGACAACAGGTTCATAGAAAGGGAGGACAAGGCCTTTGGTCGCAAATAAACAAATACAGCTGTTGTAATAAAGAAAGAATAGATAATCAAGTGTGGAATGCAGGTGGAGAAGGCCTTATATCTGGCCTGCACAGACTGAATCTGGAACACAGTGTAGAAAATGTAACTATAAGAAAACAATATCAATAAAAAGCAAAATGAGCCTGCAAAGCTGGCAAGAGCAAGAAGGAGCCAATTATTGGCTGCTGTATCAGTGCAAGAAAGCATTAATAACTGTGGAATATCACAGAAAAATTGTTCCACAATATTGGAGGAGCAAAAATCTAACCTCAACACAGCTGCAGTATGCGCTACTCCAATGAAGACACTGCAGGCCCAAGAAGCAGCTGCCAATTGAAAACAGGCATTTTGGTTCATGGTCTGGTTGTACTGGAGTGGGTGGCAGATGGCTACGTAGCGGTCATAAGCCATGACAGTGAGAATGAACAACTCAGTAGTTGCAAATGTGATAACCCAGAAAGCCTGGGTGATACATTCAGAGAAGGGAATCAATTGGTCATTTAACACAGAGCTGACAATGGATTTGGGAACAATGGTGGAAATGTAACTGGCATCTAGGAAGGATAAGTTAGCCAGGAAAAAATACATGGGGCTATGAAGATTATGATTCTGGACTATAGTTATAACAATGAGAACATTGCCTGTCATAGCTATGAGGTAAATGCAGAGAAACACCACACAGTGTAAAATCTGGAGCTCTCGAACATCAGAAAATCCAAGAAGAAAGAATTCTGTCACAGTTGTTTGATTTTCCATTTCTTTTCTTGAAAGGAAACTGTGAAGAATTTTTTTTCATTTAAAAACAACATTTGGGGGGGGTGAGAGAGAGAGAGAGACAGAGAGAGAGCCAGAGAGAGAGACAGAGACAGAGAATGAGAGAGAGAGAGAGAGAGAGAGAGAGAGAGATTTAAATATAAAAACTATGGACAATTGTGTAACCCAATAATAATAATAATAATAATAATAATAATAACAACAACAACAACAACAATAATAATAATAATAATAAATCCATTCAGTACTAGTACTTCATGTTATTAATAAGTTGAATAGTATGGACATGATCCACATAGAGTTAAGCATTCTGAAGTCTCATTGATGTATAAAAGAGACATTCACATTACAATACTGTGCATTTCTATTTGGATGTAAGTCCCACTGAGTTGAATGGCACTTACTCCCAGGTAAGTGTGTATAGAATGGCAGCTTTAAGCAGGCTTAGGCTGCAATCCTATACATACTTACGTGGGAGCAAGCACCATTGTACTCAGAGTTCTGGGTAGTAGACATGCATAGGATTGTCCTGTTAAGCAGACCTTTACCCTATCCTCTGAAATCAATGTGATTTGAAATCCCTTAGTTTGGGCTAGATTCACAATAGTTCATAATGATTTTCTTTCTTTCTTTCTTTCTTTCTTTCTTTCAAAATGAAAACATTTCTTCCATATTTCTTCCATACTTCCTGTGGCTCTGAGGTCACAAAGGTGACCTCAGAGATGGGCTTTTCGGTGTGGGGAGGAGAAAAGACAGGCTCCACCAGCATGCAAAGTATCCTGGTGGCACCTCACACTCCTTCCTGCCCGCTCCAGTGCCAAACACTGAGACGTAAAATTGGCTTTGCGTCATGCAAAGGAATCCTGCCATGCATAGGATTCCCCTTATCCTCCAAGTTAGGAGGGTTATGGGCAGCCTCATTGGATTGTGCCCATATTCACTTTTCACCATTGGAAAAGTACCTCTCCATAACCTAGAAACTGAAATTGGGTACACATAGACCAAGGCACCCTGAAGATGAAGGATTTCTACAGTTCCTCTGAAGAAGGGGCACAAAATTGATGCTAAAAATGGTTGAAGTACTTCCTTAAGATATAAAATTTAATATGCAAGTGACCTGAGCTACACTGTTTGCTAAAAAGTCTGGAAGAATGGCATTTATACAACTTTCACCTCAAAACAGAGGCTAAGGGTACCATCTTATGCATGTTTAGATAGGAAAAAGGTCTGCAACTCCCAACATGCCCAAGCCAGAATGACTGGCTGGGTCATGCTGGAAGTTGTAGGCTTTTTTCTGTCTGAACATGCAAAGGATTGTACCCTAAAAATATATAAAATAGTTATGGCTATTGAACCACCCCAAAAAATGCATTCGACAACAGGTGTACATTTCAAGAATGTGTATAAATATGCTTCAATCATGGGAGAAGAGTGCATAGATTTCAAAAATCCACCCTTCAAAACAAGTCCATTTAAAAAATAAGAGCATTTCAAAATATGTACATTTCCAAAATGCACAGAATAGTTGTATACATTTGGAAAAAATATGCACAGAAATATGCACAGATTTTCTTTTTTCATGTGAAAAGGGGGGAAAAAATATCTAGCAATCTGCTATGGACTGAAGCTGAAACAAACTTCAAGATGGAATTTCGAGAACTTGGGAGAGCTCAAGTTTTGGTGATTTGCACATCCCTAAATTTTTTACTCATGATTTAACTGACCCGTTTTTGTTTCAGCTTCCATTTCTAAATTGCTATCTCATTTCATACAGCCTGCATTACAACTTGTCATTTTTACTAAGGCTTTGCTGTATTATGAAGAGAGAAAACACTGATATTTTTTTTGCAGTTAAGGGGATAATCTTATGATTACTCACCTTGTATCAGATGAGTTGTTCCTGGAAGTAAGACTGTGGAGAAATGTAAGGAGAGTAATCCATCTATCTTCTTATATGGAATCTGAAGACCTGATCTCCAGAGTCTTGCATGTCTCAAAACATACCCGGAGGAATAAATTAAAACAGTTGTTTTACTTCTTTCAGAACATTCGCCAAATAAAAATGCTGCGTTGCCACCCTTGCTCAGAATATATGTCTCTACACAGGTCTGCAGATTTCTGTTCTGGACAGACTGTCTGAGATGGGTATGGGTAGGACTGTTTCGTAGTGATTCTGTTTATACTTCAATGGCTCTATCCACTAGGTGCCACTGGGGCATTGTTTGATGTTTGTTCCCACGATGCCTGTAATGTTTAATGTTTTCCATCCAAATGGCATGATATTTACTACTCTCTTGGGCCCTCATACTTGTCAAATTTGAGGCAGATGAGATAAAAAGATGAGAAAGGAAAACATATGTGAAAAATGTAAACACATGTACCCCCATTCATTCATCACATTTGTTGGCTTTTATTTTAAAACATTTTTTTAAAATGTAAAACAAATGTACAATGAGTGGGGTGAATTAATTTCATATTTTCAGTCACTTTCAAAAAGTAATGTATACCCTTAGGCTTGATGGATCGTTTCCATCTATTTCCTCACTTCTCACCCTAATCAGTCCAGTGACATACATTACGTAGGCAGAAGCTGAATGAGGAACTCTGCATTTCTCTTCCCCCGACCACGCACAGCTGGGGATGGGGAGAACTTTTGCTTGTGTGTGGGAATGTGAGTTGAGGGCCTGATGGCATGATTTTCATGCTCCAATGAGGCCTGGCGGGGCGGGGCACTACGGACGATATTAGTCCTGGCAGCCCCACCCTTGGCCTCTTTTGTTCGCAGCTCCCTCCCTCCCTGTTAGCAGTGTGGGTTCTGCTGGTTGCCTGTTTGGTGGAGGCTGAGTAGGAATTTTGGCTCATTTCCTCAATTCGCCTATGAGACAATGTGTGCATTTCGCCTATTCTGCACTATGATGCAGTGCTTGGGAGTTGACTTTAATTAGCTTCTTGTTGGGTTTAATTTGGTCGCATTTGGCAGGGAAGTGCGGGAATATTCAGTGGGGTTAGGGTTAGTGAGCATCTAACCTTTCAGGTGATTGGCGAGTCTTGAGGCTCCCCGCTCAGGGTTTTGCGGCCCAGCTGGGGAGATACGGATAGCCTTTGAGGCTGACTCACCTCACCCACTCAGAGTTTTGCAGCTCCATGAAGAGGTGACATTGAGAAAGCCTCCCAGCACCAAGATGGTGTAAAACTGGAGGGTGGCAATTTATAGGCGCTGCCCCTCAGGGATGGATGTGTTGCCTGAAAGGTCTCTACTGGACAGTGGCCAGTATAGTTAGTTAGTGACCCACACTTCTTCCCTTTGCAGATTTTGATTATGCAATAAATGTGGCCCTGATTTGCACCATATTTACTGTCTTGACTCATTATTTCCACCCTTTACAAACACAAAGGCAATCAGTTCCCCTTTCCTGTCCAACAAACAGGGCTTTCATGGGATGACTTGCTTATATTTCGCTTCTCCTTCTATTCAACTGTCATATGTTAGCTGCTTGCACTGGATTACAGTGGAAGGAAAGATGGGGAAGCAGGGCTGACTTTTCTGGTTCAGCTGAGGTATTAGCTTTCATTTGGCCCCATCCTTCCTTCAAGCTGGCCATTATAAGTTATCATGTACCTCTTGGTGCTTGAATTTGTACAGTGATTTAATTTTAGGCAACCCATTCATGTATCATCATCATCATCATCATCATCATCATCATCATCTGTTCTGTGCACACTAAGGTGACTGTTGCCAGTGTCCATAATAATTTATCCTCATTATTCATAATATTCATATTATGTATGTTTTCTTTCTTTCTTAAATAAAAATTCCTCTTCTTGGCTGTTCCCCCCCCCCCATATAGAAGGGAAAAGGTGTTCTACCCGGACTGATCATTTTATATCTATATTACACATTATATTGCATGCCAACGTATTGGCTTATGACTATGAGCAATGTAAAGTCTGAGGGGGAATATGTGATTCAGGGGAGTTCACTTTCAAGCTCCCATAGTTCATGAAAGCCAATGGATGATATCCCATTGCCCTTTCCAGGATATTCATCTTTTGTGATGGAATGGCGAGAATGGCACCTGCTAAATGTGACGATTTATACAATGGCATGATGAGACTCTTTGTAAAAATATTTTAACCCCTTTCAAAATCATTTCCCTAATACTCATTGCCATTTAAGTGAACTTTTTTTAAAAAAAAACAAAAACTGGATGGTTCTGACCTGATTATAATGCATGTATTCCCATTTGGTTAAGTGTCAGCCAATTTGGAAAAATAGTTTGGGGGGCTCTTCACAGGCACCTAAGATATTCTGCATAATGTATTTCCATTATTACTGCAGCTCCAATAGTCATGTATCAATTAATGAGGAGGCTGCCAAGTTGTGTGAACCAGGTCAATAAAACATACATCATGCCCATTTAACATTATTTTAAATAAAAGATAAATGTAGACCTCAGTACAGTAGTTGCCTCAGCTGCTGACTGGGTTGACTGAGGTATATGCCCCTTACAGGCAATGACATGGAAGCAGCTCAGCGAGGTTACATTAGCACTACATATAAGAGCCAAGAAGAGCACCCAAGTGTCATCTAGATCACATACACTGAAACTGTAGCACCTTAATCTGGTATCTGAAAGGAAGCAGAGATGAAGCGAGGTGGACCTTCCAACCAGAACATTTCAAAGTCTAGTTACCAACGCAGAGAATGCTTTGTCTTGTGTGCCTGCCCACCTTTTCCAAAATAGCAATGAGACACAACACTGAGCCTCTGCTTATCTGGGAATATGTCTCACTGAACACAAGGGGGCTTACCTCTGACAGTAGACATACTTATTAGAGGGTTGTGATAGCTTTTACATACTACATACACTTTCTTTCTTTTTTTTTTTTTTAAAGAACAGATTGCAGAGGAAGGGGAAGGCTCTGTTCTTCAAATGGACTTCAAAGTGTACGTTGTACAGAGAATAAAGTGTCAAACTGTTTTCTTCAAGGGAAAAACCAGTGAGCCCCTTTATTCTTAATTTGGGCTAGGGGAAAAATAAAATAATGAAAATTGATTGAGATATGGAACTAAAACCTTGTGTAATATAACCCCCCCCCCCAGATGCCCTATATACAAGTATTGACATTCCAATAGGATAGATAGATAGATAGATAGATATTCCAACTGTCAGTCTAGTAAGAGTCAATTCTGGTCAAAAGTCAAGAGGGAGTTTTCACATCAAAATGTAACAAAGAAAGGGGTTTCTTTAATTCCTTATTTTAACAAATAAAATGCATCACCCCTGGCAACATCCACAACCAATTTAAGGTCATGGTGGACTAATAACTCTCCATGAGGACCTGAAGAAAGACTAACTTTCATGTGAGGATTGTGGGAAATTGGGAACAAAGGGTTGGATCCAAAGGTCATGCAAGCAGAACACCACTTGTGCAAAGATCTTCCCTATCCTCGCACCAACCTGCAGCTCCTTCCCCCCAACCCGCACAAAAGCCTCTCCAGAGGGTTGGAGAATGGTGTGGGCCATAGTTGCAGCTTGAGGTTCAGTCAGAGAAGGGAATCACCCCAAACTGGGCACACGGATCTTGCATGAGCAGAGTTCTGATATGTGTGTGATGGAGGCTAAGCTGTCATGCTAGGACATTTCAATATTTTTTGGACATCTTCCACACAGCCTCTTGAATGTCCTTGTTTCTGAAGCTGTAAATGATGGGATTCAGCAGTGGTGGCAAGACTGTGTACAAAACTGCAGACAGCAGATCCATGGTTGTAGAGGAAAGTGCTTTAGGCCTCATATATGAAAACACAGCTGTGATGATAAACAAAGAAAAGACAATCAAGTGGGGTGTACAGGTAGAGAAAGCTTTATGTCTGCCTTGAACTGACGGAATCCTCAGCACAGCAGAGAAGATGTAGCCATAGGAAACAAAGATGAACCCACTACAAAATGAGTCCACAGTGATGCCAATTACCAAAATCAGAGCTTGGTTAGCTTTTGTATCAGTGCAAGATATCTTTTGCAACTGAGGCACATCACAGAAATACTGGCCAATCATATTGGACCCACAGAAATTTAAACTAAAAGTGAGACTAGTCTGTAACAATGCATGGATCAAGTTGCTTAGCCAGGAAGCAGCTGCCATTTGGATGCATGCATCTCTGTTCATGATTACGCTGTAATGCAGAGGATGGCAGATGGCTACATAACGGTCATAAGCCATGATAGTGAGCAAGGCAAGCTCGGAACCTGCACAGGTGAAAACTAGGAAAACCTGGGCAACACATCCTGCGAATGAGATCAATTTGTTGCTTGTCAAAGAAATGGACAAGGATTTGGGGACAGTGGTTGAGATGTAGCAAATCTCTGACACTGATAGGTTGACCAAAAAGAAATACATGGGTGTGTGAAGGTTGTGGTTGAGGGCCACAGCAATGATTATGAGAGAATTCCCAGTTAAGGCTATTAAGTATATGAAGAGGAACATCACAAAATGCAAAATCTGCACATCACGGTCATCAGAAAATCCCATGAGAAGGAACTCTGACAGAGTGGATTGGTTGGCCATTTTATTTCTTTGAATCATCCTGTAAGGAAGAGTTGATGACAGGCAGTTAGTAGAACAAACACATATGGGGGAATTAATATAAATATCCATTTACTGCCAAACTACAAATAGATTGAATTTTAATAAAATTTTGTGGCCCAATTCAGTCAATTACGTTTCTTTGGTTTCTTCCCCCATTTTCCCACTAAGAGGCACATGACACAGGCTAGACACCAATGTTAATCACTGGAAGAATTCATAATTTGAGGAGAACTTCTTAATCCCTGGCTCATTCTAATGAAACAAAAGTAATCCTTATTAGGATTCTGAGAGCTAGTAGTAGTAGTAGTAGTAGTAGTAAACAGCTCCTTATTCAACCTTACCTTAATTCTGGCCGTAATATATATTCCTAGTCAGTGGTGCAGTAAGGGCTGGACATTTGGGGGCCAATGAGGACATAGAGTGCAGCAGGAGATGAGGGTAATAGAATATCTAGTCATGGTGGTGCTATTATTTAATTCAGCTTAAAATGCAAAACGCACATGCTCAGAGTATTTTTAATCAGGTTTGGCAAAAAAATTAACATATGAGGAATGTAGAAGCAGTGGTAAAGTATGTAATGCTCTGTGTGTGTGTGTGTGTGTGTGTGTAGAGAGAGAGAGAAATGTTAGTTGCATGCTTCACAATTGAAATAATACACAGGGCCATCTAAAGGGACCCCCAGTAACAGCATTAAGTCCAGAGTCTAAAATTACCTAGCTGCAAAATTGTTCTCAATTGCTGAAGGTACTGGCGAGCAAAATGTCTGTCAGTGAAGCTGTTTAAAAAACTTATCCACCTTGTCTCATGGTAGGCCTGCTTCTGGTCAGCCTGCTTTTATTAAGCACAGCAGAAAATGGGATTTTTCCACATAGCATCTGAATCCTCATCCCTGTATGAGCATTAGAATACTGATTGGATATGCACACCTACCATACTATGATGCAATAGAGAATGCTGTTATTAGATATGCATTCACATACATTCAACTGACACAATGAACCCGCCTCAAAAACTGATGAGAGAGATCATGAAGACTGAAAGCATGGAAGTTTGTACCTCCTGCGATACAAATGGCAACATATACTAAAGTGCAGAAATCTCCACTCTGTCATACAGGATTCCAAGAAGAAGAAGAAGAAGAAGAAGAAGAAGAAGAAGAAGAAGAAGAAGAAGAAGAAGAAGAAGAAGAAGAAGAAGAAGAAGAGAAGGAACTATCAGAGAATCAGACTACCATAGTGAATTAAACAGGTCTAGAGAAAGTTGATAATTTTGAAAGAGCTGAAGGTGGTTTGAAAAAGGGATTGCTGCTTGAATATGTGGCATGCTCACACTATATTCCCTCTAGTAAACACATGTGAATACAACATAGGAAGCAAGGCCTCTCTTCAGTCATGTTCAACTTGCTTAAAAAATATTATTTGCCATCAGCAAAAAAGGATTAAAGAAAATCAAGTCTGTTGGCTTCATGTCAACTCAACGTTTTTATTAGATGATTGAATAAAATCATTAGATATTTTAGCAAAGAGAAATCAGCTCAATTTCGAACCTTGTTGTTAGATGCAAACAAGCCAGTGTGGCGTAGTGGTGAGTGTTGGACTGGGACTCGGGAGATCCGGGTTCTGCTCCCCGCTCAGCCATGAAACTCACTGGGTGACTTTGGGCCAGTCACTGACTCTCAGCCTAACCTACCTCACAGGGTTGTTGTGAGGATAAAATGGAGAGGAGGAGGATTATGTAAGCCGCCTTGGGTTCCTTGCAGGAAAAAAGGCGGGGTATAAATATAATAAATAAATAAAAATAAAACAAAACATACTTTGAATAATTGGAATGAGATTGCATAAAGGGTCTTTTGTAGTAGTATCTGGTTGAGTCATGACATATTTTACTCTTTTCTGATAAATATTCTGTAACTTGTATTGAAGCCCATATACTTTTGGTATTTCCATCAGGAAAGGAAAGATGAACTCAGTCTTTGAAATCCAAAATAACACATTACCTAACAGTAACATAGAATCTGTTTCCCCGGACCCTATCTTGGGGTTTAAGACCAACCACTAGAATTCTGAAATATCACAGTATTATTTTCTCTTATCTAAAAATCGTATCATGATCTTACAATCTCTGCATTAATCTTATTCCTGCTTCCAACATTTCACATTCTTTTCCAGACTGAATTTCTGAGTGCCTAGGGTCCCTTTACTTGCGTCCCTTCATCTACACTGAGGATGAGCTAGGAGGATTCTACCTACCTCTCTTTTTTTGCTGGGAAGATGAAAGTGCCAATGTGCTTGAGTATGGCCTTTAACAGAAGATGTTTGTGTGATGAGAAGATGCAGAAGGAAGATGTTGCATCATACCTCTTTTCTGTGGTGTTTCAGGGAGCCACTCCTTGGAGAACATCAGAGTCCCATGATGATGTGTAAAGGCATAACTTGCAAAACAAGTGACACAGTTGTCTGTCTTTCTCATCTGTTTGATCCCACTCTAACTTTGAAGCCTCATCCTTAACCCCAGATAGGTAACAGGTGGTTACAGTGATTCCAAAAGGTACTTATTTGTTTCCTACTAATAGTACAATAGGCACCAACTCATGTTAAGTAATGACACTAACTTCTTAATTTACATAAATTTATTCTGGCTACAGGACTTTGTGAGGAACAAATAATCTGAGACATTTCTGTGATCTTAGAAAGTTTGATTTAACTGACCTGTTTTTATCTTTGTCTTAGTTTGCATTTCTAAATACCTATCCCTATCCCATTTCAGAAAGCTCATATTACAACTTGTCTTTTTTACTAAGGCTCTGAGCGAATGCACACTTGTACAAGTGCCCCCCCAAAAGTTTTTTTTTTTTTTTTAAGAAGGTCTGTAAATCCATGGAATCCATGCAACTTGGAAAAAACCCTGTCTGCTGAGGAAACTGCAGGTCATTCCAAGGCAGTGTAGACAATACTGAGGTAGATGCACCAGTAGTCTGATTTGGTATAGGACATAAGGGTATATCTTGCATAAGGGAGCTCCACCGACCTGCCTCCTTCCAGAAATTAGTGTTTCCACTCATTTCGGGGCTTCATCTAGGGAGTGCTAAATCTCCCTTGTGTAAGTGGTGGGTCCTGCTTGCTTGTGCAATTGAATCTGCTGGACCCACTGCTTGCAAAAGGGTATTGGTGGGGGCGGAAGTGCCCCATTGGATACTGCCCAGAGAGAGACATTGCAGGAAGACTGAAGACCTACTTGTTTATTCTGTCCTCCTCCTGACTATGTCTTGCTGGACTGTTCTTCTCTGTAGCTACAATTATACTGTAGCAGGTTTTAGTAATGTCTCATTGCTGCTGTTCATGATTTCATGAATGTTTGCAGCCTTATTAATGTATTGACTTTTTATTATATGAATTTCAATGTTGTAAGCTACCGAGAGGGCTTCTGCCCAGGAATGGCAGCCTAGAAATATTTTAAATAAAATAATAATAATAATAATAAAAAAGAATACTAGGGAGATTTTGTGCCTGCATTTGTGCGATAAAACCTATACAATATGCCCCCCCCCCTTCAGGCTTTTTTTGCTGATACCATCAGTGGAGACTCTTCTCTCGGTGTCCCCACCATCAGAATTAGGCAAGCGGCAAAGGTGAGTGTGAAGGGAGGAAGGGAGGTAACCTAACCCCCTGCAGCGTAGGCAGGGACAAAAGGATGCTTGGATTGAACACCAATCCTGCAAGGTAGTCTGCCACCACCCCTTACGTCCAACTCAGCCTGAGCCAGGGGTCTCTCAGACCTTACAGGACACCCTTAAAGACTATGAAACAAAGGCCGAGGCCAGCACACTCTATTTCAAAGCCCTAAGCCTGAAATCTTAAAAACCAAGAGGAAAGCTCAGGACTTGGTACCAAGGCACAATTGGAATAAAGCACACACTTTCAATTATGATAGGTGGTAAGTTTATTTACAAAAAAGGAAAGGGAAGAGGGATAATGTACAACAAAGCAATATTTGGAAACAGTACTTACAAGGCAAAATAACTGATCTGGCTAAAACCTGCCTATAAGTACCAAAGCACGAGATGAGTCTTCAATAGGACAGGGTCAAACGGAGACAGATAAAACCCAAGACATAGATGAAGATGAAGACTAAGACTATGGACAGTTGTAGCCCCCCTAGTTTTATACCCCAAGCCCAAAATATTACCAGGGTTCTTGGGGGTGTGGTCAGAAAGTTCCCACAAACACTCAGCTGAACTTGTTCAGCCCGATTAGTGAGAGTGCTGCTGTGGTCTTGTAACCTGCCTGGGCAGCACAAGATAACACATGCAGATGGCCTAACAGATGTGTGCAGGCTCAGCCTCACGGAATGGAACTGAACAGGCTGCTGAGACACAGAAGGAAAATGGATTTCTTGATATTGAGTATCCATTTCTCTTTTCCCCACATTCAGCTTTCTGAAATCCCAAGCACCTTCCATCCAATGTATGAAGTGAACCAAACAAAATTGTTACCTATCTGCACTGTCAGATAGGTAACAATTGCAAATTCAATAGGTATAATAATTATCATCATGGAAAGGACCATGTTTTACATGCCCGTTAAGTATGTATGAATGAAAGAATGAATGAATATATTTATTACGGTCAATGACCAGCACCCAATAATAAAACAGCAACAGACAAAATAGAACATATAACGTGTAACCCCATTACATGTAGCTGTTAAAGATGAGGAGTCTGTCAGGAAAAAAAAGAGAGAGGGAGGTAGAAACTCTAATTCAGCACCACAATCATGGTTGAATACACAGGGATTCAAGCCCAGACTTTTAAGACCTAAGCACTCAAAGATCTCTGCCTAAATGGAGGGAGGGGCCTGTTAGCTTTGGTTTCTCTCACATTTGACTTTTTTTTTTAATGTCAAGTTCTATCCTTCCCATTTATCAAGAAATAAATGATATGGAGCCTTTCTAGTTGAGGCTGTTTAACCTGCTGTTTTTACTTCCTGTTTCATTGCAGAATTAAGATCAGAGCTCTGCATGGATTATTTTCCTTTCCTGCCTTTCTGTACTTTCTGCTACAGTGCAGATAGGTAACAATTTTGTTTGGTTCACTTCATAAATTGGATGGAAAGTACTTTCTGTACTTTCTAGGTGGCACTGTTCTATAGCAGAGTAACACAACTACACTAGTGGGTACTAGTTTCACTTTCACAAAAAATACTGGATTTGCTCCATTCCAAAATCCCCTGTGAAATAGGTTTAAAAAAACAAAAACAAAAACTTGGAGCGAAACTGGGCTGGACAACATCTTTCAAAGCATCCATGAAAAACTGTAAGTGAGGAATGATGGACACCCCTCCTCTAGTTTCCTGCATTGAGCAGGGGGTTGGACTCGATGGCCTTGTAGGCCCCTTCCAACTCTATGATCTATGAATAAACCTATGAAAAGTCCTCCAGAGAGTCTCACTTAGGACCTATTTCTTGGTGCCAATCAAAGAATTCCTTCCTCTTCCAGATTTATTTTTCTTTTTACATTTGAGTTTTAAACTGTTTTATCTGCTGCTTTCAATTGTTGATTTGTATTGTGATTTGATATTGTTTTAATGTTTTATATTTAGCATGAACAACTCTGGGGACTTTGTGCCTGAATGGTGATATATAAATATATAAGATGAATGAATGAATGAAATCCCTACTACAAATTTTGTGTACCAGCCTTTTCAAGAATTACCTCCCCCCACACGCTCCTGTGGGGGGGGGAGAGTTTGCGCAGGAGGGGGAGTGGAGGACGAGGTAGAGATGAGGTGATTTCACCTCCCTATCAGGGCCCGGGGCAAATTGCTTGTCCCCTGGGGATTGGCTCAAGGGGTGAGGCACTGAGGCTATATTTAGGCACAGGTGACCCCACCCCAAGCCTCTTTCTTTGCAGCTCCCTCCCTCCACGCCCTTGAAGCAGTGTGAGCTCCTCTGGTCACCTTTTACGGGGCCGAGTAGGAATTTTGGTTCATTGTCCTAATTGGCTCGGGGCAGTGTACCCGTTTCGCCTACTCCATACTGTGGATTTGGTGGTGGTTTTCTTGTTTTGGGTTGTTAGTTGAATTTGGTCACATTGGTTTTAGGTTAGGCGGTAAGTGCAGTGAATAGGTAGTGGGGGTTAGGGTTTCGGTGTGCATCCCATGGCACCTTTGAAGGTGATTGGTGAGAACCCAGGCCTCACCAATGTAGATGCCCTGTGGCTCCATTGCGGGGAGTTTGGGGCGCCTTCGGGGTCTGCACTGACAACCACCTTCCCCCCAGCACCCCGTGTGTGGAATTTGAGAGTGGCGAGTCACTGCGCCATCCTCGAGTTTGGGATGTTTTCGCCCTGATATGCTCCACTGGCCTTTTGGCCGGCCTTAGTTAATCCCGCACTTCTCCCTTCACAGAACTTCGATTCAATAAATGTGGCCCTGTTTTCAAACCATTACTGTTGTCTCGTCTCTTCATTTCCCCCTTTATCTGCGCAATGCGTACACATGGGACAAGATAGCATAACAAGACCAGTGTTTATTTCTGAATCGTTGCACAGGACTCTTATGAAATATATGTGTTATATACAAATGTGCCTGACACCAGGTTTATGTCTTCCTGAAATGAAATGCTTCTTCCACAGAATGAAGTCTAACTGCCTTTGTAAATGCAGTTTTGACCAATCTTATCAAATGGTCAAAAGAACAGTCACAGAGCTATCTGTAATGGTTTCAGCCCTTTTTCCAGCTGCCTTGGCTTCATGAATTGTTTACTTTTGGTAGCAGCTGTATTCCCAAGGAAAAGTAGTGTGAGTTGCAGATTATTCTCTGTGCGCATTGCACTAATTTGAGATGTGAGTCCACTGCCAGTGTTTGCATGTCTGAAATGAACCATTATCTTGCATACATATTCATTGTTGTTGTTTTGCTTCCCTAGACCAAGACAATTTTATTTTGAAATCATAACTGATGATAGCACACCCATGTTATCCATATCCATCACTGTAGCTCTCTCTTCACTGGTAGCTTAGCTTTCTCTGAAGAGCCTATAAGATGATCATGTGCAAGCCACGCTGTTAACATTCATTAACATCTTACCATCATTAGCTTCCTCAAGTGTCTTTACCTGCACTGAAATATCAAGCAAATGTTAGCCCTTTTAGTCTAAGAAGCCTTAGACCTACCGTCCTTTGCTCCTAACTTAGTTTCCTCAACCTTTCTTTGCTTTCTTTCCCTGTAGTTCTTTAATTCTGTCCAGCAAATCTCATAACTCCTGATCATCACTGTCATCCGAAGATGATGCTACAAATTATGGCTGCTTTTCTGCTGGACACTTTTGCAGCCCACCTTTTCCCCTCTTTTTTTGAAGCTGTTGTGACAAGGATTTCACATGATTCCTGTAACTGGCTTTTGCAGGATAATGCAGTTAAGGAGATGTTTAACTCTCCTTTTGAAATCATTGAGACTTGGAAGTGCTTAATTTGGGTTTGATGCACCATGGCTCATAATAACATTTTTTTAAAAAATGTGAAAACACTTTTTTCATCTATACTTCACTACATTATTTATAAAAATAACATGTGTTACAATCTAATTAATTCCAGGATTTATTGCATCTGCTAAAAATGTTTCTGAACACCCCCAAGCTTTCCATCTGCCAGATCAGTACCTGCTGTGGTTTGATTAGCAGATTTCATCTGGATTCACCACAGAATACTTTTTTCCTGTGTCACCTTGAATCTGGAGTTTCAAAGTTCTCTAGTATTCTGTCTACAGGAATCAGTAATTCAGATCCAAAGAAAGGTAGTATACATCTCTTCAAGGTCCTTCTACAAATGTATCCTCCACCCCATTTATCCCCTGTTCGTTGTGCATGTGTGTGTAAAGATAATTTGTAGTGTTGGGAAACTTATCCCACATGAATTCATTATTTCTTCGGATAATAGCAAACTCACCCATGTAAGCTTGGACAAGAGTTCTCCTTTTTTAAAAAGAACTCTCATTCCACATAAAAAAGGCTTTGCGCATGCACAATGTCAAAGTGCATCTTGGGAGCTGTAGGATGGAAAAGTGTAGTGTGTCGTGATGCTTCACCATATTGCATGCTCAGAAGCTCACAATCAAATACAAACTTAATAGCAAATTTGTAATATGCCAGTCCATACATCCCTTGTCCAGGCTCATTAAAAAGGTGCGCATTATGAATGGGCAAACTTCAAGCAGTGAGCCAGCTAATTACAAAATTAAATGGCATCACTAGTAATTTGGCGCTGATCTTCAATTTATTTTTGGTGGAAGGCACTTTTGTGCAAGTCTGCCCTGCTGATCCAGGGTCAAGGATCATGGCCAAGACCCCTGTTTGGTTGGTGCACCTCTGGTGTTCCCTACCTGAGCCCCCGTGTGCTCAAGAGAGGCTCTTAAAAGATGTTGTCTTGCCACACTGGGCGGTTCAGAGGCTTTCATAGGCAAGAGGTCACCAAAGAAACATAGAAAGCTGTGTGTGTGTGTCTGTTTTGCAAGCTTCGAATACACTCCTGTCCATGGTCTTATAAGATATAGTGAATTAATTCTGGATGTAGGAGAGAAAATCCCCCATTCCCATATCATGTGGAAAAGAAAGAAGCTGTGCTACATCCCCAGCCGATGATTGAGAATTTCTCCTTCCCCTAGAGAAATTCAGTGAAATGTTCTTCTTCATTTCTCTCCTCACAAATACGGAGAGGCCATCTCTAAAATATTTCCATTTCCTTGCATGGAGGATCTTCCATAAGGAGAGGTGGACAGTTGGCAGGATAAGCTGTGGGGGTTCTCTGTGACTTCTGCTGACTCACAATGTTCTGGGTCCTGGTTGCATGAGATGTGACAGAGCTATACAGCCATCTTTTCCTTTGATATGCTTGTTGCAGGATCTGGCATAGAGTTTCCATAGAACTGTTTTGATTTCCTTGTTCCTCATGCTATAAATTATTGGATTCATCACTGGGGGGAGAACACAGTAAGCCATGGCAATGATACTGTCCAGACCTGCCAGGGAGCTGGAAGTTGTTTTTAGATTGGCAGCTATGCCCGTGAAGAGAAATAAAGAAACAACAATGAGGTGAGGGATACAAGTAGAGAAGGCTTTCTCTCTTCCCTGTGCAGAGGGGATTCTGAAAACTGTTTTGAAGATCTCCACATAAGATACAACTATGTAACCAAAGCAGCCGAGTCCTAAACATGCACTAAAGCTAAGAGCCACAACTTCAATAAGGTACAAGTCAGAGCAGGAGAGCTTGAGTAGTTGGGGTATCTCACAGAAGAACTGATTGATGATGTTGGAGCAAAAGGGGACTGAAAATGTGGCTCCAGTGTGTATTGTTGCATAGAGAAGACCACTGATCCATGTGATAGCTGCCATTTGGATGCATGCTTCCTTATTCACTACCATCTCATAATGTAAGGGGTCACAAATGGCAATGTGTCGGTCATATGCCATGGCAGTGAGAAGAAAAAAATCTGATGCCATGAAGAAAAAGAGGAAGTAGACTTGAATGATGCATTCTGAATAAGATATCAACCGGGTGTTCATGAGAGAGTTAGCCATAGCTTTAATTATTGTGACTGAGATATATCCAAGGTCCATAATTGACAAATTTGCCAGGAAGAAATACATGGGGCTGTGAAGATGGGAATCTGTGACCACAGCTGTGAGGATGAGAATGTTTCCTATTAATGCTGCTAGATAAATCAGTAGAAAGATCACGAAGTATACAAGTTGTATCTCCCGAACTTCAGAGAATCCCAACAGTAGGAATTCATTAATGGTGCTTTCATTGGACATTTTCTCCTTAAAACATTTTGCCCTGCAGAAAAATAGATTGGAATCCATAATTCAGATTAGAAAGGTGGAATGGTCTCACTCTTATTCACATATTCTCCACATAGTAAAACAAAAATGCCTCATTTTCCAAACAGGAAAAAGAAAAGGAAAGGACAAGTACTTACTTTCTCTATCTCTTGCACTTATTCCCTCTCCCTTAGTGTCAAATCTCAGGGCTACATAATAAGTTTGATCGGCAGTACTTTACATTTGGGGCAGATAAGAAGCAGTATTTAACAAAATGCATAATTAATGTATTGAGTTCATTGCCATGAAATGTGGTGATAGCCACTAGCCTAGATGTGTTTTTTTTTAAAGGCTAAGACCAGGGGTGCAGAACCTGTAGCCCTCCAGATGTTGTTGAACTTCAATTCCCATCATCTCCATCCAGCATGGCCAAAGATCAGGTATGATCATGGGAGTTGAAGTCCACCAACATCTAAGCCACCCCTAGCTTAGACAAATCCAAGTCCAGAGGCAGTAGACTTCTGAATAGCAAGTGCTGGAGTCAAACACAATGTTTGTTGTTTTCACGTTGCCCTATTATGTAACCTTCTTAAAGGCATCTGGCTCCCGAGATCAGGTTCTGTTGGATACAGAATGTTAATGGACCCTTGGCCTCATACAACATGGCACATTCAATGTGTTTTGGTAGGTACACTTTCTTCTTAGCAAAACAAACATACAAATACTAATGGTTCCCAACCTATTTAACAGCCCACTTGAGTGTCTTGCATCCATCCATGCCAGTAATTCCTTATACAATTGAAGTATTTCTAATTCATTGGATTGAGTTAGATATCTGTGCCCATGTTCTTATATTTTTTTTCCAAAGAAGAGGTATTTAAGCTGTCTCTCCTCTTTTCACCAAAGACTACTGTTTGCTATTCATATTTAATTAATTTCAATATTATCCCCAAATTCTCAGTATAAGGACAAGACCATCTTCTATGCCTTCTGGGGGGTGGGGGGTGTTCCCGGGGGCAGGGGGCAGAGGAGCAAGGCACCACTGTCCTCCGAGGAATCCTGGGGGTGCTTCAGCCTCTCCTCCTCATGAGGAGGGAAGAAACATTGAGAGGGCTGATTCAACACTTCCATTTCAAATAGATACGTTAATATAAGTGGTCCATATAGCTAAATCAGCATCTGCTGATTTAAATCAGCTAAATCAGATAAAATGAAGATGAGGAGGATTATGTAAGCCGCCTTGGGTTCCTTTCAGGAAAAAAGGCGGGGTATAAATATAATAAATAAATAAATAAATAGATCACAGTAGCGGAGGCCTCATAGAAAAGATGAACCTTCCTTTTCGGAGCCTGAACAGGGGCTCTGGGGCTTGCCATGTTTTGGTTATATAGGGGTCGACCAAAATGACCATTCTCAAGTGGTGAATTAGTGTAATTTTGAGGGCCACAATTTGCCGTATGAAATGGTTTCAGGGAAATGGTGACTCACCATGATGGCTTTGAATTTGGCTTCAGCAGCCCAACAGCAGGAATGGAGCATTTCGATCCTTCTCAGGGGGGGGGGGATGTAACTCTAGGCAGCCTGGAAAGGAAGAATGGTGATGGATTTGGGTTTGGCCAGGGCTCTGCTCCTTTGCTGCTCCTTTGGCTGATGGCGAAACTAGTCTTTTAGGAGTTAAAGGCCTCCCCCGTATTGTCCTTTTCCCCATTCCAAGGTATGCTCAAATCCACCCGCAAACAAAAAAGGGGTGAACTTAAGAATTGGGAGAAAAGGGACCAGCACTAGTGTAAATATAGACTTGTTGCTCCCTGTTGTTAACTAAAGGATATATTAATGTGAATCAATAGTCATCTGGATCAGAGTCAATTTTATGTAAACATCCAAAATTAATGGTTTGATCAGAACTTGGCAACAATTCAAACTTTGTGGATCTCATGGTCCATGTGGAGTGTGATTTCAGCTTATGGACTACGTACTAACAGGTGTTAGCCTGTTATTGCAGTGACCACCTGTTAGGAAGGGAGATGGGAACACAAGTTTTAACTTAAAATGCCCCCACCTATCCAACCTGTTATCAAATGACCCCCCCCCAGTTAAATAAAAAGAGCTTGTGAGAGTTAGAGCAACTCAGTGGGTAGGTGCAGAGATGGATTGAAATAATGTGCAAAGAGATATTACACACCAAATAAGAAATCAGATAAATCAAGGGGAGGGAAGAAGGGATATTTATCTGCTTCAGTAAAAGTACAAGTACAATACCTTTCACAGGTTTGAAATTCAGTTGCAGGAACGAATAGGTCCAGAACACATGGGGACCTTCAGGATAATAATAATAATAATAATAATAATAATAATAATAATAATAATAATAATAATAATAATAATAATAATAATAATATAGAAATCATGGGTTCCACTTTGTCGTAATGAAATCCTTAGAAATTATCCCACTGCTCACAATGATAGAGCCTTTTAATGACTGTGTTGCTATCTAAATATGTCTTCATATAACATCTCTGTCCTCCCAGAAGAGAACAAGAAGTTGGGGCCTTTGGGAAAGATATAAACCAGCTTATTATCAGGGGTAATGGAGGCTCATCAGCAGGAGAAACAGGTGCTGCGTTCTCCCCTCTGTAAGTGTTTCAAAATACTGAGAAACCCCGAACTGACAGTAAATGACCATTATTTATTTATTTATTTATTATATTTATACCCCGCCTTTTTTCCTGCAAGGAACCCAGGATGACTTACATAATCCTCCTCCTCCTCTCCATTTTATTTTCACAACAACCCTGTGAGGAAGGTTAGGCTGAGAGTCAGTGACTAGCCCAAAGTCACCCCATGAGCTTTGTACATTGAGTGGAAAGATCTGAATATGAGCTTGTCAGCATGTTTGGTTGAATGAGCTTACAGCTCTCAAAGGATATTGTCTCTACTCGTGGAGTCAGGCAAGGTTGTGTACTTGCTCCTATACTATTTAATTTATACTTGGCAGATCTTCCCACTGTGTTAGGTTCATTACCCTCCCATCCACCCAAGCTTGGTTCCTCTAGGATCTTTGTCCTCTTGTATGCTGATGATGCAGTACTGATCTCTCAGACACGTCTGGGCCTTCAGAGACTGTTGAACGGATTTGTTCTCTATTGCCAGGAAAATCTTCTAACTATTAATTACGTGAAATCCAAGGTTCTGGTCTTCTCTAAAAGGAAGGTTAGACATTGCTGGACTGTGAATACAGCTCTCCTGCAATTGGGAACTCTGTTAAGGTAGCCCCCCAGTTATGGAATCAGCTCCCCACTGAGACCCGCCTGGCGCCAACCTTACTATCTTTTTGGCACCAGGTTAAGACTTCCCTCTATGCCAAGGCATTTAGTGAGGAGCTTGGAATAGCACGGAGGGGATTGTCACCTGTAGGCTCAGTTTTATCGGCTTTTGTATTGTTATTTTAAACTGTGTTTTTAAATTTGGTTTTTAATTTTTAAACTATTTTGTATGTTTTTATTGTTGTTTTTTTGTATAGAGTGTTGTGAACCACCCAGAGAGCTTCGGCTGTGGGGCGGTATATAAATGAAATAAATGAAATGAAATGTAAGCGCATTCTGCGTAGGGATGAACAAGAATTGTGTTTGTGTTCAAAAACCAACAAACCTGAGTGTGAACGCAATGACTTTTGGGGGGGGGGGGAGAGCTTGCACATTCTCGACCTTGCAATCATGTTTGCACAATGTGTCCTTTCTGAAAAATGTGCACTAGAAATGCACATTTTTTCTCTGCAAAGGACACATTGTCACATTTTAATCAATGGGGGGTGGGGAGTGTACTTTTGGATGTATATTTGGAAGAATGTGCATTTTTCCTCTTTAAAAATGTCATGTGCACCTGTCCTGTTAAAAAATAATAATAATAACATTAAAAGATGCTCACATCCAGGAATGAGAACAAGATGAAATGAACATTGTGGTGGGAAATGGAGAACCTCAATGAGCTGGAACATTGCTTCTTCTCCTGTGCCTATTTCCATGGAATGTTCCTACAAGCCCCTATTCCTATCTTCATACTCGGCATGAAAAGATCTGTAATGTAACTGGGTTGTGGGGACTTTGGGGGGCAGGGTGTGCATGCTTGCACACACACTGTCCCCACTGTACTTGAATCCAGATTGCAGAGGAACATCAGTATTAAGTCCTCTAGTCTCAAATTAAGTGTGATGTGAGTTGATCAGATTGTATCACAGAGGCCAGACTGTGTTAAAGAGAAGCACGACCTTACTTTAGTATGGAATGTTGTCATGTTATATGGTGTTTGGTCAGTACAGTGTGTTTGTGTATTAAGTATAAGTACATATTCCTCCTGCACCCCCTCCCCTCATGATCGATTGAAATGAATCAGGAATAACCTGTTTCTCTGGGTGTTAGGGGTGTTCAAGAGTACTTGCCATCCTTTGAGACCACCAGGCACCTTGGCGCCCCTCTTGTTTGGGGATGCTTCACAGCTCATTTGGCTGCCAGGGGTGGGGGAAGTTGCCAGGGGGTATGCAGATGTGTTTCATTGTGAGCCTCATTGCAGGAAACAATTTATTTATTTCTTATATTTATTTATCGCCCATCTGGCCGGCCACCCGGCCACCCTGGGCGATGTACAATTAAAATAATACAGTAAAACAATACAATAAAATATGATAATTAAAACAGTATTAAAAAATTATTTTAAAATCCTAACCCACCCCATATTCCCGCCTGAACAGCCATGTTTTTAATGCACAGCGGAAGCTCATCACAGAGGGGGCATGGCGAAGGTCACTAGGGAGGGAGTTCCATAATGTGGGGGCCGCCACAGAGAAGGCCCTCTTCCTAGTCCCCACCAGCCTGGCTGCTCTGGCTAATGGGATAAAGAGAAGGCCATCTGTGGCAGATCTTGTTGAGCAGCCTACTTGATGTTGCTGGAGGCGCTCCTTGAGATAAACCAGGCCGGAGCCGTGTAGGGTTTTAAAGGTCAAAACCAACACCTTGAATTCGGCTCGGCAAGCAACTGGTAGCCAGTGCAACTCATTAAGCACTGGCGTGATGTGATCACGCCGACGGCTGCCTTTAATCAGGCGAGCCGTTGGCGTTCTGTACCAGCTGAAGCTTCCGAACCATCTTCCAGGGTAACCCCACGTAGAGCGCATTACAGTAGTCTAGGCGGGAGGAGACCAAGGCATGAACCACTGATGGGAGCAGATGATTAGGAAGGTAGGGGCGCAGCTGCCATATCAGATGGAATTAATACAGCGCTGCCCGGCTCACAGCTGCCACCTGAGCCTCCATGGACAGCTGGGAGTCTAGAATGACCCCCAAGCTGCAGATCTGGTCCTTCAGGGGTAGATGTACCCCATTCAGCACCAGGTCAATATCCCTTAACCTTCCCTTGTCTCCCACCAGAAGTACCTCGGTCTTGTTGGGGTTCAGTTTCAACATGTTCCTTCCCATCCAGCCACCCACTGCCTCCAGGCACTTGGACAGGGTCTCAACGGCCAACCTCGGTGAGGACTTGAAAGAGAGGTAGAGCTGCGTGTCATCCGCATATTGATGACATCACACCCCAGACCTCCTGATGATAGCTCCCAGCGGCTTTAGGTAGATGTTGAATAGCATCAGGGAGAGGATGGAACCCTGCGGCACCCCACAAGCGAGCAGCCGAGGGTCCGAAGCCTCCTCCCCAAGAACTACCCTCTGGTACCTTCCAGAGAGGAAGGACCGGAACCACTGTAATACAGTGCCTCTGATACCCAACCCCTCCAGGCAGTCCAGGAGGATACCGTGGTCCACGGTATCAAAAGCCGCTGAGAGATCGAGGAGGACTAGAAAGGAGCATTTGCCCCTATCCAAGGCCCTCCTCATATCATCCACCAAGGCGACCAAGGCCATTTCCGTCCCATGTCCAGGCCTGAAGCCCGACTGGCATGGATCTAAGTAATCGGCTTCATCCAAGTGTGCCTTCAACTGAGCCCCCACCACTCGCTCAATCACCTTGCCCAGAAATGGCAAATTGGAGACTGGGCGAAAGTTGTTCAGGTCTTGGGGATCCAAGGAGGGCTTCTTTAAAAGTGGTCTTACTGCAGCCTCCTTAAGGGCTGATGGGGCCACTCCCTCATCGAGGGAGGCATTCACCACCGCCCTGATCCCCTCACCCAGTCTCTCCCTGCAGCTCATAACGAGCCAGGATGGGCAAGGATCAAGCAAGCAGGTGGTTGGCTTCACAGATGAAAGCACCTTGTCCACTTCATCAGAAGGAAGAGGCTGGAACCGATCCCACAAGACCGGTCTACCATTGGCCTCCTCCTGCTCACTTCCTGTATCCACGACAAGCGAAATCCCACTCCTAATCCAATCAATTTTATCCTCAAAGTGCTTCGCTAAATCATTGGAGCTGAATCATTGTTCATTGTGCATGTCTTATTCTTTCCCACTGTATTCCCAAAAGATTCTAAGCAACAGAGGCACCACTACACATGAGTGATACTCCTGGGTAAAATCCACTGGAGGCATCTCCTGGCTGAGGCTCATTAATGTGTGTGAAGTTGAAACACAAATATAGCCCAGAATTTCATCCTATCTGTATTTTGGCTTTCTGGATTTTTCTGGATGCTATTTTTAAGCAGAATGTCTATTCTAAGTTAAGAAAAGAAGAAGAAACCACCCCCCTCATTTTTCCAACATGCCTAGTAATTTAGCAATTTATCCAGTAATTTACCAAAATTCACAATGTTCTCCATATTGGGAACAAAAAGAACTAAAAAGAAGAAGAATGAATGTGGGAGAAACTGAAACTGTCAGATACGTTCATCTAGGCCCAGGGCTTAGGATGTTTTAAATATGTTTTTAAGATGTTTTAAGATGTTTTAAGGATGTTTTAAGATGTTTTAATAGCATATATTGTGTTGTTTTAGTTTAGGTATTTTATATTTTCTGTTGTTCCCCGCCTCGATCTGGATGGAGAGGCGGGTAATAAATAAAATATTATTATTATTATTATTATTATTATTATTATTATTATTATTATTTGAGTGCTTCACTTTTAACTGTTGGTTTGAATTCCTGTATATTAACTATGTTAGTGCCAAATTAGGGTTGCCACCTCTCTCTCTCTCTCTCTCTTTCTCTCTCTTCTGACAGGCTCCTCATCTTTAGCACCTATGTGGCAGGCAGGTACATCATGGTCCTCTCCATCCTGGGAACAGCTGTACCTATTCAAGCAGGCTGGTGTAGCTGGGTAAGAATTTGTTTCAGTTTATTTTTGATAAGAACTTAGCAAAATTCATAACGTTCTTCATATTGTGGAGAGAAAGAACCTGGGATTTAAAAAATTAAAGTTGAAGAAAGGGCACGTTCTAGATTTGCCCATCCCTAGCAATATGTGTGCGCCAAATTTGCTCATTCCAACTTGTGCATAAGAATTTAAAAATGTCAATAGCTTTTTCCAGGAGTGAGTAATTGCAGCTCAGGTGCCCTTTCACACATGCAGATGCATGTGCACACTCACACAATAATGGGGAGTGTAAAATACAATAAAAAAGAAAACACTGTGTATCTTTCTCAAAAGCCTCCCAGAAAATAAAAGAAATAAAAACACAGACCTTCAAATTTATGTATTTCTATTTATAGCACACCTCATTTGAAAAGCAAAAGAAATCCTAGGAAAATAGAATAAAACAGACATCTTTACAAATACCAGGAATGCAGATCATTCTGGATCTCCAACAAATGCATTCTCCAATGTGTTTTATTTAACATCCTCCAGCACATTAAGATTTCTAGTAGTTATTGAATGGCATCCATCTGGCCACTTTCCATTGTAACCAATTGATTGGGAATATGCTCTGAAAATCATTCAGTTCTCTTAATTAAATATTATTAGATTGCAATTGATACAACAAAAATCGATTGGATGACAGTATGATTGAAATGTTAAGTTTGGCTGACTGTTGCACACTACCAGTGCAATTAGGGAAAGGACTAACCGATGCACATGCTTTGTGATTACTACTTTATAACAGCTTTTTGGAAACACACATGTAGATATTCCAATTTAACATAGGAAGTCACACACTTCTTTACATTTCTTCATGCTATTCTATGGCTGCAATCCCATAAATTTACCTGGGGGCAAGCCCTCTTAGACTCAGTTGGACTAATTTCTGAGTACATATGTACAGGGTGGTGCTATAGGTATTTTCCTAGGAAGATGGGGTTTATCTGAGAAGAAACAATGTTGGCTTTGCTGTTTTCTTGTTCCAGTCAAATCAAAATTAAGATGGAAAATAAGATACCCTGCTGATATACAAGGCTGGATTTGAGAAGTGTATATCTAGCCCCTTGGGAAAAACAAGCTTCCCCTTCTGCCCACATGCTAGGGGCTTCAGCTTCCCCTTCCAGTAGCATCCCACCTTGTTGCTCAAAGAACCTCCAAACAAGGGGTCCACCAGATTGGGAGTCCATGAAGCATAAAGGTTTTCCTTCATAAGGAATCAACCTCCATGAGCGATGTAAGTGTTCGTCCCTCACATACAAGGGGTTGGATCCCTCCTAATAATAAAGGTACAAATGTGTGACAAATGTGTAAAGAAAGTTGTATTTCCAGCTATCTGTGATGAATATGCTATGATGGCCTCAACCTTTTGGAAAGCAGACATTTTCTCATAAGATTTCTAACTGTCTTTTTCATCTCTGCATTGCGCAAAGTGAAAATCATCGAGTTCAGCATTGGTGTCAAAAGAGAGTAGAGGACTGAGGCAATCTTATCTCCTGGGAATACCCTGAAGGGCCGGTCATAAACTATCATCCCTGGAACAAAATTTAAGCTCATGACCATAACCTGTGCAGCACAGGTGGAAAGAGCTTTGTGTTTCCCTCCTGTGACATGTGTTCTAATCTTCACCAAGATGACAGTGTATGACACAAGTAAGGAAAAGAAGATTAACGTCAGGAATAGTCCACTGTTACAAACCATCAGCAGCTCTGTGACGTAGATGTCAGTACAGGCCAGTTTGATGAGCTGAGGGATGTCACAGAAGAAATTATCCAGAATGTTGGAATCACAGAAGGGCAGTTGAATAAGAATTCCAATTTGGACAATGGAGTGAGCAAAGCCACCCAACCATGCTCCTGCCACCAAACCTATGCAAACACCTCGGTTCATGATAATTAGGTATTGCAGTGGCTTGTAGATAGCTATGTACCTGTCAACGGCCAGAGCAACCAGTAAGAATACCACTGCACCCCCTGTTAAATGGATGAAGAAGATCTGTATGATGCACCAGTTATAAGAGATGGTATGGGTATGGGAGAAGAGGTCCCACAGCATTTTGAGTGATGTGACTGAGGATTCACTGATGTCTATGACAGCCAAGTTAACTAGCAGAAAGTACATGGGTGTGTGGAGGTTGGGTGTGCTTATCACAGTTATTATAATGGTGAGGTTTCCAAGCCAGGTTGTGCTGTAGATGATGAGGAAAAGGAAGAAGAGAAGGGTCTGTACTCTGGGATTCTGTGAGAGGCCCCGGAGGATAAATTCTGTCACTTCTGTGCTGTTCTTCTCCATTTGAGTATCCTGTTGAAAAACTAACAAGTAGGGAGCAGGTCCCCCCACCAGAAATATATATATATATATATATATATATATATATAAGCCTGACTTTAGTAACACTTTATCTGGATAGCATAAGTGATCACTAAAATGATTCCTTGTTTTCTTTACAGTATTCAAAAGTAGGAATATCTGACTTCTGTTAAGTCATTTAGGGTGCAATCCTATGGCCGCTAGACAGAGTCTAGACAGTCACAGCCATTGGAGAATCTGGAGTCCCAGCTCTGACTTCGGAAACATGTTCTGAAGTTGGAGCTGGGACTCTGAACACAGAGCATCCCCACTCCGTCCTCACAGCTGGCATGGAAAGAACCGCACCTGCTGCAGCTCCCAAGGTAGCAAGAGCAACCTCAGAGATGGAGTGTTGTGGGCCTTCTGGTGGGGTGGGGTGGGGTGGGGTGGGGTGGGGAAGGGCAGGGGCGGGCTCCGCCAGCATATATAGTATCCTGGCGGCACCTCAGCCTCCTCTCCTTGTGCTCCAGGGCAAAACACTTAGATGGCCAAAATGGGATGTCTGTGTTCTGCAGGGCAGGAGAAGCGCAGAGGCAACCTTGGCCTCCACACTCCATAGGATGTCCATAAGCTTCCAAGTTCAGAGGGTTACAGGCAGCCACATTGGATTGTGCTGTTATTTGATAACCAATGGTGTTTTAATGTCGTTTGAAGAAGTCACGGGCACCATGCATATTCTTAGATTCTAGAGACCAATGCACTATTATTATTAAAATATGTTAAAATTACCTTTAGTACTGAAAATGTTTTAAAACTTTAGTTAGTTAGTCCAGCAATTCCTACTGCTGCTGCTGCTGCTACTACTCATATGGTGACAACTATTGCTCCTAGTCCTAGGCTGAAATCCTATACACACCTACTCAGGCTTACTACTGAGTAGACATGCATAGGACTGTGCTGTTATTCTACTATTATTTATTGATTTTGAGCACCCATACGAACAAGCACCCACATTCAGTACATTGTTCTTTTTTTCTTTCTGCTTTATTAAAAGGAAACTAACAATCTCATTAAAAGTAAAGGAATATCTATGAATTGTTTCATGAATTCAAGTTTGAATTTATGAATGAACCATGGTTAACCAGTCCATACATACTCTGATGTAACTGTTATACTTTACGTTCATATGATACATATTGTATACATTTTTTTCAAGGATTATAAAGTCAACTTCAACTCTATTGACTACATTCCTTCTCATGGTCTCCTGTTATTTCATTGTCAAATATAGCCAATATGTGACCAGTAGTAGACAATTCAACCATGGTCCATAAACCCATAATTTTGCTAAGACTGCTGTTCCAAGTTCAGTCTTCAATTTATTAAAATCATGAAAGGATTTGTGTTACAAAAAACACTTTGAGACCAGTAGATGTAAGACTCTATATGTGTAAAATGATGATGTTAAAAAAATTTGAGCCAGTGTTGATGATTTCAATTTGCTGTTTATACCACAGCATTTTGTTTATAGCATAGCAGCCCAACCCAATCCAGGCTGAATTCCAATCATCTAAGAGAAGGACAGATCTTTCTACTTGGTGATCATACATGTTCAGACAAATAATGCAATTCACTGCAAACAGAATGCCACTTAAACCACATCTTATGCATTAAATATAATTCGACACTACCTTTAACATCGTCAGGGACATGTTGAGATGAACATTAGAAATCTTGCTATTTCAAAACTGAAAAAAGAATCAAGTCCCATGTATTTGTGTTCTCCCTTCGAGAAAGATGTATTCCAGTTGCTAGAGTTTGCAATACGTTACTTTGAGACCTCTGAATCTCTTGCTTATTTTTTTGTTCAAACCTAATTGCTTTTAGTGATTCTTCTTTTCAGACTATGAACAGCTGTATATGATTAACAGTATATTTTAAAGTAATAAAATTGTGACTCCATCCTTGAAACTCCAAAACTTGCACTTATAACTATTGTCTTTCCTGTAAGCATACATGGAGAATAACATTACAGTCTCCTGTATGGTGAGATTGCCCATTGTCTCCTAGTCCTAACAATAAAAGAGATGGTGGTAGACTTGTATCCAAAGGTAGCTCTAGTTTTGCACCAGGTGTCACCCCTATTCATGTGTCCACAAAGAACAGAGATGTTATGAATTTACTGGTGAGCTGCGTCATAATGTGAAGAATGTTGGCAAAGAAGCTAGGGAATCAAAACACCAGGGAGATCATTGAAGTGCTTGGTAACTGGGCAGAAAGGTGGTTTAACAGATGCCTCGCCAATATACTCACCAAGACAGAGGGCAGAGCGAGCAGACAGAAAACACTCTATTCATCTGAAGTGTATAGTTATGGTGTGCCTTTGCAAGCCTCCTGCATTCACACATTACATCAGGCCACCACAAATCAACCTAAACCAATGCTGGTTTCAGCCGTAACATGTTTATTGTGCCTTAAGCATTCATGGACTAGAGCCCTTTTTGTTTTTTTCATAAATGTTGGGACCCAAATGTCATGAAGTGTAGTGAGTAGCAGTAGGTCTGTCACATTTCTATGCAAACTATGGTTTTATACAAGATAATAAGAGTTAACATCATTTCTAACTTCAGAATTCCAATAATTCTGCTAGAGAATTTAGTCACATCAGAATTCTGAAAGACTTGATTAGCAATAGCTCTTTTCAGACAAAATCCCCCATGAATTCAGTGAATGCATGAGGAGGGAGTGGAGCCTGTACTGGCTAGCCTGTGTCCCTGATGTAAATGTGTTCTCCTGACCATGTCCCACAAAAGGACAGTGAAAGGCATGTAGGGGCTACAGTGATGCAATCATGAACTCCAATGATGCAAGGTTCCCACTCATAAGTGGAAGCCCCTTCAGGTACATAGTGAGCACACATCGAGCCCCTTTTCTTGTGTTCATCTGAACACATAGCTCTCAGGATCATGATCAAAGCAGTGAACAGCCAGTGTAGTCCTGAACCCTGATCATATGTTCTGTGAACGTGTGGGGGATTTTGTTGAAAATGGTATAAGATTTCTCTCAAATGAAGATTCTACTTTTTGAATGCAGAGTTTTTCTTCTTAGCTTCCTAATAGCTTTTTTTTTTTCTTTTTCATTTCTGTATTTCTCAGAGTAAAGGACATAGGCTTCAACATTGGGGTGATGAGAGTGTACATCATGGAAACTGTCTTGTCTCCTGGAAATATCTTAAAAGGATAGTCATAAATAAATATTGCCGGTCCAAAAATGTCATGCCAGTACCGCTATCTGTGCACCACAAGTAGAAAGTGCTTTGTGTTTTCCTTCTGTGACATGTGTTCTAATCTTCACCAAAATAATAGTATATGATACAAGTAAGATAAAGAACATCACTGCAACAATTAGTCCACTGTTAGTGGATTTCCACAATTGACCTTCCTGATCACAGATGCAACTTCATCAATGATACCACACCACTCACAGAAGTGGACCCCTCACCTCTTGTGACCAAAAAACCCCCAGAAGGGCAAATAAGCCAAGGACTGCATTGCATGCATGATTAATTAGTTGCCCAGTAGTAACAAATTATATTATGAGGTAGCCTGAGTTATAGAGATGAGGGAGAAATTTGTTCAACAAAATTTGGAGCAAAATTGTTACCTAATTTTGCACTGTTGAACCACTATGCAAACTGAAATTCAGTTATCCTTCAAAATTCACACTCTTCCAAATTTTGCAGTGGAGTTCTCCATATATATATATATATATATATATATATATATATATATGCATATACAGTCATGCCTTGGACTGAGAGCATAATTCGTTCCGGAAACGTGCTTGTAATCCAAAACACTCTTATATCAAAACGAAATCCCCCCAAAAAAATTTGTACACAGATTTTTAATTTAAGCCATAGTACAGTACAGTAATACCTTGGATTATGAGTAACCCGGTGTGCGAGCATTTTGAAAGACGAGCAAAAAATTTTTAAATTTTTTGACTCGCTGAACGAGCGAGGTCTTGAAAAACAAGCACACCGGGTTACTCACTGCTGGCTCTGGGCGGCTCCACGCTACGTGGAGCCGCCCGGGAGCCGGCGCAGAGTGAGCGCCCACGCCTGGCCTCCGCGGCTCCCTGCCAGGGAACCGGAAAAGCACTGCCGCCTCCATGCGTGGAGGCGCTCCCACCGCTCCCCACCTTTTCTTTTTCAGTGGCGGCTCGCCGCAGACAGCCCGTGCTGTGCCTCGCCTCATGGGAAGCCTTCACCTCCTGGACTCTCGGCCGGCCCAGCAGCGAGCCAGCCGGCGAGCCACGCCTCAGGTAAGCCCCGTCTCCTGCAGAGATGGAGGCAGAGGTGGAGATCGGGAGCCAGCGCATCAAAGCAAGTTTCCCCATTAGAAATAATGGGAACTCCACTGATTCATTCCACAACCATTTAATCACTGCTTTGCCGGCTCCCTTCATGGGGCAAAGCAGTGATTAAATGGTTGTGGAACTAATCATCTGAGTTCCCATTATTTCTAATGGGGAAACTCGCTTTGATGTACGAGTATTTTGGATCACGAGCATGGTTCTGGAACGAATTATGCTCGTAATCCAAGGTACTACTGTACTTGTATTGCAAGACGTCACTTGGCAGCTATCTTTCTGTTACAGCTAACATCGACAGTGAAATCCAGCATCGTCTGAGCTCCGCAAGTGCCGCATTTTCTTGAATGAAACATAGAGTGTTCGAGGATCGGGATATTTGTAAGAAGACCAAAACACTGGTTTATGAAGCCATTGTATTACCAACTTTATTGTATGCCTGCGAAACATGGACTATCTATAAACGTCACTTCCACCTCCTTGAAAGGTTTCATCAACGTTGCCTCCGGAAAATCCTGCAAATTACTTGGGAAGATAGGCGAACGAATGTCAGTGTACTGGAAGAAGCAAAGACTACTAGCATTGAAAAAAATGATCCTTCAACGCCAACTTCAGTGGACCGGTCATGTTGTTCGAATGCCTGACTGCCATCTCCCAAAGCAGTTACTTTACTCCCAACTCAAGGATGGAAAGCGGAATATCGGTGGTCAATATAAGAGGTTTAAAGATGTTCATAAGGCTAATCTAAAAAAATGCAATATAAACATCGAAAACTGGGAAGCTCTGGCCCATGAATGATCTAAATGGAGGTTGGCCTTTCACAAAGGTTCCATGGACTTTGAAGAAGCCCGAGTGCAAGGTGAAAGGGAGAAACGTGCTAAGCGAAAAGCACGTCAAATGAATCCTTTACAGGACCATCTTCTATCAGGTAACATGTGTCCTCACTGTGGGAAGCTGTGTGGATCTAGAATTGGCCTCCACAGTCACTTACGGACCCATCGCTAGAGTCTACACAATCTTCTTTAGAATTTCCTCCTTTTATCCCGGAAGACAATCTTACTCGGTCACGAGTGATCGCCTGATGATGATGATCAAGTCCAAAAAAATTAAATAAATATTTAAAAATTTGCTTGTCTTGCAAAACGCTCTCACACCAAGTTACTTGCAATCCAAGGTATTACTGTATTTGGGAAAGTAGCATTCAAATGTGCGGTATAGTAGGAGCAATGTATGAAAAAATGTGTATGTTAGGAAACAATACATACAAAAATACATGTATTAGAAAAAATGTTGGCAAAAATGAATTTTTTTGAATTTTTGAATTCAATTATTCAAAAATTATGAATTTTTATGTGATCTTTAAAAGACAAAAAATATTCTCAAAGTTTGAGATGAAATGAATTGAAGACAGGGGAAACTCTCAAAGTTTGAGATGAACCAAACTTAATATTGGACAAATGAGAAACTGAGAGAAACTGAAATTGACATATGTGTCCGTGCCTACCTCTAAAGTCCTTGGGAATTACACTATGTGATGACATAGCATTATTCCTAGGGGCATTAGTGGCCCCATTTTGAATGTGACTGGATGTGGCTGACACACTTCCAGATGCTCAGCTGAGACATGGTTTCACTTTTAAAATTGACAGAAACATTTTTAAAAGAAAAAAAAAAAAGCCCTCAGATCACCTCATAATACAATTTTGTATGTACTACTTCCCCTCTTGCACCTGAACATTTGCTCTCCTTCCACAATTGTCTGCTTTGCACCCAATCTTTAGGAGATTTCTGCCCCCACCCCGATGGCCCTCCTGCTGAATGTTGTGAATTTCAGGTGGGCCAGATATTCAGCCCAGCTCTAGTATCCAGTCCAAATATGGTGAAACTGTTTCATTGTTTCATTGAACTCCCTACAGATGTGGGATTTTTGCTCTCAGATTCAACAAAGTTCTATGAACAGTAATGTCTGTTATTCCGACATTATGTTGGTTCGGCTATTCTGTGTGACATAATTTTTCCAATCAGTTTTCTGAGACTTTTTTTCATTTCTGTGTTTCTCAGAGTGAAGATAATTGGATTTAGCACTGGAGTGACTGCAGTGTACAAAACTGAAGTTATTTTGTCCACTGGAGATACCCAGAAAGGACGGTCATAAATGAACATTGCTGGAACAAAATGTAAGCTCACAACTATGATCTGCACAGAGCATGTTGACAGGGCTTTGTGCTTTCCTTCTGTAACATGCATTCTAATCTTTACCAAAATGACAGCATAGGATACAAGTAAGATGCAGAAAATTAGTATGAGGAGCAGCCCACTGTTAGAAACCATCAGCAGCTCCACAATGTATGTGTCTGTACAAGCCAGTCTGATTACCTGCGGGACATCACTGTAGAAGCTGTCTAGCACATTGGGGCCACAGAAGGGTAGCTGAAGTATTAGTACTACCTGGACAATAGAGTGAGCGAAGCCACCCAACCAAGTTCCTACCACCAAACCGATGCAAACTCTTTGGTTCATAATAAGCAAATACTGCAGTGGCTTGTATATAGCTATGTATCTGTCAATGGCCATTACAACAAGGAAGAAGAACACAGCACCTCCAGTGCAATGGAAGAAGAATATTTGGGTGATACACCAGTTGTAGGAGATGGAATGTGTCTGCGAGATGAGGTCCCGCAGCATTTTGAGTACAGTAACTGTGCAATCACAGATGTCCATTTCAGCCAAGTTGGCCAAAAGAAAGTAAATGGGTGTGTGGAGGACGGGTGTGTAAATCACAGTAATGATAATGGTGATGTTCCCAAGCCATGGTGAAAAAAAAGAAAAAGAGGATGGACTGAATATTTGGACTCTGAGAGAAGCCCAAGAGAACAAATTCTGTCACTGTCGTATTATATTTCTTCAGAGCCATTTGGTGTCTGTAAAATATAGCTGCAATGAAAATAATAATCGTCAGAGCACTTAATTTCTCTCTCTCTCTCTGAAGGACACTAAAGATATTTGAAAATTGAAGATTTGAATTCATTATATCCATGCTTTGTTTCTATCAAATATACAGACTATTCAGGAAGTTTAAATTGCAGTGTTCTACCTGGTACACAACTGCTTTTTTTGCTAGCTAGATCATAGAGTATATGTCATATTAATCTCAGGAATATCTTATCACAAGCAGGCACCAGGAGCAGGTAATTTGTGTGAGGTCAGGCTCCCTATACTTATGTTGAAATAAATTCCAACATCAAGAAAAGTCTTCTGTTCAAGTGAGTAAGCAATGACACAGGCTACTGATAATACAAAAGAATGGTTATTTCTTTCAGAGTTTGTTGCCTTCTGGAAGCAGGCACCAGCTTCAGCCTTGGGTTGGGAGGCCCAGCTACAGGCTGTCGTCTATTGGAAAGGAATACACATTCCTCAATCCACATCCTTAACAGCTTCAATGCCTCCCTGTTGTTTGGTTTTTGCAGTTGCCCTTGGGGCAGGTTTGCCTTAATTCTGTATTCTGATTTTGTAATCCTACACCTCTAAATTTAGTGCACTTGGGTATCCAGAGCACTGCCTTGAGGTATAATTACTGCTTTCCCTTTGTTCTGGGGAAGGGGGTCCTGGTTCGCTGGTACATCTAGGGTTGCCCATATCACACCAGTTTTAAAAGCACTCCACTGGCTGCCAATCAGTTTCCGGGCGAAATATAAAGTGTTGGTTATTACCTTTAAAGCCCTACATGGTTTGGGTCCAGGCTACCTACGGGATCGCCTTCTCCCGTACAATTCACCCCGCACACTTAGGTCCTCTGGGAAGAATCTGCTTCAGTCAGCCAAAACTAGGCTGACAAGCATTACCCAGAGGACCTTCTCTTCTGCTGCTCCCAGATTATGGAATGACCTGCCGGAGGAGATTCGTCAACTTGTCAGTGTTTTGGAATTTTAAAAAGCCGTAAAGACTGAACTCTTCCGGCAGGCCTATCCGGTGGAATTTTAGGATGCTTTTGATGTTTTTAAGATGTTTTAAGATGTTTTTAGGATGTTTTAAGATGTTTTAATAGTATGTATTGTGTTGTTTTAGTTTACGTATGTATTTTATATTTTCCGTTGTTCCCCGCCTCGATCTAGATGGAAGAGGCGGGTAATAAATAAAATATAATAATAATAATAATAATAATAATAATAATAATAATAATTATTATTATTATATTATTATTATTATTATTATTATTATTCCCATGCACATGGTCTGTCTGCTGTTAGAATAAACTGCTCTAGCACAGTTTTAGAGGATTTACAGTTTTTCTCTATCACTACAGCGACGTGCACAGTTAGGCTATTTAAATCCCATTGTGTTATATCCAATAGTGGTTTTGCACTAACAGAAAGCAGTTCTGGTTGCACAAGGCAATGCATCCAATTTTCACCAATCCCTCCTACCTACTCCGCTATATCCCATAATGTTCTGGTGGAACAGCTTTTCAGGGGGCAAGGAGAGCTGCAGTGGGTAGGGTGGTGGTGGCAAAAATCAGGTGCCCAGCCATGTGTGAGGGGGAAGTGCTTTCCACTAATACAAAGCCACCACTGAATTCAGCCCGTTGACTTCAGTCCAAAAATTATAGGTAGCTATTAATTATTATTATTATTATTATTATTATTATTGTATTATTAGAAAAAAAATAAAAGCCACACTATGATAATACCTTTATTTGGAACAACCAAAATGTCACAACATCATGAACAAGCTCTCAGATCTGAGGAAGAATGAATTGAACCTGATTAAAAGTTCTTGAGAGCTAGAAATGCATGCTCACAACATATTTTGGTTCATCCTAATAAACATATGCCACATCAATATCAATAGGATTTCAAGCACCTGAACTGCCAGATTGTGACCATAGTATCTCTTGGAAGGAGACAACACCTTGTAACAAATCCATGGATACTACTGTTACATTTTGGAGCCATGAAAATACTTCCTCCATCATGCATTCTCAGACACTTCTTTTTATCCTGAACTACTTTTTTTTTATTTATTTCTAGCAAGTTTGATAAAGCAGTTTTATTATTTGCCTATCTTTGTTAATTCCTCTATCTAGATGTCATTTGGATACAACAGCAGTTGCATGAAAGCTGTGGTTGCATTCCACAGTACTATTATGAGGTTTAAAGGCAGGGTCAATAGTGTGTGTCCTTACTTCCCAATGGTTGCCTCTAATTCTAGCTAAGTAATGATGGTAGTAGGGACTGGGAGTGAGGAAGGGAGACTGAGTGATGTTCGAGCTCATCAAGATGCTCCATTTTCCACCTTGATGCTTAGTTCACCTCATCCCCGTTCTTGAAAGTGAGCAACTCTTTCTTTTTAGAGGAAAAGTATGCATTTTCAAGAAAGAAAAATGCACACTTTCCCCCAATTGATTAAAGTGTGAAAATACATCAATTTACACTGTAGTTATGCTAAGTTTGGAAACCTTGGAGAAGTATGGAAAATATGCGAACTTCTGGTCAGAATGCCCCCTCCAAGTTTCTGCCACTCCTTTAGCTGGCTGGTTTTAGGAAGTAGCCTGAGATGCCCAATTCTAGTTCTGTTCTAATGCTCACACTGGATAATTGCCATAATCAACAAATGCCTACACAGAATTTCATACAGGAAGCTATGCATGAGGAATCAGCATACTTGCCTGCTGAAGAGTTGGCCACTAATGGATTAGTAGATAGAGTAAGTTTCGAAGGATGCCCAAGTTCAAAATGCTTGAGTAACATCCAAAAGTATAAAGCTGAATGATATCTTTAAGAAGTTCTTTGCATTTTGTGCTTTCCTTAAGCAGAAACACTGTCATAGTTCTGGTTTGTTTCTTAATTTGTTTGTTTTATTAACCCCATATATAGTACCTCATTCTTCTTGTAGGCTAGTCCAGCAGGTGAGTTTTGGACTAGTCAGCCCCCCTTTCCTTACCAAATTATTAGCCAATGAAAGGTAAACTCTCGGATTTAATCCAGACTCCTTTATTTTCCCTTTAATAGCTTTCAGTCCAGTCTGTGGAGCTGGACATATATGACACAATTTTGTTTTCCCACCTTAATGTAAATTCAAAACATTTGAATTTGCTTTTGGATTAAAACTTGAAAAATGTAGAAGCATCTCTTACTGGTATCCCATATTCTCATAGTGTTTTTTTCCCTGCCTTACAAAGTGAGGTTCAGATGCTTGCAGTCTAATTGCAGAAAAGAAGTTGCTCTGTTAATGAGGATTGTCTTACCTGTTTTAGTTACTTCAGAGAAGGGTTAAGATGGTTCCACATCTTACAGCAGCTGAGTTAAAAATGCAGCAGAATTGTAGTTCCAGCAAATTCTCTCACTTGTTAAGACTTCATATTGTCTGCTATAGTTCAACATATCTCTTCAGCAGCCTTATGCTACATAAAAATATCAAACCTTTTAACTTCAGCCTTCACTCCAGTACTTGACCATTATTGTCCATTTCTAAAAATAATGTGAGCGCATTGCAAACACTGTATAAGAGGTTGTAAAAGGTCACCATAGCATATACTTTAGTGTGAATCTCCAATATGCAAGATAAAATACATTATTTTGATTGTGAATACACACTGGATAAAAGTAATGGCTGAGAGTAACAATCCGGAGCTATAGTTTCAAGTATCTGTTTAGTAAAACAACATTTGATAAACAAGAGGTTGCACAACTCCAGGATTCCAGTGCAGGGAAACAAAGTTGAAAGGGGGGAAAAAGTTTGTTTTGAGAGATGGAGGGAATGATCCTATGGCCCCTAGATATTGCCCAAGGAGCATAGGATAGCTAGGATTCCTAGCTCTGAGTCTGGACTAGGCTTAAACTCATCCCCATAGGACTGCACCTTTCAGATTCTTCTTTAATGAGGTTTTAAAAGTGAAGTAGGGACATAGTTCCTAAATCATAACCAAGTCCCCAATTCCATGATGCATTATGTGGTTATTTCTGAATCTTCAGTTATTACAGTCAACAGGTGTTGCAGTTACATTAAGTTATTTGCAATGCCTCTTCTTACCATGCAGTTTAGCAATGATAGTCTTCAAGGTACACAAACAGAGGTGAGGAACATCTGTTTTCCAAAGGCATTGTAGAAATAACACTCCATGCTTAGACCCTGGTGTCCCTATTCATTTATCCTTTTTTGCCATTGTTGTTTAATTATTATTACACAGCACAATAAGCTTTCCTACTTAAATAATCAAGCCATTGCTTTGAGGATCTGTGGCCTGTAATGCAAGGGATTTCAGGGGGGGGGAGTGCACATATGTTTGAAGGTCCTTTTCCCCCTTTGCAATATATTGAAAGAGTATTCTCAGGTGTGCAGATATGAAGGAGGGAGCTGACCGTATGATTGTATAGAACCACACAGTTCTATTCTATGGACTTTCTTTCAAAACATAGGAATGGACTGAGAAAACCAGCATTGTTTCTACAATTTCCTCCACTATGAGGGGAGAAGTGCTGGTTAAAAAAGAAAACAAAAACAGCCCTTCTCTTTCCTAGATTAGAGATCTAAACCTCATGACAAAAGCTGCATATCCTAGAAGTTTCCATTCTAGTAGGGGGCAATATTTTTCAAAAGCTCTCTCTCATTGGAGTTGAGACCTTCTTGATGTGAGGCAGAATCTAGCATAGTTCAGGGAGATGTACTGGTCCCTCGCACCAGTGCATATAGACCTAAACCTCTGAAGCATGGAGGGGGAGGCACAGGCACAGATATATCTTTCTCCCAACACCAGAGGGCTCTCTGTATTTCTAGAGAAGGCCCAGAACTCTCTGGAAAGCACTGGGTCCTGCACCCACTCGTTATTCTTGTGCCTCCACCAGAAACTAATGATTCCTGCACAGATCCCAGTAGATGTGGAAGTCAGCCCCAAGGGCCAGTGGCATAACATTGTACATCAAGCGGTAAACATGTACATGTGAGACCAAAGGGAAAGGAAGCTGAATAATGCATTTGTTTCAATAAAATTTTCACTGTTCTAGCCTAGTGCTGTGCCAAAATCCTACCTGCACTTTCGCAAACTCTTTGTTACTCCACAAGCAAGGCAGCCTTTTTTCTGCCTCCTTTGTTGGGCTTTTGAGAATTTTGGACACATTTCTCAGGGTGCAGGGTTTCAGTGCATACCTTACTGTAAGGAGGTGGCTCGGGTATGTGTGTGTGCTCTTTCTTTTACAGTTCCCCCACCCCCTGTTCTGTCCTTGCAACCTCTCTGGCTACTTGAGCTCCTTGGAAAGCCTTGTAGAGGACTTAACAAGGACTTCCTCCCTTGGGACTTTCCAGTGCTGCTGCCAAGTGAGTGCCTGAAACCCAAGAGAGGGAATTTGGGTTTGCATTGTTGTTAGTAAATAAAGTCAGAAGAAGAAGAAGAAGAAGAAGAAGAAGAAGAAGAAGAAGAAGAAGAAGAAGAAGAAGAAGAAGAACTCTCTCACCTGTCAGGCACTCAGCAGACAGCAGCACTGGAAAAGCCCCAAGGGAGGAAGTCTTTGTTAAGTCCTCTGTGGGGCTTTCTGGGAAGCTGGAGAGGCTGCAAAGACAGACTCAGCGGGGTGGGGGGGATGGTAAAAGAAAGAGCACACACACACCCCTCAGCCACCACCTTACAGTAAGGTAAGCAGTGAAGCTCTGCACCCTAAGAATTTCTCCCAAATTCTCAAACCTTCCCACAATTTTCAGGTGCAATTTCTTTTCACATACACATACACACACACACACACACACACACACCATGAATGGTCAAAAATAAATAGATTGACAAATTCGGCACAGTGCTAGTTCTAGCAAATTACCAATGGCAGAAATGGCAGCATCAAGAGCTTTGTGTTTGATGTTTACTCATGTGCCATGGTAAATGCAGATGTTTTCCAATAAATGATGGAAATAACGATGAATAGGAAAATCCCATGAATAGTAAAGGCCCTTCCAGTGGAGGGATTGCCAACACTGGAATCCACACTTTCTGTCATCCATTATTTGCAAAGTATATTGCATAATGAAGCTGTAATCCTAAGCACACTTACTTAGGAATAAATCCTGTTGAAGACAATGGCATTGACTTCTGGATAGGCTGAAAGTGTCTAAAATGTGGAGAATGTCAGAATTCACAATGGAATGTATCTGATGGATATCCGAAAATACAAACAGAGCATTGGTGCTCAGTGTTAGGCTACTATGCCTATAACAGCACACTTTGTTCTGGAACTCTTCCCCATAATCCTTGATATGTGGAGTTTCTCTATAGTTACTCATTGGCAAGAGAAATTAACTTTACACTTGGCAAGGGGAATCTTCCTCTTCCTCTTCCCTATTATTTATTTATTTATTTAAATTTTATACTGCCCAATAGTTGAAGCTCTCTGGGTAGTTCACAACAATTCATTAAAAAAAACTAAAAGCACCACAAATACAATAAAAATACCATAAAATTGCAATATACAAAATTTAAAACCAAATTTAAAACAATTTGAGCCGCTAAAACAAGTTAAAATCTTCATATGTTACAGGGTTGAAAACATTAGCATTGGAATCAGATGTTGCTGGGGCTGATCTCTTCTGAACCTGGTAGAACCTGGCCCTATAAAACAATGGATTTGAGGAGTCACCTAATCTAGTAATATCAAGTTGGTCCTGCAACAAAGCATTGCAGTGTTCAGAGTTCTAGTCCATCATCCATTTCTTCTTCCAGGATTCTCCATTCCATTCCCCCTCCCCTGACAGTCAGCATTCTGAGCCAATTGAGAATGCTCAGTCCTCATTGGGCATTTGGGGGAGGGGTGCCCCCTTTTTATTAAGTTTTTTCCCCTTTTACTTCTGCAAACCTTGGAGTTTTCCCCACCCAACTGACACCTACCCCCACCCAACTGACACACCCACTGGTGTGGGAATTATATATCGAACTGATGGAAAGCTTTTTAATCTCAGCAGGCTGAAAGCAAAAAGTAAGGTAATTACAACCTCTGTTGTGGAACTTCAGTATGCTGATGATAATGTGGTCTCCGCACATTCAGAGGATGATCTCCAAACTATCCTAAATGCTTTTGCAGAAGCATACAAAAAACTTGGTCTCTCACTTAACATCAAAAAACCCAAAGTGCTTCATCAGCAAGTGCAAGCTAACCCTTTGGTGATACCATCTATCCAGCTTGGCGGGACAATACTGGAAAATGTCTATCATTTTCTCTATCTTGGCAGCTATCTTTCTGTTACAGCTAACATCGACAGTGAAATCCAGCATCGTCTGAGCTCCGCAAGTGCCGCATTTTCTCGAATTAAACATAGAGTGTTCGAGGATCGGGATATTTGTAAGACGACCAAAATACTGGTTTATGAAGCCATTGTATTACCAACTTTATTTTATGCCTGTGAAACATGGACTATCTATAAACGTCACCTCCAACTCTTTGAAAGATTTCATCTATGTTGCCTCCGGAAAATCCTGTGAATTACTTGGGAAGACAGGCGAACAAATGTCAGTGTACTGGAAGAAGCAAAGACTACTAGCATTGAAAAAATGATCCTTCAACGCCAACTTCAGTGGACTGGTCATGTTGTTCGAATGCCTGACTGCCATCTCCCAAAGCAGTTACTTTATTCCCAACTCAAGGATGGAAAGCGGAATATCGGTGGTCAATATAAGAGATTTAAAGATGTTCATAAGGCTAATCTAAAAAAATGCAATATAAACATAGAAAACTGGGAAGCTCTGGCCCATGAACGATCTAACTGGAGGTTGGCCTTTCACAAAGGTTCCATGGACTTTGAAGAAGCCCGAGTGCAAGGTGAAAGGGAGAAACGTGCTAAGCGAAAAGCACATCAAACAAATCCTTTACAGGACCATCTTCTATCTGGTAACCTGTGTCCTCACTGTGGGAAGCTGTGTGGATCTAGAATTGGCCTCCACAGTCACTTACGGACCCATCGCTAGAGTCTACACAATTTTCTTTAGAATTTCCTCTTTTTAAAACCTCCTTTTTGTAAATTTTTTATCCTGGAAGACAATCTTACTCGGTCACGAGTGAGTGATCGCCTGACTGACTGACTGACTGACCTCTTGCCTGCTGGTGGTGCCATTTTGGCTATGAGAGGAAGAGCACTTGAAGAATTGAGTTCACTATTAGTATACAGAAGTAGGAAATACAACAAAATGTTGCAGCATGGAATGGTTCAAGTCATTCAGTCAGCCATGCCCTCCTCCAGGGTATTTCATTAAATCCCCCCTCCCACCTAGCTTTCTGTCCACCCACCCCCAACAGACAGCATTTTATGACTACTCCAATTTATTTATTATTATTATATTTTTAAATCGCCCATCTGGCTGGTTACCCACCCATCCTGGGTGATGTACAGTCAAGACAAAAGACAGTAAAACACAATTAAAACAATATAAGAGTTTTTTTTAAAAAAAATCCTAACCCACCCCACATTCTCGCCTGAAAAGCCATGTTTTTAAAGCCCAGCAGAACTTCATCAAGGAGGGGGCATGGCGAAGGTCCCTGGGGAGGTAGTTCCATAACTTGGGGGCTGCCACAGAAAAGGCCCTCTTCCTAGTCCCCACCAACCTGGCTGCTCTGGCTGATGGGACAAGGAGAAGGCCGTCCTTATTATTATTATTAATTCATTTATTTGCTTCAATCAAATAATTTTCAAGGTAATAGCAATAGGTAATATATAACTTCCCACCCCCCAAGCTCGCGCGTGCACACACACGCACACGCACAGAGTCAGCCCAGCAGCCCTTCATCCGTCGGTTGGTGGATGGGGGGGCAGATAATGGTGGGGTTCCCCCCTTCATTTCTGCAATCCTAGGACAACTTTCAGTTAGAGCCAAGTGTTCTTTCTGGCAGGGAGGGAGGAAACAAGCTCCCTGCAGCTGTTCCTTCTCTGGCTGATGAATGGCCGAGCTAGTCTTCCCCTTGTCATTCTGTTCTTCCTGGGAAGCAGGGGAGGCAGTTCCTTACACAGATTGATCCATATTTAACCACTGGTACATTCCAAATACACTTCAGTATTTATCATGGTTTGGATCCAGACTTAACCTTGCTGAGAGTAGGCCCACTGAAATCAACGGAACTTAAGTTAGCTATGATGTACTTGTTTCATTGATTCCAACTGGTTGACTCAAAGCATGACTAAGTTTGGGTTTCAACCCTACAACTTTTATCCCACTCGCAGACATTTGCCAGGGAGCTTGAGGTTTGGTAGGAGCACACATAGATGGTTAGCAGTATTTAATATTCACAAAAAACTTGTGAGGATGTCAGGCAGGCTAACAGAGAGTGAGTGACCCAAAATCATATAGTGAGCTTTATAGTTAGGTGGGGGTTTGAACCTGAGTTTCCATGGTCTAAAACCAATACACTAACCACTAGACTACACTGGATGTCAGTGGATCTTTAAGAAGAGAAAATTGGCTGGATTGTGCCCTAAATGTTCATTACTGTTTTTTAAGGATAACTATACTCTTCTTGAAGATACGTCTCAGGGAATCCTTCACCTTCTCATTCCTGAGACTATATATGAAAGGGTTTAGCATGGGAGTTACCATTGTGTTCAGCACAGTGCCCATTTTATTGAAATCCAGAACATTCCCCTTGGTGGGGCGAACGTAAATGAAGATAGAGCTCCCATAATACAGTGTTACCACAGTGATGTGAGACACACAGGTTGAGAAGGCCTTCTGACGACCTTGTGCTGATGGTATCCTCAGGACTGCAATAATAATATAAATGTAGGATACAACTGTTATAAGAAGTGATCCCAAGAGCAGTATGCAAGAGGTCCCAAAATCAACCTTTTCAGCCAATGAGGTGTCAGCACAGACAAGTTTGAGCAAGGGGGCACTGTCACAGAAAAAGTGATTGACAATGTTTGGTCCACAGAATGGTAGGCCAGTTGTCACAATACTGGGAATGAGAATAATCAAGAAACCACCAACCCATGATCCCAAGAGGAGCTGGAAACAGACCTTGCTGTTCATGATGGATGCATAACGTAGTGGGTAGCATATGGCAAGGTAGCGGTCAAAGGACATGATGGCCAGGATGAAGAATTCAGTTGATCCCATCAGGAAATAGAAGAATGACTGTGTAAGGCAGCCCACAAAGGATATGGTCTTCTTCCCTGTGATAATGTTAACTAGCATCTTAGGCATGACAGTTGAGGTGATCATGAGTTCCAAGAATGAAAGATTACTCAAGAAAAAATACATGGGCAACTGAAGATGGTGGCTGGTCAATACTAGTGCAATTAGTGTGACATTACCTGCAATGGTCAGTGCATATACAAAGAAGAGGGTGATGAAGATCAGAATTTCAACAGAGTGGATGGTGTTGAATCCCAGAAGGATGAACTCAGACACAATAGTTTTATTACCTTTCTCCATATTTTGGTGCATCCTATTTCTAGCAAACACACAGAGAGAGAGAGAGAGAGAGAGAGAGAGAGAGAGAGATTGTATTAGCCAAATTCAGTATAAGCACAATTATGACAGGAGAATTAGGAAGATTACTGGAGAATAGGACTATCAAACAGTGTTAGCCATGACAGCTGAATGAAGACACATGTTCAGAATAACCATATGACGACATGCTGTAAATAAACAATGAACTAAAATGACATTCCCACCCATCCCTAAAATTTGAGAAAGTTAATTCATCCCTAAAACAGATTTTGGATGTAGGAAGTATGATAAGGAAGACGGTGTCATTTACATGTTCTGCTTTTGAGTCAGAAATGCCTAAAGGCTGGTTCACACACTTACCACACTAGTACGGTAATTCCATACTTTTAGTGGGGGTTTTGCTGTCCCAGAGTCTTGATGTGTGCATGTAGCTTTACTTGAATATATGTCATGACCTTCCCTCCCCAAAAGGAACCAGGTTTGAGAAGGACTGTGGGATTGGACATATGCACATTCTGAAATATAGCTAAATGTCCTGTATCACAAACTATGATGTAAACTTGGGGTTGGATCCAGTTCCTGCCTCACTCAAGAAGAAGAGCTCCATTTGTGGACAGTCTCTTTGACTGATTTTTGGATCCCCCTTCCCCCAGACCACAGCTCACCCCATTTAGCAGGGTCTTCTGACTCTCTGTGTAACATTTTCAGGGGGATGGAGGGGGTGCTGTGGGAAGGAGGGGTGGGAAAACCCAGTTGCATCAACATAGTTGTCCCAGCATAAATCTGGATCTGACCCCTGTTGGGAGTGACCACTTGTATGGAATAATAACCCATATGACAAGTGAATGAAGAAGCCTCCAGACTGGCATTCTCCACATGGGGATATTGAGTGAAGCAACAATACCACCATGATCATCTGAATTTAATATTGCACCTACCAAAACTATATATATATATATATATATATATATTTACATGCACTAGTAACTAGATCAAAACATGTATACAAAAGCATCTGCTGTGTTCAACCAGCCACACAATCTATGAAGTTATATTGAAGTAGTAACTGATACATTCCATCCTAAACAACTCTAAACAGCAACTCCTAGATTGGGTCCTTTTAGCCACCTCTAAAAATACATATTAACTATATAAAAGCCATCTGACACTACTTTTTGTTGCTTACCTTTAAGAATTGCGACAGGAAAAATGAAGGAGCCAGCAATGAAAATGCTCTTCTTGGGGTGGGGGTGGGGAGGATTTCAGATACACATCTGTGAAAACTCTGCCAGAAGAATGGTGGGATCTCAGTTTAATTAAACCACATCTTAAACATATGGGCAGAATGATCCAATGGCCCCTAGACACCTTCTAGGGGGCCATAGAATTATTCAGATTCCCAGATCTGAGGTCGGAAAAGGAGCTCTGACTTCAGAGCTAGGGATCAGATCCCCTCCCCCCACCCCATTGCAGGCAGTGTGGAAAGAACTGTGCTGCCTCCTTCTCCGAGGTTCTAAGAGTGACCTCAGAGAAGGGCTAAAGGTGTTCTGGGAGGTGGGGAGGGGAGGAGACGGGGACCACCAAGATACGATGTAGTCTGATGGCATTCAAGCCTCCTTCCCTCCCGGTCCAAAGCGCATCAGCTAGATGCCCAAAATCAGCCATTATGCTGACTTGCAGAGCGGGATCAGTGGGTAGGCGACTGGCAAAGATCGCCTCCACTGCTTCCCCGGCCCTGCATAGGATGCACGTAATCCTCTGGGTTTGGATGCTTACTGGTGTCCCAATTGGATTGTAAAGGGAACTTCTAACTTATTTTATTATTTGCATTTATCTATCGCCCATCTGGCCGGCAAACCGGCCACCCTGGGCAATGTACAGAAAATAAAACAGAACAAAATACATTAAAACATTTTTCTCCATTAAAATACATTAAAACAGTATAAAATTTTAAAATCTTAGCCCACCCCATATTCTCGCCTGAATAACCAAGTTTTTAATGAGCGGCGGAAGCTCAGCAGAGAGGGGGCATGGCGGAGGTCACTTGGGAGAGAGTTCCATAGTACGGGGGCTGCCACAGAGAAGGCCCTCTTCCTCGTCCCGACCAGTCTAGCTGCTCTGGCTGAAGGGACAAGGAGAAGGCCGTCTGTGGCAGATCTTGTTGAACTTTAACTGTAAGGGTGGGTTTTTTTAAAAAAAAAACCTTACTAAAAGCTTATTCAGTGTATTAAATTTGTCAAAGGGACTATTGCTATTTAAGGATTCATAGAATCATAGAAAAGTAGAGTTGGAAGGGGCCTACAAGACCATCGAGTCCAACTCCCTGCTCAGTGCAGGAATCCAAGTGAAAGCATCCCTGACAGATGGCTGTCCAGCTGCACCTTGAATGCTTCCAGAGTGGGAGAGCCCACCACCTCCCTAGATAATTGGTTCCATTGTCTTATTGCTCTAACAGTCAGGAATTTTTTCCTGATGTTTAGGTGGAATCTGTGTTCCTGTAACTTGAGCCCATTATTCCGTGTCCTGCAAACTGGGATGATCAAGAAGCCTCCTTCCCTCCCTTGCCAGATGCTGCAAACAAGTACATGAATACCTCAACACTACCCACTTGATTTGGTTGTAATCCATGCCTAGGAATACCACATTGTCATAGATGTGCTGATAGTCTGAGTCTCTGAAGAGGTGCTTCACAGAGAAGCTGATATGCTTCTGTACAGTACTGTTGAGAGATCCAAAGTATTAATTATTACTTCTTATATGCACCCAAGGGTGTTTCCTGAAAGCATCCAGCCACTCTCTGATGATCAATTAAGACTCTGCAGCCCAGAAATTAAGAAATAAGTTGCTATTGTTGTTGTTTTAAAAAATGTATAAACTTCACAAATATTGTTTACTATATTTAATAAACTCAAACTTTAGCTACCACTTAGTAGCTAATACCTTTAGACATCCATTACAATAAGTGTAAAACTGGCTGTCACAGTTAGGCGGCATGGACAAATCTGTCAGTTTTGCTTTCTCCTGCATTTTGGTTAAAAAACAACAAAAAAAAACTCAAGTGCTTTCCCATGTCACAACGACCATTCAAAGCACTCTAGTACCCTATGTGTGAGTTGGGGATGTGTGGATCAGAAAAATCCGAGCTCATCAAGGTTCTCTGAATGCCATATTGAAACTTGTTCTGAGTCTTGTCAATGAATGTCAGATTGCAAGCTTCCCCCCCCTTTTCACACCAAAATTTATAGGTATTTTCCACATTTTTCTCCCTTTGATTAAAGCATGTTTGTGCATCCCCCCCCCAAAGTTAGACATTACTTCATGCACATTTCCCCCACAACTGTCATCATCAGGCGATCACTCGTGACCGAGTAAGATTGTCTTCCGGGATAAAAGGAGGAAATTCTAAAGAAGATTGTGTAGACTCTAGCGATGGGTCCGTAAGTGACTGTGGAGGCCAATTCTAGATCCACACAGCTTCCCACAGTGAGGACACAGGTTACCAGATAGGAGATGGTCCTGTAAAGGATTCATTTGACGTGCTTTTCGCTTAGCACGTTTCTCCCTTTCACCTTGCACTCGGGCTTCTTCAAAGTCCATGGAACCTTTGTGAAAGGCCAACCTCCATTTAGATCGTTCATGGGCCAGAGCTTCCCAGTTTTCGATGTTTATATTGCATTTTTTTAGATTAGCCTTATGAACATCTTTAAACCTCTTATATTGACCACCGATATTCCGCTTTCCATTCTTGAGTTGGGAGTAAAGTAACTGCTTTGGGAGACGGCAGTCAGGCATTCGAACAACATGACCGGTCCACTGAAGTTGGCGTTGAAGGATCATTTTTTCAATGCTAGTAGTCTTTGCTTCTTCCAGTACACTGACATTTGTTCGTCTATCTTCCCAAGTAATTCGCAGGATTTTCCGGAGGCAACGTTGATGAAACCTTTCAAGGAGGTGGAAGTGACGTTTATAGATAGTCCATGTTTCGCAGGCATACAATAGAGTTGGTAATACAATGGCTTCATAAACCAGTGTTTTGGTCTTCTTACAAATATCCCGATCCTCGAACACTCTATGTTTCATTCGAGAAAATGCGGCACTTGCGGAGCTCAAACGATGCTGGATTTCACTGTCGATGTTAGCTGTAACAGAAAGATAGCTGCCAAGATAGAGAAAATGATCGACATTTTCCAGTATTGTCCCGCCAAGCTGGATAGATGGCATCACCAAAGGGTTAGCTTGCACTTGCTGATGAAGCACTTTGGTCTTTTTGATGTTAAGTGAGAGACCACGTTTTTCGTATGCTTCTGCAAAAGCATTTAGGATAGTTTGGAGATCATCCTCTGAATGTGCGGAGACCACATTATCATCAGCATACTGAAGTTCCACAACGGAGGTTGTAATTACCTTACTTTTTGCTTTCAGCCTGCTGAGATTAAAAAGCTTTCCATCTGTTCGATATATAATTCCCACACCAGTGGGAAGTTTCCCCTTGACAAGATGTAAAACCATGGCGATGAAAATGGCAAATAATGTTGGGGCGATAACACATCCCTGTTTAACACCTGATCCCACTTTAAATGGAGCACCATGAGAGCCGTTGTTGTCCAAAACCGTTGCCGTCATGTTGTCATGGAGAAGTCGCAAGATATTCACAAATTTATTGGGGCATCCAATTTTCATAAGGATAGTCCAGAGAGCTGTACGGTCTACAGTATCAAAGGCCTTAGCCAAATCGATAAATGCCATATAAAGGGGTTGATTTTGCTCCCGGCATTTTTCTTGGAGCTGACGTGCAGTAAAAATCATGTCTACTGTCCCTCTAGAGGGGCGGAAACCATATTGAGTTTCAGGGAGGATCTCTTCTGAAATAGATAGAAGACGGTTTGCGAGAATCCTAGCAAATATTTTACCTGCGGTTGCTAAGAGAGAAATGCCCCGATAGTTTCCACAGTCTGTTCTATCACCCTTCTTAAAGAGGGTGATAATTATGGCATCCCTGAAGTCTTCTGGGATCTCTTCTCTTATCCAGATTTTTTCAATGAGTACGCAACTGTACACATTTTTTAGTCCATTCTTCTTGTAGTTGTGCTGGAAATCATATCACAACCTCAGAAATGTATGGTTTATACCACAGATTGCATTTGGGTTTGGGTCCCAGGAGGTGCAATCTGGGTAAATTCTAGTCATAAATTAACTGAAAGAAATTTCTCAGACACCCTCAGTATGAATATTGGTTGTGGTTGATCTAGATCAGCTTGGAAAAATTTTACTTACACATGAGCTCCTTTTGGGACATGACAGGAAAGATCTTTATAGCCACAGTGATGCAAAACGTATCTAGACATTCTTATTTCCTGCTCTGCCATATTAATCTGGAATGGTTATATTTCTGAATAAAAAATGAACACCAACTGTCAGGCAAGCTCAGGTAGTCAGCAAATTATATCTATTTATAATAGATATAATAAGGTAGTCTTTCTCAACCACTAACCTGAGCCCAAAATACACAACATTAATTTACAAATACATCTCACTGGCATCACTACACTTAAATATAATATGAAATATTATATGAAAATTGATAAATATACTTGTGTGCAAAGTTTCAGAACTTTGAAAGTTCATCCCTGATTGGTATGGGGGGGGGGAAGAGGGTGTTTCGGACCAGCTATGCCTGATCTGTGAGTTGGATGGAATGAGAGGAAGACCAGGCCAAATAGAGTTCCCCCCTCCTGTTTGCCCTTCCCTTCCAATGACCTTTCCACTTCCACCAAGTGGATGGGGGGGGGGGGAATTCCCCAGCTGCCTGCACCAATCAGTCTTAAAACGCTCTGGATCTCTTGTAAATACCTTCAAGTAGAGTGGGCTTTGCTTTTAGGCATGGGATGGGTAACTCAACAAGAATTTTTTTTGAACAACATTATTAAATTTTACTGGGAAAGTATTATTATTATTATTATTATTATTATTATTATTATTAGGAAAACATCTGAATAGTAATAGCGCACACAAACACAGCACAAAACAATAAGAGCAGAACAGTAAGAAAATAGCCAGGGTAAATGCATGACTAGATTGGATCCCTATTTTCTCTAAGTTCTTCCCAAGAATATTGTACTGTCAGAGTTCTCAGCTTTCCAAACATTCAGCTTCTCCCCAGCATTTAGATATTCCCAAAACAGCTCTCTGGATTCTTCCTCTTCCTCCTCCTCTTCCTCCTCTAATTCTTTTGCTTCTACTGATAGATGATAGGTAGACAGATAGAGAAATATAACATATTGCCAAAAAAAAAAATATGTTACACCAATTTGAGAATGTCTTCTGATTTAGTGATATGCAATTATTAACAACATAACTTTTTTTGCCACCAGTAGAAGCACATTAACTAAGTCTTTCCTAACTTTGCAGAAGGGAAATGAAGAGGCAAACAGCAAGATTTGGGTTATGATAGGCCAGAACTGTATTGACAATAAACCACTACAGCTACAACAAATTAAGACTAGTGTGGGGAAGAGATCAAAATCTCCAAAAATTTGCACAAGGGAAACTGGTTTAGCTATCCGGCTGTGTTGATCTCACTGGCTCCCAAATTTCAAGCCAGGGCCACCTAATAAACAGGAAGTCCTATGCTTGGGCAATCTGAGCAGAAAGGATGATGATGATGATGATGATGATGATGATGATGATGATGATGATAATGTTTCTCCATTATCAACCAGGGATGTTGAAGAGTCCTTGGTCTCGAGTCACGAGTCGAGTCACGAGTCTTTGGACCCGAGTCTCGAGTACGAGTCCAAGTCCTTGATCCAAAATGGTGACTCACGAGTCACGAGTCCCAGGGATGTTGAAGAGTCCTTGGTCCCGAGTCCTGAGTCGAGTCCCGAGTCTTTGGACCCGAGTCTAGAGTCGAGTCTAGAGTCCGAGGTCCAAAATGGTGACTCGAGTCGAGTCCCGAGTCACTCCCAAAGTGGTGGCCCATGGAGGGAGCGGGGAGGGTCTCCGCGAGAGGAAGAAGAGCTGCCCTTCCTCCCGCGGAGACCCTCCTGCTCCTTCCACGGGCTGCTGCCGCCGCCACTCACCGCCCTTCCCTCGTCCCTACTCCTGCTGCCACCGGGGGCAGGGATGTATTACGAGCCCTCCCTGGGCTCGTAGTTCTCCGCGGCGGAGCAGCCCAAACTCACTCTTCTGAGCGGCGCGGAGCATTCTCTGCGCTGCTCGAGTCGCTGCCGCCTCGACGCCTCACCTCGCCACCGCCCCGCTGCTGCCCTCACCTCACCGCCGCCGCCCTCACCTCCACCTCCGCCGCCCTCACCTCCGCCGCCGCCGCTGCCGCCCTCACCTCGCCGCCGCCGCCCTCACCTCCACCGCCGCCGCCCTCGCCTCTGCCACCGCCGCCGCCACCACCACCCTCACCTCCTCCTCCGCCGCCGCTGCTGCCGCCACCGCCGACCTCACCATCGCCTTCGCACACAGCACGCCGCGTCACGCTGCCAGCGCCGTCGCTCTGTTTTTGGCGGGGTTGCTGTGGTTCCTCCCGCCAAAAACAGAGCGACGGCGCTGGCGGCGTGACATGGCATGCCGCGTCACACCGCTAGTGCCGGCGCTCTGTTTTTGGTGGGAGGAACCACAGTAACCCCGCCAAAAACAGAGCGACGGCGCTGGCGGCGTGACGCGACGTGCTGTGTGCGATGGCAATGGCGACGAGGTCGACGGCGGAGGAGGAGGAGGAGGAGGAGGAGGAGGAGGAGGAGGAGGAGAGGGCGGCGGCGGCGGCGGCGGCGGTGGCAGAGGCGAGGGCGGTGGCGGAGCTGAGGTGAGGGCGGCGGCAGCGGCGGAGTCCTTGGGCTCGAGTCCCGAGTCGAGTCTCGAGTCCCATATAAATTATTGGGACTCGAGTGGGACTCGAGTCAGAGGGGGGACTCAGTCGGACTCACGAGTCGAGTCCCCGAGTCCGAGTCCCCATCCCTGCCGAGTCCTGAGTCACTCCCAAAGCTGACTCCACCAGTCCCTATTAAAATCAATGGGGGGTTTTCCCAACAAAATAAGGCTATTTCAGATGTGTGGCTTAAATAAATTTTAGGCACAGGTGTGCCTTTTTATCTCAAAGCTCTGCCACTGATTTTGACAAGAACAAACCAGGCAGAAAAACCCAAAATAACCAGGCAGGCAGAGGAGGCGGGGAACCCCAAAGCAGGCAGGCAGAGGCCTTTGTCTTGGACAATTCAAACTGTGGAACTGGTTAAGAAGAGACCAGGCAGGCAGAGGAGGCAGGGAACCCCAAACAGGCAGGCAGAGGCAGCCAAACCCAAAATGTCTGAAAGGTTGCATTTTAGGAAAATGATTTTAAAAAATAAACTTGGATTGTTACTGCAACTGGGTCCAGGCAGCGCCTGCAGGTGGCATCAAGCAGGGATGTTGACGAGTCCTTGGTCTCGAGTCCCGAGTCGAGTCTCGAGTCCCATTAAAAATATTGGGACTCGAGTCCGAGTCGAGTCAGAGGGGGGACTCAGTCCGACTCACGAGTCAAGTCCTCGAGTCCGAGTCCCCATCCCTGTTATCAACAGTCCACTGTTATGGATTTGGAGTTGGAGTGTTTTCAAACTTTACTTCCAGGATTTAGGAAGCCTTTGGCTGCCAGTTAACTACCTATAGCTGATCAACACACTTCAAGGAAAGCATACACCACAAATTCTGGGTTGGAATCAATTTGGGTTGTGTACTAACAAGAATTAGTAAGGGGGGAAAATAGCAATTTTTATTAAAAATGTGCTTATAACATTTCATCAAAATATAATTGTGCAAAATATTTTTTTAAAATCTTCTTTTTATAAAACAGAACATTGCTAATTATTCTTAGTTTATACTAGCTTAACAAGAAATAGTATTCCCTAAGTTTCCCATTCAATTCTGAATACGCTGTTTAGCTGACAGGTACACAGGCCTGGTGAGCATCTAAAAAGGGGCTTACGCTGGCTCAGCTTGTCTGAGCCTGGAAAGCTAAGCAGGGTCAGGCCTGGTTGTTACTTGGATGGGAGACCCCTCCTCTAGCTGAGCAGCGGGTTGGACTCGATGGCCTTGTAGGCCCCTTCCAGCTCTATGATCCAATGAAATCCTATGAAATCCTATACCATTTTTGTGTAGAGCTTTCCTCATTGTTAATATCATCTTCTCTGTCCCATAAACTAGGGCTCACAGACTTAATTTTCTCATTGTTACTAAACATTTCTGCGAAATTAAAAAAAAATAATACAAAAAAGGCTCCCTAGATTAATTCTGTATTGTATTTTTAAAATGCTACTCTTTACTCAAAGCTTACTAAGGGTGCAATCCTGTGGGGATGTCTTTAACCTCTGAACTCAGAGGATTATGGCCATCCTATGGGGGGCAGGAGGAGAGCAGAGGCAAAGGTCAACTCCATGCTCCTCCCACCACGCAACTCAGCTAGATGGTCAGTTTTGGCAGTCTATCTGAGGCACTTCGGAGTGGGAGGGAATGAGGCTGAGGTGCCACCAGGATACAACATCATATCTTGGTGGTGCCAGTCTCCTACCCTCTACACTCTGAAACACCACCTAAACCCCTTCTCCAAGGTCTCTTACTCAACCTCAGAGGAGCAGCCGGTGCAGTTCTTTCCAGGCAGTTCTTTCCAGTTCTTTCTGTCTGTGAAGGGTGGGAGGGTGCTCTGAGCTTGGAGTCTCGGCTCTGATGTTGGAGCTGTTTTCCGATGTTGGAGCTGGGACTCTGCAACATATATCTTATGGCCATCTAGATGCTGTCTAGCAGTCATAGGATTGTGTTGTAAGTATTTAAATCTTTCTAGACAGCACATATCAAACTTTTTGATGTCTGTGCCTTATACCGTGTTGTCTGCTTATGCATGATAAGTAAAAAAAAATCAAATACACTTTTCATACTTGGATAAAAATAACAAGGCTTCACATTCTAGCACTCTTCAAATCACTCTTAACCATGGCCATTAAATCTTACAATCCTTTATTCTTCAAATAATATCTTAGCCTTGAGCAATGCACCTCAACTTCAGCATTATCTTCTTGGATATTATCCAGGCCATCTGTACTATTGTTTTTTATGCCACTTACCCAGAATTCATCATGAACCTGTTTTTGTCTTTCTGTGTCTTCCCTTTAATACAATTACTATTTTTTACTTATTTACCGGTACATTTCCAAATTCATAATTATGTATTATTAAACATTTGGCATTTTCATTTCATAACCAGAAATCATATATTGCTTTGTGAAAGATGGGTATTTCTCAATAGTCTTCTCAGTAAGTCCAATATAGGAAAATTCAGCTATTTCCTAAAAATCCAGGACACACCATCTCTAGTGAGCCTTGGTCAATGTGTTCCTTCTAAAGGTTCTCTTTACTGATGCTTTGACTTCCTTATTCCTGAAACTATATATAATAGGGTTCAGCATTCGATTGATGACTGAATAAAATACAGAAATCAGTTTATCATTCTCAGGTGAGTAACTGGATTTGGGCCTCATGTACATGAACATGCCTGTCCCATAATAGATTGTTACCACTGTGAGATGAGAAGTGCATGTGGAAAAGGCTTTGTGTCTGCCTTCAGTGGTGCGTATTCTGATGACAGCACTGATGATATAGCCATAGGAAACCAGAATTAAGAGGAAGGGTAGCATTAATGTGCCTGCACCTCCCATTAACATCAGGAGCTCATTTAAGGATGTATCAGTACATATCATGTGCAGCAGGGCAGGGGCCTCACAGAAAATATGGTTAATGACATATGGTTCACAAAGAGGGGGCAAGGTTAAGAAGAGTGGAACAACAGAGACTAGAAAGCTGATAGTCCAAGACACAGCTGCAATCTTCACACAGACATGGTAGTTCATTATTATGGTGTAATGCAGGGGGTGACACACTGCTACATAGCGATCGAAAGCCATTACAGCCAGAAGGACACATTCCGCTGCTCCCAGAAAGAGGGATATATATGTTTGTGCCATGCACAAATGATACGATATGGTTTTCTTGGTGGATACCAGGTTGGACAACATTTTGGGAACCACAACAGTGGTGTAGCAAAGGTTCAGAAATGACAGCTGCTGAAGGAAAAAGTACATGGGAGTGTGTAAATGGGGATCTGCTGTAGCCAGGTAAATGATGCTAATGTTAGCCAACAGGATTACAATGTATATAAAGAAAAAGATAGTGAAGAGTAAGGGTTCCAGTACGGGATGATCAGAAAAACCCAGAAGTATGAATTCCCAAACTTCTGTTTCATTATTCTGTCTCATAATGTCTCATCAATCCAACTATTGGAGAAAACATGGGAAAATAACAGAAGAAACCATATATTAGTATCTGAATGAGAAACAAACCATGTGAGAATATAGAGGTATATCCTAAAGCTAATTCCTAATCCTAAAGCATCCTTGACTACATGAAATATAGCCTTTAGTAGTCATGGCCCTATAGCTCCACTAGGCATATCTCAACTGGCTGTATCCATCAGCCCACACTGCTGTTTTCTATTTGGCTGTTCTAACTTTGTTTTATATGAGTGAGATTTCTTTTTTTCTCCAGTACAACTTATTTTCTATAGTAAACATGCACTGTGCTAAAATAAATATCTGTGGTATAGAAGCAGCAAGGAGATAGATCGATAGATCGATAGATCGATCAATAGATAGATAGATATAGATGTAGTGATGTAGTAGTAGTGATGTAGTAGTAGTGATGTAGTGATAATTATTAAAACACATAAAAATAAGGGTTGTTGAAGAAACAATGAAAGACTATACATTGTACTGGAGATCTTGATTAAGTTAGTTGCACTTAGTAGTGCCCACTGAAATCAATAGGACATAAATTAAGAGCCATGGCCAACTTGTCCCATTTATTTCAATGGGACCTACATTCAGTCTACTTAGTCTGGATCTGGCTCATGTGCTGCATCAACCTGGAAGAGATAAAAGCAAGAGCAGAATGATCTTGAATGTATTTATTCAGTTACATGCAGCCTAATCCTAAGTCTATTTACTTGGAGGTAGTTCTACCTAATAGGGATGTGCAGTGCTGCCAATTCTGTTCCATTTAAGAAAAATGGGGTGGGGGGTGGGGAGCTGAAAGCAGCAGTAACTCCTCTCCCCTCCATTTCATCCATTCAAATTACACATAAACCAATATTGCTCTGTGTATCGGTCGGATAGCTAGCCTGTTCTCCATTGCTGTCAGATTTACAGAGCAGTGTTGGGGACCTGTAATATATGCAATTTGAAAGGATGAAATGGAAGGAAGCAGGAAGGGGGGGTAGTTACTCCTGTTTCCCACCCACCCCCTAGTGTTCTTCCCTCTATTTCATCATTTCAAATTGTGTATGTTAAATATCCCCAACATTGCTCTGTATATCTGACAGCTAGGAATGGAGACCAATTGAGGGAAGCAAGAAACACAAAGGGAGGGGAACCAAAAGCAGCAGGAGCTACTCCCCCCCACACACACTTTGCATTTCCCTCCATTTCATCCTTTCAAATTGCATATGTTACAGATCCCCAGCACTGCTCTGTATATCGCACAGCTAGCATGTTCTCTGACTCAGACATAAATCTATGTACAGATCTGAAGGGGAAGGGGGGGTGTTTTGCCCAGGAAATGCCCAAGTGGATAATGAAATTGACAAGTTATTTGCCAAGTATGGAATATGACTATGTTGGGCTAAACAAAGTAGTGTGCAGAGAGAATAAAGACTGGCAAGGATATTTACAAGAGGGGAATATGCCCCTGTGGGGCTAAATGAAGTAGAAGAGGATGAAACTTGCAAGAATATTTACAAGAGGGGAATATGCCTGTGTGGGGCTACGTAGAGGACAGGAGAACTTGTGCAAGTAAAGTATGCACTTGTGCAAGACATTCCCCCCCCCTCCATTATTATTTTTAATTGAGATCCCATTTGTGCAAATCATGGGACCCAAATTTTATTTTAAAAAACAAACATACATTCCATTTGTGAAAATTACTGGACAACCCCCCCACACACACACACACAAAATCCATTTGCACACATTGCTGCCATAAAAATAAAATAAAACCTGAAATCTATGAATAGGATCAACTTGATACAGATTGAGTTGACCAGCAAGAAGAAATGGAATGAATCCAGCAGGGCTGAAGTAGTAAAATCCATCAAGATTTAACTCCAAAACAAAATTCTCAACATCCCTACGGGAGCTTCCTCCCAATAAAATGTTCATAGGATCCCTTCCTTCCTTCCTTCCTTCCTAATGATATTAAAACTGCTTTTCTAAATATGTTCAAAGCAGATGGGGTGTGGTATACTGAAATCATAACACATCAAAGAACAACTAAGTAAAATCCAATAAAACTATGAATACTAAAACTAACATCACAGTACAATATGGGTAATAAAAGCAGCAGCAAGTTAACCAGTCTTTGCTCACACATGCCTTCCTAAAGAATAACATTTTCACCTGCATATCAAAGTATACCACATTTGGAATCTTTCTTTCCATATGTTGTTCCTTAATACCACAAAGCTGTCCCACCCCACCCCCACCTCAACACACACATTTGAACAGAATATACCAAGTGATTAACATTCACTTACAGAGTGATCCTAAGGCCCCAAGACAGTGTCTAGAGGGCCATAGGATTTTTTTGGAGTCCCAGCTTCAAGGTCGGAAAAGATCTCCACCAACCTCAGACCTGGGAATCCATGCTCAGATCACCCTTCTCCCCCACCCTCGCAGCCAGTGTGGAAAGAACCATGCTGGCTGCATCTCTGATGTAAGAACGACCTCAGAGAAAGGGTAAAGGGGGCATGGAGGGAGAGGGAGGGGAGAAGATCGGGGCTGCCTGAATACAATGTATCCTGGTGGCACTTCAGCCTCCTTCCCTCCCCATCCAAAGTGTTGCAGCTAGATGGCCAAAATCAGCCATCTAGCTGATTTGCAGGGCAAGAGGAGCATGGAGGCAATCTTAGCCTCCATACTCCTCCCACCCTACGTAGGATGCCCATAATCCTCTGAGTTCGGAAGTTTACAAGCATCCCTATTGGATCACACCCTTATTCATTCTTGAAATAGTCCATCTGAATTCTAAACATGTTTATTGAAAAGAAATCCTATGGATTCTAATGGCATTTCATGCAAGTGTACAAGGTTTTTGTCTAGTTTACATATTATTTTAATAGAATCATAGAATCATAGAATCATAGAAAAGTAGAGTTGGAAGGGGCCTACAAGGCCATCGAGTCCAACCCCCTGCTCAATGCAGGAATCCAGGTCAAAGCATCTCTGAAAGATGTCTGTCCAGCCGCACCTTGAATGCCTCCAGACTGGGAGAGCCCACCACCTCCCTAGGTAGTTGATTCCATTGTCTTATTGCTCTGACAGTCAGGAAATTTTTCCTGATGTTTAGGTGGAATCTAGGTTCCTGTAACTTGAGCCCATTATTCCGTGTCCTGCAAACTGGGATGAACGAGAAGAGATCTTTGCCCTCCTCTGTGTGACATCCCTTCAAATACTGGAAGAGTGCAATCATATCTCCCCTCAGTCTCCTCTTCTGAAGGCTAAACATGCCCAGTTCTTTCAGTCTCCCCTCATAGGGCCTTGTTTCCAGTCCCTTTATCATCCTTGTTGCCCTCCTCTGAACCCTCTCCAGTTTGTCTATGTCCTTCTTAAAGTGAGGTGCCCAGAACTGGACGCAGTACTCAAGATGAGGCCTAACCAGTGCCGAGTAAAGGGGAATTATCACTTCCCGCGATTTGGAAGCTATACTTCTATTAATACAGCCCAAAATTGCATTTGCCTTCTTTGCAGCCACGTCGCATTGCTGGCTCATATTCAGTTTGTGATCTACCACAATTCCAAGATCCTTCTCACTTGTAGTATTGTTGAGCCAAGTGTCCCCCATTCTGTAATTCTGCATTTGGTTTCCTCTCCCTAGGTGCAGCACTTGGCATTTATCCCTGTTAAATTTCATTCTGTTGTTTTCGGCCCAACGCTCCAGCCTATCGAGGTCACTTTGAATTTTGTTTCTGTCTTCCAGAGTATTAGCTGTTCCACCCAACTTTGTGTCATCTGCAAATTTGATAAGCATTCCCTGTACCTCCTCATCCAAGTCATTAATAAAAATGTTGAAGAGCACGGGGCCCAGGACCGAGCCCTGTGGTACCCCGCTCGTTACCTCTCCCCAGTTTGAGAAGGAACCATTGATAAGCACTCTTTGAGTCCGATTCTTTAGCCAATTGTGGATCCACCTGATAGTTGTTCCATCTAGCCCACTCTTAGCTAGCTTACTAATCAGGATATCATGAGGCACTTTGTCGAAAGCTTTGCTGAAGTCCAGGTATATAATGTCCACAGCATTCCCACAGTCCACAAGGGAGGTTACCCGATCAAAAAATGAGATCAGATTAGTCTGACAGGATTTGTTCTTGACAAATCCATGCTGGCTTCTAGTAATCACTGCATTGTTTTCAAGGTGCTTGCAGACTGACTTCTTTATAATCTGCTCAAAAATCTTCCCGGGGATTGATGTCAGACTGACTGGCCTATAGTTCCCAGGTTCCTCCTTCTTGCCCTTTTTGAAGATGGGAACAACATTTGCCCTCCTCCAGTCGTCTGGCACTTCACCTGTCCTCCATGATTTCTCAAAGATAATAGACAGTGGTTCTGAGAGTTCTTCTGCCAGTTCCTTTATTACTCTAGGATGCAGCTCATCAGGCCCTGGAGATTTAAACTCGTTCAGAGTAATCAGGTGCTCCTTGACCATTTGCCTATCAATCTCAAGCTGCATTTCTGCCCCTTCAGTCTGCACTTCAGGTTTGCCAGGGGGGTCATAGACCCTCTTTTGGGAGAAGACCGAGCCGAAGTAGGAATTGAACACTTCTGCCTTTTCTTTGTCTTCTGTTATCAATTTGCCATCCTCACTGCGTAGTTGAACCACCAGTTCTTTCTTCTGTCTTTTACTGTGTATGTATCTGAAGAAAGCTTTTTTGTTGCTTTTAGCATTCCTCGCTAACCTTAGCTCATTCTCAGCTTTAGCCTTCCTGACACTATTCCTGCAGTTCTGTGCTACCTGCCTGTACTCTTCCCCTGTAGCCTGTCCTTCCTTCCACTTCCTATACATGTCCTTTTTTGTTTTCAGGTCATCTTTGAGTTTATTGTGAAGCCACATTGGCTTTTTCTGTTGCCCTCTGCCTTTTTTCCTTGTGGGAATTGTTTGCAATTGTGCCTTTAAAATTTCCTTTTTTAAAAACTCCCACCCCTCCTGGGCTCCCTTTCTCGTGAGAGTCACTTGCCATGGGATCTTACTAATCATTGTTCTGAGTTTGTTAAAATTGGCTTTCCTAAAATCCAGGGTACGTGTTTGGCTACACTCAGCTTTTGCTTCCGTTAGAATCAAGAACTCAAGTATAACATGGTCACTTTCCCCCAGAGTTCCCGAAACTGCCACTTTATCCACTAACTCGTCTCTGTTGGTTAGAATCAGGTCAAGGATAGCCGATCCTCTAGTTCCTTCCTCCACTTTCTGTAGGAGGAAGTTATCAGCAGCACAGCTCAGGAATTTCTTGGAGGGGCCATGTTTGGCTGAATAAGTCTCCCAACAGATATCAGGGAAATTGAAGTCTCCCATTACTACCACATCGTGCCTCCTTGAAACACTGGCAATTTGCTTTTCAAAAGTTCCATCCTCGTCTTCTCCTTGATTGGGTGGTCGGTAGTAGACTCCAACCGCCATGTTCGCTTTATTCTTTGCCCCCTTTATTTTAACCCAGATGCTCTCAATGGGGCTGCCAAGCTCCTCTTCCTGTATCTCTGTGCAGAGATACGTATTTTTAACATACAGTGCAACTCCACCTCCCTTTCTGTTGCTTCTGTTCCTTTTGAACAAGTTATACCCCTCAATTGCTGTATTCCAGTCATGGGAGTCATCCCACCAGGTTTCAGTTATCCCTATCAAGTCGTACTTGCCCTCATGTATCAAGAGTTCAAGTTCGTCTTGTTTATTGCCCATACTCTGGGCATTAGTATAGAGACATTGAAGACTATGTGCTTTATAGTCCGACTTTCCCCCTACATTTTGTGGTAGACTATCAATGGGCACCGCTGGAGCTGTTCTCTCCATTGTGGCATAGAGGCCTTCTTCCATTGGTACCCCCGAGTTTATGTCTCCCTCCCCTGTTGGATTCAGTTTAAAGCCCTCCTGATTAAGTTCCTAATAAAGAAAGGGCTGTTCGTAACAGCCTCATAGTGTCTTATCCTGCCATGACCATAACATGTATAGCCATTGTCCATATGATTCTTCTGCCTGGTGCAAAGAGCTTCCATGCTAGAATAGTGATGATGCTAGTGTGGAAACATACCATAACAAATGGGGAAAAAAAATAAGCAGCCCTTACTTAGAAGTTTCATTTTATCAGTGGAACTTACTGCTATGAAGGTTTTCAACGGGGGTGCTAGCTCAGAAATGGAGATAAACATAGGAGTAGGCTGTAGAGCATGAGCTACAACTGAGTTACCAAAAAAAGCATAGTATCAGAATCTCTGCTCTAAATCGTTCTACTTAATGGAATATGAAAATTAATACAACATCCATTGTCAAGACAAGGGAATAGAACAACAATTCTGGGGCACTTCCCCTTTCTTCTGGAGACTCAATGTGTGTGAAGAATGGGAGCCTGCTGGAAAGAATAGAGTCCCTCTATCTCCACCTGTGTCTAACATACTACCTACGTTACCTACATATTAGCTGCTATATTACCTCTGTCCACATGTATTCACCATTGTCAGAAACCATTGTTAAATTAGTTTCATTTTAAAAACAACAACAAAAGCAACAAAACATATCATAAGATTGGATCCCAAGGAAGTTAGCCACACTGTAGTCCCATTGAAATCCATAGGACTTAAGTTAGTAACAAGTTACAGCTAACTTATCCCACTGCTTTCAGTAGGACTCAGATGTGAGTAACTTCTTGTGGATCCAACCCATAACGTATTACTTCATTAATTCTTTCATGTATTCTTTCATTGATTTTAAACAAATAAATTGAATTGGATTGAATTATACATCCTACCTGTATATTGCCCATATCTGTGACACATGCACTCAGAAAAGGTCAATAAAAACCTTTGTATATGATGCTTTGTTATTTCAGTGAGAAAATCTCAAGTGTCCAATTAACTTTGCATATTTTCATCTCAAAACTGAAATGGACATAAGAAATTGTTTTCCTAATTTAGAGGGTTGTGGGAGTCTAAAATGGAGGAAGGTGGCTTCTAGGCTCATGTTATGGCTTGAATCTCTAAGCTCCAGGTGGTGGACTGACCAACACCAACACCACATGAACAAAGAAATAATAATAATAATAATAATAATAATAATAATAATAATAACAACAACAACAACAACCCTGAATACATAGAAAAACAGGTTTCCATGACAGTATATAATATATATGTTTCCAGAATTTTGGCAGGCAAACAAGATTCTGAGATTCAGGTAGGACTCTGGGATTCAGGTTGGATTCAGAACAAGAAGGTACCAAACTGAGTCCACCTGGGGATCAAAGCAAATGTCTAACTCCTAGAGGCTTTCAAAAACATATTCCAAAGAGAGCAATACTGTGCTCCAAGCTGAGCCTCCAGTATCAAAGGCTCCATCCCTTCCTATGACCTGTTGGCAAGAGCTAAGAAGTTGGAGGTTGGTGGGAGGCTGAGGCAGGGCTTTCAGGTGTTTTTGTTTGTTTGTTTGTTTTTCCTCTGTCAACAGCCGGGGGGGGGGGGGAATCAGTCCAGCAATGGGAGGAAAACATTTAGACCTGTTCTTGAGCTGTCTGACCTTGAGCAGTTCCCAAATCCTCAGCCACTTCCTCCCTACCCATTGTAATGCCCACTTCCTCCCCCTACATGGCTAGAGTTCTGATCTCATAAAGCAACATGATGCCTGCAGACTATATGTGCAACTAACTGTGTGTGGCCCTTGCTGCCATGCTGATGAATTCAGCATCATGGTGGCGACAAAAATATTGGTGGTTTGCCACCAAAATTCAATAGCAAACCACTATGGAGCCTTAGGAAAGCCATATTTAGCTTCTTTTTAAACCACCATTTATTTTTTAAAATTGCTGCTGCTGCAGTGGTGCAGGAGTGTTGCCCTGAGTAGGGGATGCAAAATGGCCCCTGCCGCTCCATGCAAAGTTACTCATCCCCGTAATAGAGGAAGCCAGCATGAAAAAACTCTGCAGTGGCTGAGCAGAGCCAAGATGGGGCCTCCAGTGTTGGGAAAACCCATTTAAGGTTGGAGCTCTGACAAAGACCTCAGAGGGGTTCTCCTACACAATTCTGTGGTCCCTGGGTTGCTGTCTTGGGACCAGAGATTGCTCTCTGAATTTTCTAGGTTTGTTGCCTTTTCACAATAGCTAAAATGGATCTTTGTCTGATAATCAATAGAACGTGGCTGGTAATCAATGGTTCAGCAATTCAATCCTTACGTGTGATCCACAAAGCCTACAATGAGAGAACACAGCCAGAAAAATGTCTTCTTTCCCTTCTTCCCTCACCTTTCACTTTCTTTTTATGTCATCTTTTCTTAGATTGTAACCCTGTAGGTAGAGCCTTGTGACATTGTTTTACTTTTTTGTATCTTTTTATTTGATGCATAAACTGATTACACACAAACCACACTAATAAAGAAATATTAGATCATGTATGATCATGGTTAACATCCAAAAGAATGCCCCTCCCTAGCCACACACAGCTGTGGGGGGGGGGGATTTGCAGGCATGGGGGAATAATGATCAGACCATAATGGTCTGATTTTGACCCACCAATCAGAGGCCAGACTGGGCGGGGTGGCAGAGCCAATATTAGACTTGCACCCCCTCTCTACAGCCTCTTTTTCTAAAGCGGCTCCCTCCCATCCCTGTTTACAGTGTTTTACTGATAGCCTGTTTCAAAGGGCCGAGTAGGAATTTTGGTTCATTGTCCTAATTGGCCGGGGGCAATGTTCGTGTTTCGCCTACTCTACACAGCATTTCAGGTTTGGGGTGTTTAGTTGCATTTCTGATTTGGTCACATTGGCGGTCACGTGCAGGATTAGGCAGTTTTGGGGGCTCGGTGATCATCCTATGGCACCTTTCAGGTGAGAGGCGTGCCCGAGGCTCCTGCCGCCAACACCTCACGGCTTGGTTTTAGGGAGATAAGGCATGTCTCTGAGGTCTTCCTTCCTCACCTGTATCGGCACCTCATGGCCCGTACAAGGATGACGGCAGGAACCACCTTCCAGCACCGTGTGGTGTTAAGCACGGGGTGATGATGTTTGATGGAGTCATCATCCTGTGCCGGATGTTTCGCCCTATAGCACTGGTGACCGGCTGATAGTCGGTGCAATTAGCACCCGCACTTTCCCCCCCTTTGTAGATCCCCAATTGATGTATTCAATAAAATGTGGCCCTCTATTTTACCACTATTTGTACCCTACAACCGTGTCTGAGTCGTTATTTCACCTTTACGCCCGCAAAAGCCAAACCAAAGTATCCCAATACAACAACGAAAAGGGAAGATGTAATAAATGTAACAACTGAACATATCTCAAACAAAACAACAAATCTAGACTACAGTAAAGGGGGACATCAGTATGTAATTTATCAAAAATATATTATTCTAATAGTTTGTAAAGAAATACCATATTTCAATGAACCAATTTCATTGATAAAGCAATGTCCCATTTTTATTTTTATTTAAAACAAACAAAACATTCCAGAGTTGTTGGGGTATGTGAAGCATCCAGTGTTCAGCTATACAGATTCATGCTGCTGCAAGTAAAGTAATAATTAACTATAGATCGGATTCTTTGCAGTAAACTTACAGATTCTGCCTTCTGCTTTGTTGAAGGGCAGATACAAATGGGTTTCTGTCTCCTAACATATCTATATTTGTAATTTGAATCAAATGGAGCATATGATTCATTATGTACTGAAATTCCTCTATGTGATGGACCAAAGAAAAAAAAATCTTGGAAAGCATTTTGTTTAAATTGGCAACCTGTTCTGATCAAGGAATTGGGTTGAATCCAAGGCTGAGATTCCACCAGCAGAATGGATTCCACTGATGGAACAGGACTTCCCTGTTCTGTTTCCTCCTGCAGCTCTCACACACCATCCAGATCTGTTTGGAGGGTGCGTGGGGGCTGCAGTGGGGAGGAGATGACAGTGAAGTCCCAATCCACTTGCAGCATCTGTTCCAGTGGCGGAACGTCAAGTTTGGATCCAACCCATCATCTGTTTTTTTTTAATTAGAAGATTCTCAAACTTTTGTGACTTACCAAACAGCTCTGTATGCCTTAGCTGCAAAGAAACTCCAAGAAAAAGAAATGGTAGTTAGTGTAGGGGACTTCTTAAGAGATGACAGAGCATTTTAGTTTTATTTAGGGTTTTACTGTACTGGGCTGAAGAAAATTTATTTCAATTTTTATTATGTTATTTCATTCACTGCAACTTTTGTAATGGAATTCTATATGGAAGTTTATCTGGAGCCTGTCAAGGCCGATGGCTAGTACAGTAAAGATGATGGTGGAGTCGAGATGACAACGGCAATGATGATGTGAAGTTTGCCACTGTTCAGGAAATACAGATTTCTGCAGCTGCCTTCAAGTGAAATTATTTACTCAAAAGCCTCTGTCTCTCTATTATACCCCCAAATAATCCCCAAATAATCTCTTTTTTTGGATCAGAGGGTTTGTTGCATACCACCTTCCTATGATGTAGGAGGCTTTCCAATATCAATAAAAAACTATTTATACCCAAGGTTAGTTAATATCACTGCTACCACTCCCTAGCTGCCATGTCTCCTGGCTGGTTTGGCAGCACCTTTGTTCTTTACCAATCGGAACACATTAAGCAGAGTTGAGGATGAGGTATCAGAGGGAGATCACAAGGGCCAATGTTACGTATCTCTTCTGTGCTTGACGGAAGTTCTGAGGCCTGAGCACAGACAGTCCTAGATAACTCAATTCTATATCCCAAGCTTCCACCCATGAAATATTTGTGTGTGTGTGTGTGTGTGTGTGTGTGCGCGCGCGCATGTGTATACACATACCATACTCTCTCTCTCTCTCTCTCTCTCTCTCTCTCTCTCCCTCCCTCTCTCTCTCATACACACACACTGCCCTTCAATAATTCTCAGACCAGGTCAGCTCCGAAAAAAATAATATTGAAATCTAAAAACCATATAACCAAGAATGTAATCAGCATATAAAAAAACATATAAACATAGAAGCAACTGATTGAAACCAATTCAAATGATATTTTAAAATGCTTGAGAAAAATAAAAGGACTTTGCCTGGCATTGAAAAGATGTAAGTGGGTGTCTGGTGAGCTTCTCTAGGGAGCACATTCCAAAAGCTGGACACTACAACCATTAAGGCCCTCTCTCTGGTCACCACCAAAGCGATCTCAGAAAGTGGGGAACCAGAAGAAGGGCCTCATTGAGATGATCTCAATGCATAGGTAAGTTTGTGTGGGAGAAAGTAGTTCTTCATACTTCCGGTTTGTACCCTGTCAATGTGTGTTATACAATCTGTGTCCTTGAAGTTATTATCTGAATTTAAGGGTCATAAGGTATTCTGAACATTTACATAGTACATCAGCCATCTTTTATCATGGAGATTATGCTCTTTAGGGCATCACTGAACACCTCTTTCATTTGTTCATTTCTCAGACTGAAGATGAAGGGGTTCAATAAGGGTGTCAGGATGCCAGAGAAAATAGCTAATGCTTTGTTCATGCTCATGATGTCATTTTGAGATGGCCTCACATAAACAAAAATGGAGATTCCATAGCCCATGGAGACAACAGTGAAGTGGGAGGCACAGGTAGCAAAAGCCTTTTTTCTGCCGTCTGCAGAAGGGATCTTGAGAATGGTAGTAATTATGTAGATGTAAGAGGCAGCTGTGAATGAGAGAGAACCAAGTAGTAGAATCAAAGAAGTAATGAAGTCAACCAACTCAATAAGACTGATGTCCTTGCAGGCAAGATGCAGCAATGGAGCACTGTCACAGAAGAAGTGATTAATGATATTAGGCCCACAGTAAGGCAACCTCACTTTCAGCACTGTTGACAAGAATACAGACAGGAACCCACCAATCCAAGATCCAGTCACCATCTTGACACAAACTGTCCCAGTCATGAGGGTAGGATACCTAAGTGGGTAGCAGATGGCCATGTAGCGGTCAAAGGACATAACAGCAAAAAGGATGAACTCTGTGGAACCCATGAAGAAATAGAAGTATAACTGAGCAAAGCAGCCAGCAAATGAAATGGTTTTCCTTTCAGCAAGGAGATTGGCCAACATTTTAGGCACTATGCAGTTCGTCATAAATATCTCAATGAAGGACAAGTTACTGAGGAAAAAATACATAGGGGAGTGGAGGCGATGATCAATGCTGATGAGTACAATGATGAGCACATTCCCCAGCACTGTTACTAGGTAAGCAAGGAAGAAAACTATAAAGAGGATGACCTCCAAATATGGTTCATACACAAATCCAAGCAAAAGGAATTCAGTGACAGTTGTCACATTTTCTGTTTCCATGTTTTAACATCTGGAATGAAGGAAGAATAAATGGAAAGTAGTTGAAATTGTTTGCTAAACTCAGCTGCAATAAACAAGTGGAGGATCTTCTTCCGTATGAATGTCTTTAGGATTGGGGTGAAGGACTTCTTCACCTAGCCAGACAATGACATGACATACAGATTATGTAAACAAGCACAAAGATGGTAAGCAAATAGTAGATGTGTTTCCCATTTTAATTCATGCTGCTTCGAAACGAAATGTTAATTTTCCTGTTTCTGTGAATGCATGCATATACGGTAAGTAAGGGAGAGGAGAAGAGAGGAATGAAACAGATACTTTTGCTCTTTTTCTTAACTGAGAACCAAATACTGTGATCATCATCTAGCTTTGTATTTCATATATGCAGAGTATTTTAACAAGTTAAAAAAAATAAAAATACATTCAGCAGAAGTGGACTGGAAGGCTACGGTAATAAGGCTGGAATCCTAGTCTGAGACTGCAATTCTATGCACGTTCATCTGCACATAACCTCCATTGAACCCAGTGGGGCTTACCTTGCATAGGACTGGGCTGCATGTGGAAAAAAAATGCAGCATGTTTTAGTCTTGGATAATGTTTGCTGACCTACCTCACAGGGTTGCTGTGAGGATAAAATAGAGAGGAAGAGGATTGTGTAAGCCGCCTTGGGTTCCTTGCAGGAAAAAAGGTGGGGTATAAATATAATAAATAAATAATAAATAAATTATGCCCAATGTATTCACTTCCTGCCTTCAAAGATTTAGTTTTATTATTTATTTCTTTATTCGTGAGATGTATTAACTACTGTACCTTTAAAAATACATTTTCTCAAGGTGGCATACAAAGTAATAAAACAGTTGTTACTAATATTGTAATCCTAAACACACTTACTAGAGCTATGAAGCTTGATCCTTTTCATGTTCACTCAAATGTAAGGCGGTTTACTCACAAGATAATGCACATGGGATTTCAAGCTTTCCCACTGTACTCAATGAGACTTTTTTGGGGTAAACATTTTTATTATTATTAATCCACCCAATAACAGAAGATTTTTGTGTTGATTACATAAAGCTAAAAGAATAAAAATCAGTGCAAAAAAATAAACAATGCAAGACCAATGAAATACGCAAGGAAAATGTAAAATGTTTGTGTAAATTTTTTGATGTTTTTATTGCTTGTATTTTTTATACTGTATTTTATTGTAAAATTGTATTTTTATTGTATAATCGTTGTAAACCACCCAGAGAGCTTTGGCTATTGGGTGGTATAGAAATGGAAATAATAATAATAATAATAATAATAATAATAATAATAATAATAATGCCAATGAAATCTAAAGTCTAAAATGCCTGGGAGAAAATAAAGGTCTTTGGCTACCACGTAGCACATATGAAAGGTCATGGTCAAATTCATGAGATTTCCAAGTGCACATCTTCAAATGATGGGTTCTGGAATAATGCATCTCATCTACACTGGTGTCAGATTTTATTATTGCAGAACTGGATGTGCTTCCAAAATTTGCCTCTGCTTCCATATATATCAAATATCTATTGAGGAACATGAAAGTTCTCCAGCTGTAGACTTTAAACCATGATAGCAAATGTAGACTGTTAATAAAAACTGAGATTTACTCTTATGCAAAGTAAAGAGAATAACTCCTCTACAGTTGGAACAATTCCTCTGTCTCAATTTAATTAATGTACTGGTGAATTCTGTTGTTTCATACATTTTTTAAAAAATCACCTTTTCTCTAGGGAACCTTGGTTGCCAAAAAAACCCCACTTTTGACTACTCTCCTTGGGGGGAAAGGATATGGGAAGTTGTTAAGAACATGCCTTCATCGTAGTTTATCATGTTGTATTTTATGGTTTTAATTATTGTGAACTGTGCAGAGAGCTTCAGCCATTGGGCAGTATAGCAATGTAATAAATAAATAAATAAAAATTCATACACCAGCTTGAGCCAACATGTTAACTTTATGTAAACATATAACATGTAGCCTGGTGTGTTGAATGCAATATGTGAACACCCCTAAAGTGAACATGCATTCATCAATTCACACAAGTATATATGTGTTAATTCAACCCAGGTTCAACTGTGTACATCATCTGTACCCTGGATTAAGTAGGATTCTAGTACCTATGTACAAATATGGTATGAATGCATGTGTGGACAGTAGCCCTACTAAGGTGATTAAAAAATGTAAGCATGGAGAGGAGATGGGCACAGGTGTGCCAGGCCAGCTCCATGCCCTCCACTCCTAAACTCCCCACGTTGACTGGGAAAGTCTGAAAAGAAACTGTAACCATGTTCAGCAGAATGCGGTTACGATGCTTTTCGTGATCCAATGCCTGAAAAGAATGTGCAGGGATGAGATCTCACACTAGGGATATTCACACAATATGCTGAAAGCGGAATCACCCTATAATCATGCTCATTCAGACTTAGACAATCTACACAGAATGTGAACATATGCTCATTGTAACATGTGAATACGCCTAGTGTGAGACACAATCCTTGCATGTCATTTCCCCACAACAGAGAAAGTAAGAGCAAGAATCGGGGCTGTTGTGCTGCATTTCTGCTTTCAGAAAGGTGGTGTGAGTCCTCCACCTGTGCATTTGCATATCCAAATTCCCTGACAGTCATGATACTATAAAGATATCACTCGAACATGCATGGGGCATGCTATGGAACACAGAACACTAGAGTGGGAAGGAAGGGGCTTAACACTTTGTTCTACACCTGCAATTTACATTACAATCGGATGGCTTTTGTTAATGTAAATTGGAGGCTTGGGGGTGTGTGATCCAGACTGGGACCACATTCAGAGGGCAAAGGCTTAAATTCTCCCTACCCCCTCCCTAATGCTAGGGTCCTGATCTGTGTAGTAATGTGTGGTCTGACCTTCTGAGGACACATTCCATAACGAAAGGGATAGGCGTTGCACATAGAGTACAGTAGGTTTTAACACAGAATACCTCTGAAAACATTGCAGGACTGACAGTATTCTAGAATGAAACTGAGCCCGCACAACATAGCATTGGCAGCACTTGCGGTCATAGTCTTTAGTGAGGCAGAAAAAACTTTAATAACTTTTCAACTAGTGCTCATAACTTCACCAAATCAAACTCAAAGAAAGCACTTGGGATCTCATATGGATCAGGACCTGTGCATTCCACACACATACCCAAATTTAATACAGCTTAAAGATGGAACTAGGGTCCCCCCTTTTTTACACAAAAGTAAGTGCATGGGACATAATATGGATCAGGACCCTAGACTGATCCATATTATGGGGGGCTTTAAACTTTTAACCAGGTGGGGGGCTTTAACCTTTGAAGCCTGCAATTTACATTTCAAATGGATGCCTTTTTCACAATGTAAATTGGAACATGGGGGTGTCAAGGTTCTGCCTGTACCAGGACACCTTGATCAGCTCCTTAAAGATATTTTGCCTCTTTAAGAGCCCCTCCTGTATCAGGATGCCAGTTCTTTGCCTTTTACCTTCTCTTCCTAGTAACATGGGATTAGGCCTTAGCCATGGTGCAAAGACACTCCAAACAATTTGATGTTAACAATAACTATTTACTTTAGTAAATTTTGGTATAGTAGATTTACAATAACTTAAGGTAATTACACAAATAGAGCTGTATACTTTCAAAAAGCAGATATAATAGAAATAAAAGAAACAATAATGCAGTTCTCTCTAACCTAGCTACTCTTTCACCTGTATGCCTCAGTTAAGAGATTCCATTCCCAGCCTAGCCCTGGCTGTTCTGCATTCTTCAGTGATATTCAGTCTCTGCTTCTCTGTGTCTCTGCTTCTTGGTACTCTCCAATTTCACTCTCTCACTCCTGCAGCTTTTCCACACCTCTTTATATACCCTCCCACAGAACTAGAAGGTTACAATCATGTGACCTAAAACTGGGGAAATGAAACTTAACTCCATTAGCGGGAAAAGGATACTTCTGACAATGAAAAGGAAACTTTAACTCCATGAGGGGAAAATGAAACTTACGAACATGGGGGTGTCACACACACAAAAGTGTGTACAATCATCAGTAAACCACATGACTTTGTAATTGTTTCTGGCTGGCTGCGTGGCGGTTATTGGGCGCAACCTCTCTCCAGTGGTTTACTGATGATTGTACACACTTTTGTATCAAATTAGTTATAAGGGATGAAATGCTTGTGATGTTAAGGATTTTGTTTTAATCTCTAACAATCCTGTTTTAATCTCTTCTGATTCCGCAGTGCCAATGGCTAAGGGACAGTTTTAAATTTGATGTACCCATAGTTTACAACTTGGTTTTTAGTATATGTTTATTATATTTATAAACAAATAATGTTTATTTGCTGGTCATTGACCGTTATAAAGTTACTTACTGAACAAAGTACATCAGTAGTTTTCAAAATGTGTAAGAAATATAAGATATGCTTTTCCTGAGATTGGGAAAAAAAAAGTGTTAATGTGTCAGAACTTCACCAAATCTATGAAAAGCACCTCTCTTCAACAAGCCTCAATAAAGTACATCAGTAGTTCTCACAAAAATATGAAATAAATATTTGATATATTGTGTCACAAATCGGGGTGAAAACGCTTAATGTGTCAATTTTCAGCACTTCTTAACTTCCTGTACCTGTGACCATTTCTTTTAGATCAGTTTGAACCTATATAAAATTGTACACCCCATCAGGTAGATCATGAATGCCAAGTTTCAAGTGCTTAGTTTAACAGGCCTCATTTTTGTAAGCAATGTAATTTTGAGGCTTATAAGGGTGGAACCCTTTTTTTTGATGACTCTCCTTAACTAAAGGGACACTCCTGTGGCCCTTTATTTCTAGCCACTAAACATGTGCACTTTAACATGCATTTATCAGATATTACAAAATTCCACAGTAGATGCTTTTCCTTTTCCTTTTGAATTGGTAAGAGCTCAACAGGACAATGCAAATGGTAGGAATTAATAATGCCCAATTTTGGTTTATTAACATTACATTCCTTGTGAATTCTGAGGATATTTTTTTCCACCAAGGGAGTCACCTCTTATCTTAACAGTGAGTATTGAACTAGGAATGAACATGGGTATTTTAGCAGAACTTTATGATCAAGAGAGTAATTAATATGATTCACATTGTTAATGAGAACTGAGTGGTGTGTTTCCTTTGGAAACCAAGTGAGTCAGGGAATGTGCTGTACATCTGTTTTCCTCTGCATGCTCTAACCTTTTGGATTGTTAAAGAAAAAGTTTATTTTAAACAATGGAGTACATTACAGAAATGAATTTCTTTGTTTTGTGTTAGTTTGAAATTAGGTAGAAATTCATCTGGGGAATAACAAAGCCATTTCCACTTAAGTGTGAGATGGCAAATAAAGAAATCTAATTATTTTGCAGCTAATTAGATCACAGAAGTTGTTGCAAAGGTTTCTTTGGTTATGGGTCCAATTGCATGCAATGCAACTAGTTTTTGTGATGGTTCTACAACTGAGGGCCTCTCTAGAAGCATTTTGTGTTGAGAGACATACACATGTAAAATTCTTTGGATCACCTCTGACAATTCCTTTGGACCTCATTTCTGATCAGCCCAAGTGAGGAATCTAATTTCTTGCTGTCCATGCATCCATATATAGAAATTCACTTTGAAGATCAGTTATGATGCAATATTTTCTGTATGGATCTCCAGTCCAGAGAAATCATTCTAAAATAATTTCCACTTCAGGACGAGTACATTTCCAAATGTACTTTGGTCAGGTTCATCATACCTGTAAATGATCCATTGTGACAGATTTGTCCTTGTCTTGGATATCATGCTATAGGATTTGGGCATTTAGTGATCACAGATCAGCATGTACGGTAAACATCCTATGCATATTCAAGGTATTCTAACGGAAGCAAAAGCTGAGTGTAGCCAAACACGTACCCTGGATTTTAGGAAAGCCAATTTTAACAAACTCAGAACAATGATTAGTAAGATCCCATGGCAAGTGACTCTCACGAGAAAGGGAGCCCAGGAGGGGTGGGAGTTTTTAAAAAAGGAAATTTTAAAGGCACAATTGCAAACAATTCCCACAAGGAAAAAAGGCAGAGGGCAACAGAAGAAGCCAATGTGGCTTCACAATAAACTCAAAGATGACCTGAAAACAAAAAAGGACATGTATAGGAAGTGGAAGGAAGGACAGGCTACAGGGGAAGAGTACAGGCAGGTAGCACAGAACTGCAGGAATAGTGTCAGGAAGGCTAAAGCTGAGAATGAGCTAAGGTTAGCGAGGAATGCTAAAAGCAACAAAAAAGCTTTCTTCAGATACATGCACAGTAAAAGACAGAAGAAAGAACTGGTGGTTCAACTACGCAGTGAGGATGGCAAATTGATAACAGAAGACAAAGAAAAGGCAGAAGTGTTCAATTCCTACTTCGGCTCGGTCTTCTCCCAAAAGAGGGTCTATGACCCCCCTGGCAAACCTGAAGTGCAGACTGAAGGGGCAGAATTGCAGCTTGAGATTGATAGGCAAATGGTCAAGGAGCACCTGATTACTCTGAACGAGTTTAAATCTCCAGGGCCTGATGAGCTGCATCCTAGAGTAATAAAGGAACTGGCAGAAGAACTCTCAGAACCACTGTCTATTATCTTTGAGAAATCATGGAGGACAGGTGAAGTGCCAGACGACTGGAGGAGGGCAAATGTTGTTCCCATCTTCAAAAAGGGCAAGAAGGAGGAACCTGGGAACTATAGGCCAGTCAGTCTGACATCAATCCCCGGGAAGATTTTTGAGCAGATTATAAAGAAGTCAGTCTGCAAGCACCTTGAAAACAATGCAGTGATTACTAGAAGCCAGCATGGATTTGTCAAGAACAAATCCTGTCAGACTAATCTGATCTCATTTTTTGATCGGGTAACCTCCTTTGTGGACTGTGGGAATGCTGTGGACATTATATACCTGGACTTCAGCAAAGCTTTCGACAAAGTGCCTCATGATATCCTGATTAGTAAGCTAGCTAAGAGTGGGCTAGATGGAACAACTATCAGGTGGATCCACAATTGGCTACAGAATCGGACTCAAAGAGTGCTTATCAATGGTTCCTTCTCAAACTGGGGAGAGGTAACGAGCGGGGTACCACAGGGCTCGGTCCTGGGCCCGGTGCTCTTCAACATTTTTATTAATGACTTGGATGAGGAGGTACAGGGAATGCTTATCAAATTTGCAGATGACACAAAGTTGGGTGGAACAGCTAATACTCTGGAAGACAGAAACAAAATTCAAAGTGACCTCGATAGGCTGGAGCGCTGGGCCGAAAACAACAGAATGAAATTTAACAGGGATAAATGCCAAGTGCTGCACCTAGGGAGAGGAAACCAAATGCAGAGTTACAGAATGGGGGACACTTGGCTCAACAATACTACAAGTGAGAAGGATCTTGGAATTGTGGTAGATCACAAACTGAATATGAGCCAGCAATGCGACGTGGCTGCAAAGAAGGCAAATGCAATTTTGGGCTGTATTAATAGAAGTATAGCTTCCAAATCGCGGGAAGTGATAATTCCCCTTTACTCGGCACTGGTTAGGCCTCATCTTGAGTACTGCGTCCAGTTCTGGGCACCTCACTTTAAGAAGGACATAGACAAACTGGAGAGGGTTCAGAGGAGGGCAACAAGGATGATAAAGGGACTGGAAACAAGGCCCTATGAGGAGAGACTGAAAGAACTGGGCATGTTTAGCCTTCAGAAGAGGAGACTGAGGGGAGATATGATCGCACTCTTCCAGTATTTGAAGGGATGTCACACAGAGGAGGGCAAAGATCTCTTCTCGTTCATCCCAGTTTGCAGGACACGGAATAATGGGCTCAAGTTACAGGAACCTAGATTCCACCTAAACATCAGGAAAAATTTCCTGACTGTCAGAGCAATAAGACAATGGAATCAACTACCTAGGGAGGTGGTGGGCTCTCCCAGTCTGGAGGCATTCAAGGTGCGGCTAGACAGACATCTGTCAGAGATGCTTTGACCTGGATTCCTGCATTGAGCAGGGGGTTGGACTCGATGGCCTTGTAGGCCCCTTCCAACTCTACTTTTCTATGATTCTATGATTCTATGAAGGTACCAGGTGTCACCTAAGAACTGTGTACATTTCCAATATTCCTGGTATTAACACACAGAGTTTCTTTTTAGAAACAGAGCACTCTGAGATCAGGCATGTCTTCATCTGTTACTTCAAACCCTCAAGCATTTTTTACATTTCATGATATAAGAGCATTAAACATATAAGAATACATAGTGATCGCAAACAAATACAATTTAAGCTTTTAAAAAATAATTTAGGAACATTGCCTTTAAGGATTAAAGTATCTTAGTAACTTACTCAATTACATTTCTGAGCTAGTAGAAAAATGGCATAGAGAAGTCAATGAGGACTGGTTCTATTGTCTTTCTGAAGACCAATGGAGTGTCCTGTGAGAATTGATGTTGGATTTTATGAGGACAGATGGAATCTCCTTCAGTTCCTGTATAACCCTGTATAACCCTGTATACAGTTCCTGTATAATCCAGCCCCCAAGGAGGACACTTGGCTCAACAATACTACAAGTGAGAAGGATCTTGGAATTGTTGTAGATCACAAACTGAATATGAGCCAGCAATGCGATGTGGCTGCAAAGAAGGCAAATGCTATTTTGGGCTGCATTAATAGAAGTATAGCTTCCAAATCACGTGAACTGATAATTCCCCTTTACTCAGCACTAGTTAGGCCTCATCTTGAGTACTGCATCCAGTTCTGGGCACCACACTTTAAGAAGGACGTAGACAAACTGGAGAGGGTACAGAGGAGGGCAACGGGGATGATAAAGGGACTGGAAACAAGGCCCTATGAAGAGAGACTGAAAGAACTGGGCATGTTTAGCCTTCAGAAGAGGAGACTGAGGAGAGATATGATAGCACTCTTCCAGTACTTGAAGGGTTGTCACACAGAGGAGGGCCAGGATCTCTTCTCAATCATCCCAGTTTGCAGGACATGGAATAATGGGCTCAAGGAACCCAGATTCTACCTGAACATCAGGAAACATTTCCTGACTGTTAGAGCAATAAGACAATGGAACCAATTACCAAGGGAGGTGGTGGGCTCTCCCACTCTGGAGGCATTCAAGGTGCAGCTGGACAGCCATCTGTCAGGGATGCTTTGACCTGGATTCCTGCATTGAGCAGGGGGTTGGACTCGATGGCCTTGTAGGCCCCTTCCAACTCTACTTTTCTAAGATTCTATGATTTTGTTTTTTGCCTCTCATATTTAAATGATTTCTTATCAACTGCTGATGTATGTTTCTCATAAAAGAGGGATTTCTCTAACAATCAGTTATTATTTTTCCCCAAGTTCTCAGCTATACTTTTGGGAAGTAATATATTTATTTTATATCTTGTCAGCCATTTTGAGCTATACTTCCTTTCAAAACAGGGTATCACCTGCTTTTCTTTGCAGGATTTGTCACTTTCCACTATATTTCATGTCATTTATTTGCATAATAAACTGAACATGTACATTGTTTAGCAGTTATTCTTTGTTTTCCTAACCTCCTTATCTGAAATACATTTTACTGCTTTCCTGAGTTCAGCTGGGGAACTTTCATATATCCTATAGCAGGTTCATAGGTCAGTGAAAGGTTCAGTCAAAAGTCACAGCATGGCAGCACAAATGTTTCTGTCAGAATGCTTCATTAGAATCAAACTAATTCATGCTTAATACAGGAATATATATTTTGTTTCCCTAGGAAAATTATAAATTTAAGAAAGAGATACAGTAAGATTATGATAAATATGTGGAAGACCAAATAACTGTATTTTGGTCTTACCCACTTTGTTCCGGTCTGGCCTGGTTGGCCTGCCCCCACAAGTGCTGGTGTTGCATTTGGGTGGAAATGATTTAGGCTTGCTCAACAGCAAGGCCTTGATTCTGCAAGCATCTTCAGACTTTGTGATTATACGGCAGTGTTGGCCAGGTGTTAATATTCTCTGGTCTCATATTTTGCTGCGCTTCTGTTGGCAGGGTGGAGCTGACCCCAAAGGCTTGAACAGGGTGGGCAGAAAGGTTAACAGAGAAGTTTGTAGGGGCCTTGGATGTGAAGACGGTGTGATTGCTCATCCAGAGATATCCTTGGCCTAGAGAGACCTGTACAGGCTGGATGGTGTGCACTTGTCAGATGCTGGGAATCATTTATTTCTTGCATATCTGTGAAGGGCCCTGCTGGAATTTGTTCCTGGCAGGTGGGCAAGAGTAGACTAAGCAGAGGCTTCTCTCTGTGTGTGGCAGGTAAGTGTGGGAATAGGCAGTGGAGTAGGGTTGGTGAACATCTGATGGCACCTTTTTGGTGACTGACGAGATTATGACTCATAATTATGACTCACGCCGAAAAAGGATTATCTCCCTCTAGAAGTGAAATAAGCTTCTAGAGCCCTAACTGGGCATATATCCCCAACTGCAGATGCCACCAACTTTATTAATGTGCCCATCCTCCTCTGATACATTTTAGATCCCCAGAGGAAGATTGAATTTGTGCCGCTCCCACCATCGCATCCCCCAATCTCCAGGGCCCTCTGTAATGTGTCACCCTTTGATTTTACCAATAATTCCCCAATTCTTGGCCCCCAAAGAACACTGTCAAAGCTGTTGTGTGAAATAAAGCAGCCTCAAGTGGTCAGAAATATAATGTGTCCCATTAACTTTGAATATCTCAGGGGAAATTGGTTTGTGCAAAATCCCTTATCTGTGGATGTTGCCATGCCCAGCCTTCTAACATCTTGTATGTTCTGAAATCACCACTGTTATCCTGTAATCCATGCATCTTAGCCTAAAAATCCAAAGCAGAAAGCTTACTTTTTATACTACCAATGGATAGCCCCCACTGATGAAGATGCACACAGAAATGTGTTCAATAGGGATAGGCCAAAGTGGCTGGAAGCCCATCACACCTCTGAACTTAACGAGCTCCTTACCTGATTTATAATAGCTCCGTTTGGTACTAGGTAGTATGGAATGCAGCATGGCCCTCTCTGCCTCAATCCTCAAAATGCCCACAGCACATGTGGCATTGGATCCAACTGCAGCCTGGCCCAAGGTGCCAAACAACTGCATTTTTTGTTACGGTCATATTATTATTATTTACATTTATTTATCGCCCATCTGGCTGGCAACTGGCCACCCTGGGCAATGTACATAGGATAAAAACAAGATAAAATACATTTAAAACAATATATTTTTTTTAAATCTTAACCCACCCCATATTCCTGACTGAACAGCCAGGTTTTTAATGAGCGGCGGAAGCTCAGCAGAGAGGGGGCATGGTGGAGGTCACTCGGGAGAGAGTTCCACAGTACGGGGGCCACCACAGAAAAGGCCCTCTTCCTTGTCCCCATCAGTCTAGCTGCTCTGGCTGAAGGGACAAGGAGAAGGCCGTCTGTGGCAGATCTTGTTGAGCGGCCTACTTGGTGTTGCTGGAGATGTTCCTTGAGATAGACTGGACCGGAGCCGTATAGGGTTTTAAAGGTCAAAACCAACACCTTGAATTCGGCTTGGCAAGCAACTGGTAGCCAGTGCAGCTCCTTGAGCACTGGAGTGATGTGATCCTGCCGGCGGCTGCCTTTAACCAGGCGAGCCGCCGTGTTCTGTACCAGCTGTAGCTTCCGAACCGTCTTCAAGGGTAACCCCACATAGAGCACATTACAGTAGTCTAGGTGAGAGGCGATATGACAAACCACAGGCAATGCCATTATCTAGACCCAGCACATGGCCCGCAAGAAAAAGGATATTGAATTGCAGGCATTGCATTGTGAAAGCTTGCACCAGCTGCATCACCCTAGTGTTCTTTGAGGAGAGGGAATTGATCACTTGGGCAGTGGCACTATTATTCCAACAGAAATGGATGGAGGAATTCCATAATATCAGCCCATAACCAGATTGCAACAACAATGGAAAAACATTCTAAAAATGCAAGGTTTCTAGTTAGACCTTCTTTAATCCATTCCTCCAGCCATTTCTGTGTATAACTTCTGTCCCTAAAAATGACCCTAAAAAGGAGGACCACCTTCTTTACATAAGCCTCCCTCCCTGCACACCACCACTACCACATCCCCCTGCATGTTCCATGCAGTGTGTCTTCTCCTCTTCCTCCAGCCGGCATATAAATGCTGTTCCCACTTAGTTCTGAATAAATAGGCTCGGAATGGCCTTGGGAACCAACAAGGGTTATCTCTATCACACTTGCTTGATTACGTCACTAAAAAGAAACAAACACAATAAATAATAAACTATTAGTCAGAGGAAATCACCTCTGAACATGCTGTCATTGAAGTGCAAATAATTTAATACAATCGTTTGTGTTTGGATATTTAATGTGGTAGTAGTATTACTTCCTAGGTCTTTAAAACAGAGCTTCTATTAATGCATCCAGTTTTCATTATATGTTTGGTTCACACACAGTGGTGGTATAAACATCTCAAATAGTATAGCATTTTTATTGAAATATAAATTGATTTGATGGTCAAATGTAGCTTTGTGAAGGGTTAACTACCGGTAAGTTGTAAGCTGGTTGTAATAACTAGAACTCTATGGTTGTACAAATCTCCCTATTCTGGAGGAACAGGGCCAGAGTAGCACATTGCTTTTCAAAGTTTAACAGCAATTACCCCATATGGTGATAATATTATTTGAAATTCTTGGAACTGTTTGCCAGACATCTCCACATCTGTTCTATACTGATCCATCGTAAATGGTGTGCACCCCATTAAGCAAAGAATGCTCCTTAACCATTCCATGAAGCTCAGATAGACATATTTGTGATTCCTAGCTCTCTTTGGAATTTTTGATCCTCCTGTTTACAGAGAAAGTCCCTTAACAGAGCTCTAACTCCTAAAGCTCCTTCAAGAGCTCTGTGGCTTAGATAGAATGATGAGACCTTCTGCATGCTTGTGGTCATTGATTCCTTAGCCCCATGAGACTATTTCCTTCCCCTTAATCCCTAAGTTGAGCCTTTTTGACAGTCAGTCATAAAACTGGAACCTTAATTAGTGTTGATGGACTTGTTGTGATCCCAATTTTGTAACCTTTGAATATCTTGAAGAAAACATTGTACTTATCCCAAGAGGAATATCATACTAACTGGGCCTCAGAAGACTATATAATGTAGGGAGGGGATAGTCAGCTAATAATGCACATAGAGATCCAGGAAGGTTGACCATATATATATATATCTTAAGATTGAAATTGTCATATGCTGTTGCAGAAGCTAATTCTAAAATTGAAATATGTTAAGATTTTTCAAGGCTGTGATCATCTTGTTGAAATCAGTCTGTTTGCTGTGCTGCTCTGGTGGTATATAGATGCCAGAGCAGATTTTACCCTTAGCTATATTCAGCACTTGACACCTGTGATGTTATATTGCTAGCTGTTGCTAAATTGATATAAAATTCAAATACCTTTAGTGCTTCTTTCCACATGGTCTCCATGGATTTATATGATCAGCTGTCCCATGTTCTATGAAGTAAAGTCAACATACTATATTCAAAGTGCATTGTATTGATTCTATTGTCTTCCTTTCCCTGAGTTTAAGTTGTTAAAATGTATATTATAACTGTGTTCGATAGCTTTTGTAATATATATTTGCAAATTATTTATGTACTATCTGGTTTTGCTTACAAGAACTGGTCAATAATGCTCTAGCAGAAATGAATTTGATATTATTTTCCCTCTGGCAATTGCTTCTTTCATAAAATTAGTAAGAGAACTCATGGGCTCTAACAGATGAGAATGATGTTTGATTAATAGTTCTTCTCATAACAGTAGGATAAAAACAACAAAGCTGATGGAAAGCTGTAAAGACAGAAAATGAATGAATCAGTCTACAATAAAGTGAGTAATGCTAAAAGGTTCTATCTATCTATCTATCTATCTATCTATCATGTAAGCATCTATCTCTGCCTATCTGTCTATCAATCTGTCCATCTGTCTGATATTCATACTAACAGATGAGGAGATACAGATAAGTGCTAGCACACACGGTTTGCATGCAAAAGGTCTAAGATACAATCTCTAGCATCTCCAGTTAAAAGGAACATCTAACTAGCAAGGTAATGTAACAGAGTTCTGCGTCTGGGCTTGGATAATTGCTGTTAGTATAAGCAGACCGTACTGGGCTAGATGATCTAATGATCTGAATAAGTATAAGACTAATTTATATGTTTATATTTGTTCACATTCCAAGCGCTGGGAAATCCTTCTTAGTTTCCATACTTGGTACTTTGTAAGCATATGCTAAATGTACAATCCTATGGATACATACATACAGTCATGCCTTGGATTGAGAGCATAATTCGTTCCGGAAACGTGCCTGTAATCCAAAACACTCTTATATCAAAATGAAATCCCCCCCAAAAAAAATTTGTAGAGATATTTTTAATTTAAGCAGTACTACAGTACTTGTATTGCAAGACGTCGCTTGTATATCAAGTAAAAAATAAATAAATAAATATTTTAAAATTTGTTTGTCTTGCAAAATGCTCTCAAACCAAGTTACTTGCAATCCAAGGTATTACTGTAGTTGGAAATCAATGGGTTTTCCCCTTCAAGTAAATGTAGGAGGTCTGGTGCTTTGAAGTGTGTATGGTGTCTATACATGTGATGTACCTGTCTGTAGATGTCAAAGATGGAGAGATTAGGTTGGAAGAGACTGCAGCTGCCTCATCTTCCTCAAGATCCAAGTAATAACCAGGCCTGACCCTGCTTAGCTTTCCACACTCAGACAAGCTGAGCCAGCATATACATATATATATACATATACATATATATATATATATATATATATATATATATACACACACACACACACACACACACATATATATATATATATATATATATGTATATGTATATGCTGGCTCAGCTTGTCTGAGTGTGGAAAGCTAAGCAGGGTCAGGCCTGGTTATTACTTGGATGGGAGACCCCTCCTCTAGTTTCCTGCATTGAGCAGGGGGTTGGACTCGATAGCCTTGTGGGCTCCTTCCAACTCTATGATCTATGAAATCTATGAAACCTTCTTGATTTCAAATGTCAGGGATCCAGTATATCTGAATCAAGAGACTTCCATCCATGGAGCAGAAAGCAGGAGGCTTGAGCATCATATTAGCTTTCAAAGGTTTCAGAATGTTTCGGAGCCCCTGCCCCCTAAGAACCTGTGTCTTAGGCTGCAATCTTATATGCATTTACCTTGGGGTAACTCTCATTGAACTCGGTGGACTTACTTTTGAGAATACATGTAAAAGATGCATTGTTAATCCAAAACTTACAGCAAAACCCTATTGTAAGCTTACTCAGAAGTCTACTCAGAAGCAGGTCCCATTGAATTCAATGGAACTTATTTAAGTATGTATAAGATTGCAGGCATGGGGGGTTGTTTGTTTGTTCTGGGTTTTTTTCCCCCTAAGTTGGCTAGATCCACATTATCACATAAATAATGTAGGAAGTTTATTATCAGTATTTCACCAATGTATGTAGTATTTACAGAACAGCAAGGGAAAAAATGTATAGAGAGACAGACCTCTGTCCTAAGAACCTCACAGTCTAGTTTGAAATGTATCTTCTTGCACTAAAATTACAAAAAGTGAATGCTCTCATACATTAGGACAAATCCTAGAGTAAAACCCCTATTGGTCCCTTCTAGTTCTGTCATTGTGTGTTACAGTGTTTCATATATATAATTTAAGAGTAAATTAAAGTTGGAACAACATAGAACTTTGGAACCATGGGTGCATAAATATTTGCTCTCCAGGCATGTCCCCAATGTTTTACATTGGAACAAAGGAATGCCCATCATGTTTGCTACCCTTTTTTAACTGGAGGGGATGAATTATTTTCAAGACATCTGAAATAATAAAGGAGACAATATTATCTCTGTCACAAGAAATAGGAAAATAATACTGTGCACAACAGATAGAAACTGATGGCTGATCCACAGATGAACCTTGATTGTATGCACACTTGATAGCTATATACTTGGGGCTGTTTGAACTTGACACACACATGCTCATCACATAGGGCCGGTTCACACGACCCAGGCTGCCAGTGGGGGAGGAACCACGGGGCCATCCGCGGGGTCCAGTGGGGCACCGCACACGACCCACACACGTGGGCAGACCCCGTAGTCCCCACACCGCAGTGTGGGCCTCCCGGTGCTAGGGGTGGGGCCCCAGGATGCCCAGAGGGGCTATTTGCCCCTACAGGCTAGAGCGGCGGCGGCTCCGACCGCTCTGGGCTGCCGTCTCTGTGGGGACCCCGTGGGACTGCCACCTGCTGTTCGGATGGCACAGTGACTACGCGTGGTAGGGGCTTATCCCTCTACCGTCCGTGGTCACTTTGCGAGCATCCCACGCGCAGCTGTCCCGCGGGGGCAGCCCCAGTCGGCGTGCACATGACACGGGAACCGCAGGAGACTTGCGGTTACCATGTCGTGTGAACAAGCCCTTAATGTTTGCTACATTAAAGTGTGACTTCCATGGGTGAATGTGTCAGCACAGTTATAATAGCAAAGACACAGACATGTCATATGCTCTAGGTATCATCACTTCCAATGCAATGCTTTTCAATTGACACATTCAGCTACAAGTCATCAAGAACAAAACAAAACCCAGCAATCAAATGTAAGGTGATTAAACAATGCACATGTCTGTGTGTAACAGGTCTTGATGACTGGCAGCTGAATCTGTGAACTAACTATGACCAGTGTAGTGTAGTGATTCATATTGGACTTAGAGAGACCTGGGATCAGAGGGACCAAATCAATATAAGAAGAAGAACTTTCTGACATAAATCAATTGAGAACTAGATTGCAAGAGAGTTGCCATGGCTGTATCAATAACACTTTCTGTGAGATATAGCACTGCAGTTTCAATTTAATTTTTAACAAGATATTTTCTCTTTATCTAGTTATTGGGGTAAACTGAACAAACATGAGAAGAGAGAATGTGACACATGTTGTGACTGAATTCATCTTAATTGGATTCCCCAATCCTTGGGAGGTAGAGATCCTCCTCTTTCTGTTGTTCTTCTTCATTCTGGTGGCAACAATGGTTGGGAACACCATCATCATCACTCTAATATCTATTGATTACCGCCTACGATCTCCAATGTATTTCTTCCTCTGCAACTTGTCTGTCATTGAAATCCTTCTAACTTTGACAGTGGTACCAAAAATGATGCAGAACTTCCTACTGGAAAGGAAGAACATCTCCTTCTATGGGTGCCTGACTCAGTCATACTTCTATTTCTTGTTTGGCACCTCTGAATATGTTCTACTGGCTATGATGTCTTACGATCGATATGTAGCCATATGTTTTCCACTTCGTTACAGCACCATCATGAATGGAAAGGTTTGTATTAATCTGGTTGTAAGCTCTTGGTTGAGTGGGTTCTTCTCCATACTTGTTCCCACTGTTATGAAGCTGGGCATGCCCTACTGTGGCCCGAATGTGATCAATCACTTTTTCTGTGACAGTGCCCCTTTACTCCACTTAGTCTGTGCAGACATCCGTCTAGTGGAGTTTATCGACTTCATTGTCTCACTTCCCATTATCCTGGGTTCTCTTTTCCTGACACTGATCTCTTATTTTTACATTATAAGTACCATTCTTCGGATCCCTTCTGCCACAGGAAGGCAAAAGGCTTTCTCCACTTGTGCATCCCATTTCACAGTGGTTACCATTGGCTATGGCACCTCTGTCTTCATTTATGTGAGACCTTCCCAAGCTAACTCTATGAATCTTAACAAAATTGCCTCTCTGGTCACCACTGCAGTGACACCCATGCTCAACCCCATCATATTCACCTTTAGAAACCAGTTAGTCCAACTGGTTTTTAGGGACTCACTTAACAAGTACATAGGGATAACAAAACAAGCAGGTTGAAATGGGCTGATGCGTATTCATTTTTATTCCTTCCCATCTATGTACCTTTCCTCCAAGTTGCCAGTGATGAAAAATATGCTCCCCTCTTTTATCCTTGTGGGATTGGCTAGGCTGATAAATAATAAACAGCCCAGGCCATGCAGTGAGCATCCTATGAACTACTTTACATTAAAGATATTCCAGAGTTACAAAAGATATTCCAGTTCTATATCCCCGTTATCTCTTTCCTATTTTTAAATTTCTGTAGAATATGTAACTATGGAGCTACCCAATAAATTGAAGATTTCCAATAATTTGTAAAATGTGTATTCTATTTAATTTAAAATCAAGCTTGAAGGTAGAAAATATTAAATAAATCTATTTTAACCATAAAAATTAATTCCTTCCTTGGCTCCCTTTCTTAACTATTTCATTATTTTACATTTTATTTCATTTGTGATGGATATATAGGATACATGCGGGGGGACAGTTCAACTATGTGATAAAACAACAACAACGGAAAATCTGTATCAAGAAAAAAAGAGAAGAAAAAATGGAATGTCAACTCAACACCAAATTAAATCAATATTCCAGTTCTAATCATGGTTACTCATATATCCATCAGTGACAGTTACTTTTGTGTAAACATTTTTTAAGACTGCAAATGAACTTTTTAAAATTATTTACCAAAAGCACAACTTAGCCAAAGTTGAGAACCTTTATGTCCTATTTATTTCAGTAGAAGAAAATGAAGGATGTGCTCCTAATGGGATTTAAAAGTTGTGCTTGCAGGCTTGTTTTAAGATTTTTAAGTGTCTATCTAGTCCAGGGGTGGGTGACTTGTGACCCTCTAGATATTTTGGCCTACAACTTGGCCTGACAAAAGATGAAGTTCTCAACCTTATTGACAAATTGAAAGTTAATAAATCACCAGACCCAGATGGTATCCATCCTAGAGTTTTTAAAGAACCAAAATATGAAATTGCTGATCTCCTCCACCACCTCAAAAAAACGGAACATGTCCCTAGGATCAGCTTCTGTACCAGAGGACTGGTGAATGGCCAATGTTAATTGATTATATGCCTTTTTGACTGAAGAGCGGCATAAAAATATTTCAAATAAATACATGTAACCAGGGTCGGTGCAAGGCAGTTTGGTGCCCTAGGCAAGATCAGATATTTAGCGCCCCCCTCTTCCCACTTGAGCCCTCCCTCCCTCCAGCCCTATGCTCCTGGTGCCCCCTTTAGCCCGGCGCCCTAGGCAGCCGCCTAGTTGGCCTAATGGTAGCACCGGCCCTGCATGTAACACCAATTTTCAAAAAGGGATCCAGGGGGGATCCTGGAAATTATAGGCCGGTTAGCTTAACGTCTGTTTGGGGTAAATTGGTTGAAAGCATTACTAAAGAGAAAATTAGTAAGCATATAGAAGGACAAGCCCTGTTGCAAAAGAATCAGCATGACTTCCCCAAAGGTAAGTGATGAGAGTGTCAATAAACATGTGGACGGGGTGATCCGGTAGACATTGTTTACTTGGACTTCCAAAAGGCTCTTGACAAAGACCCTCACCAAAGACTCCTAAGAAAACTTAGCAGTCATGGAATCAGATAGGAAGTCCTCTTACGGATCAGCAGGTATGTAACTGCTCACCTCGCACAGGCATAGCGGGCCGAAATTGGCCCTGCTCATGCTCGCGCAGTCTTACCTTCTCTCTGGGGCGGCTCACCTCTCCGCAGCGAGCCGCCTGCGCCGCCTGCTCCAGTCCCATCGTGTCACTTCCGGCACCGGAAATGACACGACGGCGAAGGGACCCTGCACAGGTTCGCTGGACCCCTGTGCCGCGTACTGCACCTGCGCAGGCAGGGTCCCGTCGCATCATTTCCAGTGCCAGAAGTGACGCGATGGGACTGGAGAGGGCTGCTCGAGCAGTGCGGAGAACTGCTCCGCAATGCTCAGAAGATCGAGGTGGGGGGGCTGCCCCTGCAGAGAATTGAGGCGGGGGTGAGGCGGGGCCCCCCACAGGTTCGAACCCACCGCTACGGATCAGTAACTGGTGAAAGACCAGAAAGCATAGAGTAGGAATAAATGGTAAATTCTCCCAATGGGGGGGATGTAAACAGTGGGGTCCCACAGTGATCTGAGTTGGGACCAATGCTTTTCAATTTATTCATACATGTTCTGGAATTAGGAGTGAGTAGTGAAGTGGCCAGGTTTGCTGATGACACCAAATTATTTAGGGTGGTTAAAACAAAAAGGGATTTCAAGGAGCTCCAAACCAAAAGGATCTTTCCAAACTGGGAGAATGGGCATCAAAATGGCAAATGTGGTTCAATGTAAGCAAGTGTAAAGTAATACACATTGGAGCGAAAAATCCCAACTTCACACTATTGTGTTGTTTAGCAGTTGATTTACTTTGGTGGTTGTGTACTTTGGCTATGGTGGGACAACACTGAATTTGGCTCTGCTCTTTCATTTAAGATTTAGTAGTTGGGTGCTGTTTCTATTTTTTTATATTTATATCTATGATGTGTTATTCCCTGTTAGGTGCCTTGATTACTATTTGTCGAAAGGTGTGCATGCATAATGGTTTTCTTAATGGATAATGAGAGCCAGTGTGGCGTAGTGGTGAGAGTGTTGGACTGGGACTCGGGAGATCTGGGTTCTAGTCCCAGCTCCACCATGAAACTCACTGGGTGACTTTGGGCCAGTCACTACCTCTCAGCCTAACCTACCTCACAGGGTTGATGTGAGGATAAAATGGAGAGGAGGAGGAGGATTATGTAAGCTGCCTTGAGTTCCTTGCAGGAAAAAAGGTGGGGTATAAATGTAATAAATAAATAACATAAATAAATAACATAAATAAAGAATGTGAGGTGAAATAGAAACCAATACTAATACTATTGATATAATTAGCAGTGGTAATTTTAAGTGGGGAGCTTAGCACAGTGACGCAGTTAAAATCCATTTGATTTAAGCAGAACAGTATTATATCATACTGTGCTGTGTTGTATGGTAGTTTATTTAGTCTGACAGTCTCACGAGAATAGCCTTATGAACACATGCTATTTAATCATCTGGATGGAGGTATTTAGTTAAAGGATTGTTTGGGGTTTTGTAGAAAACAGAGTGAGGGAAGGGGAATGATTAGCATCACACAAAACTACCTTTGCAAGGAATATGAAGGTGAAAACTATGATGCAGGTCAGTTGTCATATATGCAGCTCTTAGTGAGCAGTTCTGAATGTATTGAAAATGCTGTAAAAGCTATTTCATTTGGGGTTTCTCTGAGGTGTGTGAGATTGCAAAAAAGATCAAATCCAAACCTGCAATATCAATCTATGTTTGGACAAATGAAGATTCCTCAAATTTCCACCCCCACCCCCCAGTCATCTATGTTTCTTTGGGAGTTGGGGACTGCTTTCATGGTAAAGGGACCACAGCAACATACAAAGCATGGTTCATGTGAGTCACATCTTGCCTTTTATATATTAAAACAAGCTCTGTTGTCTTCTCAGTTTGACAGTTCAAAATATTGGTGTCATGTCAGCTGCAAAGAAGGACAGTGCCAATAATTTTTTTTTTAAATTTCAGCAATACATGTTGATTCAAATGTTGAATTTACTGATCAGATCAGAAACTTCTGAGAGCCCCACAATAGGACCAGCCTTGCCATGCAGCACAGTGACGTGTTCTGCTTCAGGCGACACCATGAGGTTTGGATGGGGGTGAGTAGATGAAGGCAGGAATTGGTGTCTGAATATTATTTCAGCAAGACTTTTTAAAGTGTTGGCCCTAGTGGGAGGGGACACTGCTTCATTTAGCAAACTGCCTTGGGCCAGTAGTACCCTTGTAATGTGGATATCCTTACAAAAAGCTTGTCACCCTTCTCTTTCTTCTCTCCAAACAATTGGGCCCAGTAAGGAGAAATGAGAAAGGCTTCAAAGAATTATATGGGGTGGGGATAAAAGAAGTGCATTGCAACTAACTAAGAGTCATTGATTTCAGTGGGACTGAAGTACAATTAACTTCATCTGGATATAGACCCACAGTCTCTACCTGTCTTTCTCTTTTTCTCACTATAGAACATTATTTCCATATATATAATGTTCATGATGGTCAGCTTTTTATCTGTTTCCTGGCTTTTCCCATACCTCCCTCCATTATATCAACTCATCTTCCATTTCTAAATTTTTATGATTTTACTTTTTATTTCTGTTCACTTTTTCTGTGCCTTTCTTCTCCAGTTTTCCTCTGAAGACAATAGGACTAAATAAGTGCATTAATATTTTTTAAATGAGGGGAAAAATGAAGGCATTCTATATATATATATATATATATATATATATATTCTTTATCCGCCTTCACAGCCGTTGTAATTTAGGTTTAATTATCTTCCGCCTGTTCTGCCGTTGAGGACTTTATGTTTTGGATCGTTCTTTGTCTGGTTCCTCTCCCCGGACCTTACCGCCATGGGTGACCCTACTGGGAGTACATAGCTCCCGACGGCATTGCTCACAGGATTCATCGGAACACGCAAGCCCACTCACCACTTCAAGGTGACGATCCGGCGAGGGGAGAATGGAATGCAGCAGAGAATGGTTTTCCAATCGTCAGGGTAACCGTGCCATTGGATCTCTGCCGTACTCTGTCAAGTTTGTGTGGTGATTCGTTGTGCACCGATCTCCCCACATAAAACAGTTTCACGCACAGGCGTCTTCCAACCCAACCCATCCAACCCAACCCAACCCAACCAAACAAAAACAAAAAAAGTCCCATGGCGACTGGCGAATGGCAACGGGGGCAGGACTGTGAATCTGGAAGCCCCTAGTCATGGACCAGCACATGGGCGGTGGATGCAGACTCAGTCGCCCTGTTCAAGGAACGAGGTAGTAGAGCAGCTCGGCAGCTGTATCCATGACTGAGCAGCCCTATTTAGGATCCACTCTGCTCACCCCGTATGGGGAGGGGGCTAGAAAAGGTGCCCTAAACATAGTCTACCTCTTTCTCCCCTGACTGGATTACCGCGTCCAGTGGGGTCACCATTTTAGCGGTCGAAAAAGACATTTGAATTTTGGAACATGGAATATACGGACATTGCTGGATAACATAGATAGTGAACGCCCTGAGCGTAGGACTGCTATTATTGCAAGGGAGCTGAGACGGTTTAAGATTGACATAGCAGCACTTCAAGAAACTCGAAGGGCAGGAGAGGGACAGCTGAAAGAAGAAAAAGGAGGTTATACCTTCTTCTGGAAAGGACTACCTGAGCAGGACCGACGAATACATGGTGTAGGCTTTGCCATCAAAATGAACTAGTGAACTCTTTGTCAGAAGTTCCTACTGGCATTAACGAACGCCTGATAACTCTTCGATTAAAGCTCGCCAATAACCAACAGGTAACTATTTTGAGCGCTTATGCACCAACATTAGATGCTGATGATGACATCAAGGAAAGTTTTATAGCCAGTTGGACACTCTCCTGTCAGAGATACCTAAGGAGGATAAAATTATCCTCCTCGGCGATTTTAACGCAAGAGTCGGGCGTGACTTTGATTTATGGCCAGAAACTATTGGAAAAGACGGAGTTGGTAATAGCAACCCGAACGGACTCTTACTTTTGTCTATATGTGCAGAGCATAATCTCACTATCACAAACACGCTCTTTCGACAAAAGAATAAGTTTAAAACATCATGGCAGCACCCACGGTCAAAGCACTGGCATCTTCTGGATTATGTAATTGTCCGTGTTAGAGATCGCCGCGATGTACTTCTTACTAGGGCCATGGTGAGTGCCGACGACTGCTGGACAGACCACCGACTAATCCGTTCCACAATGGTTATCAACATTGCTCCCCAACGTAGGCTTCAAGGAAGGAAACCAAGGCGTAAAATGAACATCCAAGTCCTTCAAGATCCTATTAAGCAAACTCGTCTTCAATCACTTCTTAAGGAACATCTACCTACGGAACCTCCTGACAACATTGAGGACCATTGGTCTAAGCTGAAAACCTCCATTACTGCAGCTTGTGAACAAACTATTGGATATGAAACTAAGAAACATCAGGATTGGTTTGATGAAAATGACAATGAGATTAAATATATAATTGACCAAAAAAGGAAAGCCTTCCAAATATGGCAAAATGATATTAACTGCGCTGCCAAGAAAAAAACCTACGCTAGCGCAAAGGCTGAGGTCCAAAGAAGAACAAGAGAACTTAAGAACGCTTGGTGGAAAAAGAAAGCTGAAGAAATTCAACAACTTGCAGAATCTCATGATGCACGGGGCTTTTTTAAGGCCACAAGGGCCATTTATGGACCAAAAACCTATGGTACAAACCCTTTACAATCAAAAGATGGCACCAAACTCTTAAAAGACAAAGAGTCTATTGCACTGCGTTGGAAAGAGCATTATTATGACCTTTTAAATCGTAAATCTAAGGTGGATAATGAAATTTTTTCGCAAATCCCGCAAAAACAAATTAAAGAGGAACTTGCAATACTCCCCACTTTGGATGAAGTAAAAAAAGCCAGTAATCAAATGAAGAACAACAAAGCTAGTGGACCAGATGGGATTCCTGCTGAAATCTTTAAAGAAGGGGGCCCCGAACTTGCACAACATCTTCATAAACTCATCGAAAAAATCTGGATAAGAGAAGAGATCCCAGAAGACTTCAGGGATGCCATAATTATCACCCTCTTTAAGAAGGGTGATAGAACAGACTGTGGAAACTATCGGGGCATTTCTCTCTTAGCAACCGCAGGTAAAATATTTGCTAGGATTCTCGCAAACCGTCTTCTATCTATTTCAGAAGAGATCCTCCCTGAAACTCAATATGGTTTCCGCCCCTCTAGAGGGACAGTAGACATGATTTTTACTGCACGTCAGCTCCAAGAAAAATGCCGGGAGCAAAATCAACCCCTTTATATGGCATTTATTGATTTGGCTAAGGCCTTTGATACTGTAGATCGTACAGCTCTCTGGACTATCCTTATGAAAATTGGATGCCCCAATAAATTTGTGAATATCTTGCGACTTCTCCATGACAACATGACGGCAACAGTTTTGGACAACAACGGCTCTCATGGTGCTTCATTTAAAGTGGGATCAGGTGTTAAACAGGGATGTGTTATCGCCCCAACATTATTTGCCATTTTCATCGCCATGGTTTTACATCTTGTCAAGGGGAAACTTCCCACCGGTGTGGGAATTATATATCGAACAGATGGAAAGCTTTTTAATCTCAGCAGGCTGAAAGCAAAAAGTAAGGTAATTACAACCTCCGTTGTGGAACTTCAGTATGCTGATGATAATGTGGTCTCTGCACATTCAGAGGATGATCTCCAAACTATCCTAAATGCTTTTGCAGAAGCATACGAAAAACTTGGTCTCTCACTTAACATCAAAAAAACCAAAGTGCTTCATCAGCAAGTGCAAGCCAATCCTTTGGTGATGCCATCTATCCAGCTTGGCGGGACAATACTGGAAAATGTCGATCATTTTCTCTATCTTGGCAGCTATCTTTCTGTTACAGCTAACATCGACAGTGAAATCCAGCATCGTCTGAGCTCCGCAAGTGCCGCATTTTCTCGAATGAAACATAGAGTGTTCGAGGATCGGGATATTTGTAAGAAGACCAAAACACTGGTTTATGAAGCCATTGTATTACCAACTTTATTGTATGCCTGCGAAACATGGACTATCTATAAACGTCACTTCCACCTCCTTGAAAGGTTTCATCAACGTTGCCTCCGGAAAATCCTGCAAATTACTTGGGAAGATAGGCGAACAAATGTCAGTGTACTGGAAGAAGCAAAGACTACTAGCATTGAAAAAATGATCCTTCAACGCCAACTTCAGTGGACCGGTCATGTTGTTCGAATGCCTGACTGCCGTCTCCCAAAGCAGTTACTTTACTCCCAACTCAAGGATGGAAAGCGGAATATCGGTGGTCAATATAAGAGGTTTAAAGATGTTCATAAGGCTAATCTAAAAAAATGCAATATAAACATCGAAAACTGGGAAGCTCTGGCCCATGAACGATCTAAATGGAGGTTGGCCTTTCACAAAGGTTCCATGGACTTTGAAGAAGCCCGAGTGCAAGGTGAAAGGGAGAAACGTGCTAAGCGAAAAGCACGTCAAATGAATCCTTTGCAGGACCATCTTCTATCTGGTAACCTGTGTCCTCACTGTGGGAAGCTGTGTGGATCTAGAATTGGCCTCCACAGTCACTTACGGACCCATCGCTAGAGTCTACACAATCTTCTTTAGAATTTCCTCCTTTTATCCCGGAAGACAATCTTACTCGGTCACGAGTGATCGCCTGATGATGATATTCTTTAACAACAGCAACAACAAAATGATGAGCTATATTTCCTTAAGTGTGATTGGTCACCAGACACACATCTGTTTTTCTTTGTCTTTCTTTTCTGCTCCCTGTTACATTACTAATTATTTTCACAATCTCTCTACTTGCTTCTTCCAGGAATCTCTGAAACCATAATGGAGAATCACACGATCATTACAGACTTCATTCTGCTTGATTTTCCTGAATTGCATCAGCTGGAACATCTCATGGGTGTCTTCCTCCTTGCAGCCTACCTGCTTACCTTTGCTGGGAACATCATGATTATTTGCATCATCATTTATGACCATCATCTACACACTCCCATGTACTTCTTCTTATGGAATCTTTCCTGCTTAGAGATCCTGGTTACAACCTTTGTAGTGCCAAAGGTGCTGGCAAGCCTTTTACTAGGCTACAAATCCATTTCATACCCAGCTTGCCTTTCCCAATGCTATTTCTTCTTCTTCTTAGGAAGCAGTGACTTTGTCCTTTTAGCAGTCATGTCATATGACCGTTACGTGGCTATTTGCAATCCATTGCGCTACACGTTAATTATGAGTACTCAGCTCTGCCTGTGGCTTGTTGTGGCATCTTGTGCTGCTGGCTTTTTGGCTACCATTGTCCCAACCATCCTGGTTGCAAGACTTCCTTTCTGCCATGGCAATCATATTGATCACTTTTTCTGTGACAGCCTGGCCTTGATGAAACTGGCTTGCTCTGACACTAGTCTTGTGGAATTGGTGAGTTTCTTCTCATCCTCAGTCACTCTTCTGAGCTCTTTAATTTTTACAGTGGTGTCTTATGCTTACATAATCACAACCATTCTCAAACTTCCATCTGCCTCTGGGAGACACAAGACATTCTCCACCTGCTCCTCTCACTTGATAATTGTCTGTCTTGGCTATGGCAGTTGCATCTTCACGTATGTACGGCCTTCAGGCAGTAACCCATCAATTAATAAGATTGTTTCCTTGATTAATACAGTGTTGACACCTGTGCTGAGCCCATTCATCTTCAGTTTGAGAAATCAGCAGGTAAAAGATGCTGTAAAGGCAGCTTTCATTAGGTGTGCAGTCTACTCAAAGAGTGACCCAAAGTTGGGACATGGATTTTCAAAGAGAAAACAATAGAGTTGAATAAAGGACAGGAATGAATGGGGAAATCAAAAAGCCTTTTTCCTGCCTAGAATCTGTAGTGTCTATACTTTAATAATGACTCCAACAATTGAAGGGTGTCTCTTTAATTGTCTCTGTTGAAAATCCCATTTACAAGTTTACACTTATTCAGGTTCAAAATCCCCTTTGCAATAATATTGCATCTTAGAAGTGGCTACTCAGTGATTCATGATTCATGGTAAAACATTGGGACATATTAACTTCTAATTAGTTAGCAAAGTTGTCCCTAATTCATTGGAAGGAACAGTTGAATCCATATGGTTTGGATTCGTTCCATTCCTTTCATTCAAAGAAAAGGTATTTCATGAGCAAAAGGTGTCCTTCCACAAGTAGAACTCTCCTTTAATCAATGGAAGCACCTTTGGAACCTTTAGAGTCAAGCCCATGTTTGTGAGAATATTAGCTACTCTTTTTGCACACTATGATGTAGGGATGGGCAAATTGTTTGAGGGGGGTGGAAGCGGGGTGAACTTGCCCCACTCGACCCCCCCCCCTGTTGTGTCCCACTTGATCACGGCGCAGACAATGCAGTTCCAAACAGATTCTTTATTGCTACAAGCAGTAACGAAAAGTCCATCCACCATACACCAGTTCAAGAAACAAGCCAAAGTCAAAACAGTCCAAGGCTCAGAGGGTAGGAGATCAGGGCTCAAGAGTCCAAAGTCCAAGTCCAGAATCGTAACATCCAGGAGTTCAGATCAAGAGAATCAAGGAGCGTAGAAGCCTTGCCAGGTAACAGTGTCATTGCTTTCTACACTGAGCATGGGTCAGCAGCTAGACTATAAACCCTGACCCAGCCTCAATCTCAGCCTGAGTCTGATTCTGGATCTTGGCATGGGTACTGGGCCAGGAGACACCTGCTACGCCTCCTTCTGCTCATGTGCCTTTCAGCCAGGCACTTCTCCTGGTGTCTTTGGGAGTTGGGACGGCCGCAATCCTGAAGGGCCCTCCTCCCCTGAGCCCTCCTGACAGCCCAATGCCAGGGTCTGCAGCTGAGAATCCTCAATCAGCTCTCCCTGTTCCTGTTCCCCAGGGGAGGGGGGACTGTCCAAGGTTGACTGGCCTTGGCTACAATCAGCCACAGGTGTGAGCCCTTCACCCTGTGCCAGCTCCTCTTCTGTGTCAGAGCTGGTGCTGTAGCAAGACCCCACGCCCCCCGAGCTCCACACAACTTACCTTTTCCCTGGCTCAGCACAACTCCCCGCAAGAGGACATGTAGAAAGGAACTTCCAGGTCCCTGTCGCATCACTTCTGGGTCCCCGGCACTGCATTTTTGATGTAAAAACCAAGGTAAACTACCTTAAAGCTGCCGCGATTTGCAAATCAAGGTCGTTTTAAGGAGGTTTACCTTGGTTTTTACGTAAAAAACGCAGCGCCGGGGACCCAGAAGTGATGTGATGGAGACCCGGAAGTACGCCTCACCCATTGCAAACCATGGTACCCCGAAAACATGTATCTGTTTAGTGTCTGCACTGGTTAGGAGGCGTATGTATGAACTCGGAATATTCATCTGGCAGCTGAAGAAGCTGTGTAGATAGCCCTCATGTGGTCCTAACTGTTAAGAAGATCATGCAGGTAAGCTTGCTCTTGGTATTATTATTTTTTTCATCTCAAACTGAGAAGGATACGCTGAACACATTGGGGGGGCGGGGGATAGCTTTGCCACACTGAGAAAAAGGTAAGATCAGCAAAGGGTGTGGCAATGGACCACTTCCCATCTTTGTTCACAGACCTTATGGAGATGTTGCAATATTCATCTGTGTAATGTAAAAAGGTCTATACTGGTAGAGGGTACCAGCAGATTTTTTCCGTTTCAGTAGACTGCTATAGGAAAGTGACACTCTCTCTCTCTACATCCTCAGTGCTAAGACCATTCCAACAGTGCATGTTGTCTGCAATTGATTCTGCTTGGAATAAGATATTTTAAATGCCTGAAAAAAGCCTCTAGGAGTTTTGCTCACATGAATACAAAAGAGAGGTCATAGCACAGTGGTATAACACAATGCACATGCTTCGTGTGCAAAAAGATCCCAGGTTCATTATCTGTCATCTTCAGTTAAAAGCATCATGTAGAAAGCAAGGAGTGACCCTGAGAACTAGAGAGCTGCTACCAGTATACAACGTTGGCTTACATCTTGACCATAAGTGGGAATATCGCCATCATCACCATTGTCCAGATTCATCAGCAGCTCCAAATGCCCATGTATTGATTCCTCAGCCACTTGTCCTTAATGGAAATAGGACATTTGACAAACTATCCCCAAAATGATGGCTGACTTGTTAAAGGAGAGAAAAAGTTATCAGCTCTGCTGGTTGCTTCACACAGCTTTACTTCAACCTCTTTCTGGGGCTCACGGAGAACTTACTCTTGGTACTGATGGCTTGTGACTGCTACCTAGCCATCTGTAACCCTATGAACTATACCACCATAATGAACAGTAGAGTTTGCAGATTCTTGATCCTTGGGTGTTGGGTTAGAGGGTTGCTTGCCCCCTTGCCCCCAACCATTGTTCTCTCTAGGCTGGATTTCTGTGGACCCAATATGATCAACCATTTCTTCTGTGACCTAGCCCCACTACTGATTCTTCCACGTGGAGAAAAATCATTCATGGAATTTTCCTTCTTCATGTTCACCTCTTCCATGGTTTTGGGTTGCTTTCTCTTGATAATAGTGTCTTATGTCAACATCATTGTAGCTATGTTGAAGATGCCATCCACTGGAGGAAGGCATAAAGCATTTTCCACTTGTACTGCCCATCTTAGCGTAGTGTTAATATATTATGACTCAGTAGTCTATATGTATGTGAGGCCTTCAGTGAGGGACATCCATGATTCAGACAAAGTAGTGTCTGTCTTCTATTGTGTGGTGACACCATTTCTGAACTCTTTCATCTATAGCTTGAGGAATGCTAGGGTCCAGGAAACACTCAAAAACATAATAGCAAAGAGGAGAGTTTTCTATTAGTTTCCAAACGCCTAGGGATTGGATCCAAGATCTGCCTTTGGTGGATGGAAGGGCCTCATGGAAGATGCCTCCACCCAATTTTTCCCTGGACCTCTGTATTGTATTTTCAGGGGGATGGAGGGGCTGCTGGAGGGATGAGGCATGGGGGAGTCCGCTTCCACTAGCCCAGTTGCACATCCCAGTTGCACAGACTGTCTGGATCCAAACCAGTGTATAATGCAATTAAAAAAACACAATGTTTGCCATGTGTGAGTCTGTGTCTTACTAAAACTCCCATAATCTCTTCAGTCACAAATGCAGAAGTTTTGTTTTATTTAGGGCTAAAAACTGAAAGCTGCCAGCCATCCAACTCCTACCCATCCCACTCCAAACTGGCTGAGTTTCTGTAGCTCATATTTTGCTCAGAAAGAAAAAAAGGATAAAAGAAAAAACAACAACACAGAAATCCTATTTAATGAGGGGCAAGCTAGTTGTGGGATGCTAAAAAATCAAATTAGCAGCTCTGTGGGACCTGGACATTTGGGTTTTGGATAGCTATGGGCTGAGGACACTAGGGCTAAAGATGCTAGGAAAGCAGGGATATATCTCACATAGAACTCAGGGACACAATGGGATGTAATTTATGAATTCATTCAATTATTCACACTCAGTTCTATTCCATATTATCCAGTGCATAACAACATTTGACTAATAAGAAATAAACATATAGGGTTTGAGCCATATTAGTCCTGCTTATATAACCATTGAAGTAAATGACATGTAAATTAATCATGAGTGACTTAAGTCCCATTCATCCGAATAGGTCAACTCTAAGCACAATGAAACCTTGATCCAACCTATAATATTTAATAACCTAATAAAATACAAATACATCTAATCCCTACAGAGTCTTTTCACATGATTATACTGCCTTAGATTTCATGTAGGATGTTGCTTGTTTGGAAGTAACCCAATCTGACTAAGCTAATATGTAAGTGAGAAGATTATAGTCTAATTAAAACTTACACCATACCATACAGAGATATGAAACGGCCTCATATTGAGTCAGAGTCAGACCAAAAATGGCTACAATAGATTAGATTGATCCCAACTAATCTAGTTGCCACCTAGTTCCAACTGAAATAAGTGGTACTTAACTCACTGGTTTCAATAGGACCGAAATGCAATCCTCACGTAGGGATATACAAATCAGCAAAACTTGAGCTCACTGAAGTTCTCTAAATTCCGTCTCGAAGCTCGTTCCAACTTGGGTCCATATCAGATTGCGAGCTGTTTTCTTTCCTTTTGCATGAGGATCTGTGCGCATTTCCCCAAATGTGCACATCAATTGCGCAGATCTTTGAAATATACACTTTCTTCTCCCATTGATTAAGGCTTATTTGTGCACATTTTTCAAAAGTACACATTTTTTTCATGAAAAATGAAGTACACATTTTTTTCATTTTTCATGGCATGCTGACAAAACACTTTGGGGGGTGTGTGTCTGTGAATCACATTGAAAGCTCGGAAATGTAGAAACTACAACTGTAGATTGCATCTGAGTCTGTGTTCAGTCTGGAAGATGTGAATGGGTAAATCCTGATCAAAAATGAACTGAAATGAATTTCTCATACACCTGTAATGTAAGCCCCATTGGACACAGTGAGACTTAAGTCTGAATAAATTTTTATATGTTTGTGCTGCATATTCAGATCCAATCCATTCGGTTGGATCCAGACTTCGTTATGCTTAAATCAATGGGACACGTCTGCCATGACTACCTTATGTCCCACTGATTTCAATGGGTCTATCTTAAGTATGATTAAGTCTGGATCCAATCCACTGTTTATAAATTGAATGTTGAGGAAATGTTCCGTCTGCCACCCATACCCTCATGGAATGAATATTAGGGCTCCCCTTCAGTGTTTAACTCATTAACTTTGGTTTTCTTACACATTAATATGCCCATATAGCCTATATATTAGAGATGTCACTTAATTTCATGTAAAACAAACTTCAAAGCAATATTATGTCTTTCTCCTGAGACAAAACATTGAAACAGTTAAAGGGTTTCAAGGGTAACCAACAGAGTTTTGATGCCTAAGAGAATATCTGTGTGGTTCTGCAAATATGTGTGGCTGTGTGGTTCACACAAAGCAAAATTCAGAGCGATGGTGGAGGTTTCTTTTTAGGTGGAACATCTAAGATATATCATAATAGGATATAACATTTTCATTAAGACTAGGCATTTCTCAGGGGTGTTTACCACATCCATCCTTTGTATGCCAATGTTGCAGAACAAACAGCTGTTTATGTGTCTGTCTTGCATTGCAAAATTTATAAATCAATTCTTAAATACATGAATAAATAAATACATAAAGAAATTAGTAATGGGTGAACTGACCCCATCATTATTCATAATTTGAGTTATGAATCCAACATTATAAATTCAGATGAATGTTCTCCAATATTATGAGAGTCTTAAGTATCTTCAAATTTAGACTCGCAGTAACTCAAGGATGCCTGAAGGCTTCTAATTCATTCCATTCTTTATTTTGTTTAATATCCTTAAAGGTAAAAGACTCTCCAAGTGGCTAGGAAGTGTGGCTCTTGTCACATGCTTGGGTCCATGGGGCAGCCATCCCTTCCATACAACCCCTGCAAACAAGGTTATGTAAACAAGGTTATGTAAACAAGGTTATGCAAACAATCATGTACCAGCAACTCCAGGAACAATACCAACTGTTTTGAATGTGTGTGGCAGGAACTATGATTCTTAGCCTCTTTAAGAGGCTTTTACCTTTAAAGAATGTTTTAAAAATAAATAAAATGGTTAAAAAGCCTTTGGATCACCTTGCATTATTGAGAGTTTACTAAGATCCCTCTGCCCCACAGCCATGTGGAACACACAGGGCAGGAACAGAAAGTACAAATTAATTCAGGATCAGTCTTTGCTTGAATTATGAAAATATTAAACATTGATGATTGAAGCTAGGCCTCATTATTCATTCAAGAATTATGAACATACCAGTTTTGACTTACAAACTGACCAATTTTAAGTTATGGTGGCATTACTGCAAGAAATGCACATGAATCATGTGCTACAAATTACACTGTAAGCTGGTGGCATCCTTGCTTTACCAGCCTTTATAAATTTTAAGTAAATTTACTTAAGTGCTAGATGAAAATGCTGTGTAAAGCCAAGTATGAGTTTACCCTTAACATCAGATAAAATCAAGCGACATCTTTTTCTGATTTATAGGCTGTCTAGAGCACAGTTCCTTTTGACCAGTTTCTGCAAGGCCTCCTTGAAATCTTTGTTCCTCAGACTGTATATCACAGGGTTGAGAAGTGGTGTCACCACAGTGTAGAAGATGGAGACTACCTTATTCAGCTCTGAGGAAAGGCTAGCACTGGGTTGAACATACATGGAGATCATGGTGCCATAATATATTACCACCACAGCTAAGTGTGAGCCACAGGTGGAGAAGGTCTTTTTCCTACCAGAAGCAGAGGGGATTTTCAAGATAGTCAAGATGATGAATGCATAAGACACCAAGGTAAGCAGGAAGCAAGTGAAAAGGACCAATATAGAGAGCACGAGGATGCCCATCTGAGTGACTGAAGTGTTGGAACAAGAAAGCTTCAGCAAAGGTGGGATGTCACAAAAGAAGTGATTGACTTGATTGGATCTGCAGAAACTTAGTCTGGAGATCAGCAAAGATGGCAACAACCCTGCGAAGAGACCAATGCCCCAAGATCCTATCGACAAGCGGGTGCAGAACAGATTGTTCATGGCTACTGTATAATGCAGTGGGTCACAGATTGCCAGGTACCGGTCATATGCCATCACAGACAGCAGGAAACACTCTGTTGCTCCAAAGAAGACAAAGAAGTAGAGCTGGGTCATGCACCCATTGAAGGAGATAGTCTTGCTCTCTATGAGGAGGCTACTGAGCATCTTGGGCACGATGGTGGTGGTATACCAGATCTCTAGGAAGGAAAGGTTTTGCAGGAAAGAGTACATAGGAGAATGAAGACATGGTTCCATCTTCACCACTGCAATGATGACTACATTTCCTGTTATGGTTAGGATGTAGATAAGTAAGAACATAATGAAGAGTAGGGTCTGCCACCCTGGAAGGCTCTGGAACCCCAGAAGATGGAATTCAGAGATGGTGCTGTGGTTAGCCATTTTCTGCATTGATTTTGAGCTCTCCTGCAGCTATAACTCAGTCACAAAAGCTACTGTGAATGAGAATTCAGGTTACTTGAACTCTTTTCTAGAAAGAAAGACAGTACATGATGAGTGACAGTAGTAGTAAATACAAATTTACATTGAATGCCAATGCAACTAAGAACACATTTTAAAACAAACAGAAATTGTAGGAACATATGGAAATAAGAAGAGCTCTGCTGTTCCTGATCAAGGCTCCATCTAATCCAGCACTCTGTTTCCAACTGTGGCCGGTCAGATGTCCCTAGGAAGCTCTCAGGCAGGGCATCAAGGAAACAGCCCTTCTATGTTGCTTCTCCTCAGTGTCTGCTATTCAGGTATATAATACCTCTGGGCTTCAATGTTCCATTTAGCTATAAACGATAATTGCATTTGATAAACCTTTGTTCCATGAATTTGCCTAATCCTTCCTTGAAGCCACCTAAGCTAATGGTCATAATCACATCCTGAAGTAGTTAATTTCATAAGTAAGAGTGCCACGGAGCTCTGTCCCAGGCCCTGTGCTTGGCAGAAATATATATGAAAAGGATATAGGTGTCTTAGGGAGTGATCCTATGGTTCCTGGACATTGTCTGGGGGGGCATATACTTTGGATTCCAAGATCTGAGGTTGGAGACAGAGCTCCAACCTTGGAGCTGGGAATCTGCATTAAACAACACCAACACCCCACCCCCCCACAGCTGGTTCAAAAAGAACTGTACCAGTTGTCTCTCCAAGATCTGGAACACAACCTTAGAGAGGGGGTAAAGTGGGCAGGGCGGAGAGGGGACTGCAGAGGCCAGTGTATGACATATCTGAAGCACCCCAGCTAGATGGCTGAAAACAGTCATCTACCAAAAATGCAGAGCAGGAGGAGCAGGGAGGCAGAGATCGTCTTCCACTCTGCATAGGAATAGGATGCCCATCATCAGAGTTCGGAGGCTTATGGGCATCCTGATTGGATTGCACTCCTAGTTTATCACAAGCTAAACATTTGCCAGCCATGTGCTGCAGCTGCTTAAACAGTGAATGCTTTTTAACATAAGCATAGTGTCCAGATCACAAACTGGATCATATCCAAAGGAAGGCAACCAGGATGGTGGGAGGTCTGGAATACAAGTCCTATGAGGAATGGTTGAAAGTAAGGATGTGACATCGAGCCTCGTTACCTTGTCTTCGGGGCGGCTCGCCTCTCCGCGGCGAGCTGCCTGCATGGCCCGCTCCGGTCCCGTCGCGTCTCTTCCGGCACCGGAAATGACATGACGGGACCCTGCACAGGCGCGCTGGACCCCTGTGCTGCATTCTGCGCCTGCGCAGAGTCCCGTCGCATCATTTCCGGTGGCGACGGGACCGGAGAGGGTGGGTCGAGCAGCGCGTAGAACTGCTCCATGCCACTCAGAAGATCGAGGTGGGGGGGCGCCCCTGCGGAGAGTCAAGGCGGGGGCGAGGTGCCCCCCCGGTTCGATTTCATGGCTAGTTGAAAGAGCTGCGTATATTTAACTGAGAGAAGAGAAGATTAAGGGGAGACATGATAGCCATCTTCAAATACCAGCAGGGCTACCATGAAGAAGATGGAGCAGACTTGTTCTCTGTTGCTCCAAAGGGCAGAACTAGAATCAATGGGTATAAATTTATGGGAAGCAAATTTCAGCTAAACATTCAGAGAAATTGCCCAATAGGAAGAGCTAGGAGACCAGGGATAGGAGAATCATTAAGGCTTGAGCTCATCAATGTTCTCTGAGTTCCACCTTGAAGCTTGTGCCTCCTTCTTCATATTTCCGAATGCGAGCTTTTATGTTTGCTTGCTTGAATGGGAAAAGTGTGGATTTGGGTGTATACTTTTTAAGTGCATGCACCCAAATGTTCCATTCTCCCCACTGACTAAAATGTGAACTTGTGTATTCCCCCCCACCCAGAATGCACATTTCAATGTTTACATTTTCATAACAAACACATTTTGCAAATGCCATTGCAAGCTTGTGTTCATGTTTGGGCATGTGAATGGGGCAAGTTCTGATGGGCTGTCCTTTGCTGGGGTTATTTAAAAAGAGGCTGGACCACCATCTGTCAGATGCTGTAGTTGTATCCTGCATTGTACAGCTCACATTGAGCAGGGAGTTGGACTTTATGAGTTCCAAGGTCCTTTCCAACTCTATAAATGATTCTACATCATGAACTGAAGCCATTTTAGAATGACTCAAGTGAACAGATGTGTAGTAGTATACCAAAGTCACTGATCATAAAATACAGTGGCTCAATCCTTACAGTTCTCTTTGTGGTAGTGAAGGGAGCATGCAGTGATTCAATTTCTTATGTAGAAATTGTGTAGAATTGTAACACCCATGTGACATGAGCAAAAAGTACCAAGACACAGAACACACTCAAAATCTATATTTTGCATGTAATTGTAGCATTAAATATTCTCCATGTGGTTGCTATTTTCACAAATAATGCCTCCTTACCATCTTGACTAAAAAATGATGGGTTTTGCCTCACTTTCTCTGCACTATTTATAGATATATATTAAAATATGGTTGAGGAAGTTCTGAAGATGCATGCTAGAGATTTCCCATTATATGCTTAATCTCATCCACTACCTGTTCTCTAACCCTGTGTACCTATTTTATGCACCTGAAGTGCTTGTTGTTATCATTTACAAGTCATTCTTTAAAACAAAGTACGATTGCATTTCCTAATGTTACACTGGAAAATCAATCAGTCTGTGTAAGAGAACATTTTAATACTAAATATAAACAGACATTTTTTCTAATCCTGTCAAAACTCTTCTTTTAAACCTTTCCCCTCAAAATTACTTATGTCCCATCTAAACAGTAACACCAGGTTTCACTTTACACATTAGTTTGTGTAAAATCCATGTGGCAGTTTTTAAGACAGATAAGATGAGATGTTTAAATCAATCTATCTCAAAGCCTTAGAGCAAGGTACATATTGAAAATACAGAATCATACATTATGGTACAGTACTCAGGGCTTTTTTTATGGTGGAACTCACCGGAACTGAGTTCCAGCACCTTTTCTTCTATTAATTGCATTACAATTTAATCGCCATCTACTCCCGAGGAAATGTAATCCAAGAGTTCCGGTACCCTTTTCTCCAGAAAAAAAGCACTGACAGTACTCATATTCACACTAGAGGTGCTGTGTGACATGGGGAAAGACTCCTTCAAACATTCAGATTATCTATTAAATCAAAATGTCAACATATTTTTCGTCAAAAGAAACTTTTTACTAAGCCATTTGGCTGTGTTGGGAAAGGGGAGGGATTTCCACCATGATTATGGCTTGGGGGGAGGGGATAAACCATCCCCCTCCCTGTGCATTGTGATCAGGAAAACAATCCCACCCCCTGAACTAAGGAAAAGGGGGACTCATAGATGCCCAGAACACATTGAGGGGTTTTTTGCCCATAGATTCAAGTATTAGCAGCAACTAACTAACCAATGAAATGATCACAGTTTTCCTCTAAAGACTCAGGGAAAACAAGAAGCTAATTTTCAAAATGGTTTTCATCTCATTTCAAAGATTTATCTGAATTTGCACCTCATTTGGAATCGTACCTTTGGGTTAAGAATCTGGATCTACAGAGAAAACTAGGTGGAGTTTGTTTGGCGTACTGCTGCAGTTGAGGATCCTGTGTTTCTGGAGACAGAAACAGAGTTGCAGTGACTTTGAAGCCTTGGATAGCACCCCAGGGATATTGCCTCCACAGCATAGGAGGAATTGTATTCTCCAGGTGCCCACAGAAAATAAGACCCCAGCTGTTGTCCATTAATGAAGAAGACATCTAATAAGAAGAAAACACAAAACAAAATATTAATACTAAAGGCATGGATCTAAATTGCAAACGGTGCAAGGTAGAATTGCTCACTATCTTATGTCCAGAGGATATATTAAAGGGTGTAAGCCTCAAGACAAGTTACATCTCCAGGACCTTTTGTTTTAGAAAAGGAAGCACCATCTGCCCCACAATCCCCATACTGAGAACATCCTATCTCCTACAACCTTCTCCATTTTCGATGGCATTTACCTTGATGTGTTGATAATATTTATTCCTGAGAGAAGGCTGATGCAGTAGCTTCTTGTCTGAACATCTCCATAGAGTTCCAGAACTACATGAGCCCTATGTGGGTACTTACATGCATGTAATTTCAATTCTGTGAGCAGAACCATGCTGACTAGCCCCACTTCCTCTGTTATATGCCCCCACTGGAGAGGAATGGTTTGAGAAGTGGAGCCTGTTCTGCACGTGTAGGCTCTCCACAAGGTTTAGAACCTGTGCAATGGCAGGGTTAGATTCTGTGGGGAGCCAATACATGTAGCCTCCCTGCTTCAGACCTTCTCCTTCCTACACATGGAGTGTGGATGGGACAAGTGATGAGGATGTAACATTTTGGTGAGTTCACATATACGTTAAAAAATAGGAACCAAAATAAAATTCTCGCCCATCCCTATTAAGAGGATCCAGATGAGAGCCTCAGATGATGGACAAAGTGTTTGGACAGTCTTGTGTGGTAGAAGGCATCCATTTATCTTAATTGTTCTGTCAAGCTGGAGAACGTGTCCTTTTGTTTCATAAGGCGATTTTAAAATAGCTTTATTGGCTCATGGCTGGTTACCATGCCCAATGGAAAGTTCTGATATCTTTAAAAACATAAACAGCCTGAGGCCAGGATGCTTTAAGAACTGCTGCTCCCATATATTGAGAACTGTGGCTACTTATACCTTGAGTTCTTCCTTAGATGTCTTGCTCTGGGATCCATTGCTATCTGCAATATGGTGGAGAGCTACTTGGGACAAGGCTGTTTTGACAGTGACAGTGGAGCTCCCACTCCAAGCTCGCTGTGTTTCATTTAGATGAAAAAGAGTTGGCTGTGCTTTTCCAGAGAACTGTGTTCCATCACTGTTTAAAGAGTTCCTTTATTTCTGCAGTATACAAGAAATGTCATAAAACCACTAAATAAATATGCAACACTTTTTTTTATTCTTTAGTTTAGTTTGTTTGTTTGTTTTTAAATCATGTATAGGATAAACTGAATAGCCAGAAGAGGGCAGCAAACAATAAATTAAAAGATTGTTCAGAAAACATGATAAAATCCAGTATCTCTGCCTTCACAGCCCTCCTGTGAACTCTGTGAGAACACAGCAGTTCAGCCAAAGGCTTGGCTTGGGGGGCTGGCCCGCTGGAGAGACACAGGTCTTGTTCGCACGACATGGGAACCGCAAGTCCCCCGCGGTTCCCGTGTAGTGTGCATGCCGACCGGGGGTGCCCCCGCGGGACAGCCGCGGGTGGGACGCACGGAAAGTGACCATGGTCGGTAGAGGGGTAAGTCCCTACCGCGTGTGGTCACTGTGCCGTCCGAACAGCAGGCGGCCGTCCGGCGGGGTCCCCACAGAGACGGCAGCCCAGAGCGGCCAGAGCCGCCGCCGCTCCAGCCTGTAGGGGCAAACGGCCCCTCTGGGCATCCCGGGGCCCCACCCCCTAGCGCCGGGAGGCCCGCACTCCGGTGCGGGGACTACAGGGTCTGCCCACGCACACGGGGCGCCGGTCGTGTGTGGCACCCCTCCGGACCCCGCAGACAGCCCCATGGTTCCTCCCCCGCCGGCAGCCTGGGTCGTGTGAACCGGCCCACAGTGTTGTTGACAGGTGTGAGACAGCCTTGAGAAGCCTTTGTTGAGTTTGTTTTTTGTCCTATGTTTGCACTGCGTGGTGTTTCTTTGGAAAATAGACTTCCCAAGCACTGGTAGCAGCAATGTGTCCTCAAATGGTACCCATTCATAAATGTCTTAACTGTGAGCCTATAGATCAATAACTACCACAAAGAAACAGTAATGTTGTACAGCTGAGTTTTCCAAATAGGGGCAACAGATTTTTAGATTTTAACATGCCCGGGAATTTCCAGACCAGTACAGATGGTGAGAACAGTGTAGTGTTCTCACCATCTGTACTGGAATTTCCCGGGCATGTTTTTAGGGGTGTGTGCTGAACACAAGATTAGGTTCAGACCCCATTTTGGCAATTAGAAAAATAGTTCTAATTTGGCTCAGACCAGTTTGGAGGCTGCCCACTTCAATTCCAGTGCAAATCCGAATCTTGATTCAGAAATCTGGGAGGCATTATACTCAATGCCACCACTGAGTGTAATTGGAAATCAACACACTTCATCCGCCGCAACCTGCTGTATGTCAGTTTGGATGAAATTTGCAGGCATAGGGCAGGATCCAATGGTAACTGCCTGTGAGCAGCCAGTCCCAGCAATTCCGTTGCACAAGCGGCTCCCACCATTTGTGCAACAGGAGATTTAGTGCTTCCAGGGGCAACCCAAAATGAGAGGAAATGCTCCTTTCTGGAACAGGGCAGGTCGGTGGATCTCACATAAGGGAGCTCTGCTGACCTGTCCCATTCCAGAAACAAGCATTTCTGCTCTTTACAGGCAGCGGAAGTGGAGGTGGCAGAATAGACCTTGATTCCAGACCTTGACTCCACTCCCAGTTAAGGAGATGGAGTGGTAAGAGGTCTTTCCTGGACACTGGCTTGAGAAGTAAGTTACTAGTAAGCAGGATGTATAGAGCAGAAATAGGTTTGTTTTGTTTGTACTTTTGATCCTCTGGTCTTCTTCTGTATTTATGTTACTATTTTTCTATTAACGAAAGGATTGGGTTGGTTTTTTTTTCTAATTTGGTTGGGTTTTTGAGTTCTCTAACCAGCACCCCAGGGAGAGGAAATTCTCCCCTCCCCCACCTAATGTGGCCTACACGCTCAAAGGCTACTGCTACCATTAATTGAGAAGAACCATAAACAGAAGGTGGCTTCTCAGAACAGGGGAAAGAACAAGGCCCTGCTGTTACACTGTGGCAGTGGTGGGATAACAAGCCCTGCCATCATATGGTTATAAATGGTGATTTGGCTTCAACTATAGTCAGTGTGCTTCGTTAGTAGTGTGCTATAGTTAGTGTGCTTATCAGGGTTTCAAATCACAATAGCTCAGTAAACACACTCAGGGCCCCTTTCAGACCTTCATGTGATGGTCTAACCAGTAGCTGGGTGCACAAGGGCATTGAGGGTGGGGCTTCCATGCATGCCCATGTCCCCCTTCCCACCTTTTCCTTACATTTGAGGATATGGATGTCTGCATAGAGCTGTATTCTTCCACATTTCTCAGTGCCTTTACAGTATGTTTATCAGATTTGCTTTCAGTGGCAAGTAACAAAGGCATATAATTCTTTATATTTATGCTACTGGGATTTGTTTCCTGGCTTTCTCTCTTTAGCACTATATTTTTCCAGCCATGCTTCTACCCGGTCCCTAGGCACAGAGAAAGACACAGATGTACACACCTATACACTAGGGAGGCCAAGTATTATGCATGCTTACAAATGTATAATGTATAAAAGCACCATAAAGAATGTATTTGCTTAAAAAAAGAGAAAGCACTGAACTGCCTCAAACAGAAGGTTTTTGGTAAGAACTCTTCTTCCCCACTTGGGTACTATAAATATAAACTCAGTTTGAAGGATTTTTAATTTCTAAGCCTTATAGTTGTCTAAGCTTTAGGGGAATTCTGTTGAGTGCAGATAGATAGATAGATAGATAGATAGATAGATAGATAGACTAATTCCAAAAAAAAGTTACACATGTGCTGTTCTTCCTAAGGAGAAATTGTACAACACTTGAAATGAACTGACAAGGAAATAAACATTCTACTCAGATTTATTTTTTATAAAATTACTGCTGTCTCGTCTCCAAGCTTTTCTAAAGGGTTTGCCTTATAGTCTGAAATAACTAGAACCAAGCAGAGAATGATACCTTATGGAGATGTTTAGTATATATTTTTGATAGGGACATTAAAACCAGAGAACTTTCCTGGTCATAGAAGGAGGTACTGCTCTTGTTAAAATTATGTTCCCTTACGGTCAATCTACACATTGGGTGAAGCAATATTTTTTAGAACTGTGTGCTTACACCTTACTCCTAGGTATGTGGGTATACGATTGCTGCCTTAGGCTGAAATTGCATGCACACTTAAATGGGAGTAATTCACATTGAACTTATTGGGATTTAATTCTGAGTAGACATGTATAGGATTGTGCTGTTAGTAAACTTTTCTCGATATTCATAATGAGAAAAGCTTTGTAATGTGAAAAACTAATGAAGGCTCAGAGTTGTTCCCCTATACCAGCCTTCCCCAACCTGGTGCCCTTCAGATATTTTGGACTAAGACTCCCAGCATATGTAACCATTGGCCATACTGGCAGGGGCTGATGGGAGTTGAAGTCCAAAATATCTGTAGGGCACCAAGTTTGGGAAGACTTCCTTACATAGTGTGCTGACTGACTTACCACTCAGAGTGGTAAGAGAGAGTGGTAGAGATACTTGAGGAATTTGATTTTTGTGAATTCTCTTTGTAAACCACCCAGGGAGCCTTTTGGCTGATGGGCGATGAACAAATATACTATGTGTACCTCTTGGAGTAATGTGCACTTCAAAACTCAGCCAGTCACCAGTTTTTGCATTTCCCAAATGTTTTTGGCACCATTCTCAGTTCAAAAATTGTATCAAAATGTGTTTTCAAAATGCATAATTTGAGAGAAAATATTACATTTAGGAATGTGTATTTGAGTGAAAATATGTTTAAATAGACATATTCAAATACATGTTGAAATGCAAATTTCCACCCAGATTTTAATTTCAGTATTGCAGATTGATGCAGAAATAAGGTAGGATAGGCTTATGTGTGAACAGAAGTTATGCAGAAATGACATTGACCCAAAAATAGACTGATTTCTCCATTTCTAAGTGAAAGGGCTAATGTCATGCTGTTGCAACTTGCACAGGATCACAATCAAATAAAGCACAGATTTACATTTTCTGAAGTACACAAGATATTGCACAAAAAGTGACTTCATTGTTTCAGGGAACTTTCCACTGCCATTTTTCCTTCAGGAAGCAAAATGGAGGAAAAAATGGTTATAACCCTTTACATAGCACAGGCTGCCTTTACAAAAATTGTGGACCAGCTCATAGATTTAATAGATTTCATAGATCATAGAGTTGGAAGGAGCCTATAAGGCTATCGAGTCCAACCCCCTGCTCAATGCAGGAAACTGGAGGAGGGGTCTCCCTATCCAAGTAATAACCAGGCTTGACCCTGCTTAGCTTTCCACGCTCAGACAAGCTGAGCCAGCGTAAGACACATGATTACTACTCCCTTCCTAACTTTCTTTTTTTTTTTTTTTAACCTGCCAGAGTTTTATGGGAGGGCTGAAGCAACAAACAAAACAAAACAAATAAACAGGCTGCCACATTCATCTTTGTTTGGCTCATTATAAGTCCCAGGGCAACAGGGGTATGAGGAAGATGTGATTTCTGTCAAGCCAGATGATGAGAAGACCAGAACTGACATCAGTTTTGGTTTCTGAGTTACCTGATATTTTCACATTTTGCTATTTGCTTTGTTGGTGTTGCCACAGCATAACATTACCCCCCTCCAGACAGGAGAGCTCACTGGTTAATTGCTTATCTACTTAGGCATACCCCCCCCAATAAGATAACTATTTTGCACAACCACAGTATCCATCCTATCCATCCAGTCCACCTGGCTATGTAATTTGGTAAAATATGTGTAAATAATGAAGGGGCAGTTCATGTTAGTATGTAGATGTTGAAATGTGAAACAACAACTTGAAGCTACTTAGCAAGAGTATGACTTTATAATGTTTTTTCAAAGCTCATTGATTTGTGCCGCTGTTTTTCCTTAGTCATTTATTTTTCAGTAATTATGTATTTTGGTTTACACAGAAAAATGTACAAAGCTAATAAAATGGATGTAAGTAATGAAACCACTCCATCAGAATTCATCCTTCTGGCCTTTTTCAACCTTAATGAATGGCGTTTCCTCCTCCTTGTATTTATGCTCCTCACCTATCTCTTTACGCTGATGGGGAATGTTCTGATCATCTTCCTTATCTCCTTGGAACCAAGTCTTCAAACCCCCATGTACTTCTTCCTGGGCAACCTTTCCCTCCTGGACATCTGCCAGACTACAACCACCATTCCTCAGATAATTGTGCACCTGATCTCAGGAAGGAACAACATCTCATATAGAAGATGCAAGATGCAACTCTTTTTCTTCCTTTCATTCGTTGGCACTGAGACTCTCCTGTTGGCTGCCATGGCTTATGATCGCTATGTCGCCATCTGCAACCCTCTTCGCTACCATGTAGTCATGAGTCAGAAAATCTGTGCCTGGCTGGTGTCACTATCTTGGCTCACAAGTTCACTCAATGCCACTCTACATACACTTTTCACATTCAGGCTGCCCCTTTGTGGTGCCAATGAGATTAACTACTTCTACTGTGACATCCCCCCTCTTCTAGCTATCTCCTGCGGGGAACTCTCTGACAGTATTATTGCGATACTGGCTGCTAGCCCTATAATGGGCTTTGGGCCAGTCATGTGCATCTTCATTTCCTATATTCACATCATCTGGAGGATTCTGAAAATACAATCCTCAGCTGGGATGAGGAAAGCCTTTTCCACCTGTGCTTCTCATCTCATTGTTGTCTTGCTTTTCTTTGGCAGCTGCATTTTTATGTATATCATCAGGCCCATCTCCAGCCACTCACTCAACAATGACATACTGATTGCCCTATTTAACAACATCCTCTCTCCTATGTTAAATCCACTGATCTACACCCTCAGGAACAAAGATGTGAAGGAGGCCCTGGAGAAGGTCTTAGTGAGGAAATTGTCATCCTGAAAAATGCAGTAAACATAGATGGCAAGCAATCATTGGTTTTACTATCCAACACTGGAAGAAAATGGTTCAGTGTGGTTCAAAATGTTATAGCTATGGCCAAAGGTTTCTGGTTTATTTTGCTGATGCTCAAAAGGCTGAAGGTATTCCAAATATTCAATGACCCAATCTGCATGATCATTGGGGAAAAGAAGCCACCTTGGCTTCTTTTCCCTGCCCCACATGTGCCAGTCAGGCGCTGCACGATTTGCCCTAATTACCCTTGCAGTGCACCGGCTTCCCTTGTCATCTGAACCTGGTGAGGTGCATGGCGGGGGTGGTTTCGAAACCAGTGCACAACCTATGCTCTGCAAGCGTAATTTTGCAAATCGCACAGGTTGCGACTGGCATGTGCAGGTTGGGGGGGAGAAAGCCACGATTGCTTCTTTTCCCCACTGATTGTGTGAATCCAGCCAGTATGTCTTGTGTTTCCCAAGCTATATTCTCTGGCATATGAAACTTTTAGTGTTGGACTTGCCTTTTCTGCTCACATTACTTTCTAAAACTCCAAGGACAGGGACAGTGTACATAAATGAATGCAGAATGCAGCAGCTCACCTGATTAAAGGCTGCCGCCGGTGTGTTCACATCACTCCAGTGCTCAAAGAGTTGCACTGGCTACCAGTTGTTTGCCGAGTCGAATTCAAGGTGTTGGCGTTGAGCTTTAAAAGCCTGTACGGCTCCAGTCCAATATATCTCAAGGAGTGCCTCCAGCAACATCAAGTAGGCCGCTCAACAAGATCTGCCACAGATGGCCTTCTCCCTGTCCCATCAGCCAGAGAAACCAGGCTGGTGGGGACTAGGAGGAGGGCCTTTTCTGTGGCAGCCCCCAATTTATGGAACTCTCTCCCCAGTGACCTCCGCCATGCCCTTCCTTGATTAGCTTCCACCGTGCATTAAAAACGTGGCTTTTTTCAGGCGGGAATATGGGGTGGGTTAGGATTTTTAAGTTTTGTTCTGTTTTAATTGTGTTTTATACTGTGTGTGTGTGTGTGTTCTCCTCCCCCCCGCCCTTGTATTTTATTGGATTGTACATCGCTCAGAGTGGCTGGATGTCTGGCCAGATGGGTGATTCATAAATATAATAAATAAATAAATAAATAAATAAAGGATGGATGGATGGATGGATGGATAGATAGATAGATAGATAGATAGATAGATAGATAGATAGATGCATTATTCTGGAGGTAATCTAACAAAACCAAGAGAGGGTCCGGATTTATTCCTTGTCAACTCTTCTATTACTACTTTAATTTATTTCTGTGTAATTAATTATTCCATGTGTAACTTCTACTTCAACAGAATCTCTATCCTGGTTATTAACAAATGAGATTGTATGAAGTATTTACTCTGCTTGTAGATTTGCTTGAGATATACAACTTTGAACAATAGTCCTTAATGATGTCTTCTTATTCCACTCTGGTATTGTATAGGAGGAGCCACAATGATTCCTTATAATTATTACCCTGTTAGGTAAGCATTTTGGCTGGAAAATGCCTAGGCATGATGTGTGACCCATCTGTGAATAAATGGGGCAACTCTCTGGCATTCAGGCTCATCAGTGGGAAACAGCGGCTTCAGGCTCAGTGCCAGCCAGTGACTCTTCCTCTTCTGGGAAGTTAGAACACAGAGCCATGATGCACCATGAATACTAACAGCAGCAACTGTGTCTTTATGAGTTTGAAACTGGGCTTTTTGAGCTTGGAGATTTGGGCTTCATCCTCCTAGAGATTGGTGCAGCTTTGGCTGAGCAGTTCTGATCTCCCATGAAATTTGTTGCTGCTTGAGCTTCTTGGGAGTCCTCATCTCCACCTGCTGTCATTGGCACTTTTCTGCTTATGCTTTCTCACTTTCCTCCTGCATCACTTTCAAAAGGATTTGTTACCTAATGTGGTTCTCTTAGATACTTGTATAAATATGTGCATGTTCTACAAGTCACACGTTTGCTAAAAAGGGACCTTTAGAGTTTGACAGTAAGACATCTATGGCAAAAAAAAGGAAGCCCAAAATGATCCACATACACACAAGCTTCAGAAAAACAAAATGCTGCATGTATTGATTAATGATTTGGGGGGAAATAACTTGGTAGAAGCAATTGCAATTCAAATACAAAAATAATAAACCTTTAGGCCTTTAATCAGATGCTGATATTGTGGGGGAAATAGCTGAGTTCTCATGGAGGGTGACTCCAGAAGCCAGGGCTATCCCTCCCATGAAGTGGGGGGAAGCCCCTGCCTTAGGCAGAGGAGCAGGAGCAGCAGCAAAGGACACATCTCCTTCCTCCCCAGCAGGAGGGCCTGCTGCTGCTGCCGCCTCCGGTGGGTGCTCCAGACAGAGAGCCCTGCCGGCCACTCTCCTGCCATGGCATTTGCAACAGTGAGAGGGCAGCCAGCAGGGTTTTAGGTAGAACTCTCTCTTCCTACTTAGGTACCATAGATATAAACTCAGTGTAAAGGATTTTGATTTCTAAGCCTTACGATTGTCTAAGCCTTAGGTAAATTCCACTGAGTTTAAATCTTCCTAAGGAGAACATTTGTGACATTTGAACGCAACTGACATGAAACTGAACTGACTCAGACTTTGGACATGATCCTAAGAACGTCTAGGCAGATAAAAGTTGTACAGCTGACAGCCAGCATCCCTCCAGCCAGGCAGCCATCAAGGCTGTCTGCCAGGATTCATCTTTAGTGGCTTGCTTGTCCTTTTTGTTCACATTGCATTCTAAGGCTCCACACATACAGGGATAGTGTTATAATAACACATTTGGGGGAAAACAATCCCGGAGTTAAAACTGTCAAAATTGGGAGTCTTCCCCCCCCCAACCCTTGTTAGCATATTAATTCATTCTTTGGTAATTAATGTCTTCCTATGTAACTTCTGCTTCAAGACAATCTCTGTCATGGTCTTAAAGAAATGAGATTTTATCAAGCATTTATTCTGTTTGCTCCCTTGTAGAGGAATATGCTTGAGGCATAAAATTTAGAAGAATAATCTATAAAATCCTTAATTACATATGTCTTCTCTTTCCAGTCTCATCCCACTCTGGGATCGTATACAAGGAATCACTACTTTTCTTTTGTTGTTTAACTTAATTGGAAAGCATTTCCAATGGGTTGTGTGTGTTTTTTAGCATTGTCCCCTGTGAGGGATTGAGGCCTACTCAGGCTTGAGTTTGTTGAAGCCTGAAGGCCCAAACACTTCCCTCGATTAGTTGAAGCCTGAAGGCCCAAACACTTGGATGGGAGGGGGAGTTTGAGAGTTTTAAGTTACCCAATAGAAGTTAAGAATCAGATCTCCTATTCAAGGTCACATGATTATAACCTTCCATTCCTGGGAAGGCTATATATGTGGGGTGTGGTCAGCTAGCAGTTAGTGTGCTGAGAGAGAGCTGGAAGCAGCAGCACAGAAACAGCAGAGAGAAGCAGAGAGAGAGAAAGAGAAACTGGCTGCATAGCAGATAGGTAGTCTGAAGTTTAACTAGAGAACATTGGATTGTTTGTTTGTTTGTTTTTTTCATACTTGCTTTTGGATTATAACCACTCTATTAAGTAAAAACCCTAATATTATAAGTAAAGTGCTGTTGTTTACCCTGGAGTTTGGAGTGACTTATTCACCACGTCTACAGCCTACACCCATGCTATTGGAAGCTGTAAAAGGACTTGATCTCCTGGAACGGGAGGGGCTTTGAGGAGAGGCAGAGATCTCCCAAAGGAAGGTTAAGGGGTCCCTGCAGTAGCGGAACCTTGACATCCCCCTTAGCTAATGAGGACTAAGCATGCTGAGTACCCATGGAATACCTGCTGCCTGTTGGGAAGGGAGGAGGCATGGAACTGATATCCAGAAGAGGAGCACCATGTACGGCAACATTTTTTTGCAGGTCCAGTTTATATAGAGAGAATTTCAGTTTCTGTTTAATCTGTGACATGTATTTGTAATGTTAATTATTATGATCTGTTTGCTGCTATTATACCCAATAAATAAAACAAAAGCATATATATACCTTCTTTCAGCCTAATTTATTGCTGAATAGCCAACCAGGATTTTGCATATACATCAAACTCAAGACAAAACAAGAAAGAATACAAAATGTCAATGGACAAGGAAATCAGATTAAGCATCTGCATACAAACAAGAAAATAAGGGGAAATTTGACAAACTATTGACAACTGATTTGTATACTAAAATTATTAAATTAATTAAAATAGCTCAATGTCCTGTGTTATCATGGCTCTGAGACACGGGAACCTATTGAAATCTGTCCTGGTTACTTTCCCATAAGAAATCTGTTTCTTTTGGAAACCCCAAAGCTGGCTTCAGGACAGGGAGTGGAAACTGAACAAGATATTTGGATAGAAAAGAAAAGGTGCTTCAAACTTTTGCAAAGGCAGAACACAGCAGAGCCCACCTTTCCTAATTGGCTAGCCCTGGATCTATATAAGAATATTATTCCATGGGGATCAACATACCGTTAAGGGGGAAATAAATCTTCACATGCTTCACGGCCCAGCTGCTGCTGCCACCACCCCTGTGCTCTCTCAATAGTGAAGCTTCCTAGCCATTTTGATGTGCACATGAGAGAGGAAACCTGTAGCAATATGTTCAGTTTGCACATTGATATGAACATATAAAATTCATTCTTCCCGTAACAATATGTGAAACAAAATTTACTTTTCCTTTGGTATTCACATATTTTCTGGATTTTGCGATGCAGTTCTCTGATTGAACATACAAAAAGGCATTATATATGGGAATAGTGTGGGCACGAAAAAGGCAAATATTAGGTGAAATGCATTCAAATATCAGTGGATATTATTTTGCAACATAAATTGCAGATGTGTCTTCTGAACACTTTCGCACATTCGGTAATATGTTCACATTGATTTATCAAAAAGTGGACTCCCATTCACATTTGTGTTTGCATTCAGGTTGCAATTGGGACATGTTCGGATGATCTGCAACCTAAAACAAAATTCTTGTACATCCCTATGAGTGTCTTGTATGTCCATGGTGTCTAAACAGAGGTTAACTAATGAGAACACAGGAAGGAAGATTATACTATACATATTGATCTGAATAAGACTTTTGGCCCAATGTGTGCACACACCAATCAGGGCTATGCACACTCAGCTGTTTCAAGTAACTTGCATTTTCACCAGTCAACTATTCAACAGAGCAGGCACTAAATCCATCTCTATGCTCTAAGACAGCTGATCAGTGCACAGGCCTGGTTGGATTAGTGGTGGTGGTGGTGGTGGTGTGTGTGAGTGTGTGTGTGAGTGCGTGTGAGTGCATGTGAGTGCGTGTAAGGATGAATTTGTATGCATGGCTCCTCATCCAGCTGGGCAGACACCTGCTTGTGGACTGGGGTGAGGATTGTTCTTAATTTATGAAAAGACAAGTTGTTCTTGTTAAACCAAGTAGTAGACAATTCTCACAAAATGATACAGCATTAGGTGCACCTCAGTGTGAGTCAACACTTCCCCATCTTGGATGGGGTTGATGGGAGCTGTAGTCCAAAACATCTGGACGGCACCGGGTTGGGTAAGGCTGGTCTAAGCAATTCAAGGATTCTTTTACTTAGAATGCACAGGAACTTTTTGTAAAATTGAGTTATGATCCTATTGATTAGCTAAAAGTCTCTGAATCACTTCTGGGAATGTCTTCAGTCTAGGAAAGCTCTTGGGGTAGAGAATTCCCAAAGGCATATTGGGCATATATATGAAAAACAAATGTGATGTCCTCCATGCACAACACACAATCAATACTAACAGCATGAAAGACGAAGATTTCTCAGGTAAGGAAAGGAATGTTTTATGGGTGGTTGAACAATTTTTTTGTGGGTCAAAATATTAGCTGATATTGAAGAAATTACTCACATGAGTAAACTGTACTGATACCTCTCCCCCTGGTTATATCATAATCAAATAATTAAGTAATGACTTATAAATTAAGTGAGCTTCACTGTCCTCTAATGTATTTGGACTTAGGCTGCAATCCTCTACAATCTTCCCTGGGAGCATTTCCCTTTTAACTCAATGGGACTTATTCTGAGTAGACATGTATAGGATTGCACTGTTGGTCTGGATCCTATCCTAGGTACTTTAGAGGGAAATGAAGTTCTCTTATTTTATGTGCCATTCCTTATTTAAATGTAATACAGTCACCTACCATACCTGGTTTTAGAGTTCTCAGTTCTAACAATTATACTGTTAGCTGTTTGTGTCTTAATTAGCATTGATCCATTGGATCCCAGAGAATGTAGGAAAGGAATTGAAATCTGAAGTTTTGTCCAAATCTGATCAAATTATTTATGGGTATCATCTGTGTGTAGGTGTGTGTGTGTGCGTGTGTGTGTGTGTGTGTGTGTGTGTGAGAGAGAGAGAGAGAGAGAGTTTTGCTTTGCCACACAAGAGGAAGGCAAATGTTATTTGCACAACTGATTCCAGTTATTCTATGTGTTTTTGCTGTGTTTGTCCTTATATTATATATGTCCTTATGTGAGTATTAACTTATCAGATAGCCAAAGGTCGAGGCAGGCAAGGATGGATTGAAAACGAAATGTGAGCTATGTAGTTAAAAACCCATTAAAGAGTTAAATACAGTAGTTGCTAATCCCATCCCATAGACTTGCTAATGTCCATCCCTCATGATTCAACTCGGAGAAAATAGAGCTTCTAAATAAGACAGAGAGTGGCTCCACACTTTGTGTGACAGACACAATGGCTAGAGGTACAGTGGTGTGTGTGAGCTGGGTGGTGGTGGTGAGTGGGCATGCTTCAGCAGTCGTAGGGATGTGCAAATCAGCAAACCTTGGACTCACTGAAATTCTCCAAATTATTCCATCTCAAAGTTTGTTCCAACTCAAGCTTTTATCAGATTGCAAGCTTTGCTTCCCCCCCCCTTTTTGCACATATTTCGCAAGTATTTTTGCACGTATCCATACATATTTTTGTACGTATTTTTCCAAACGTATGCATCAACTGTGTGCATATTTGAAATGTATGCATTCTTCTCCTATTGATTAAAGCACACTTGTGTGCATTTTTCAGACATACACATGGAAACATACTGAATTCGACCACAGATTGCATCCAAATCCATGTTCAATCTGGAAAATGGGTAGATTCTGACCAAAAATGAACTGAAACTAATTTCTCATACATAAACCCAAGCACAAGTAGGATTTTCCAGGTATGTCGACACAGGTGTGTAAGAGCTCGGTATCTCATCTCATCACATCTATTTATTTGCATGCCAATTTTCCACAACATTGTGCTAAATATGGCTCACACCATAATAATTGAACAGTAGGAAATATAAATTGAAACATATCAAACAACGTTGAATATATCAATATTCAAAAGATGCAAAAGAAACAATTATAGATAACCATGTAGATAAATAGAAATAATGTGCACATTTGACACAGGATATACCTACGTATGTAACAGCAGTTTGGGCACATTATGGTGTCATGGTGTAAAGTAGCTTTCTCCAATGTGACGTGCCCCCCCCCAATAATTTGAACTAGGACTTTCACCATACCTGATGATTGACCATGCTGGCTGGGGCTGATGGAAGTTGTATCCAAAACATCTGGAGGGCAACACATTGGGAAGGCTGGTGTAAGCCGTATGAGGGGTTTTTTTGTTTTTTGTTTATATAGATATACAGTCATGCCTTGGATTGAGAGCATAATTCGTTCCGGAAATGTGCTTGTAATCCAAAACACTCTTATATCAAAACGAAATCCCCCCCAAAAAATTGTACAGAGATTTTTAATTTAAGCCGTACTACAGTACTTGTATTGCAAGACGTCGCTTGTATATCAAGTAAAAAAAAAAATAAATAAATATTTTAAAATTTGGTTGTCTTGCAAAATGCTCTCAAACCAAGTTACTTGTAATCCAAGGTATTACTGTACATAAACCACCAAAATCCAAAACAATAAGTATTCTCTACAAATATCTACATATGACATCCCTGATGTAAATATTTACAAAAAAATCAGTCTTGGAAGAAAAGATTTCCTGCTTTCTAATCCATGTCAAATCTTTTTCTGGTGTTTTTCATTCAGAATAGTTACAGACAAATTCTCTGGAAACAGCATGCTCAGAGTCAGTATACTTCTATATTTTAAACGATGGAAGCAAACTGTGGCTGAGGGTGATGGCTGTTGACTTCATGCCTTGTTTACAACATAATAATAATAATAATAATAATAATAATAATAATAATAATAATAATAATATATATTTATTTATTACCCGCCTCTCCATCTAGATCGAAGCGGGGAACAGCAGAAAATTAAAATACATAACCCATTCAAGACTTAAATACAGTAGTTGCTAATCCCATCCCATAGACTTGGGATGGGATGCTGGATGGGATGCTCCCTTGCTGGAGGTATGCGTATGGCCAGGGAGGAAAGAAGATAATGAGGGAAATGGACCATTGGTCTGATCCAGGATGGATCTTCCTATATGGCTATCGAATTACTGGCTTGCCCACAATCTGCTGAAGCACAACACAAGTTTGATATATTTTCTCAGATGTGACTTTTCATTAACTTATATTTTGCCTACAGAAAATTTCATCTTGCTTGGGATAAGGCATGAAGGCACAAAACCAAACTGAGATTTCAGAATTCATCATCCTTGGCTTTAAAGATCTGCACAAGATACACTTCTTGCTCTTCAGTGGGTTCTTGACCATTTATTTATTCACATTGCTGTGGAATACCTTCATTATCATCATGGTCATGGTAGACCAGAGACTCAGAACACCCATGTATTTCTTTCTTGGGAACCTCTCCTTCCTTGACATCTGCTACACTACCACCACAATTCCCCAGATGCTGGATTTCCTTTTCTCAGAGAGAAGTAGCATCTCTTACGTGGGCTGTGTGCTTCAGCTGTATTTTTTCTTTTCCTTCGTAGGCGCTGAATGCCTCCTTCTGGCAGTGATGGCTTTTGACCGCTATGTTGCCATTTGCAACCCTCTGCGCTATTCACTAATTATCCAAAGAAATGTTTGTATCCAACTAGCTATGGCTTGCTGGGGTGGTGGTTTCCTCAACTCTGCAGTACACACACATTTCGCCTTCCAGTTACCTTTCTGTGGAAACAACCACCTAGATGCTTTCTATTGTGACATTCCACCACTGCTGAAGCTGTCATGTGGAGACATTTCCCTCAATCAAAGGCTCTTGCTATCCATTGGCTTAATCATAGCTTGGTCACCCATGTTTTGTATCCTACTTTCATACACTTACATTATTTCAACAGTCTTGAAGATACGTTCTGCTGAAGGGAGACAAAAAGCATTCTCCACCTGCTCTTCCCATCTTATTGTGGTTCTTCTCTTTTATGGCAGTTGCATTTTCACCTACCTGAGACCCATTCCCTCCCAGTCATCAGTGAATGGAAAGTTGATTCCACTGATGTACAGTATCTTGACACCACTGTTGAATCCTATCATATATACCTTGCGCAACAAGGATGTGAAGAAAGCTTGGCGAAGCATGATGGGAAAGATTTGAATATTCCATGCAATATTAATTTTTGGCTGCATCTTATTGCAATCGGAAATGAGTTTTATTTCATACATTCTATTTATACACTGGTGTTCAGTCTCAAGGTCTTAATCTATTTTTTATTTAAAATAGTATGTAACATGTTTCTTAAAACAAACACAAAATATAGAGTCATGAAAATTATTTTCATACAAAATGTCAAATTCTAAAGTCCTTAAGAATGTATTGTTTAGGGGGGGCGTGGCTTCTAGCCAAATGGAGTTGGTTGGACATTGAAACAGCTCCGGTCTGAAAAATTGTAAAAGCGTCAAATTCCCCTGGAAGAAAGTCTCTGTGTGAGTATGTTTGCGTATACGGAGGGTTGAATCAAAGCACAGGTTTATTTTATAAACCAAAAGTGGAAGATTATTTTCTAAACACCCTCTCGGTATTTCTGGGCTGGATGCCAAATGTCTCGGGAACGCAAATGTAAACAGCCAATATTGCCTTGGAAAAGAACCCATCCTAGTGACAACAGGGCCCCACGGCTGGATAGGATTCAATCCGAGGAGGAAATAAACTTTAAAGGGAAAATTGAGATTAAAGCACGAGATAAGCTCAGTCAGAGTGCAGAGTCATTGCAACCAGGAAGTGCTAAGTTTAAGCCAGATACACCATCTCAGCAGAAGGAGGGCACTTCTGTTGCCATGGTGAAATCAAAAAACAAACAAGCAGGAGAAATGGCAACCAGCGAAGTGTTGGTTCAGTTCAGTCAAATGTTGAAAGAAAACAATGAAGCAATTTCAAAGGAGATGAATGAACAGATGAGAGCAAATAACAAACAGATAGTAGCAGAAGTGGCTGCAGAGTTACAAAAGTCAATGGCTGAAATTAAAGCAGAAATAAAGACTGTAAATCTGAAAATGTCTGAGATGGAAAAAGGGATAACAGCAAATAAACTTGAATTACAAGCACACAATATCAGGTTCGATCAGATTGAGTTAAAAATGATTGATCTGCAAGATCGGGAACATAGATCTAATATACGTTTGCGTGGTCTCCCAGAACAGAGTGGCGAAACTCCAAAAAAGCTGAGAGATAGAGTGATTGAATGGCTGCAGGTCCTAGTTCCAGACATTAAATGGGAGCAAGGGGACATCGAAAGGATTCACAGAGTCACTTTCAAAAGAGGAGGAATGAGTCCCAGAGTCATTATCTTACGACTTACATACTACAACAGGAAGGAGAGTCTCATGAAGGCGATTAGGCAAATCCCTGGCCAACTGATGTTTTGTTCAGCCCCAGTTCAAGTCTACAATGATCTGTGTGCCCAAACAACACATTGGCGTAGGAGTGTGAAACCTTGTACAGCAGTTCTAATTAAAAATGGGATCTCCTACACCTGGGGTTATCCAGTCTTTTTGAGATTTTTTTTTTAAAAGAAATCTTACAAGATAACATCACTGGAGCAAGGTATGGAGTTGTTGAAACAACTGGGCTTACAAGGAGAAGATGGAGCAGCTGGATAACAAATGCCAGGGTCAGTTGGAAATACAGATATACAAGATTTTTTGGCGCAGTTGGAGATTTTTTTTATTATTATTTTATTTTTGATTTCTTTAACTTTAAAAAAAAATTAAAAAATAAAAATAAAATAAAATAATTAAAAAGTAAGGAATAAAAAAGGGGGATATAGTTTAGAGACTGGAATGAATATTATGGTTGGTGTCTATGGGTGGGAGTCTCAGCCTCCCCCCCTAAAGGTTCCAGAAGCCGTGGGTGGGGTGATTATCGCCGGGGTAAGAAGGGGGGAAATATAATTAAATGTTTGGGTGGGGGGTGGAGGGATTCAGGGTTATATATGTTTACGCACAGGGACCAAGGAGGATTTTTGAGCAACAATATAATAAGATGGACCCAAAGTTAAGAGTTTCAACATTGAATGTCAAAGGTCTGGGATCTATTCTGAAAAGAAGACGGATTGAAGCACTTCTAAATAAAGATAAGGCAGACATAATATTTCTACAAGAAACACATCATTCAAAAGAGGGAGTAAACGAACTTAAACTACGATGGTCTATGATATATGAGAAAGCATGTGGATCCACCAAGTCAAGAGGTGTTGCAATTATTATTTCTAAAAAATGTGGTTTTATTGTGAGTAAGGTTAAAAAGGATACTAGGGGGAGATATATAATGGTATATGGGGCATTAGGAGGGGAAGAATATATATTAGTTAATGTATATGCCCCAAATGTAAATCAAGCAGAATTTTACCAAGAAGTATTAAAGGAAATGGGTTCAAAACAAAACGAGTTAGTTATTATAGCTGGTGATTTCAACATGGTGATGGACAAAAAGATAGATAGATCTAATCCCACGGTAGAAGAGAGGAAAAATAATATAACTGCATTAAATACAGTAATTAACAAAGAGGGAATGGTAGATGTATGGAGGGGTGTAAAAGGAGATGAAAGAAGTTATACATATTATTCACCTGTCACAAAGAATTTTTCTAGGATTGACTATATATTTGTTTCTAAAAATCTGATTTCAAGAGTAATGAACACGGAAATTGGTATTATAAAAGTGTCGGATCATGCAATACATAACATGGATGTTAAGATAAATAAGGATTATAAAGAAGCTAAAAGATGGAGGCTGAGCGGTAATATTTTTCAGTACAAACATATAAGAGACAAGATAGAGAAGGAACTAAGAGAGATTTGGGAGATTAACGATACGCAGTAGTTTGGGACACAATGAAAGCTGTTATGAGGGGCGTTAGTATAAGAGAAGGATGTATATTAAGGAAACAACAGGAGGCATTTAATGAAAAGCTTGAAGAGGAGATAAGGGAGTTAGAAGCTAAATTTTTAAAGGAAAGGGGAAAGCAGATTTATGCAGAACTACAAGCTAAGAGGAAAGAGTTAGAAAACAAAGATATTGAAAGGATACAGAGAAATTTGATTTATATGAAAAGAGCTTACTTTGAAAATAGTAACAAGAATTCTAAAATGTTAGCTAGATCCACACACAAAAAAATGGGGAAAAATATAGTTGGAATAATAAAGGATAAAAAAGGGAAAGGACATAATTTGATGAAGGAAAAATTAAAAAAATTTCAAGAATTTTATGCAGGGTTATATAAAGCAGGAAAAGGTGAGGAAGATAGGATTAAAGAATATATTGAAAAGCATATAAAAATGAGAATACAAGAAGAAGATAGAGAGACGATGGAGCAACCATTCTCAGATTTGGAGATAGATTTTGCTATAAATAAATTAAAAGAGGGTAAAACCCCAGGAGTAGATGGATTAGGGGTGGAATATTACAAGGTTTTTAAACATATGTTAATTCCAAGGTTGAAGTTATTATATAATAATATAATGGAAGGGGGAGAAATCCCCCCCCCTCATGGAAACAATCTATGATTATAGTAATTCCAAAACCAGGAAAGGATTTAACAGAACCAGATTCATATAGACCCATTTCGTTAATAAATCAAGACGCAAAATTATTTACTGCAATACTAGCGAGACTGTGGAGAAAGCCAACCTAAGCCCCCTGCCTGACACACACACACTCACCAAGGAGGGGGGAAGGAGACCCGGGGGGGGAGACAGCCAGTCTCCACAGATGTCAAAGGGGACAAACAACATCTGCATAGAATCACCCCAGGGGGGAAGGCAGAAAGCATCACCAGGTTTGTCAATGCTCTCGCATATCAGCCCCATCTACATAAGACTTGAATACTTCTCCAGAGCAGACACTTCAGCACCCTTAAGAAATGGCCACTCAGCACCATAGGATGGGATCATTAAGCAAGTGGCTTCAAAGGGACCCCATCCCACCGGGGGAGGGCGTCACCCCACCTGACCCAAAAGGCCACCCCTCAGGGAGGGTGTCAACCCACCTGATCACGGAGGGAAGGGCTACCTGAAACACCAAGGTATAAAACACCCTGTGCAAGGGAACTGGTGGCAGTTCAGCAATCTTGCCCATGCCTGGGGTAAGGGAATGAAGGATCGGGAACCCCGGGTAGCAGCACCCGGTGCGCTCCAGCTAGCTGGAACCACTGGCCGCTTGGGTTGACCGGACCCCCGGGAAACCAAGCTGAAATCACTCACAAGCCGCTTGGGTAGACCGGGCCCCCGCCGGGAACCCAGCTAGCCGCTTGGGCAGACCGGGCCTCCGCCGGGAACCCAGCTAGCCACGTGCGGTTGACCGGGCCTCTGCCGGGGCCCGAGCTGAACTAACTACCTGAGAGCCCTGAAATCACGGTGTCCTTGAGACTTCTTGCTTGTTACTTTGTACCGTACTGATAAGCTGTATTGCTGGCGTGTGTCTGAATTTGTGAAGGTAATTTTGTAAATAAACTTGTTTTCTAAAAGATACTTTTGTGGCTATAAGTTATCCCTTTGTTCTGGGCTAAGGGTGAGGCGCTGGGGACCTCGGAGAAGGCCCGCCACAGGACTCACTACCCCCTTAGCATTGAACCCGCGCAGAAGACCAGGTTGTCGGTCTTCCACTGAGACGAATGATTAGGTTTATGAGTAAATATGTAGGGGTGGACCAATGCGGATTTATTGCAGGTTGACAAATGGCCGACTTAACTAGAAGAGTATTAAATACAATATATAGTATAAAGAAAAATAATGTTAAAGCGGGTGTATTAGCATTAGATATTTTCAAGGCTTTTGATTGCGTGGAATGGCCTACGTTAAAAATGATAATAAAAAATATGGGGTTTGGAACAAGATTTAAAGGAGTAATTAATCAATTATATGCCCATAATATTACAAACGTAGTGGTAAATGATGGTATTACAGAACAAATTTCCTTAGACCGAGGAACTAGACAAGGATGTCCCCTTTCCCCTATTTTGTTTGCATTAGTGATGGAAATACTAGCAAATGTAGTAAGAGAAGATAGAAATATAGGGATGGGGGTTGGAGATCAAATTAAAATAAATCTATTTGCAGATTATACTTTATTAACAATTAAAAATCCTATTGAAACAATGGATAGGTTGGAGAACCACTTGAAAGAATTTGGAGAAATAACTGGGCTTCAGATGAATTGGGATAAATCCAAAATTTTATTGTTTAATTATAGTAAAAAAGAGGAGAGTGAAATGTTAAGGGAAAAATATAACATTAAAATTACAAATGTAATTAAATATTTAGGAATAGATATTACACAAGATATTGATAAAGTAGGAGAACAAAATTTTAGAAAGTTAAAGACAGAGGTTAAAAATAAAATAGAGGAGTATAAAAAAATTGGACTTCCTTGGTTCGGTAGAATTACGTTGGTAAAAATGAAGATATTGCCTAAAATATTTTTTGTTTAGGATGTTACCAGTAAAGATTACAGAAAAAGAAATTAAAGATTGGCAATTAATTATTAATGAATATTGTAATGGAAGGAAAAGATCAAGGATTAATAAATATAGTTGGTATAAAGCGCAAAAAATAGGTGGTTTAGGTCTTCCTAATATAAAGTGGTATTATTTAGCCAACGAAGTAAGACATATTTTGGACATTATAGCAGGGAAAGATAAAATGTGGTTGGAATTAGAATCATGAGAATTAGGAAACATGATGGTGAATATATTATTTAAGAAAAATATAAATAATATTATAAAAGGACTAGAAAATCCCTTTTTGAGGAATATGCTAGAGAGTTGGAATAGTACGAGGAAACTTTTTACACCAGAGGTATCCCCGTTAACTCTGGTAGTGGTCATGGAGGACTTTCCAGAAAATGTAAGACATATAGAAGCTATACTAAGGAGAAAAAAGGTGATTAAATTAATGGATTGGGTGGAAAAATTGAAGACTAGAGAACATATAATAGAATTAGTAGGAAGAGAGAGAATTTCATGGTTAAATTCAATGCAACTGGAACTGTGGTTAAAGAAGTGGAGGAGAAGAATGGACAGCGAAAGAGAACTAACCAATTTTGAAAAGATAGTTTTGACTAGAGAAGCTATAGAAGGTAATGTTTCAACAAGAGGTACAACAAAGGTTTTATATACGATGTTACAAAAAGAAGAAGAGCATAAAGACTCTCTTAAAGTGTTATGGGATAATGAATTCGATGAGGAAATATCAAAACAAAGTTGGAAAAATATTTGGGATAGACGTATTGTAAGAGTTATGTCAACTTGGATAAAAGAGAACTTTTATAAAGTGGTATGGAGATGGTACTTAACTCCAGTAAGATTAAATCGGATAGATAACAATTGCTCTGCATTGTGTTGGAGCGGATGTAATGTAAAAGGTACATATGCCCACATGTGGTGGAGCTGTAAAAATGTTCTGGAATTTTGGCAGAAAGTATTTGCAGAAATATCAGAAATAATTGGAATGGAATTAGAAGTCTGCCCAAAATTTGAAGGCGCGCGAGGAAAAAGCAGAGCGCCTCGCTTGAGTGAGATGGAAGATTTAAAATCCTATTCCCGTGTGCAGACACCCATAAATCTACACACAGAAGTTCAGATCTGTCTCTCCCACTCTCAGCGCAGCACAACCAGTGTATCGGATGTCAGCCAGCTCAGCTTCCTCCTGTTTGCAGATTCCAGTAATAAGGAAATAACTCTGTAAACTCCACAGGTCTATTCTACCTGTTTATTTACTTTAGCAAGTATATTCTACAGAGCATACATCTCCTAATTACAGTCCATGTGCAGAGTATAATGCATAGCAAGCATTTAATCCAGTGGAGCAAGGTGTTTACTCCACCTCAGCTAAGACATTACATGATTGCATTTAGTCCAGCAAGCACTAGTCAGAAGACCAGAGAGTGAAGAAAAGAGAACAGTTCAACATCTCTCCAAAATGGCTACAGACAGAGAAACAACAACTTGTTTACCAGCCATTCTGTTCCTTTCATTTGTAAACATTGTGCCACAGCTGGTGATTGTGATACATGTCACAACAAAATTAGCATTGTTAATAATTACAGAAAAGTTAGTTTGTTTAAAAAATACAAAAGAATTGATTGTGAATTTGTTAACAGCAGCAAAATTAATGATAGCTAGGAATTGGAAGGTTCAACATGTCTTTTCAATTACTGAATGGTATAAAGAGGTATGGGATATCGCGCTAAATGATAAATTAACTTGCAATATTAAGTGTCAAAAAGGACAATTGGAGAAAGACACCTTTGTGAACATTTGGGGTACATTTTTGGATTATGTTTTGGTGAAGGGGAAGGGGAACAAACCTTGTCAAGATTTGTTATATTTTTGATATAACAAATGATATCTTGTAGAATGATATCTTGTATATATATATAAATTTTTTGGGGGGGGGAGAAATATAACTTGGTCCCAAGAGGTGGGGTGTGTGTGCACAATGTTTATGTTGTATTTTTTGTTGTTGTATCCATTAGTAGCTGTAAGATGTGGAAAAAAAATAATAAAATATTTTTTAAAAATGTATTGTTCATGTCTGTATAGTACATGTTGTAGACAGACATTTGTGTGGGCTCATCATCCTTTAATAGTATGACATGACTGCATAGAATTCATTATATAGGTGTTGACTTCCAAAGAGAGAAACTCAAAATGTGGGTGTCCCCCCACAAAACACACTTGAATAGGCTGGCCACATGTCATGTCTAACCCACTTCAATGTGTGCCTGACTCAAAAAAATAAGATTTGCACACCACCTCTGCCTGTTCTCTGCCCTTTCTGCCAGCCCCCCACCTTCTTCCAAGCAGAAAGAACTTTACCATGGGGAAGAGGTAAAGGGTAACTGTTTGTAATCTGCCCAAAGAAATATAAATAAATAAATAAACAAAGAAACAAACAGCACTTGTGGGTTCATTTAATTTTTACCCAGCTATAAATGTTCAGTCAATTTTCATACATTTATTTATTTATTGTATTTATACCCCACCTTTTTTCCTGCAAGGAACCCAAGGCGGCTTACATAATCATCCTCCTCCTCTCCATTTGACCCTCACAACAACCCTGTGAGGTAGGTTAGGCTGAGAGTCAGTGACTGGCCCAAAGTCACCCAGTGAGTCTCATGGCCGAGTGGGGACTAGAACCCGGATCTTCCGAGTACCAGTCCAACACTCTCACCACTACACCACACTGGCTTAATGAAAGGCAACATAGGCAGATAGGGACAACTATGGTCTCTAACAGGAAGCGGGTGTGGAGGATCTATGGTCAGATCTCCTTCTCCATGGTCCTAGCTCTGCACTGAAACAGAGGAGATCATCAGCATGCTATAGTTCCCAAGATGCCATCTGGGTGCCACAGGATGTTGTCTAAAATCTAAACCTGTCATCTGAACACCATTAATTAAGGAGTCTGGCAAGACTTCTTTGGAATCAAGCACCACAATTTAGTTGCTGCTAGTGAAAATTCTCTTTTGCATAGCCATCCAATCAGCATCAGAGGGAGGGATATGAAGATAATCTTGTTCCATGTATGAAGACTTATTTTATGCATCACTTAGACATTTCTTTAATATACATGTTTCATAAATATGATTAAGGGTGAAATCCTATGCATGTTTAGACAGAAAAAAAGTGCTACAACTCCCATCATACCCTAGTCAGCATGTCTAGTGGCCATAGGATCACTCCTTCCATTGATTATATTACAAGTATTTTCTTTTACATATTCATTTTACTGTTTTACTGTTTGTGTATGTACAGTAATACCTTGGATTGCAAGCATAATTCGTTCCGGAACTGTGCTTGTAATCCAAAACACTCTTATATCAAAGCAAGTCTCTGGTGGGCATGAACGGGGCCGATTTCGGCATGCTACGCCTGCTCGAGGCGAGCGGTTACATCCCTACGCTTGTCCTGCAAGACCTTGCTCGTTTATCAAGTCAAAAAAAATTTAAAAAATTTGCTCGTCTTGCAAAACGCTCTCAGACCAAGTTACTCGCAATCCAAGGTATTACTGTACCTTGTTACATTCTGCTTGTTTCTGATTTACCAGATTTATGTTATTCATTTTATGCTCTGAGGACCAAAATAAATCACTTCAATTTGGAACGCTTAATGTGAACTGTGATGGAAATTGTAATATTGCCTGCTTAGATCAACAAGGTACTATAACCACTAGTTAGAGTGAGAGGAATGGGTTAATTGAACGATACGCAAGGTGCATGTTTCTAACCCCTCCTCCCTACTTCTAGCCTCTCTGTGACCTCTCCCTCTCTATCTCTCCAACCTGTTGGACGCATGGTCTGAGCTGGCTTCCAGCAGCCAGTGATCTCCAATGAAACGGACTCTTAGCATCCAAGACGCTAATCGACCTATATGCATCCTGCATATATGAATAAATGGACTGTAAGTAAAACTAATAAATGTCTTTATTAGTTTTAAACCTTATTTGGACAATCTGTTTCCTTTTAAGAGCCTTTTAACAGGGTTTAGCAACCCACGTGGTGATAACCAGTTTCAATAACCAGGCTGTGCTTAAGGGGGGGAAACTCTGCTTCATCCTAACCAGTATAGGGCTGACTCCTTCCATATCCTCCAGCAAACTGGACACTCAGTGTGACTACCTGACTGCATGATTCTTTCTCCTCAGAAAGGAGGGGACCATTTTGACCATGAGTTCATTCTTTTTTACTGTGTATGCCAGGTGCTTCCAGAGAAGAACAAACTGGAAATTCTCAAATGATCTTTCTGAAGTTATTCACCTCATTCCTAGACTTCAAAAGCTTGACTCACCACTTAATTCCTCAAAGAAAGTGATGACTTAATAATCTTTGATCCCACAAGCAAGATCCAACTCTGAACCAATCATCCCTTGATGGAATACATATCTTGCCTCTCCTTCTTCTAGCCTTTCACTGAGCCTTGTAACATTGGATCTTCAGTAGTGTAAGAAGGAAAACCTTACTATTAATTATACCCCACCCCCAGAATGTCACTTGGTTTTAGGATATCCCATCCATTGTCATCACACATGATGTTCTGTGTCTTTCCTAACAACACCATGAAATGGGCTGTCACAAGAATACAGGGGCCGTTCATGCGTCACTTGTGTGCGTATGCAGGCCTTGCTGCTGTTGCCGTTCCTAACTCACTTCAGGCATCAAGTACCCACCATCCACATGTTTGCCTGGATTTATCAGACACAGAAACTGAGGCATTCATATAATGGAACGTTATGATGTTTACCCATGTAGGCTTTGAGACCATCTAGCTGTGAATCCTGCAAGACTTCACCCCCTTTTACTCTCTCTGGCTCATTTGCACCTGGCCTGGGAGGGCAGAGCCCTGATTGACTCTAGCTGCAAAGACCGTTGCTGCTGCTGAAGATGCCAAGAAGGCCATCTTCAGCAGTCTTGTTTAGGCGGAGTCTTGTTTAGGTTTTGTGGCTGGGGCAACCTTTAGCTGTAGATGAGATGTATTATTTCCCCTGCTTTTTAGATTGTTTTGTGTGTTTCTCTTTTCTTTGACCTTATATGGATTATTATTGTATTGTTTATTCTTACTGTATATTTATTGCAAGATGTTTAGCCTATTTCTAGGATTATTTAAATTTTGTTATTTTGCTATCATATATATCCCTTATACTAATTACTTCTATATTAGGTGTTATAATGATGCTGATGCTGATTTTGCTATCATATATATCCCTTATACTAATTACTTCTATATTAGGTGTTATAATGATGCTGTATGTTATTCAGCGGTGTTCACGTACCTGTGGGAGGGCTCGCCTCTCCGCCGCCTCGATTCTCCGCGGTGGCGGCCCCCCTGCCTCGTTCTTCCGAGCAGCACAATGCGTTCTCCATGCTGCTCGAGCTGTCGCTGACGGGCATGCTGGTCCCGTTGCATCACTTCCGGCGCGCCAGAAGTGATGCGACGGAACCCTGCTCCGGTGCGCTGGACCCCCATGCTATGTTTTTGGCTGGGGAAACCAGGGCAACAGGACAGTTTAAGCCCTGTTGCCCTGGTTTCCCCCGCCAAAAACATAGCGCGGGGGTCAGCGTGCCAGAGCAGGGTCCTGTCACGTCACGGGCGGCACGGGCGGCTTGCCTCTCTGCGGCGAGCCACCAGAAGAAAAAGGTGAGCCTGTGCGAGGCTCACACAAGCGTTAGTGGGCCCGATTTCAGCCCACTATGCTCGCACGAGGCGATCGGTAACATCACTAATTAGGAAATATATTTGGACTAAGTACAGTATGTATGATACCACATTGGTTTGGGGGATGTGATTATATGTTGTTTGATATGGATGGTTATGTGATGTTTGTTTACACTGTATGATTTAAATACTAAAAATAAAATTTTAAAATGTTATACTAGAAACTAAAGTAAGAACAACATTACTTTAAACACTTCTTCTTTTTTTGGGGAACAGTAACGCCATCGTCTTTGTGGTTGAGACATGGATTTGCAAAACCAGACTGAGCTGACAGAGTTCATTCTTCTGGGCTTTTCAGCTCTGGAGGACATCCATAATTTACTCCTTGGAGGGTTCTTGATAATCTATTTATTCACTTTGCTGTGGAATACTTTCATCATCATCATAGCCATACTGGACAAGAGGCTCAGAACCCCCATGTATTTCTTCCTTGGCAACCTCTCTTTTCTTGATATCTGCTACACTACCACCACGATCCCCCAGATGCTGCATCATCTTCTCTCAGAACGGAGCAATATTTCCTATATGGGCTGTGTGTTCCAGCTATATTTGTTCTTCTCTTTTTTGGGCACAGAATGCCTCCTTCTGGCAGTGATGGCATTTGACCGCTATGTTGCCATTTGCAACCCTCTGCGCTACACACTCATTATCAGCAAAAATATTTGCCTCCAACTAGCCACAGCATGCTGGGCTGGTGGTTTCCTCAACTCTGCTGTGCACACAGTCTATGCATTCCGGCTACCTTTCTGTGGAGACAACCGAATTGATGCTTTCTACTGTGACATTCCACCATTGTTGAAGCTGTCATGTGGGGACATCTCCCTCAACCAAATGCTCCTGCTTTATATTGGCTTACTCATGGCTTGGACACCGTTTTTAAGCATCCTTCTTTCATACACTTACATCATTTCTACTGTCTTAAAGATACGTTCTTCAGAAGGGAGACAAAAGGCTTTTTCCACCTGCTCTTCCCATCTCACTGTGGTCCTTCTATACTATGGTAGCGCCATCTTTACCTACTCAAGACCTGTTTCTACTAATTCATCAGTTAATGCAAGGCTGATCCCATTGATGTATAGTATCTTGACCCCACTTTTAAATCCTATTATATATACGTTGCGCAACAAGGATGTGAAGAAAGCTTGGCAAAGCTTGAGGGGAAAATTATTAACCTTGTAATTAATATTTCAGTTCTTCTTATATGACACCTCCTATTCTAGGACCTGGTTCATACTTCATATAATCATGTTCTTCACCTGAAGATGAGTCTCCAAGATTAAGTGATAATTTTAATGTGTTAATGAGCTAGCTCTAATCTAATACCAAGAGAGAACTTCTAAATCACCCAGCTTCACCTCAAATACAATAGTTTTCAATGCAACCAGTTCCTATATTTGGCTGCCTATTATCAAGTTTTTAATAATGCAGTAATTCTAGTTTTAAGTGATGCACGTGTATTCATGGATGAATCAGTTCTCATTGATCCAAGTGAAGTTTCATTCATTTTATTTATTGCGTTCTTTCTTTCTTTCTTTCCTTCTTGACACACTCAGGCTAGAGAGTATAATCCTATATATCATTTAAAGAAAGAAAATATAGGGTTGTATCTATTGTCTAACTTAGGAAGGGATTCTAACAGTTATACCATTTGCTATTTGTGAGTGTCTTAATTAGTGTTAATCCATGGAATCCCATAGAAGACGGGAAAGGGACAGAAACCTGAAGTTTTGTCCAAATCTGATTAAGTGCACAATCCATTGAGGCTAGCTGTAAACGTCTGAACTCAAAGGATTATGGACATCCTATGGAAGGTAGGAGGAGAGCAGAGGTGAAGGGTGCCTCCACGCTCCTGCCACCTTGCAAAGCAGCTAGATGGTCTCCTTCTGTCCCTGCCCCCTGGAACACCCCCCAAACCACTTTTCTGAGGGTTACTTTATGACATTGGAGAGGCAGCTGGCATTTTTCTTTCTGCTGACTGGGGGGAGGGCACTCTTCTGAGCACAGAGTCCTTGCTTCAACATTTGAGCTGTTTTGACAACAATCCTGTGAGGTAGGTTAGGCTGAAAATCTTTTAACACAGCTTGATTTAAACTGTTATTTCTCTCTCAAACTTCCACCAGTCTTCTTGATATTTTCAGGGTATGTAAAACCAACACTTGTTTCTGACACCTGTCAATTTCACAAGGATTGGACAAACCATATCAATCTTATGAAGGTCAGAATGACCCACCCCCACATCAACTCTTATATGTATATGTAGAGAAAGCCTGAGCATACATGGTGAATGAACCCTGACACAGTTCCCCCTTCTGCTGATACCCCTTCTTCCCCCCCATCGTTCTTGCACAATCCCCACCCAGGGGACAGGAGACACAGTTCTGCGCAGACCGGTTGTACGTGGAGACATCTGCATAGTTACATCTGCATACTGCATATCCTCAATAGGCACGTTGACACCTACCCTCCGGGAAGGGCATAAACATTCCGAGGATGGGGGGGCAGTCTCAAAGAGCTTCAAAGTACCCCAAAGTACCCAGGAGATGCCAGCACCCAAGAGGCACCACCACCCCGCAGGGCGGAACCAGCCCACCTGGTCAGCGAGGGCGGGGAGGGGGCTGAGCGAGGGTAGAAAATCAGTCCTCAAAGACAAAGGGTTGTTGGACACAGGGTGCAGGCTTGCACTGACCAGGTCTCTGACTCCGGTCAGAACCGCACAGCTTCCAGCTGACAACCGATGTCAGCCAGTCGACTGATCCCAAGCTGAGATCCAAGGCCCGACTTACCAGCTTTCCGCGCTGCCCAGAATCTCATACTGTGCCTGTACACAAGTACACGAACCGGCCTCCGTCCACTTTGGAAATCTGGAAAGATGAAAAGTAAGCCACAGCACCAGTCATGACAATTTGTGTACATAAGATTGATATGCCTGATAGTGCCTGCGACTCACCGCCTAGACCCTGTCTGCGGGAAAACCCAGAGCAGTGGCAATAGAGGCAGCACCAATCTGAAAAGAGTGAATGCCAAAATGCATGTCGGAACCTGACCCCAGGGCCGGATTAAGAGCATTATGGCCCTGGTGCTGAGGATTTTGGTTGGCCTTTTTATGGAAATAAATAAAATGAAGACACAATTTTATATTAAAACAAATTAAATATTTTAATTACCATTAAAGTGCCAAAACAGAAACATATTGAAAATATTTCTTTTTTTGTAAACAATAAGCTTGTTAACTCAATACAACCGTTATAAATAGAACATTCATAAACATAAACCATATAAACAATTTAAATATAAGTGTATGATGTTTGGCTCATAAAAATTTGTTCCTTAAAGTATTATTATTATTATTATTATTATAGCATCATAATCAATACAGCCTGCGTTATGATTATGGTGCAGAGAGTAACTCTTGAAATAAATAGCAACCACTAGTTTTAAACACACAAACAGGTTATTCACTGAACTCTAACCTGCATTTAAACTAAATGAATCAAGCTGGTAGATTAAAATAAAATTACACATTAACTTTTCTTGCTTTTTTATTTGCAAATTCCTCAATTGTAGAATCAAGATTAAGCTCGTTCAGCAAACCATTTTCAATGCACAACAGAGAGAGCGCATTTAAACGCTCCTGACCCATGGAAGACCTTAGTTCATTTTTCACACGTTTTAATGCTGAAAATGAATGCTCACCACTGCAGTTGCTGACCATTAAACACAAATACATGCGGAGGGTCACAAATGTATTTGGAAATGCACCGACTAGAGATTGTGCAATCATAAACTTCTACATTTGTGTTTCTTGATTCCCATGAATGTCTTGATTTGCAGTGGAAGATTGGTACATTTTGAAAATAGATGAAAACTGTACAATTTCGTCTGCAAACAGGGGTTCAAGATCTTCAGGATATTTTGACACTAGTGTAGTGGCTCTGGAACATAGACTATCAGCTGCTAGAGTGCATATTTCTGATAGAAATCCAAATCTTTCTTGAATTATATTGTATGCTGCTTGCCTGTGCCTCAGTGATTCTGTCAGTTGGTCAATTATAGGATAAAAGGTATGCACTTTAAACCTCTCAGAGGGTGTCATATCAGCATTAGCATCTTCTGCATCACCATAGTCCCACCTCCTATTTCTTTTCACTTTCCTTCTACGTTGTAGCTGGTACTCCTCGCAGCCGGAAATATTTTTACCCTGCTGTTCAAATTCAGAGAATCTAGAACGGAGAGACTGCACAAAATCCTTTAGAGAGTTCAGCATGTCTGTTGCTGTATGCAGATCTAATTTTGCATCTTGGAGACACTGACTGGTTCTGTGAAACCTTGGTAAAATGACAGACCATACTTCAACAATCATTATTCCAGTTTCAAATTGATCCATGACATTATTTAGGCCCTTTGCTTGTAAACAGACCTCTCCCTTTGTGGATTCATCATTCATAATATTTGAAAGGACATCTCTGATAGTACTATAGCCTTTTTGTAAGGCATTCACAGCATCATGGTGAGCAGACCAACGTGTATCAGATAACCTTTTTAATGTCGGTATACCACATAGTTTGAAACTATCTGTTAACAGATTCCATCGATGAGTTGAAGCAGAAAAAAAACAATACAACTGCTGCACAAAATTAAAGAACGAAACTGCAACTGGACAGCTGTTTACGGCATTTTGTCCAACAAGATTAAGTGAATGTGCACAACAAGGAATGTATTCAGCAAGTGGGTTTTTTCCCCAAATTAAGGCCTGCATACCATTATATTTGCCACTCATATTAGATCCGTTATCATAAGACTGACCCCTGCAGTCTTTGATGGAAATTCCATTTTCATCCATGAACTGCAAAATAATGTTTGCTAGCTCCATACCAGTGTGTCCGTGCATTGGAATGAATTTCGTAAAACGCTCCACTGGACCACTAGGTAGTACATAGCGAAATATAATTGTTAGTTGATCACAATGTGCTATGTCAGGGGTGGAGTCAACAGAAATTGAATATTTGGCTTCTTTTATCTCGTTTATGATTTGCTGCAGCACTTGCTGACCAATCAGTTCAATAAACTCATCACATATCATTGATGATAAGTACCTCCATGTTTTTTAACCTCTAGGGCAGTCTTCCCCAACCGGGGCCCTTCCAAATGTTTGGGGGCCCAGCTCCCATCTTCCCCAGCCACTGGCCATGCTGCCTGAGGCAAATGAGAACTGTAGTCCAAAATATCCAAGACGGATATTTGGTGAACTCTGTTCTCTGGGGTTTTTCAAAATAAAACTTAAAATGCCACACAATTCCCCATGAAAGCGCACGTGCACACACACACACACACACACACACACACACACAGTATTAGCCAAGCAGGTGACATTTTGCAGGCGGCAGGAGGATCAACACCTCCAAAAGGCAGACACCCACACCCACAAACACACAGCCCTCTCTTACGTTCAGTTTGGCTCACAAAAGAGGGAAAGCCCTTTTACAGAAAAAAAGGAGAAGGAGAAGGAGAACTTGCAGATCAAAAGAGTCAAACTTTTGAACCTTACCTGGGCAGAGGAGGGCCATCAGGACCAGCGGCAGGTAAAGACCATCCCAGAGGTTTGTCCCATAGCAAGCAGAAGTCATGGTGGAGATTTTGGAGGCGGGTGGGCAGAGAGGGGTCGCTTGACGGAGCAAAAACTCAAAAACTCCTGCAGCTCATCAGTAAGGGTCTTCCCAATTTCCCCCAAATTATTTATTAAAAAAAAAAAAAAGCAGCCACAACAAAAAGCCAGGAAGCTTTGCTTGACCAAGAATAATTGTGTTGTTCTTGTTGCTTTGTTTCGTTTTTGGTTTTTTGTTAAACTAGCATTTGAACAATTGAGCTGCGAATCAGAAAGATCTTTTGCTCGAGGCTGGAGAGAGAGGTCCCTTCTAAATCTGAATATTACAGACCCTAGCAAGCCCCCCCATGTGCTAGAAGTTCTCACAAAGAAATGTAGTAACAGTGATTGAAATGCAAAGCTACTGAAATGCTAATTTGAGAACAACAGTTCTTGCTAGGTCTTGCCTCAAGCCTGTAATGCAGATGTGCTTAGAACACCTTTCTAATCTTGAAAAAATCATTAATTATGCTGAATGATAACGATCAGAGCTAACTCTGAAGGGGGAAAAAATCGCTGCGTGTCCCTATAATTGTGGGCCTATTTTCTGTTAAGGGCCTGGAACTGCCGCTCCAACAGCCCCTAGCTTAATCCGGCCCTGCCTGACCCAGTGGTCAGCGTGGAATGCAGTGGCAGAGCCTCCTACCCACGTCATTCTGCTCTGGCCTGGTTGGCCTGCTCCCACAAGTGCTTTTCATGCATTTGGGGAGAAATGATTTAGGCTTGCTGAAGGGCAAGGCCTTGATATTGCAAGCGTATGCAAACCTTGTGTTTATATGGCAGCGTTGGCCAGGAGTCCAGATTCTCTGGTCTCGTATTTGGCCGTGCTTCTGTTGGCAGGGTGGTGCTGACCCCACAGTCTTGAACAGAGTGGGCAGGAAAGTGGACAGAGAAATTTGCAGGGGCCTTGGAGGGATAGGTTTTGTGATTCCTCATCCCACGATATCCTTGGCCCAGAGGGAGCTGTACCAGCCGGATGGGGTACATTTGTCTGATGCTGGGGATGATTTATTTCTCTTGGATCTGTGAAGGCCCCTGCTGGAATTTATTCCTGGCAGGTGGTGGAGAGGAGACTAAGCAGAGGCCTGTCTCCCTCTGTGGCAGGTAAGTGCAGGAATAGGCAGTGGGGTAGGGTTCATCCAGTGTCACCTTCTAGGTGACTGGTGAGACCTGAGGCTATGCTTTGCTGGGTTTTTCAGCTCAGATGTGAGTGGGAGCTTAGGATCGCCTTTGAGGTCGACTCACCTCACCCACATCGGTGCTTAGTGGTCCTGTGAGGTGGTGACAGTGGGAAGGCCTCCCAGCATCACGGTGGTGTAAAAGTGGGGGGTGGCAGCACCATCCCTCTGCATTGGATGTTTTCGCCTGTGAACTCCTCCACTGGCCAATGGCCAGTTTAATTAGTACCCACACTTCTTCCTTTCACAGATATTTGATTATTCAATAAATATGGCCGTAATTTTACACCATATTTTGTGTCTTGTTGACTCTTTATTTCCCCCTTTACATGCGCAATGGCTTTCTATGGAAAGTAACAAAGACATGTCATTCTTTGTTTTCATGTCATTTATGTTAGCAGGATTTGTTTTCTGGCTTGCTCTTTTTTGCATTCTCTCTTGTTGCAGCCACACACACACACCATGCACAGAAACAGAGACTAACAGACCTATACACTAGGGAGGTCCAGCTGACATGCTCACAAATATATAAAAGCACCAGAAAGGTGATGAGAAGACCACAACTGACATCAGTTTTTGAGTTGTCTGATATTTCCACATATTGGTATTTTCTTTTTCTTTTTTGTCCTGTTTCAGCTGCATTCTGAATGTATGTTAATAATAGCATTTGCCCTTTTCAGGCAAGAGTGCTCATTCATTCATATATTTGCTTGAAAGAAGATACAGTGCTGATCAGTGTTTGGTTTTCTGCAATGAACTGCCACGAAGGGAAGGTTTTAGGTAAGAACTCTCTCTCTCTCTCTCTCTCTCTCCCTCTCCCTCTCCCTCTCCCTCTCCCTCCTTGGGTACTGCAGATTGAAACTCAGTTTAAAGGATTTTAATTATTAATTTCTAAGCCTTACAGTTGTATAAGCCTTAAGGAAAGTTCATGGAGTGGAAACTTTATTTTTAATGCCGCACAGATACAAAATACAGTTCAAATATACAGTTCTTCTTAAGGAGAAAATGTTCACCACTTGAACTGAAGTGACATAAAAATCACACTCTGCACAGACTTAGCGTCCATAAAAATGCTGCAGACTCTTAGCTTGCCTAGGTTGATTCTTAAACTCTTTGCCTCTAAGCCTGAAATAGTCAGAACCAAGTAGAGAGGGTGAAAACTTCAGGAACAGCCCAAGATATTTTGCTACCTGTGGTGAAAGACATGGTTACACACGACATCCCATCCAAAAAAAAAGAAAAAAAAGTCCTTGAACAGTAGCCAGACTAGCAGTTGACTCTTCCTTTAACACTGGGAATGGGACAGTGCCTTCCACTCCACATGAAGATAGCAGGTTAGTTTAGGGGGTTCGGGGCTAGCTGTGTGTGTGCACACACAGCTCTGTCCTCCAACATCTCACTGCCACTTCCTTCCACCCACCTGGACCTGGCATCTGCTGCCTGAGGTGGCTGCCTCACTCTGCCTCATGTTAGGGCTAGCCCTGGAGACATTAAAACCAGAGAGCTTGCATGTTCACATCAGGGGGCACTCCTCTTGTTAAAGACATGCTCTACACATTGTGTTTAGTGCAATTTTTTTAACAGCATGCTTAGCTAGGGATGTGTGAAGGTTTTGTCCAGGGGGTGAAAGTCCGGCGAACTCGCTGGGCTCAACCCCCCAAACTCTGCCCCACCTATGTGCTTCCCTGACTCGACTTGCGTTCTCCCAAGCTGAGCTGGGGAAGTGACTTCCAAGTTCCCAGTGGGCTGCTTTTCATGTAGAAAATGCCATAAGATATGCCAAAAACGGCTGCAATTTGCACAAGTTACGGCTTGGCGGGCACAGCAGCAACATCTGCCGAGCTGGAGGCAGGACAGGTCCCTGGCGGGCCGCCCCCCACTATGCTTAGCCCTGGTGTTTTATTTATTTATTTATTTTATTTAAACAAGCTGTGCAGAGTCCCAATTCAGATCAAGGTCATGGTGCACAGAGCAGATATTTCAACCCATTTCTCTTTCTCCCTGAAGGGAAAAGAAGTCACCCTCTCTGTCCCTGCTGCTATATGTCCCCAAAGGTTCAATTTACAGTAAACAGCCAGCACCTTAAAGGAATTTTTATAGCTGGGGGGGGGATTTTTTTCGCTGGAAAATGGCACAGAGACAAAAGGAAAGTGCAGATTAGTACAGAAATGGGATGGCATGGAACAGACTTAGGAGTGAATACATGTAAACATTGTCTGACCCCAAAACAGATAGATTTGTCCATTCCTAAGGGAGGAGCCAGTGCTCCAGCTCATTTCACTAACCACTGTGCTGACATGCTATTTCACTAGATCACAGGCAAAGAAAACACCATTAGACTTGCTTAAGTGCACAAGATTTTGCATGCTGTTGCACACATCCCACCATTTTCAAAGAAGCATTTTTTTATTATTTTATTTTAACTTTTGCTTCATGAGCGAACATCCATAAACATTTGTTACAATGCTTTCTGAACCACAAGCTGCTTTTTCACAAACTATGGGCCAGGTCATGATCAGTCCCTTCCTTCCCACCTTTTTTTCTGCAGAGATTTCTGGGATGACTGGCCAATGAGAAACAGACTGCCACATTCATCTTGGTTTGGCTCATTATAAGTCCCAGGGCAACAGGGGCATCAGGAAGATGTGATTTTTCTGTCACGCCAGGTGATGAGAAGACCACAACTGACATCAGTTTTTGAGTTGTCTGATATTTCCACATATTGGTATTTTCTTTTTCTTTTTTGTCCTGTTTCAGCTGCATTCTGAATGTATGTTAGTAATAGCATTTGCCCTTTTCAGGCAAGAGTGCTCATTCATTCACTGCTTATCTGAAAGCATCCCCTTTCCCATAAGATAGCTATTTTCACTAACACACCACCACCTATCCTGACCACTTGCCTATATAATTTGGTAAAATGTATGTGGGCACGATTCATGGCATTGCATAGATTTTGAAAAATGAAGGTAGTTATCAAGAAATATGACTTAGGGAGCAATCCAGTGAGGCCGCCCACAGTCCTCTGAACTTGGAGAATTACGGGCATCCTATGCACGGCAGGAGGAGAGTGGAGATGAAGGTTGCCTCTGCATTCTCTCTCACCCTGCAAAGCAGCTAGATGGCCAATTTTGGCTCTCTAACTACCCCACTTGGGAGGGGGAGGGGGAGGAGGCTGAGGCACTGCCAGGATCATATGTCATATCTTGGCGGCACCGGTCTCCCCCCTTCCCTGGCTTCCAAAATGCCCACTAGACCTCTTCTCCAAGGTTGCTTTGCAGCCAGTGTGGTTCTTTCCATGCTGGCTGTGACAGGGAGGTGAGGGGGCTCAGAGCTTGGATCCACAGCTCTGAGGTCAGAGCGATTTTCTGACCTCAGAGCTGGGAATTCAAATTTTCCAAATTGTCCTATGGCCTTCTAGATGCTGTATAGGTGCCGTAGGATCACTCTGCCCCTTCTTCTTCTTCTTCTTGCTCATTGGTTTGTGCCATGGTTTTCCTCTGTCATCCTTCATGGATTTTTGTATTTTTGTTAACAGAAAGAATACATTTGTGAAGCTAATAAGATGGATGTCAGTAATGAAACTGCTCCATCAGAATTCATCCTTCTGGCATTTTCAAACCTGACTGAATGGCATTTCCTTCTTCTTGGATCTATGTTCATTACCTATCTTTTTATACTAATGGGGAATCTTCTGATCATCTTACTTGTTTCCTTGGAACCAAGCCTTCAAACCCCCATGTACTTCTTCCTGGGCAACCTTTCCCTCCTGGACATCTGCCAGACTACAACCACCATTCCTCAGATAATTGTGCACTTGGTCTCAGGGAGAAACACCATCTCTAATGAAAGATGCAAGACACAACTATTTTTCTTTGTTTTTTTCATTGGCAGTGAGACACTCCTGTTGGCTGCCATGGCTTATGATCGTTATGTCGCCATCTGCAACCCACTCCGCTACCATGTGGTCATGAATCGTAAAATCTGTGCCCAGCTTGTGTCAACTTGTTGGTTGACAAGTTCACTCAACGCCACTGTGCACATTATTTTCACATTCCGGCTGTCTTTTTGTGGTGTCAATGAGATCAACTACTTCTACTGTGATATCCCTCCCCTTGTAGCTATCTCCTGTGGGGACATCTCTGGCAGCATTATGGCAATGCTGGCCACTAGCCCTGTAATGGGCTTTGGGCCAGCCATGTGCATTATGATATCCTACATTCATATCATCTGGAAGATTCTTAAAATGAATTCCTCAGCTGGGATGAAGAAAGCGTTTTCTACCTGTGCTTCTCATCTCACTGTTGTCGTGCTCTTCTTTGGCAGCTGCCTTTTTTCATATGTCCGACCCATCTCCAGCTATTCACTCAACAAGGACAGGATGATTGCCCTACTTAACAACATTCTCTCTCCTATGTTGAACCCGCTGATCTACACCCTCAGGAACAAAGATGTAAAGGAGGCACTGCAAAAGATGATGGTGAAGAAACTGCTTTCCTGAAAGAGTCAGGAAACATAGATTCAGGGGTGTTCAATATGTTCAGCGTGTCATGTGGTTCCCAAAAGATAACAGTGTGAAGCTGTCAACAATATTATGTGGCTTTTTTATTTATATTTTTAATATTGGCTATATAAAGGCAGTCCACTGGGATTCGTCTTTAGGGGCCTGTCTGTCCTTTCTGTTCACATTACATTCTGAAACTGCAAATACAGGGATATCTGATGATAAAACTGTCAAAACTGGGAGTCTTATTCCTTTTCCAACCCTTATATTAATATATTAATTTCTTCTTACGTAATTAATTTCTCCCACTGTAACTTCTGCTTCAGGAAAATCTCTATCCTGGTCATTCACCAATGAGATTTTAAGAAGCATTTATTCTGTTTGTTCACTTGAAGTGAAATATGTTTGAGGCATATAATTTAGAAGAATATTCTTCAAATTCCTTAAAGCGTCTTCTCTTTCTACTCTCATCCCACTCTGGAATCATATACAAGAAACCGCTGCCTTTCTTTTGTTAGTTAACTTCATTTACCTCATTTAACTTCATAGTTAATCTCATTTCCCCAGGTTTATTACCTTGCTCACAGTATCTCTGACTCTGTTAAGAAAGTGCACAAGAGGGGAGGCTCAGCAGATTCAAGGCAACTGGGGTTGGACAAATTTAAAAAAAAATGTAGGGGGGGGGGGTTAGGGGAGAATTACCACCCAAACAGTCCTATGAGGACAAAGCATGCAGAGTGCCCATGCGATGGTGACTGCCTATTGGGAGCTGAGGAAGCTTGGAATTGCTGTCCAGAGCAGGAGCGTCCCAAACGGCAACATTTGGTTGCTGGTCCCACTTGTATATATAAAATTTTAGACTCTGCTTAATGTCTGTGACATGTATTTTTAGATTGTAAGCCTGGGGCAGGGACTGTCTTATTAACTTATTATATGTAGTTGTAGACCACCCAGAGAGCTTTGGCTATTGGGTGGTATAGAAATGGAGATGATGATGATGATGATGATGATGATGATGATGATGATGATGATGATGTTAATAATTATCTGTTTACTGCTGTTGTAACCAATAAAGCAAAGGCAAACATATAACTTCTCTAAACCTAATTACATAATCGCACCATAAGATAGTATCAGAAGCATGTAGTAACATACATCAGATATAGGTTTTCTAGCAGCCCGCCAACACCTATTTTTGAAATACTGAGTCTGAACAACCAATGTAGAACTCTCTGATATTGCAGCCACTGCCAAAGAGAATGATCAACTATTGATTTCTTCTCAATATATTGAAGGTGTGTGAAGGATAGCAGAGCCCCTGTGTGTGCGAGATAGGAGATTAAAATCCTGTTCATGTGTGAAGGCCCATAAATCCACACACAGAAATCCAGATCTCTCTCTCCTCTCTGTGCGCAGCGTGCAGCGTGTCTGTTGCAGTCAGACAGCTAGCTCCTGTAATCCGACTCCAGCTGTCTCTCCCCCATTTGCAGTTAGCAAGGAAAAAAACTCTGTAACTCCAACAGGTCTTGCTACCTGTTTATTACTTAACAAAGTAATATTCTACAGAGTATACATTTCCTAATTACAGTCCATGAGCAGAGCATAATGCATAGCAAGCATTTCATTCCAGTGGAGCAAGTTAAGCTTTACCCCACTGTTGCAAAGACGTTACATTGTTGCATTTAGTCCAGCAAGCAAAAGTCCAGAAGAAAAGAGAGAAGAGAGTGAACAGTCCTGTTCCTCTCTCAACAATGGCTGCAGACAGAAAAACAAGTGTGTCACCAGAATGTATAAACCATGTGACCAGCTCATACTGTTTCCCAGGCTTAACTTTTCATGGGAAAGTGGAAAGACACAACATCCTTGTTTACTGCCATTCTGTTCCTTCCATTTTGTAAACAATGTGCTGCAGCTTGTGAATGTGATACATATCACAACATATATTGCTTTGCTTCAGGTCATCTGCCTATGCCACAATGAGTCGGGGTATCTTATGCAAAAATCAGTCCTACTAGTAGGAATGGTAGAACCAGGGATCTTCAAGCTCACTGAAATTCTCTGAACTTGAAGCTTGGTTCAACTCACTCCCATTTTCATTTACCATCTGTTTTTTAGTTAGTTTGAACAGGGAAAGTATACACTCTTAATGGGAAAAATATGTATTTGTCTCCCATTGACTAACACATTAAAAAAATGCAAATTGCACATGTTCTGAACACTTTCACAAATTCAGGAATATGCACACAGGAAAAAGAAATTAAAAATTCCAAAAAATGCTCTCCTGTTTATTCAGGTTGCAATTAGGGCATGTTCAGATGATTTGCAAACTGAAATGAAATCCTGTACATCCCTACTTTTGAGTCCATGTTATGTGGAAACAGGATAACTAATGAGAACAGAGAAAAGAAGGTTATATTATACATATTGATCTGAATAAGACTTTTGGCCCAATGTGCACACACACCAATCAGGGCTATGCACACTTAACTGTTTCAGGTAACATGTAGTTCCACCAGTCTGCTGTTCAATAGAGGTGGGATTAAATCCATTGCTATATTTTTATTTATTTATTTTTATTTATTATATTTATACCCCGCCTTTTTTCCTGAAAGGAACCCAAGGCGGCTTACATAGTCCTTCTCCTCTCCATTTTATCCTCACAACAACCCTGTGAGGTAGGTTAGGCTGAGAGTCAGTGACTGGCCCAAAGTCACCCAGTGAGTTTCATGGCCAACTGGGAACTAGAACCCAGATCTCCCGAATCCCAGTCCAACCCTCTAACCACTACGCCACACTTGCTCTCAAAGCACATAAAGGTAGTGCTTTATGTGCCAGTGCTCAAAACTACCAGGAAGTCATACAATTTTGAGTTGGGAGTCATTTCTATAGTGAATCACTGCTGCCTTCAGTTAGAGAGCTGGTGAGGTCCTACACCCAGACAGTACACACAGTTAAGCAGAGAAGAAACCTGCATCCTGCACCCTTCAACAAATCAGGGTGCAGGAAAATTTATGTGGCAGTGGCTAATGGACACCTCACATTTTACACCCCTGAACAATCCATAGGCCATTCATATTCACCTGGAACTGGACAGAACAGAGAGAACTAATTGGTGATGTAGGGATGTCATTTCTCACCCATGTATTCTTTGTTTTTCGAATTGTGACATTCTCTTGGGAAGAAGTCCCAAGAAGTCCCCATGGGGGTGGTAGCAGCATACATAAGGATATAGAGTGCCACAATTAGTACACAGCATACAATGAATGGTACCAGCATGAAGATTCATATTTCTGTCTCAGGTAAGGAAGGGGCAATTCTATGGATTGGTGAATATGGTTCAACTAGAGATGGGTAATGATTACATTCCAATGAGGGTTATTTTTGGATGTAACCAATTTGTACCTCCTGAGCCTTTTAGCAAGCTGAGAAAGGTTTTGCATTACAAGATCTACATTTTTGTGAGCTTTGCAATGCAGCTCATCTCAGGAAAAATGTGCACAAAAATTCACATATTAGGAAATAAGTCTGTACAAAATACATATATCTTGCAATATTTGCTCCTGTAAGAAATTGCTCATTAGGAATATCAGTCACTGTCAAACACATTTGTTCTGCTTATTGGGTAAGAATATAAGAAGAGCCATGCTAGATCAAACCAAGGGTACATCTAATCCAGCTTTCTGTTTACACAGTGACCAACCAGCTGCCCATGGGAAACCCATAAACAGGACATGAGTGCAACAGCACCCTTCCACCCATGTTCCCCAGCAACTTGTTTGCATAGGCATGCTGCCTCTGAGTCTGGATGGAGCATATAGTGATCAAGACTATTACCCATTGATAACCTTATACTCCATGAATTTGTCTAGTCACCTTTCAAAGCCATCCAAATTGTGGTCATCACTACATCTTGTGGTAGCATACTGCATAGTTTAACTGTGCACTGGGTGAATAAGTACTTCCTTTTACCTGTTCCAAATGTCTCACTGATCAGCTTCATGGGATGACCCCAGGTTCTAATACTATGAGGGAGAAAAATGTACACTGTATCATGTCTCCCATTTCTTGACTTTTTTTACAAGCAGAACAGTCCCAGACATTGTAACTTTTCCTGATAAGGGAGTTGCTCCCACTTTTCCAGCTCTAAAATATTATTTTTTAGGTATGCTGTCCAGAACTTTACACATTACCCCAAGTATGTTCACTCACAGACACCTAGTATCACAGATAACAATCTGGTTTCTTGATATTCATCATATTTTTAAATTGTACTAGAGTTAGCATATGCTATTTTCACAAACTACTTCTAATCAGTGCTTCTTTTCTGGAGAAAAGGGTACCGGAACTCTTGGATTACATTTCCTCGGGAGTAGATGGCAATTAAATTGTAATGCAATTAATAGAAGAAAAGGTGCTGGAACTCAGTTCCGGTGAGTTCCACCAGAAAAAAAGCCCTGCTTCTAATTGGTTATTAATAGTATTTATGTTATCTTGTCTTATACATTCTGTTTATACCTTCGAGATAATGTTGCTATCATATATATCCCTTATACTAATTACTTCTATATTAGGTGTTATAATGATGCTGTATGTTATTCAGCGGTGTTCACGTACCTGTGGGAGGGCTCGCCTCTCCGCCGCCTCGATTCTCCGCGGTGGCAGCCCCCCTGCCTCGTTCTTCCGAGCAGCACAATGCGTTCTCCATGCTGCTCGAGCTGTCGCTGACGGGCATGCTGGTCCCGTCGCATCACTTCCGGCGCGCCAGAAGTGATGCGACGGAACCCTGCTCCGGTGCGCTGGACCCCCATGCTATGTTTTTGGCTGGGGAAACCAGGGCAACAGGACAGTTTAAGCCCTGTTGCCCTGGTTTCCCCCGCCAAAAACATAGCGCGGGGGTCAGCGTGCCAGAGCAGGGTCCTGTCACGTCACGGGCGGCACGGGCGGCTTGCCTCTCTGCGGCGAGCCACCAGAAGAAAAAGGTGAGCCTGTGCGAGGCTCACACAAGCGTTAGTGGGCCCGATTTCAGCCCACTATGCTCGCACGAGGCGATCGGTAACATCACTAATTAGGAAATATATTTGGACTAAGTACAGTATGTATGATACCACATTGGTTTGGGGGATGTGATTATATGTTGTTTGATATGGATGGTTATGTGATGTTTGTTTACACTGTATGATTTAAATACTAAAAATAAAATTTTAAAATGTTATACTAGAAACTAAAGTAAGAACAACATTACTTTAAACATTTCTTCTTTTTTTGGGGAACAGTAACGCCATCGTCTTTGTGGTTGAGACATGGATTTGCAAAACCAGACTGAGCTGACAGAGTTCATTCTTCTGGGCTTTTCAGCTCTGGAGGACATCCATAATTTACTCCTTGGAGGGTTCTTGATAATCTATTTATTCACTTTGCTGTGGAATACTTTCATCATCATCATAGCCATACTGGACAAGAGGCTCAGAACCCCCATGTATTTCTTCCTTGGCAACCTCTCTTTTCTTGATATCTGCTACACTACCACCACGATCCCCCAGATGCTGCATCATCTTCTCTCAGAACGGAGCAATATTTCCTATATGGGCTGTGTGTTCCAGCTATATTTGTTCTTCTCTTTTTTGGGCACAGAATGCCTCCTTCTGGCAGTGATGGCATTTGACCGCTATGTTGCCATTTGCAACCCTCTGCGCTACACACTCATTATCAGCAAAAATATTTGCCTCCAACTAGCCACAGCATGCTGGGCTGGTGGTTTCCTCAACTCTGCTGTGCACACAGTCTATGCATTCCGGCTACCTTTCTGTGGAGACAACCGAATTGATGCTTTCTACTGTGACATTCCACCATTGTTGAAGCTGTCATGTGGGGACATCTCCCTCAACCAAATGCTCCTGCTTTATATTGGCTTACTCATGGCTTGGACACCGTTTTAAGCATCCTTCTTTCATACACTTACATCATTTCTACTGTCTTAAAGATACGTTCTTCAGAAGGGAGACAAAAGGCTTTTTCCACCTGCTCTTCCCATCTCACTGTGGTCCTTCTATACTATGGTAGCGCCATCTTTACCTACTCAAGACCTGTTTCTACTAATTCATCAGTTAATGCAAGGCTGATCCCATTGATGTATAGTATCTTGACCCCACTTTTAAATCCTATTATATATACGTTGCGCAACAAGGATGTGAAGAAAGCTTGGCAAAGCTTGAGGGGAAAATTATTAACCTTGTAATTAATATCTCAGTTCTTCTTATATGACACCTCCTATTCTAGGACCTGGTTCATACTTCATATAATCATGTTCTTCACCTGAAGATGAGTCTCCAGGATTAAGTGATAATTTTAATGTGTTAATGTGCTAGCTCTAATCTAATACCAAGAGAGAACTTCTAAATCACCCAGCTTCACCTCAAATACAATAGTTTTCAATGCAACCAGTTCCTATATTTGGCTGCCTATTATCAAGTTTTTAATAATGCAGTAATTCTAGTTTTAAGTGATGCACGTGTATTCATGGATGAATCAGTTCTCATTGATCCAAGTGAAGTTTCATTCATTTTCTTTCTTTCTTTCTTTCTTTCTTTCTTTCTTTCTTTCCTTCTTGACACACTCAGGCTAGAGAGTATAATCCTATATATCATTTAAAGAAAGAAAATATAGGGTTGTATCTATTGTCTAACTTAGGAAGGGGATTCTAACAGTTATACCATTTGCTATTTGTGAGTGTCTTAATTAGTGTTAATCCATGGAATCCCATAGAAGACGGGAAAGGGACAGAAACCTGAAGTTTTGTCCAAATCTGATTAAGTGCACAATCCATTGAGGCTAGCTGTAAACGTCTGAACTCAAAGGATATGGACATCCTATGGAAGGTAGGAGGAGAGCAGAGGTGAAGGGTGCCTCCACGCTCCTGCCACCTTGCAAGCAGCTAGATGGTCTCCTTCTGTCCCTGCCCCCTGGAACACCCCCCAAACCACTTTTCTGAGGGTTACTTTATGACATTGGAGAGACAGCTGGCATTTTTCTTTCTGCTGACTGGGGGGAGGGCACTCTTCTGAGCACAGAGTCCTTGCTTCAACATTTGAGCGTTTTGACAACAATCCTGTGAGGTAGGTTAGGCTGAAAATCTTTTAACCAGCTTGATTTAAACTGTTATTTCTCTCTCAAACTTCCACCAGTCTTCTTGATATTTTCAGGGTATGTAAAACCAACACTTGTTTCTGACACCTGTCAATTTCACAAGGATTGGACAAACCATATCAATCTTATGAAGGTCAGAATGACCCACCCCCCACATCAACTCTTATATGTATATGTAGAGAAAGCCTGAGCATACATGGTGAATGAACCCTGACACAGTTCCCCCTTCTGCTGATACCCCTTCTTCCCCCCCATCGTTCTTGCACAATCCCCACCCAGGGGACAGGAGACACAGTTCTGCGCAGACTGGTTGTACGTGGAGACATCTGCATAGTTACATCTGCATACTGCATATCCTCAATAGGCACGTTGACACCTACCCTCCGGGAAGGGCATAAACATTCCGAGGATGGGGGGCAGTCTCAAGAGCTTCAAAGTACCCCAAAGTACCCAGGAGATGCCAGCACCCAAGAGGCACCACCACCCCGCAGGGCGGAACCAGCCCACCTGGTCAGCGAGGGCGGGGAGGGGGCTGAGCGAGGGTAGAAAATCATTCCTCAAGACAAAGGGTTGTAGGACACAGGGTGCAGGCTTGCACTGACCAGGTCTCTGACTCCGGTCAGAACCGCGCAGCTTCCAGCTGACAACCGATGTCAGCCAGTCGACTGAATCCCAAGCTGAGATCCAAGGCCCGACTTACCAGCTTTCCGCCGCTGCCCAGAATCTCATACTGTGCCTGTACACAAGTACACGAACCGGCCTCCGTCCACTTTGGAAATCTGGAAAGATGAAAAGTAAGCCACAGCACCAGTCATGACAATTTGTGTACATAAGATGATATGCCTGATAGTGCCTGCGACTCACCGCCTAGACCCTGTCTGCGGGAAAACCCAGAGCAGTGGCAATAGAGGCAGCACCAATCTAAAAGAGTGAATGCCAAAATGCATGTCGGAACCTGACCCAGTGGTCAGCGTGGAATGCAGTGGCAGAGCCTCCTACCCACCTCATTCTGCTCTGGCCTGGTTGGCCTGCTCCCGCAAGTGCTTTTCATGCATTTGGGGAGAAATGATTTAGGCTTGCTGAAGGGCAAGGCCTTGATATTGCAAGCGTATGCAAACCTTGTGTTATATGGCAGCGTTGGCCAGGAGTCCAGATTCTCTGGTCTCGTATTTGGCCGTGCTTCTGTTGGCAGGGTGGTGCTGACCCCACAGTCTTGACAGAGTGGGCAGGAAAGTGGACAGAGAAATTTGCAGGGGCCTTGGAGGGATAGGTTTTGTGATTCCTCATCCCATGATATCCTTGGCCAGAGGGAGCTGTACCAGGCCAGCCAGATGGGGTACATTTGTCTGATGCCGGGAATGATTTATTTCTCTTGGATCTGTGAAGGGCCCTGCGGGAATTATTCCTGGCAGGTGGTGGAGAGGAGACTAAGCAGAGGCCTGTCTCCCTCTGTGGCAGGTAAGTGCAGGAATAGGCAGTGGGGTAGGGTTCATCCAGTGTCACCTTCTAGTGACTGGTGAGACCCGAGGCTATGCTTTGCTGGGTTTTTTCAGCTCAGATGTGAGTGGGAGCTTAGGATCGCCTTTGAGGTCGACTCACCTCACCCACATCGGTGCTTAGTGGTCCTGTGAGGTGGGTGACAGTGGAAGGCCTCCCAGCATCACGGTGGTGTAAAAAGTGGGGGTGGCAGCACCATCCCTCTGCATTGGATGTTTTCGCCTGTGAACTCCTCCACTGGCCATGGCCAGTTTAATTAGTACCCACACTTCTTCCTTTCACAGATATTTGATTATTCAATAAATATGGCCATAATTTTACACCATATTTTGTGTCTTGTTGACTCTTTATTTCCCCCTTTACATGCGCAATGACTTTCTATGGAAAGTAACAAGACATGTCATTCTTTGTTTTCATGTCATTTATGTTAGCAGATTTGTTTTCTGGCTTGCTCTCTTTTGCATTCTCTCTTGTTGCAGCCACACACACACACCATGCACAGAAACAGAGACTAACAGACCTATACACTAGGGAGGTCCAGCTGACATGCTCACAAATATATAAAAGCACCAGAAAGGTGATGAGAAGACCACAACTGACATCAGTTTTTGAGTTGTCTGATATTTCCACATATTGGTATTTTCTTTTTCTTTTTTGTCCTGTTTCAGCTGCATTCTGAATGTATGTTAGTAATAGCATTTGCCCTTTTCAGGCAAGAGTGCTCATTCATTCATATATTTGCTTGAAAGAAGATACAGTGCTGATCAGTGTTTGGTTTTCTGCAATGAACTGCCACGAAGGGAAGGTTTTAGGTAAGAACTCTCTCTCTCTCTCTCCCTCTCCCTCTCCCTCTCCCTCTCTCTCTCCCTCCTTGGGTACTGCAGATTGAAACTCAGTTTAAAGGATTTTAATTATTAATTTCTAAGCCTTACAGTTGTATAAGCCTTAAGGAAAGTTCATGGAGTGGAAACTTATTTTTAACGCCACACAGATACAAAATATAGTTCAAATATACAGTTCTTCTTAAGGAGAAAATATTCACCACTTGAACTGAAGTGACATAAAATCACACTCTGCACAGACTTAGCGTCCATAAAAATGCTGCAGACTCTTAGCTTGCCTAGGAGGATGCTTAAACCCTTTGCCTCTAAGCCTGAAATAGTCAGAACCAAGTAGAGAGGGTGAAAACTTCAGGAACAGCCCAAGATATTTTGCTACCTGTGGTGAAAGACATGATTACACACGACATCCCATCCAAAAAAAAAAAAAAAAAAAAGTCCTTGAACAGTAGCCAGACTAGCAGTTGACTCTTCCTTTAACACTGGGAATGGGACAGTGCCTTCCACTCCACATGAAGATAGCAGGTTAGTTTAGGGGGTTCGGGGCTAGCTGTGTGTGTGCACACACAGCTCTGTCCTCCAACATCTCACTGCCACTTCCTTCCACCCACCTGGACCTGGCATCTGCTGCCTGAGGTGGCTGCCTCACTCTGCCTCATGTTAGGGCTAGCCCTGGAGACATTAAAACCAGAGAGCTTGCATGTTCACATCAGGGGCACTCCTCTTGTTAAAGAACATGCTCTACACATTGTGTTAGTGCAATTTTTTTAACAGCATGCTTAGCTAGGGATGTGTGAAGATTTTGTCCAGGGGGTGAAAGTCCGGCGAACTCGCTGGGCTCAGCCCCCCAAACTCTGCCCCACCTACGTGCTTCCCTGACTCGACTTGCGTTCTCCCAAGCTGAGCTGGGGAAGTGACTTCCAGTTCCCAGTGGGCTGCTTTTCATGTAGAAATGCCATAAGATATGCCAAAAACGGCTGCAATTTGCACAAGTTACGGCTTGGCGGGCACAGCAGCAGCATCTGCCGAGCTGGAGGCAGGACGGTTCCTGGCGGCCGCCCCCACTATGCTTAGCCCTGGTGTTTTATTTATTTATTTTAGTTTATTTAAACAAGCTGTGCAGAGTCCCAATTCAGATCAAGGTCATGGTGCAACAGAGCAGATATTTCAACCCATTTCTCTTTCTCCCTGCAGGGAAAAAGAAGTCACCCTCTCTGTCCCTGCTGCTATATGTCCCCAAAGGTTCAATTTACAGTAAACAGCCAGCACCTTAAAGGAATTTTTATAGCTGGGGGGGGGATTTTTTTTTGCTGGAAAATGGCACAGAGACAAAGGAAAGTGCAGATTAGTACAGAAATGGGATGGCATGGAACAGACTTAGGAGTGAATACATGTAAACATTGTCTGACCCCAAAACAGATAGATTTGTCCATTCCTAAGGGAGGAGCCAGTGCTCCAGCTCATTTCACTAACCACTGTGCTGACATGCTATTTCACTAGATCACAGACAAAGAAAACACCATTAGACTTGCTTAAGTGCACAAGATTTTGCATGCTGTTGCACACATCCCACCATTTTCAAGAAGCATTTTTTATTATTTTATTTTAACTTTTGCTTCATGAGCGAACATCCATAAACATTTGTTACAATGCTTTCTGAACCACAAGCTGCTTTTCACAAACTATGGGCCAGGTCATGATCAGTCCCTTCCTTCCCACCTTTTTTCTGCAGAGATTTCTGGGATGACTGCCAATGAGAAACAGACTGCCACATTCATCTTGGTTTGGCTCATTATAAGTCCCAGGGCAACAGGGGCATCAGGAAGAAGTGATTTTTCTGTCACGCCAGGTGATGAGAAGACCACAACTGACATCAGTTTTTGAGTTGTCTGATATTTCCACATATTGGTATTTTCTTTTCTTTTTGTCCTGTTTCAGCTGCATTCCGAATGTATGTTAGTAATAGCATTTGCCCTTTTCAGCAAGAGTGCTCATTCATTCACTGCTTATCTGAAAGCATCCCCTTTCCCATAAGATAGCTATTTTCACTAACCCACCACCACCTCTCCTGACCACTTGCCTATATAATATGGTAAAATGTATGTGGGCACGATTCATGGCATTGCATAGATTTTGAAAAATGAAGGTAGTTATCAAGAAATATGACTTAGGGAGCAATCCAGTGAGGCCGCTCACAGTCCTCTGAACTTGGAGAATTATGGGCATCCTATGCATGGCAGGAGGAGAGTGGAGATAAGGTTGCCTCTGCATTCTCTCTCACCCTGCAAAGCTGCTAGTTGGCCAATTTCGGCTGTCTAACTACCCCACTTGGGAGGGGGAGGGGGAGGAGGCTGAGGCACTGCCAGGATCATGTGTCATATCTTGGCGGCACCGGTCTCCTCCCTTCCCTGGCCTCCAAAATGCCCACTAGACCTCTTCTCCAAGGTTGCTTTGCAGCCAGTGTGGTTCTTTCCATGCTGGCTGTGACAGGGAGGTGAGGGGGCTCAGAGCTTGGATCCACAGCTCTGAGGTCAGAGCGATTTTCTGACCTCAGAGCTGGGAATTCAAATTTTCCAAATGATCCTATGGTCTTCTAGATGCTGTATAGGTGCCATAGGATCACTCTCCTGCCCTCCTCTTCTTCTTCTCTTCTTCTTCTTCTTCTTCTTCTTTCTTCTTCTTCTTCTTCTTTTCTTCTTCTCTTTCTTCTCTTCTTCTTCTTCTTCTCTTCTTCTTCTCTCTTCTTCTTTCTTCTTTTCTTCTTTTTCTTCTTATCTTCTTTTCTTCCTTCTCTTCTTCTTTTTTTCTTTCTTTCTTCTTCTTCTTCTTCTCTTCTCTCTTCTTCTTCATGGTTTCCTCTGTTATCCTTCATGGATTTTTGTATTTTGTTAACAGAAAGAATACATTTGTGAAGCTAATAAGATGGATGTCAGTAATGAAACTGCTCCATCAGAATTCATCCTTCTGGCATTTTCAAACCTGACTGAATGGCATTTCCTTCTTCTTGGATCTATGTTCATTACTATCTTTTATACTAATGGGAATCTTCTGATCATCTTACTTGTTCCTTGGAACCAAGCCTTCAAACCCCCATGTACTTCTTCCTGGGCAACCTTTCCTCCTGGACATCTGCCAGACTACAACCACCATTCCTCAGATAATTGTGCACTTGGTCTCAGGGAGAAACACCATCTCTAATGAAAGATGCAAGACACAACTATTTTCTTTGTTTTTTTCATTGGCAGTGAGACACTCCTGTTGGCTGCCATGGCTTATGATCGCTATGTCGCTATCTGCAAACCCTCTTCGCTACCATGTAGTCATGAGTCAGAAAATCTGTGCCTGGCTGGTGTCACTATCTTGGCTCACAAGTTCACTCAATGCCACTCTACTACCAAGCTTTTCACATTCAGTGCTGCCCCTTTGTGGTGTCAATGAGATTAACTACTTCTACTGTGACATCCCCCCTCTTCTAGCTATCTCCTGTGGGGACATCTCTGGCAGCGTTATGGCAATCCTGGCCAATAGCCCTGTAATGGGCTTTGGGCCAGCCATGTGCATTATGATATCCTACATTCATATCATCTGGAGGATTCTGAAATGAATCCTCAGCTGGGATGAAGAAGCGTTATCTACCTGTGCTTCTCATCTCACTGTTGTCGTGCTCTTCTTTGGCAGCTGCCTTTTTTCATATGTCCGACCAATCTCCAGCTATTCACTCAACAAGGACAGGATGATTGCCCTACTTAACAACATTCTCTCTCCTATGTTGAACCACTGATCTACACCCCTCAAGAACAAAGATGTGAAGGAGGCACTGCAAAAGATGATGGTGAAGAAACTGCTTTCCTGAAAGAGTCAGGAAACATAGATTCAGGGGTGTTCAATATGTTCAAGCGTGTCATGTGGTTCCCAAAAGATAACAGTGTGAAGCTTTCAACAATATATGTGGCTTTTTTATTTATATTTTTAATATTGGCTATATAAAGGCAGTCCACTGGGTGGGATTCGTCTTTAGGGGCCTGTCTGTCCTTCTGTTCACATTACATTCTGAAACTGCAAATACAGGGATATCTGATGATAAAACTGTCAAAACTGGGAGTCTTATATCCTTTTCCAACCCTTATATTAATATATTAATTTCTTCTTACGTAATTAATTTCTCCCACTGTAACTTCTGCTTCAGGAAAATCTCTATCCTGGTCATTCACCAATGAGATTTTAAGAAGCATTATTCTGTTTGTTCACTTGAAGTGAAATATGTTTGAGGCATATAATTTAGAAGAATATTCTTCAAATTCCTTAAAGCATCTTCTCTTTCTACTCTCATCCCACTCTGGAATCATACAAGAAACCGCTGCCTTTCTTTTGTTAGTTAACTTCATTTACCTCATTTAACTTCATAGTTAATCTCATTTCCCCAGGTTTATTACCTTGCTCACAGTATCTCTGACTCTGTTAAGAAAGTGCACAGAGGGGAGGCTCAGCAGATTCAAGGCACTGGGGTTGGACAAATTTAAAAAAATGTAGGGGGGGGTTTAGGGGAGAATTACCACCCAAACAGTCCTAGAGGACAAAGCATGCAGAGTGCCCATGCGATGGTGACTGCCTATTGGGAGCTGAGGAAGCTTGGAATTGCTGTCCAGAGCAGGAGCGTCCCAAACGGCAACATTTGGTTTGCTGGTCCCACTTGTATATATAAATTTAGTCTCTGCTTAATGTCTGTGACAGGTATTTTTAGATTGTAAGCTGGGGCAGGGACTGTCTTATTAACTTATTATATGTAGTTGTAGACCACCCAGAGAGCTTTGGCTATTGGGTGGTATAGAATGGAGATGATGATGATGGATGATGATGAATGATATGATGTTAATAATTATCTGTTTACTGCTGTTGTAACCAATAAAGCAAAGGCAAACATATAACTTCTCTAAACCTAATTACATATCGCACCATAAGATAGTATCAGAAGCATGTAGTAACATACATCAGATATAGTTTTCTAGCAGCCCGCCAACACCTATTTGAAATACTGAGTCTGAACAACCAATGTAGAACTCTCGGATATTGCAGCCACTGCCAAAGAGAATGATCAAACTATTGATTTCTTCTCATATATTGAAGGTGTTGTGAAGGATAGCAGAGCCCTGTGTGTGCGAGATAGGAGATTAAAATCCTGTTCATGTGTGAAGGCCCATAAATCCACACACAGAAATCCAGATCTCTCTCTCCTCTCTGTGCGCAGCGTGCAGCGTGTCTGTTGCAGTCAGACAGCTAGCTCCTGTAATCCGACTCCAGCTGTCTCTCCCCCATTGCAGTTAGCAAGGAAAAAAACTCTGTAACTCCAACAGGTCTTGCTACCTGTTTTATTTACTTAACAAAGTAATATTCTACAGAGTATACATTTCCTAATTACAGTCCATGAGCAGAGCATAATGCATAGCAAGCATTTCATTCCAGTGGAGCAAGTTAAGCTTTACCCCACTGTGCAAAGACGTTACATTGTTGCATTTAGTCCAGCAAGCAAAAGTCCAGAAGAAAAGAGAGAAGAGAGTGAACAGTCCTGTTCCTCTCTCAACAATGGCTGCAGACAGAAAAAACAAGTGTGTCACCAGAACGTATAAACCATGTGACCAGCTCATACTGTTTCCCAGGCTTAACTTTCATGGGAAAGTGGAAAGACACAACATCCTTGTTTACCTGCCATTCTGTTCCTTCCATTTTGTAAACAATGTGCTGCAGCTTGTGAATGTGATACATATCACAACATATATTGCTTTGCTTCAGGTCATCTGCCTATGCCACATGAGTCGGGGTATCTTATGCAAAAATCAGTCCTACTAGTAGGAATGGTAGAACCAGGGATCTTCAAGCTCACTGAAATTCTCTGAACTTGAAGCTTGGTTCAACTCACCTCCCATTTTCATTTACCATCTGTTTTTTAGTTAGTTTGAACAGGGAAAGTATACACTCTTAATGGGAAAAATATGTATTGTCTCCCATTGACTAACACATTAAAAAATGCAAATGGCACATGTCTGAACACTTTCACAAATTCAGGAATATGCACACAGGAAAAAGAAATTAAAAATTCCAAAAAATGCTCTCCTGTTTATTCAGGTTGCAATTAGGGCATGTTCAGATGATTTGCAAACTGAAATGAAATCCTGTACATCCCTACTTTTGAGTCCATGTTATGTGGAAACAGGATAACTAATGAGAACAGAGAAAAGAAGGTTATATATACATATTGATCTGAATAAGACTTTTGGCCCAATGTGCACACACACCAATCAGGGCTATGCACACTTAACTGTTTCAGGTAACATGTAGTTCCACCAGTCTGCTGTTCAATAGAGGTGGATTAAATCCATTGCTATATTTTATTTATTATTTTATTTATTATATTTATAACCCCGCCCGTTTTTCCTGAAAGGAACCCAAGGCGGCTTACATAGTCCTTCTCCTCTCCATTTTATCCTCACAACAACCCTGTGAGGTAGGTTAGGCTGAGAGTCAGTGACTGGCCCAAAGTCACCCAGTGAGTTTCATGGCCACTGGGAACTAGAACCCAGATCTCCCGAATCCCAGTCCAACCCTCTAACCACTACGCCACACTTGCTCCAAAGCACATAAAGGTAGTGCTTTATGTGCCAGTGCTCAAAACTACCAGGAAGTCATACAATTTTGAGTTGGGAGTCATTTCTATAGTGAATCACTGCTGCCTTCAGTTAGAGAGCTGGTGGAGGTCCTACACCCAGACAGTACACACAGTTAAGCAGAGAAGAAACCTGCATCCTGCACCCTTCAACAAATCAGGGTGCAGGAAAATTATGTGGCAGTGGCTAATGGACACCTCACATTTTACACCCCTGAACAATCCATAGGCCATTCATATTCACCTGGAACTGGACAGAACAGAGAGAACTAATTGGTGATGTAGGGATGTCATTTCTCACCCATGTATTCTTTGTTTTTGGAATTGTGACATTCTCTTGGGAAGAAGTCCCAAGAAGTCCCCATGGGGGTGGTAGCAGCATACATAAGGATATAGAGTGCCACAATTAGTACACAGCATACAATGAATGGTACCAGCATGAAGATTCATATTTCTGTCTCAGGTAAGGAAGGGGCAATTCTATGGATTGGTGAATATGGTTCAACTAGAGATGGGGTAATGATTACATTCCAATGAGGGTTATTTTTGGATGTAACCAATTTGTACCTCCTGAGCCTTTTAGCAAGCTGAGAAAGGTTTTGCATTACAAGATCTACATTTTTGTGAGCTTTGCAATGCAGCTCATCTCAGGAAAAATATGCACAAAAATTCACATATTAGGAATAAGTCTGTACAAAATACATATATCTTGCAATATTTGCTCCTGTAAGAAATTGCTCATTAGGAATATCAGTCACTGTCAAACACATTTGTTCTGCTTATTGGGTAAGAATATAAGAAGAGCCATTGCTAGATCAAACCAAGGGTACATCTAATCCAGCTTTCTGTTTACACAGTGACCAACCAGCTGCCCATGGGAAACCCATAAACAGGACATGAGTGCAACAGCACCCTTCCACCCATGTTCCCCAGCAACTTGTTTGCATAGGCAGGCTGCCTCTGAGTCTGGATGGAGCATATAGTGATCAAGACTATTACCCATTGATAACCTTATACTCCATGAATTTGTCTAGTCACCTTTCAAAGCCATCCAAATTGTGGTCATCACTACATCTTGTGGTAGCATACTGCATAGTTTAACTGTGCACTGGGTGAATAAGTACTTCCTTTTACCTGTTCCAAATGTCTCACTGATCAGCTTCATGGGATGACCCCAGGTTCTAATACTATGAGGGAGAAAAATGTACACTGTATCATGTCTCCCATTTCTTGACTTTTTTTACAAGCAGAACAGTCCCAGACATTGTAACTTTTCCTGATAAGGGAGTTGCTCCCACTTTTCCAGCTCTAAAATATTATTTTTTAGGTATGCTGTCCAGAACTTTACACATTACCCCAAGTATGTTCACTCACAGACACCTAGTATCACAGATAACAATCTGGTTTCTTGATATTCATCATATTTTTAAATTGTACTAGAGTTAGCATATGCTATTTTCACAAACTACTTCTAATCAGTGCTTCTTTTCTGGAGAAAAGGGTACCGGAACTCTTGGATTACATTCCTCGGGAGTAGATGGCAATTAAATTGTAATGCAATTAATAGAAGAAAAGGTGCTGGAACTCAGTTCCGGTGAGTTCCACCAGAAAAAAAGCCCTGCTTCTAATTGGTTATTAATAGTATTTATGTTATCTTGTCTTATACATTCTGTTTATACCTTCGAGATAATGTTGCTATCATATATATCCCTTATACTAATTACTTCTATATTAGGTGTTATAATGATGCTGTATGTTATTCAGCGGTGTTCACGTACCTGTGGGAGGGCTCGCCTCTCCGCCGCCTCGATTCTCCGCGGTGGCGGCCCCCCTGCCTCGTTCTTCCGAGCAGCACAATGCGTTCTCCATGCTGCTCGAGCTGTCGCTGACGGGCATGCTGGTCCCGTCGCATCACTTCCGGCGCGCCAGAAGTGATGCGACGGAACCCTGCTCCGGTGTGCTGGACCCCCATGCTATGTTTTTGGCTGGGGAAACCAGGGCAACAGGACTGTTTAAGCCCTGTTGCCCTGGTTTCCCCCGCCAAAAACATAGCGCGGGGGTCAGCGTGCCAGAGCAGGGTCCTGTCACGTCACGGGCGGCACGGGCGGCTTGCCTCTCTGCGGCGAGCCACCAGAAGAAAAAGGTGAGCCTGTGCGAGGCTCACACAAGCGTTAGCAGGCCCGATATCAGCCCACTATGCTCGCACGAGGCGATCGGTAACATCACTAATTAGGAAATATATTTGGACTAAGTACAGTATGTATGATACCACATTGGTTTGGGGGATGTGATTATATGTTGTTTGATATGGATGGTTATGTGATGTTTGTTTACACTGTATGATTTAAATACTAAAAATAAAATTTTAAAATGTTATACTAGAAACTAAAGTAAGAACAACATTACTTTAAACATTCTTCTTTTTTTGGGGAACAGTAACGCCATCGTCTTTGTGGTTGAGACATGGATTTGCAAAACCAGACTGAGCTGACAGAGTTCATTCTTCTGGGCTTTTCAGCTCTGGAGGACATCCATAATTTACTCCTTGGAGGGTTCTTGATAATCTATTTATTCACTTTGCTGTGGAATACTTTCATCATCATCATAGCCATACTGGACAAGAGGCTCAGAACCCCCATGTATTTCTTCCTTGGCAACCTCTCTTTTCTTGATATCTGCTACACTACCACCACGATCCCCCAGATGCTGCATCATCTTCTCTCAGAACGGAGCAATATTTCCTATATGGGCTGTGTGTTCCAGCTATATTTGTTCTTCTCTTTTTGGGCACAGAATGCCTCCTTCTGGCAGTGATGGCATTTGACCGCTATGTTGCCATTTGCAACCCTCTGCGCTACACACTCATTATCAGCAAAAATATTTGCCTCCAACTAGCCACAGCATGCTGGGCTGGTGGTTTCCTCAACTCTGCTGTGCACACAGTCTATGCATTCCGGCTACCTTTCTGTGGAGACAACCGAATTGATGCTTTCTACTGTGACATTCCACCATTGTTGAAGCTGTCATGTGGGGACATCTCCCTCAACCAAATGCTCCTGCTTTATATTGGCTTACTCATGGCTTGGACACCGTTTTTAAGCATCCTTCTTTCATACACTTACATCATTTCTACTGTCTTAAAGATACGTTCTTCAGAAGGGAGACAAAAGGCTTTTTCCACCTGCTCTTCCCATCTCACTGTGGTCCTTCTATACTATGGTAGCGCCATCTTTACCTACTCAAGACCTGTTTCTACTAATTCATCAGTTAATGCAAGGCTGATCCCATTGATGTATAGTATCTTGACCCCACTTTTAAATCCTATTATATATACGTTGCGCAACAAGGATGTGAAGAAAGCTTGGCAAAGCTTGAGGGGAAAATTATTAACCTTGTAATTAATATCTCAGTTCTTCTTATATGACACCTCCTATTCTAGGACCTGGTTCATACTTCATATAATCATGTTCTTCACCTGAAGATGAGTCTCCAGGATTAAGTGATAATTTTAATGTGTTAATGTGCTAGCTCTAATCTAATACCAAGAGAGAACTTCTAAATCACCCAGCTTCACCTCAAATACAATAGTTTTCAATGCAACCAGTTCCTATATTTGGCTGCCTATTATCAAGTTTTTAATAATGCAGTAATTCTAGTTTTAAGTGATGCACGTGTATTCATGGATGAATCAGTTCTCATTGATCCAAGTGAAATTTCATTCATTTTCTTTCTTTCTTTCTTTCTTTCTTTCTTTCTTTCCTTCTTGACACACTCAGGCTAGAGAGTATAATCCTATATATCATTTAAAGAAAGAAAATATAGGGTTGTATCCATTGTCTAACTTAGGAAGGGATTCTAACAGTTATACCGTTTGCTATTTGTGAGTGTCTTAATTAGTGTTAATCCATGGAATCCCATAGAAGATAGGAAAGGGACAGAAACCTGAAGTTTTGTCCAAATCTGATTAAGTGCACAATCCATTGAGGCTAGCTGTAAACGTCTGAACTCAAAGGATTATGGACATCCTATGGAAGGTAGGAGGAGAGCAGAGGTGAAGGGTGCCTCCACGCTCCTGCCACCTTGCAAAGCAGCTAGATGGTCTCCTTCTGTCCCTGCCCCCTAGAACACCCCCCAAACCACTTTTCTGAGGGTTACTTTATGACATTGGAGAGACAGCTGGCATTTTTCTTTCTGCTGACTGGGGGGAGGGCACTCTTCTGAGCACAGAGTCCTTGCTTCAACATTTGAGCTGTTTTGACAACAATCCTGTGAGGTAGGTTAGGCTGAAAATCTTTTAACACAGCTTGATTTAAACTGTTATTTCTCTCTCAAACTTCCACCAGTCTTCTTGATATTTTCAGGGTATGTAAAACCAACACTTGTTTCTGACACCTGTCAATTTCACAAGGATTGGACAAACCATATCAATCTTATGAAGGTCAGAATGACCCACCCCCACATCAACTCTTATATGTATATGTAGAGAAAGCCTGAGCATACATGGTGAATGAACCCTGACACAGTTCCCCCTTCTGCTGATACCCCTTCTTCCCCCCCATCGTTCTTGCACAATCCCCACCCAGGGGACAGGAGACACAGTTCTGCGCAGACTGGTTGTACGTGGAGACATCTGCATAGTTACATCTGCATACTGCATATCCTCAATAGGCACGTTGACACCTACCCTCCGGGAAGGGCATAAACATTCCGAGGATGGGGGGGCAGTCTCAAAGAGCTTCAAAGTACCCCAAAGTACCCAGGAGATGCCAGCACCCAAGAGGCACCACCACCCCGCAGGGCGGAACCAGCCCACCTGGTCAGCGAGGGCGGGGAGGGGGCTGAGCGAGGGTAGAAAATCAGTCCTCAAAGACAAAGGGTTGTAGGACACAGGGTGCAGGCTTGCACTGACCAGGTCTCTGACTCCGGTCAGAACCGCGCAGCTTCCAGCTGACAACCGATGTCAGCCAGTCGACTGATCCCAAGCTGAGATCCAAGGCCCGACTTACCAGCTTTCCGCGCTGCCCAGAATCTCATACTGTGCCTGTACACAAGTACACGAACCGGCCTCCGTCCACTTTGGAAATCTGGAAAGATGAAAAGTAAGCCACAGCACCAGTCATGACAATTTGTGTACATAAGATTGATATGCCTGATAGTGCCTGCGACTCACCGCCTAGACCCTGTCTGCGGGAAAACCCAGAGCAGTGGCAATAGAGGCAGCACCAATCTGAAAAGAGTGAATGCCAAAATGCATGTCGGAACCTGACCCAGTGGTCAGCGTGGAATGCAGTGGCAGAGCCTCCTACCCACCTCATTCTGCTCTGGCCTGGTTGGCCTGCTCCCGCAAGTGCTTTTCATGCATTTGGGGAGAAATGATTTAGGCTTGCTGAAGGGCAAGGCCTTGATATTGCAAGCGTATGCAAACCTTGTGTTTATATGGCAGCGTTGGCCAGGAGTCCAGATTCTCTGGTCTCGTATTTGGCCGTGCTTCTGTTGGCAGGGTGGTGCTGACCCCACAGTCTTGAACAGAGTGGGCAGGAAAGTGGACAGAGAAATTTGCAGGGGCCTTGGAGGGATAGGTTTTGTGATTCCTCATCCCATGATATCCTTGGCCCAGAGGGAGCTGTACCAGGCCAGCCAGATGGGGTACATTTGTCTGATGCCGGGAATGATTTATTTCTCTTGGATCTGTGAAGGGCCCTGCGGGAATTTATTCCTGGCAGGTGGTGGAGAGGAGACTAAGCAGAGGCCTGTCTCCCTCTGTGGCAGGTAAGTGCAGGAATAGGCAGTGGGGTAGGGTTCATCCAGTGTCACCTTCTAGGTGACTGGTGAGACCCGAGGCTATGCTTTGCTGGGTTTTTCAGCTCAGATGTGAGTGGGAGCTTAGGATCGCCTTTGAGGTCGACTCACCTCACCCACATCGGTGCTTAGTGGTCCTGTGAGGTGGTGACAGTGGGAAGGCCTCCCAGCATCACGGTGGTGTAAAAGTGGGGGGTGGCAGCACCATCCCTCTGCATTGGATGTTTTCGCCTGTGAACTCCTCCACTGGCCAATGGCCAGTTTAATTAGTACCCACACTTCTTCCTTTCACAGATATTTGATTATTCAATAAATATGGCCATAATTTTACACCATATTTTGTGTCTTGTTGACTCTTTATTTCCCCCTTTACATGCGCAATGACTTTCTATGGAAAGTAACAAAGACATGTCATTCTTTGTTTTCATGTCATTTATGTTAGCAGGATTTGTTTTCTGGCTTGCTCTCTTTTGCATTCTCTCTTGTTGCAGCCACACACACACACCATGCACAGAAACAGAGACTAACAGACCTATACACTAGGGAGGTCCAGCTGACATGCTCACAAATATATAAAAGCACCAGAAAGGTGATGAGAAGACCACAACTGACATCAGTTTTTGAGTTGTCTGATATTTCCACATATTGGTATTTTCTTTTTCTTTTTTGTCCTGTTTCAGCTGCATTCTGAATGTATGTTAGTAATAGCATTTGCCCTTTTCAGGCAAGAGTGCTCATTCATTCATATATTTGCTTGAAAGAAGATACAGTGCTGATCAGTGTTTGGTTTTCTGCAATGAACTGCCACGAAGGGAAGGTTTTAGGTAAGAACTCTCTCTCTCTCTCTCCCTCTCCCTCTCCCTCTCCCTCTCTCTCTCCCTCCTTGGGTACTGCAGATTGAAACTCAGTTTAAAGGATTTTAATTATTAATTTCTAAGCCTTACAGTTGTATAAGCCTTAAGGAAAGTTCATGGAGTGGAAACTTTATTTTTAACGCCACACAGATACAAAATATAGTTCAAATATACAGTTCTTCTTAAGGAGAAAATATTCACCACTTGAACTGAAGTGACATAAAAATCACACTCTGCACAGACTTAGCGTCCATAAAAATGCTGCAGACTCTTAGCTTGCCTAGGAGGATGCTTAAACCCTTTGCCTCTAAGCCTGAAATAGTCAGAACCAAGTAGAGAGGGTGAAAACTTCAGGAACAGCCCAAGATATTTTGCTACCTGTGGTGAAAGACATGATTACACACGACATCCCATCCAAAAAAAAAAAAAAAAAAAGTCCTTGAACAGTAGCCAGACTAGCAGTTGACTCTTCCTTTAACACTGGGAATGGGACAGTGCCTTCCACTCCACATGAAGATAGCAGGTTAGTTTAGGGGGTTCGGGGCTAGCTGTGTGTGTGCACACACAGCTCTGTCCTCCAACATCTCACTGCCACTTCCTTCCACCCACCTGGACCTGGCATCTGCTGCCTGAGGTGGCTGCCTCACTCTGCCTCATGTTAGGGCTAGCCCTGGAGACATTAAAACCAGAGAGCTTGCATGTTCACATCAGGGGGCACTCCTCTTGTTAAAGACATGCTCTACACATTGTGTTTAGTGCAATTTTTTTAACAGCATGCTTAGCTAGGGATGTGTGAAGATTTTGTCCAGGGGGTGAAAGTCCGGCGAACTCGCTGGGCTCAGCCCCCCAAACTCTGCCCCACCTACGTGCTTCCTTGACTCGACTTGCGTTCTCCCAAGCTGAGCTGGGGAAGTGACTTCCAAGTTCCCAGTGGGCTGCTTTTCATGTAGAAAATGCCATAAGATATGCCAAAAACGGCTGCAATTTGCACAAGTTACGGCTTGGCGGGCACAGCAGCAGCATCTGCCGAGCTGGAGGCAGGACAGGTTCCTGGCGGGCCGCCCCCCACTATGCTTAGCCCTGGTGTTTTATTTATTTATTTTATTTTATTTAAACAAGCTGTGCAGAGTCCCAATTCAGATCAAGGTCATGGTGCACAGAGCAGATATTTCAACCCATTTCTCTTTCTCCCTGCAGGGAAAAAGAAGTCACCCTCTCTGTCCCTGCTGCTATATGTCCCCAAAGGTTCAATTTACAGTAAACAGCCAGCACCTTAAAGGAATTTTTATAGCTGGGGGGGGGATTTTTTTTGCTGGAAAATGGCACAGAGACAAAAGGAAAGTGCAGATTAGTACAGAAATGGGATGGCATGGAACAGACTTAGGAGTGAATACATGTAAACATTGTCTGACCCCAAAACAGATAGATTTGTCCATTCCTAAGGGAGGAGCCAGTGCTCCAGCTCATTTCACTAACCACTGTGCTGACATGCTATTTCACTAGATCACAGACAAAGAAAACACCATTAGACTTGCTTAAGTGCACAAGATTTTGCATGCTGTTGCACACATCCCACCATTTTCAAAGAAGCATTTTTTATTATTTTATTTTAACTTTTGCTTCATGAGCGAACATCCATAAACATTTGTTACAATGCTTTCTGAACCACAAGCTGCTTTTTCACAAACTATGGGCCAGGTCATGATCAGTCCCTTCCTTCCCACCTTTTTTTCTGCAGAGATTTCTGGGATGACTGGCCAATGAGAAACAGACTGCCACATTCATCTTGGTTTGGCTCATTATAAGTCCCAGGGCAACAGGGGCATCAGGAAGAAGTGATTTTTCTGTCACGCCAGGTGATGAGAAGACCACAACTGACATCAGTTTTTGAGTTGTCTGATATTTCCACATATTGGTATTTTCTTTTTCTTTTTTGTCCTGTTTCAGCTGCATTCCGAATGTATGTTAGTAATAGCATTTGCCCTTTTCAGGCAAGAGTGCTCATTCATTCACTGCTTATCTGAAAGCATCCCCTTTCCCATAAGATAGCTATTTTCACTAACACACCACCACCTCTCCTGACCACTTGCCTATATAATATGGTAAAATGTATGTGGGCACGATTCATGGCATTGCATAGATTTTGAAAAATGAAGGTAGTTATCAAGAAATATGACTTAGGGAGCAATCCAGTGAGGCCGCTCACAGTCCTCTGAACTTGGAGAATTATGGGCATCCTATGCATGGCAGGAGGAGAGTGGAGATGAAGGTTGCCTCTGCATTCTCTCTCACCCTGCAAAGCTGCTAGTTGGCCAATTTCGGCTGTCTAACTACCCCACTTGGGAGGGGGAGGGGGAGGAGGCTGAGGCACTGCCAGGATCATGTGTCATATCTTGGCGGCACCGGTCTCCTCCCTTCCCTGGCCTCCAAAATGCCCACTAGACCTCTTCTCCAAGGTTGCTTTGCAGCCAGTGTGGTTCTTTCCATGCTGGCTGTGACAGGTAGGTGAGGGGGCTCAGAGCTTGGATCCACAGCTCTGAGGTCAGAGCGATTTTCTGACCTCAGAGCTGGGAATTCAAATTTTCCAAATGATCCTATGGTCTTCTAGATGCTGTATAGGTGCCATAGGATCACTCTGCCCTCCTCTTCTTCTTCTTCTTCTTCTTCTTCTTCTTCTTCTTCTTCTTCTTCTTCTTCTTCTTCTTCTTCTTCTTCTTCTTCTTCTTCTTCTTCCTCTTCCTCTTCCTCTTCTTCTTCTTCTTGCTCATTGGTTTGTGCCATGGTTTTCCTCTGTTATCCTTCATGGATTTTTGTATTTTTGTTAACAGAAAGAATACATTTGTGAAGCTAATAAGATGGATGTCAGTAATGAAACTGCTCCATCAGAATTCATCCTTCTGGCATTTTCAAACCTGACTGAATGGCATTTCCTTCTTCTTGGATCTATGTTCATTACCTATCTTTTTATACTAATGGGGAATCTTCTGATCATCTTACTTGTTTCCTTGGAACCAAGCCTTCAAACCCCCATGTACTTCTTCCTGGGCAACCTTTCCCTCCTGGACATCTGCCAGACTACAACCACCATTCCTCAGATAATTGTGCACTTGGTCTCAGGGAGAAACACCATCTCTAATGAAAGATGCAAGACACAACTATTTTTCTTTGTTTTTTTCATTGGCAGTGAGACACTCCTGTTGGCTGCCATGGCTTATGATCGCTATGTCGCTATCTGCAACCCTCTTCGCTACCATGTAGTCATGAGTCAGAAAATCTGTGCCTGGCTGGTGTCACTATCTTGGCTCACAAGTTCACTCAATGCCACTCTACACAAGCTTTTCACATTCAGGCTGCCCCTTTGTGGTGTCAATGAGATTAACTACTTCTACTGTGACATCCCCCCTCTTCTAGCTATCTCCTGTGGGGACATCTCTGGCAGCGTTATGGCAATCCTGGCCACTAGCCCTGTAATGGGCTTTGGGCCAGCCATGTGCATTATGATATCCTACATTCATATCATCTGGAGGATTCTGAAAATGAATTCCTCAGCTGGGATGAAGAAAGCGTTTTCTACCTGTGCTTCTCATCTCACTGTTGTTGTGCTCTTCTTTGGCAGCTGCCTTTTTTCATATGTCCGACCAATCTCCAGCTATTCACTCAACAAGGACAGGATGATTGCCCTACTTAACAACATTCTCTCTCCTATGTTGAACCCACTGATCTACACCCTCAAGAACAAAGATGTGAAGGAGGCACTGCAAAAGATGATGGTGAAGAAACTGCTTTCCTGAAAGAGTCAGGAAACATAGATTCAGGGGTGTTCAATATGTTCAGCGTGTCATGTGGTTCCCAAAAGATAACAGTGTGAAGCTTTCAACAATATTATGTGGCTTTTTTATTTATATTTTTAATATTGGCTATATAAAGGCAGTCCACTGGGTGGGATTCGTCTTTAGGGGCCTGTCTGTCCTTTCTGTTCACATTACATTCTGAAACTGCAAATACAGGGATATCTGATGATAAAACTGTCAAAACTGGGAGTCTTATTCCTTTTCCAACCCTTATATTAATATATTAATTTCTTCTTACGTAATTAATTTCTCCCACTGTAACTTCTGCTTCAGGAAAATCTCTATCCTGGTCATTCACCAATGAGATTTTAAGAAGCATTTATTCTGTTTGTTCACTTGAAGTGAAATATGTTTGAGGCATATAATTTAGAAGAATATTCTTCAAATTCCTTAAAGCATCTTCTCTTTCTACTCTCATCCCACTCTGGAATCATATACAAGAAACCGCTGCCTTTCTTTTGTTAGTTAACTTCATTTACCTCATTTAACTTCATAGTTAATCTCATTTCCCCAGGTTTATTACCTTGCTCACAGTATCTCTGACTCTGTTAAGAAAGTGCACAAGAGGGGAGGCTCAGCAGATTCAAGGCAACTGGGGTTGGACAAATTTAAAAAAAAATGTAGGGGGGGGGGTTTAGGGGAGAATTACCACCCCAACAGTCCTATGAGGACAAAGCATGCAGAGTGCCCATGCAATGGTGACTGCCTATTGGGAGCTGAGGAAGCTTGGAATTGCTGTCCAGAGCAGGAGCGTCCCAAACGGCAACATTTGGTTGCTGGTCCCACTTGTATATATAAAATTTTAGTCTCTGCTTAATGTCTGTGACATGTATTTTTAGATTGTAAGCCTGGGGCAGGGACTGTCTTATTAACTTATTATATGTAGTTGTAGACCACCCAGAGAGCTTTGGCTATTGGGTGGTATAGAAATGGAGATGATGATGATGATGATGATGATGATGATGATGTTAATAATTATCTGTTTACTGCTGTTGTAACCAATAAAGCAAAGGCAAACATATAACTTCTCTAAACCTAATTACATAATCGCACCATAAGATAGTATCAGAAGCATGTAGTAACATACATCAGATATAGGTTTTCTAGCAGCCCGCCAACACCTATTTTTGAAATACTGAGTCTGAACAACCAATGTAGAACTCTCTGATATTGCAGCCACTGCCAAAGAGAATGATCAACTATTGATTTCTTCTCAATATATTGAAGGTGTGTGAAGGATAGCAGAGCCCCTGTGTGTGCGAGATAGGAGATTAAAATCCTGTTCATGTGTGAAGGCCCATAAATCCACACACAGAAATCCAGATCTCTCTCTCCTCTCTGTGCGCAGCGTGCAGCGTGTCTGTTGCAGTCAGACAGCTAGCTCCTGTAATCCGACTCCAGCTGTCTCTCCCCCATTTGCAGTTAGCAAGGAAAAAAACTCTGTAACTCCAACAGGTCTTGCTACCTGTTTATTTACTTAACAAAGTAATATTCTACAGAGTATACATTTCCTAATTACAGTCCATGAGCAGAGCATAATGCATAGCAAGCATTTCATTCCAGTGGAGCAAGTTAAGCTTTACCCCACTGTTGCAAAGACGTTACATTGTTGCATTTAGTCCAGCAAGCAAAAGTCCAGAAGAAAAGAGAGAAGAGAGTGAACAGTCCTGTTCCTCTCTCAACAATGGCTGCAGACAGAAAAACAAGTGTGTCACCAGAATGTATAAACCATGTGACCAGCTCATACTGTTTCCCAGGCTTAACTTTTCATGGGAAAGTGGAAAGACACAACATCCTTGTTTACTGCCATTCTGTTCCTTCCATTTTGTAAACAATGTGCTGCAGCTTGTGAATGTGATACATATCACAACATATATTGCTTTGCTTCAGGTCATCTGCCTATGCCACAATGAGTCGGGGTATCTTATGCAAAAATCAGTCCTACTAGTAGGAATGGTAGAACCAGGGATCTTCAAGCTCACTGAAATTCTCTGAACTTGAAGCTTGGTTCAACTCACTCCCATTTTCATTTACCATCTGTTTTTTAGTTAGTTTGAACAGGGAAAGTATACACTCTTAATGGGAAAAATATGTATTTGTCTCCCATTGACTAACACATTAAAAAAATGCAAATTGCACATGTTCTGAACACTTTCACAAATTCAGGAATATGCACACAGGAAAAAGAAATTAAAAATTCCAAAAAATGCTCTCCTGTTTATTCAGGTTGCAATTAGGGCATGTTCAGATGATTTGCAAACTGAAATGAAATCCTGTACATCCCTACTTTTGAGTCCATGTTATGTGGAAACAGGATAACTACTAATGAGAACAGAGAAAGGAAGGTTATATTATACATATTGATCTGAATAAGACTTTTGGCCCAATGTGCACACACACCAATCAGGGCTATGCACACTTAACTGTTTCAGGTAACATGTAGTTCCACCAGTCTGCTGTTCAATAGAGGTGGGATTAAATCCATTGCTATATTTTTATTTATTTATTTTATTTATTATATTTATACCCCGCCTTTTTTCCTGCAAGGAACCCAAGGCGGCTTACACAATCCTCCTCCTCCTCTCCAATTTATCCTCACAACAACCCTGTGAGGTAGGTTAGGCTGAGAGTCAGTGACTGGCCCAAAGTCACCCAGTGAGTTTCATGGCCAACCGGGAACTAGAACCCGGATCTCCCGAGTCCCAGACCAACACTCTCACCACTACGCCACACTGGCTCTCGCTCTTGGACAGCTGATCAGTGCATAGCCATGGTTGGATTGGTGGTGGTGTCGGTGGCGATGGTGTGTGTGTGTGTGTGTGTGTGTGTAAGCATGAATTTGTATGCATGGCTCCTCATCCAGGTGGATAGACACCTGCTTCTGTACATATATGTCCCATATGTGGATTGGGGTGAGGATTGTTCTTAATTTATGAAAAGACAACTTGTTCTTGTTAACCCAAGTAGTAGACAGTTCTCACAAAATGATACAGCATTAGGTACACCTGAGTGTAAGTCAACACTTCCCCATCTTGGATGGGGCTGATGGGAGCTGTAGTCCAAAACATCTGGAGGGCACTGGGTTGGGTAAGGCTGGTCTAAGCAATTCAAAGATTCTTTTACTTAGAATGCATAGGAACTTTCTGTGAGATTGAGTTATGATGCTATTGATTAGCTAAAAGTCTCTGGATCACTTCTGGGAATGTCTCCAGTCTAGGAAAGCTCTTGGGGCAGAGAATTCCCAAAGGCATATTGGGCATATATATGAAAAACAAATGTGATATCCATGCACACAATCAATACTAACAACATGAAAGATGAAGGTTTAGCAGGTAAGGAAATGAGTGTTTTATTGGTGGGTGAACAAAATGGTTGCTGGCCAAACTTGTAGCGGATATTGAAGAAATTATTCACATGAGTTAAACCTTCTAATAAATCTCCACCTGGTTGTGTTATAATTAAACAAGGAATGACTTATTGAGTTTCACTCTCCTCTCATGTACCTTCATTTTTCATATATAGCTTCATATATAGAGATTATATTCATATAATCTTCCACACTCCTCACTGGGAGAATTTCCCATTGAACTCAATGGGACTTATTATAGGCATGTATACGATTGCACTGTTGGTCTGGATCCTATCCTAGGTACTTTAAAAGGAAAAGAAGTTATCTTATTTTATGACTCATTCCATATTTAATTGTAATACAGTCACCTACCCTACCTGGGTTTAGAGCTCTCAGTTATCACAGTTATAGTTGTTTGTGTGTGTCTTCATTAGTGTTAATCCATGGGATCCCAGAGAAGGTGGGAAAGGAATTGAAATCTGAGGTTTTTTCCAAATCTTATCGAATTATTTATGGATGTCATGTATGTGCGTGCATCTGTGCATGTGTTGTTTTTCCACACAAGAGGAAGGTAAATGTTATTTGCACAACTGATTCCAAATATTCTATGTGTTTGTGGTGTTTTTGCCCTTATATTTTGTATGCCATTATATGATTTTTAACTTATCAAATTGCCTAAGGTTTGAGGCAGGCAAGAATGGATTGAAAAAGAAATATGAACCATGTAGTTAAGAACCCATTAAAGAGTTAAATATGAGAGTTGCTAATCCCATCTGATAGACTTGCAGATGTCCATCCCTCATGACCCAACTCAGAAAATAGAGCTTCCAAATGAGACAGAGAGTGGTTCCACACTTTGTGTGACAGACACAATGGCTGGAGGTACATTGGTTTGTGTGAGTTCTGTGGGTGGGGTGGGGGCGTGCTTCAGCAGTGGTAGGGAACATTCACTGCAAATCAGCAAAACCTGAACTCAACTCACTGAAGTTCTCCTAATTCCATCTCGAAGTTTGTTCTTATTCAAGCCTATATCAGATTGCGAGCTTTGTTGTTGTTTCTCTTTTGGCATCAAAATCCGTACATATTTTTGTACTTATTTTTCCAAACATATGCATCAATTTTTGTGCATCTTTGAAATGTTTGCATTCTGCTATTGATGAAAGCACATTTGTAATCATATTTCAAACATACGTATGGAAACATACTGACTTCAACTGCAGATTGTGTCAGACTTCGCATTCTATCTGGAAGGTGCAAACTGGGTACACCCTGATCAAAAATGAACTGAAACAAATATCTCATACGTCCCTAAGCAGTGGACATGTAAAGTGTTTAAACAGCAGTATACACATGCCAGAACCCCAAGCACAAGCAGGATTTTCAAGGTATGTGGACACAGGTGTGTAAAAGCTCGGTATCTCTCATCACATCTATTTATTTGTATGCCAGTTTTCCACAACATTGTGTCAAATGTGGCTCACAACATGTCAACTGAACAGTGGGAAATATAAATGGCAACATATTAAACAGCAATAAACATAACAATATTCAAAAGTTAAAATAGAAACAATTATAAATAACCAGGTTGGGAAATAAATAGAAATATTTGCCAAATAAATTAATTGTAAAAATAATCTAAACTAATTCAACAACTGTGCACTAGACAGGAGCGGGAATAAAGTGTAAAACAGAAATATTAAAGAAGAAGAAAAAACCCTCCCTGCAAGAATGAATAAATCTCCATTCCACATGAGGGTTCCCCACAATTATTCTACACACACGTTTTGGTAGACACAGCTCTCAGTTGTTGCAGTTTTGCCTCCCAACCTTTACCAGGGTCTCCTCTCATAGTCCCTTCCGCATCTCTAACCCAGGGAGGTAAAGATTTCCAGCATCCAGCACTCCTTCAAGCATAAACTGTTGTGAACCGCCCAGGGAGCTTCGGCTGTGGGGCGGTATAGAAATGAAATAATGAAATGAAATGAAAGCATACCCTCAAAGTTTTGACATTACTCAGTCTCTCTCCACCACACTCCCCTTCCGGCACATATCTTCAGGCAGCAGGGTTTATCAGGCTCCATGGTGGTGGGTGGAGTGAAGCAGGCAGAAACACTGACGCCCTTGGTGTTACTCCCTCTCCATCAAATACTTCTTCCAGCACTGGTCTTCAGGCAGCAAGCAACGTCAGGCTCCAAGGTACTGGGTGGGGTGAGGCAGGTAGAAATGCTAAACCCCTTGGTTTTAGTCCCTCTCCACCAAACACTTCACATTTTGTCCACACTTTGCACATTCGGCACAGAATACACCTACATAACACCAGTATGGTCACATTATTGTGTCACACTGTAAAGTAGCCTTCTCCAATGTGACCCCCTCTCCTGATGGTTTGAATTTCAACTCTCATCATTCCTGAACATTGACCATGCTGGCTGGGGCTGATGGGAGTTGTAGTCCAAAACATCTGGAGGGCACTGCATTGGGGAAGGCTGGTGAAAGGTATGGGGTTTTATTTTTTTTATATAGATATACATAAACAATCAAAATCCATAAGAACAAGTACTATCTATACATATCTACATATGCCACTGGTGATATAAATATTTGCAAAAATTAAGTCTTATGGTGGGTGGGAAGGCTATCCTGCTCTCTAACCTTTTTCTGGTGTGTTTTTTTCATACACAATGGTTACAGACAAATTCTCTGGAAACACCATGCTCAGAGGCAGTATACTTCTATATATCAAATGCAGGAAGCAAACAGTGGCTGAGGGTGATGGCTGTTGACGTCATGCCTTGTTGACAACATTCCTGGGGAGGTATGTGCATGGTTAACGGTGGAAAGAAGATAATGGGGGGGGGAATGGAAAAACCATTGGTCTGATCCAGGATGAATCTTCTTATATGGTTATCAAATTGTTGGCTTGCCCATAATCTGCTGAAGCACAACACAAGTTTGATATATTTTCTCAGATGTGACTTTTCATTAACTTATATTTTACCTACAGAAAATTTCATTTCATTTGGGATCAGACATGAAGGCACAAAACCAAACTGGGATTTCAGAATTCATCATCCTTGGCTTTAAAAATCTGCAAAAGATACACTTCTTGCTCTTCAGTGGGTTCTTGACCATTTATTTATTTACAGTGCTGTGGAATACCTTCATTATCATCATGGCCATTGTAGACCAGAGACTCAGAACACCGATGTATTTCTTTCTTGGGAACCTCTCCTTCCTTGACATCTGCTACACTACCACCACAATTCCCCAGATGCTGGATTTCCTTCTCACAGGGAGAAGTAGCATCTCTTATGTGGGCTGTGTGCTACAATTGTATTTTTTCTTCTCCTTCATAGGCGCTGAATGCCTCCTTCTGGCAGTGATGGCTTTTGACCGCTATGTTGCCATTTGCAACCCTCTGCGCTATTCACTAATTATCCAAAGAAATGTTTGTATCCAACTAGCTATGGCTTGCTGGGGTGGTGGTTTCCTCAACTCTGCAGTTACACACACATTTTGCCTTCCAGTTACCTTTCTGTGGAGACAACAACCTAGATGCTTTCTATTGTGACATTCCACCACTGCTGAAGCTGTCATGTGGAGACATTTCCCTCAATCAAAGGCTCTTGCTATCCATTGGTTTAATCATAGCTTGGACACCCCTGTTCTGTATCCTACTTTCATACACTTACATTATTTCAGCTGTGTTGAAGATACGTTCTGCAGAAGGAAGACAAAAAGCTTTTTCCACCTGCTCTTCCCATCTTATTGTGGTTCTTCTCTATTATGGCAGTAGCATTTTCACTTACCTGAGGCCCACTCCCTCCCATTCATCAGTGAATGGAAAGTTAATCCCACTGTTGTACAGTATCTTGACTCCACTGTTGAATCCTGTCATATATACCTTGCGCAACAAGGATGTGAAGAAAGCTTGGCGAAGCATGATGGGAAAGATTTGAATATTCCTTGCAATGTTCATTTTTGACTGCATCTTAATGTAATCAGGAATAAGTTTTATTTCATACATCCCTAGGATTTATATATTTATATGCTGGTGTTCAGGATCAAGGTCATAATATATTTTGCATTTAAAATAATACTGTAACATGTTTCTTAAAACAAATACAAAATATAGAGTTATCAAAGTCATGTTCATACAATTAGGTTCTAGAACCTTTGTTGTATAGAGATACACTTGCGCCTAAGAAGCAAATGATGGTGATATTTACACTTCAGGGGTATATGACTGATTTTGGTTTGACTGATACTTGGAGAGGTTTGCATCCTGATGAAAGGACTACACATTTGTTTCATCGTTCATCATAGTTGCTTTTGATTAGATTATTTTTTTGTTTGTAAACTATTGTTATGTTACAGAAATGTTTGTAAGATTGAAACTTTGGTAGTTTCAGACTATGCCCCAGTCTGTCTGGAGTTTCAATTTTCAGATTCTCCCGGGGGGAGGGGGTCCTTTGGCACTTAAATGTTTCTCTTCTTAATGATGAGATATTTACAAAACAGATTTGGGCAGAATTAACTGAATATTTTAAAATAAATGAGGTACAGTTGATTCATGTGCCATTGAGTGGGAGGCCAGTAAAGCTTTTATACGGTGCTGAATTATTGCTTATGCTTCCTATAAAAACAAAATTAAAAAATTGCAACAAATGTCACTGAGCGAGAGTTGAAATCTCTGAGTTTGCTTCTCCAATAGCACAACTTTACCAGGAGCTGCAGAATGTTAAATATGAATTGAATAATATCCTTTCACAGCAGGTAGAATTTGCCTTAACCTGTTTTTGACAGGCATACTGAGGAAATGGTGAACATCCTAGAAAGATTTTGGCACATCATCTTAAACAGAAAAAACATCAAAGTGTTATTTCTGCCATTAAAGATGACAGTGATATGATATACACTTTCCCAAAAGATAAGAATTCATATTTTTAAAGTTTTATGCCTATTTGTATAGTATGGGTAAGGAAATATCAGAGCAAGATTTCATAGATTTTCATAGATTTCATAGATCATAGAGTTGGAAGGAGCCTACAAGGCTATCGAGTCCAACCCCCTGCTCAATGCAGGAAACTAGATATGGAAGGTGTGTTTTTCTTTCTTTCTAAACTTAATCTTCCAAGTTTAGATTCCTCACATTGTCAGTTCCTCTTGGCTCCCCTGTGTACTGAGGAAATTATGAAGAAATTTCAAAAATGAATACTGTGTAATCACCTGGTCCAGATGGGTTTCCAGGTAAGTGGTATAAAAGGCTTTCTAGCCTTTTGGTACATAGGGATGTACCGATTCGCCTCGCACGGGCATAGCGGGGCGAAATCGGCCCCACTCACGCCCGTGCGGGGTTCACGCGGCCTTACCTTTTCTCCTGGGTGGCTCACCTCTCCATGGCAAGCCGCCCGCGCCACCCATGCTGGTCCCATTGTGTCACATCTGGCACCAGAAATGATGCAACGGAACCCTGCGCAGGCACGCTGGACCCCCACGCCACGTATTGCGCCTGCGCAGGGTCCCGTCGCGTCACTTCCGGGGCAGGAAGTGCTCCACGCTGCTCTGAAGATCGAGGTGGGGGCCCTGCCGCCACAGAGAGTCGAGGCGGCAGAGAGGCAATCCCCCCCACCGATTCGTAAGCATCACTACTACCAAATCTTCACTGACTTTATAATTATATTTTCAAATCAGGCTTTCTTTTGGAATCTTTAAATCATGCTTATACTACTGTGATTCCTAATCCTGGTAAGGATCATACATATTGTGCTAACTATCTACCTACTTCATTAATTAATGTAGACATTAAAATATTAACAGGAATTTTGGCTGATAGATTGCAACAAGTTATCGCAGTGCTTGTTGGATCTGAACAGGTGGTATTTATTAAAAATGGACAAGGAGCTTAAATTAGTTGTTGATTTGATTGCTTTAGATACTAATAAAACAGACTCAGTGCCATTATTTCTTTGGATGTTGAGAAGGACTTGGACAAAATTCATTGGAAATTTATCTTTGCTATGTTGAGAAATTTTGACTTTTCCACAGAATTTTTTTAATGGGTCAAAATTGTATATTCCACCACACAAGCTAGAGTCAAAACCAATGTGTTTGTTTTTGTTTTTGTCACAGGCTATTTTATACTTGGGAGAGGTACTATACAGGGATGACCACTTTGATATTTGATTTATGTTAGGAACCCTTGATATGTGCTATCAGACAGAATAGTAGTATTCACGGATTTGTAAATGATTTAAATTTATTCTTTATGCTGATGGGATTATTAAAAGGGGAAAGAGAGATTCGGATAAACAGCCTCACAAAGAGATTATTTATGTTTAAGGTTGTTTGTTTGTTTGTTTTGGTTTGTTTTGTTTTTTGAAATGGGAAAGAGGTTTTTCTGTTCTTTTTCTTTTTTAATTACTTCTTGCTTGGTGAAAGTGCTACGGAGACAGATTAGACTGCTGTGGGAAGGTTTCTGTTTATGAGCTGGCTGGTGGAGAGGAATTCACATAAATGAAAGATAAACTAGAGTAAAGCACAGACGGTGACTTCTGGACTGTATTGAATAAGAGGGTTAAAGGTGACAGAATGGTTACACTTGACTCGATTTACAACTTATTTGAACAAATAGCGAAAAAAATTGGAGACAGGATGAATGCTCTTGAAAAAAAGCTTGGATGCGAGGCTTGGAATGAGAGTAGAAATTACCCGAGAAGGTAAATTGGAGAAGCATATTAAGATGGAGGATTTTGGAAACAGGATGGATGCCTTAGAAGAAGATAAAAAATTGGATAACCACTCAAAACAAATATCTGATGAGGGGAAGACACTTTGATTTTGTTAGACTTGAGAGGAAAAGAAGATTATTTTGTCAGAAAGAATATAGTGGATCAAGTTAGCCTGCAATATTTTTTTACTGCAATGGAACTGGAGGACGCTGACACATATGAAGTTTTTCAGCAAGGTTTTTCTACTGTAATGGAGTTGGAGGGAAAGGTTATTGGCAAGAGGAGAGAATGTACCTCTTTTATTTCAAAGCTGAAACAGAAAAAGATTGTTTTTGACAGAGGAAGAGCAAATGGTTGAATGCTGGATCTGGCAGAGATGGCTAAATTTAAAGAAAATATAGTTATGTTTATTGTGTAGTGGATTATTTGAGATTGAGGAAGAATATGTGAAGGAATGTAGATCTGAAACGTGGCTTTTCAGGTGGGAATATGGGGTGGGTTAGGTTTTTTAAGTTTTGTGTGTGTGTGTGTCTCCCCCCCCCCCTTGTATTTTATTGCATTGTACATCGCTCAGAGTGGCCAGATGTCTGGCCAGATGGGCGATTCATAAATTTAATAAATAAAAATAAAATAGAAGGGACCTAATAAATTGGGATATGATGTATTAATGAAATAATGGTAAATTATGTGGCTAAAAGCACTGAAATTTACATTATATTTTTACTTTTAAAGAGAATATTCCTAAAATGAAGTATGATTGATATATGAATATTTTATATTATGTTGGGATGTGTAACAAAGCCAGGAAGGATGGATAAGCATTGGGGGTGGTGAATGCTGGAAATAATAATAATAATAATAATAATAATAATAATAATAATAATAATAATAGAAATCAGAATCTTTTCCTTGTGGGATTAATGGATAATTAGTTGGAAAGAAGCCATGGAATTGTATTAATAAATTTGAGTGAAATGCATATTATTGTCTACAACAGAAGAACAGTTAGTAAAGATGTTGGATAAACTTTTGTCAATATTTAGAGAATAGTTAATATTTATGTTTAGGGTTGAATAGAAACCTCTAATAGTCTTTCTGTAGAAATATTAAAAAATGATTTGTGTTTTTTGTGGGTTTGATGAACAAGAAGAAAATTCTGGTATAATGGAAAAAAGAGACATTTATTTGTAATTATAGGGTAAAAGAAATTATTGTTACTTATACTCGCCGTGGAGAAAATTGGAAGTCCATTTTAGTTTTGTTTTGTTGTATGTTTTTTTCCTTTTCTTTTTTTTAGTGTCTGTGTTTTCTTTTACTTTCAATAAAATTAAAAATTAAAAAAAAGAAGTCATGTCTAATCCATTATCTGTGCTGGACTCAAAATAAGTTTTGCACCCCACCTCTGTCTCTTCTCTGCCCTTTCTGTCAGTCCCCCACCTTCTTCCAAGCAGAAATAACTTTACCATGGGGAAGACGTAAAGGGTAACTGTAATCCACCAATAGAAATTAAATAAATGAATAAATGAATGAATAAATAAATAAATAAATGGCACTGGAGGGTTCAGTTAATTTTTACACAGGTGTAAGTGTTCAATTAATTTTCATACATTCTTAATAAAAGGCAACATGGCCAGATAGGGACCTCTGACAGGAAGGGGGATGGAATATCCATGATCAGAACTCCTCCTCCATGGTAGTAGCTCTGTCTACAGCCACAGAGGATATCTGCAGCATCTATAGCTCCCCTGATATTATCTGGGACCCACAGGATTGCTGTCTAAACCTGTCATCTGAATACCATTAAGTAAGGAGACAGGCAAGATTTCTTTGGAATCAAGCACCACAATTTAGTTGTCACTAGTGAAAATGCTCTTTTGCTTAGCAAACCAATGAGCATCAGAAGGAGGGATATGAAGCAGGGTCACAGAAGGTGTTCCAAGTACCGGTAAGTAGATCGGTTCATATGGGATAATCAAAATTGGGTGACTGGTTTCTCTTTAGATCATATAAATCTTTCGCCTTTTACCATCCCATTTCTGCATCAGTTGGTGATTTTTTTGGTTAAAAGTCCTCACAAAAAATTGTACACACTTTTGTACAAAATGGAGAAGAACAAAATGCAAATCCTCAAAGGAGCTTTCTGAAGTTATTCACCTTATTCCTAGATTTCAACAGCTTGACTCTCCATTAATTCCCCAAAGAAAGTGATGGCTTGATCCCCAAGCAATGTATTAAAATGATGTGCTTCTGAATCAATCATCCCTGTCTCAATTTCTTTTCAGGAATTGCTCTCTTATCCCTTCAGGCCATGTGTGTTAATTCGATCATTGCAAGACTTCATCCGCTGCCCATTCATGCTTTCCAGCTTTCAATCACTCACCATTCAAGCCTTCATTTGCATCCTCAGCACCAGTCCAGTCAGAGGCTAAGGCTGCTCATTTCTCATGATCCCAAGCTTACCCAAGCTCCTGTTGGGGCCTACTGTGGTCTTCCTTGTGAGCTATAGTCACAACCAGATAATTATGCCCATATCTCCTCATAACACACCTGGCCTGGGAGTGAGCCCTGATTGACTTCAGCTGCTGCTGCTGCTGCTGCTGCTGCTGAAGATGCCCAGAGACCATCAGGGTGGAGTCTTGTTTAAGTTTTGTGGCTGGGACAACCTTTAGCTTTAGATGTGATGTATTATTTCCCCTGCTGTTTTATTTTGTGTGTCTCTCTCTTCTGTTAGGCCTTAATATGAATTATTATTGTATTGTTTAATCTTAGTGTATATTTATCGCAACATCTTTAGCCTATTTCTAGGATTATTTAAATTTTGTTATGACATGTAATTGTTAATCAATTAACTGGAAATACAGCTGTATTCCATTATATAATTTTTTTCTGATGTTGTTGCCTGTAAGCTTTTTAGGCATGGTTTTACTATGGAAAAGTGGCATACAAATACACTGATGACAATGCAGATTTTGAAGGTGATGATTATGAGGAAGAGGAAGAGGAAGAAGAAAAATGGCCTTCAGCCTGGGTTGCTGGCACCTATTCATGCAATATTAGCATGCCAGTAAAGAAATGGCCAGGGACATGGATCCCTGATGCATGTGAAGTGATCTATAAGAACAGTACATGGATATTCTACCCCCTGTCAGATATGGCTGCCCTAGAGCATGTGCAGAGATGACAAGGAGACTCAGATGTTCTTCAGCAAAGTCCTTTACTGAGGCTTTTAAGCATAGCAGAAATATTTACAGAACAGTTGCATAGAGTCCCCATGCAACAGGCACAGTCTTCCAGAAAGTAACACAGACAGAGAGCTGAGAGCTGAACACTGGCTGCTGACCAGTGACCCACAGACCACCAGAATAATAACACAGCTCACAGATAAGCGGCTCCCTGCCTAGGAATTTGTCCTTGAGCTAATTAGCCTTGTACACTCACAGGTGCACAGCGCCAGGCTAACTTCTCAACTCTTTCTGCCACAAGGACAGCTTAACACTTTCAGTCCTTGACACCCCTCCTTTTCCGTAGTGGGCAGAAAGAAATCATACAATATACAGACATTACAATATTTACATGTTACAGAACACCATACCAAGTTTTGAACATAACTCTTGGAACTTTGGCCCAGGAAGAGCTTTTGTAAAAAGATCTGCAAGATTATGTTCTGACTGGCAATAGGTTAATTTAATGACTCCTGTTTGAACATGATCACGGACATTAAAGTACTTTATAGCCACATGCTTTGTGAGAGTTTTCAGGCTTTCTGTCATTGCCATTGCAATACAGGATTGACTGTCACAATTCACTAGTATTGGCAATTTTGCCTGAATTCCTAAATCCTTCAGGAGTTGAATGAACCAAGTTACCTCTCCACACGCCAGTGAAACTGAGGCAAGCTCTGCTTCACAACTAGATGTGGCTACACTAGACTGCTTCTTTGATTTCCAACCTAGCAGAGAATCACCATACTTTATTGCCATTCCACTCACAGATTTTCTTGTTTGTACACAATTCGCTCAGTCTGCATCCACCCACAGCTGTAACATTTGAGATCCAGTGGCAGGCAGTCTCAAGCACAAGTTGAGAGTACCAGTACCCTTTAAATACTTCAACACTCTCTTTACAGCATTCCAGGCTGGTACAGTGGGTTGTGACACAAACCTGCTCAAAATACCCACACTTGATGCCAGATCAGGTCTGGACCATTGTGAAATGTAAAGTAAACTACCTATCAATGACTGATATATTTCTTTATCTTGAAACTCCCCTCCTGTGTTAGCAGACTTGAGAAAATCAGTTGTCATGGGGGTCTGTGCAGGTTTACAATCTTACATCCCATAACGCTCCAACATTTGCAATATTTTTTGTCTCTGACTTAGTAGAACATCACCATTTGCCTTTCTGTGAATCTGCACACCTAAATAATGAGATACTTCTCCAAGAGATTTCACCTGAAATTTCTGGCTGAGGTGTTCAGCAAATTGTTGGATCTGACCTGTGGAACTCCCTGCACAAAGAATATCATCCACAAAAGCAAGCACTATCATGAATTGATCACCAGTCCCCTTTGTATATAAACATGGGTCAGCAATGCTGCACTTGAAGTTAAACAAAACTAACCAATCATTCAGGCAAGAATTCCAGGCACGAGCAGCTTGCTTCAACCCATAAACTGCCTTGTGCAGCTTCCATGCCACCCCAGCCCCCTCTTCAAAACCAGGAGCTGGGCGCATGATGATTTCCTCGTTAAGCTCAGCATTAAGATATGCTGTAGTGATGTCAAAATGATGAACTAACAAACCCTTCATTGCAGCTATAGAGAGAACCAATCTCATGCTTTCACTCTTAGCAGTGGGTGCAAAAACGTCATCATAGTTAGTACTTTTCACTTGTGAATAACCCTGTGCCACGAGCCTTGCTTTGAAACTTTGTTCTCCTTTCAAAGACACTTTTCTTTTGTATACCCAACACTTTTGCCCCGGGTGGTATTATAATGGGTGTGTAAACTTTATTGTGCTGGAATGAGGCCAGCTCAGCCTCTATGGCTTCCATCCACTTCTGTCTTTCCTCATTAGGCATTTGTTTAACTTGTTCAAAACTCTCTGGTTCTGAAAAAACCACATTACATACCCTAGCCCCAGTTATTACAAAACGCTCTGGTGGAATTCCCTTATTGCTTCTTTGGGATCTACGAGGAACAGACATATCTGCATCACTTTCCTTTTCTTGGCTCTCTCCCTCCCCCTCCTCCTTTAAATCTGCCTGTGGAGAGTTGTGGAGAATCTTGTGAGCCTTCCCGTTCTTCCCTTTCCTGCTCTAAAGCAGGCTGAGTTGAACTTAGAGGTAATAAAACACCAGGATTTGCATGAACTCTGTTCCACCCCTCCTCAGCAAAGTCTGCATTCTGAGAAACTATCACACGTCCTTGGCCACAGAAAAAACGCCAGGATCTGCCTGTACCAGAATAGCCGACAAAATGAAGCCACTGGCTTTTCAGCTCACCCTTCCTCCTTTGAGCTTTAGGGATGTGTACATATGCAAAGCTTCCCCACACCCTGAGATGTCCCAAATTTGGAGGGTGTCCAAATAACCTTGTGTATGGCACATCATTGATTGCTGCAGACCAGGTTCTATTACATAAATAGTTTGCAGTTAGAAAACTTTCACCCCAGAACCTAGACTCATGCTCCAAACCAGCATCTGCAAGAAGGCAATCTTTTATTTGTTGAATTTCACCTAATCTTCTTTCTGCACTCCCATCAGTCAATTTGTGTACAATGCCCTTAGACTCCAGAAACCGTTTAAATTCCTGACTCATGAACTCGCCTCCGCGGTCTGACTGTAATTGCACCACCTGCCACTGGAAGCATCGTTCAGCATACGCTACCCAGTCCCTAAAGATAGAAAAAACTTCAGCTTTTTGTTTTAATAAATAAACCCAAGAAAATTTTGTTTTATCATCTAAAATAAGAAATGCATACCGGGCACCACCTTCACTGGCAGAGAAAGGTCCACACACATCAGCATGGACTAATTCAAAAATTTCCTTAGTTTGCCTGTCAGATTTTCTCCTGATAGGCTGGATGCGTGACTTAGCAGCTTTACAGACTGCGCAATCAAGATACCTTTTGCAACCTTTTAAAGACACTCCTGTACACACACTTGGCATTTTTTGAATTACTTTGAAGTTTGAGTGCCCCATCCTTCTGTGTAAAAGATGCACACAATGGCCATGTAAAGGATTATTGTTTACCCCTGTTTGAGCAGTGACGCTCTCATTCACAGTGTCCTGCGCATTTAGCACATACAGCCCATTAGATAGCTGCCCTTTGGCAATGACTTTACCACCTTTTAACACATTGCAGCCCTCCTGTGTAAAACAAGCATCAAAACCATTCCCCACAAGACATGAAACAGACAGAAGAGAATAGTCAGGAGAAGGAACACACAGGACTTTCTGCAGTGTGACTCCCAAACAGGTCACCTGACAGCTTCCCTCCCCAACAATCGGGGCTTGATGCCCATCGGCTAACGTTATGGTTTTACAGCCCTTTTCTGCGGAAGCTGTATCAAAGGTTGTAAATGCCTCAGGAGTGTTTGATATAGTGCACGAACTGCCACTATCCAAAATCCAAGTTTCAGAACCAAGGCTTTCGCCCTGTCCAACAGCTGCTGAAACAAAATGAGTGGGAATTTTCTGCCGCCTTTTGTTTTGTTGCTTTGAAGCTACATCTCCTTGTAGTTTCACATAACAATTTTGGCGAATGTGACCTGCCTTCCCACAACGATAACACTTCCTCACGGCCATGGCATGTTCCCACGCATTCTTTGGCATTTTCCAGCATACTGACATGAAGTAATTGATTGTCTTCCAAAGCCAACACAAAAAGAGCATGTGCTTTATCCAAAAGCCTTTGATCCGCTGCAGTAGGAACAGCAGGAGGATTGTCAATAGCAAGCTGCCACATTTCCTCCTTCTTCAGCAGCATCTTCATCTTGAACTGCCAAGATAAATAATTACGGTCATTCAACCACTCCATAAACATACCAGCCTCTTGAGGTGCCGCCATTGTCACGAAATCTGATTCCTGCCTGGGTTGAGGCAGAGAAGGCTGTGCAGGCGGCTGTGCTGGGGGCTTACTTTCTTCAGAACTTTCCTCTTCAGATTCACCCCCAACTGCACCGAGGTCCTCAGGCTGTGACTCCTCCAGCTCTACGCTCTCAGTATCCAGCTGCCATGAATCATCACGCTCCAACTTGTGAGCCAGCTTTCCAGGAACAACGGAGAGCAGTCGCCAGGGCACCACTCAGCATAGATGCTTGGCTGCGACTCAGCTCCTCTCTCTGCACCCCAACTGGCTCCACAAGACTCCAGCAACACAGCAAAGTTGGCAGCCCTCAGTACACGCTCAGGAATAGCTCCAGAAGTCCCCAAAACGTCCTGGGCCCATAACCTGTCAGATATGGCTGCCCTAGAGCATGTGCAGAGATGACAAGGAGACTCAGATGTTCTTCAGCAAAGTCCTTTACTGAGGCTTTTAAGCATAGCAGAAATATTTACAGAACAGTTGCATAGAGCCCCATGCAACAGGCAGAGTCTTCCACAAAGTAACACAGACAGAGAGCTGAGAGCTGAACACTGGCTGCTGACCAGTGACCCACAGACCACCAGAAGAATAACGCAGCTCACAGATAAGCGGTTCCCTGCCTAGGAATTTGTCCTTGAGCTAATTAGCCTTGTACACTCACAGGTGCACAGCGCCAGGCTAACTTCTCAACTCTTTCGGCCACAAGGACAACTTAACACTTTCAGTCCTTGACACCCCTCCCCAATGACCAGCATCACGGTTGAACCAGGCCTATGTTTCAATAGATAAGGCAATTAAAATGTATAACCTACACATGCTTTGGAAGCAATTCTGTTTGAAGGTAGGTGGGTAGATGTACATGCACAGACAAAATTCAGAAACTGGACAGAATTTCTAAGAACCAGCTGGGAAGGATGGAAATAAGGAGGCCTGAGAGCAGCGGGAAAGCAAAGAGGTTATTCTTGCTGGCAGTCTCTGTTCTCTGCACCATCACCACTTTCTTCAAAGTAGTGCTTTATGTGCCAGTACTCAAAACTACCAGGAAGCCATACAATTTTGAGTTGGGAGTCATTTTTATAGTGAATCACTGCTGCCTTCAGTTAGAGAGCTGGTGAGGTCCCACACCCATACACACAGTTAAGCAGAGAAGAAACCTGCATCCTGCACCCTTCAACTAATCAGGGTGCAGGAAAATTTATGTGGCAGTGGCTACTGGGCACCTCACATTTTACACCCCTGAACAATCCATAGCCCATTCATATTCACCTGGAACTGGACAGAACAGGGAGAACATGATGTAGGGATGTCATTTCTCCCCCATGTATTCTTTGTTTTTGGAATTGTGACATTCTGTTGGGAAGAAGTCCCAAGAAGTCCCCATGGGGGTGGCAGCAGCATACATAAGGATATAGAGTGCCACAACTAGTACACAGCATACAATGAATGGTACCAGCATGAAGATTCATATTTCTGTCTCAGGTAAGGAAGGGGCAATTCTATGGATTGGTGAATATGGTTCAGCTAGAGATGGGTAATGATTACATTCCACTGAGGGTTATTTTTGGATGTAACCAATTTGTACCTCCTGAGCCTTTTAGCAAGCTGAGAAAGATTTTGCATTACAAGATCTACATTTTTGTGAGCTTTGCAATGCAGCTCATCTCAGGAAAAATGTGCACAAAAATGCACATATTAAGGAAAAAGTCTGTACAAAATACATATATTTGAGGAAAGTGTGTACAAAACTGCATTACAGCAATGTAAAGTACTTGGGGGAGATACACATTTTAAATGTGCACAAAAATATGCACATTAGGAAAAATGAGCATTAAAAAGTACAAATTTCCATACAGAGCTTATATGGAAATGGAATGGAATGAACTTGACCTTAAAAACCCCAGAATCTCAAGACTGACAGATCTGAGCATCCCTAGATTCAATATCCTGCAATATTTGCTCCTATAAGAAATTGCTCATTAGGAATATTAGTCAAACACATCTGATCTGCCTATTGGGTAAGAATATAAGAAGAGCCATGCAAGATCAGACCAAGGGTCCATCTAGTCCAGCTTTCTGTTTACACAGTGACCAACCAGCTGCCCATGGGAAACCCATAAACAGGACATGAGTGCAACAGCACCCTTCCACCCATGTTCCCCAGCAACTTGTTTGCATAGGCATGCTGCCTCTGAGTCTGGATGGAGCATATAGTGATCAAGACTATTACCCATTGATCACCTTATCCTCCATGAATTTGTCTAATCACCTTTCAAAGCCATCCAAATTGTGGTCATCACTACATCTTGTGGTAGCATACTGCATAGTTTAACTGTGCACTGGGTGAAAAAGTACTTCCTTTTATCTGTTCCAAATGTTCCACTGATCAGTTTCATGGGATGGTACCCCAGGTTCTAATATTATGAGGGAGAAAAATGTACACTGTATCATGTCTCCCATTACTTGCCTTTTTTTTCCAGGCTGAACAGCCCCAGACATTGTAACTTTTCCTGATAAGGGAGTTGCTCCAGCACCTTTGTTGTACTTTTTCCAACTCTAAAATAATATTTTTAAGTATGCTGTCCAGAACTTTAAACAGTACTCCAAGTATGTTCACACAGAGACACCTAGTATCACAGACAGATAACAATCTGGTTTCTTGATATTCATCATATTTTAAAATTTGTACAAGAGTTAACATATGCTATTTTCACAAACTACTTCTAACTGGTTATTAATGGTATTTATGTTATCTTGTCTGATACATTCTATTTATACCTTCAAGATAATGTTGCTGTCATATATATACCTTAAACTAATTACTTCAATATTAGGTCAGGTGTTATAATGATGTTGTATGTTATTATATTTAGGAAATATATTTGAACTAAGTACAGTATGTATGATACCACATTGGTTTGGGGGATGTGATTATATGTTGTTCGACATGGATATGGTTATGTGATGTTTGTTTACACTGTATGATTTAAATATTAAAAATAAAATTTAAAAATGTATACTAGAAATTAAAGCAAGAACAACATTACTTAGTTTAAACACTTTTGGGGGGGGCAGTAATACTATCATCTTTGTGGTTGAGACATGGATTTGCAAAACCAGACTGAGCTGACAGAGTTCATTCTTCTGGGCTTTTCAGCTCTGGAGGACATCCATAATTTACTCCTTGGAGGGTTCTTGATAATCTATTCATTCACTTTGCTGTGGAATACTTTCATCATCATCATAGCCATACTGGACAAGAGGCTCAGAACCCCCATGTATTTCTTCCTTGGCAACCTCTCTTTTCTTGATATCTGCTACACTACCACCACGATCCCCCAGATGCTGCATCATCTTCTCTCAGAACAGAGCAATATTTCCTATATGGGCTGTGTGTTCCAGCTATATTTGTTCTTCTCTTTTTTGGGCACAGAATGCCTCCTTCTGGCAGTGATGGCATTTGACCGCTTTGTTGCCATTTGCAACCCTCTGCGCTACACACTCATTATCAGCAAAAATACTTGCCTCCAACTAGCCACAACATGCTGGGCTGGTGGTTTCCTCAACTCTGTCATACACACAGTTTATGCATTCCGGCTACCTTTCTGTGGAGACAACAGAATTGATGCCTTCTTCTGTGACATTCCACCATTGTTGAAGCTGTCATGTGGGGACATCTCCCTCAACCAAATGCTCCTGCTTTATATTGGCTTACTCATGGCTTGGACACCGTTTTTAAGCATCCTTCTTTCATACACTTACATCATTTCTACTCTCTTAAAGATACGTTCTTCAGAAGGGAGACAAAAGGCATTCTCCACTTGCTCTTCCCATCTCACTGTGGTTCTTCTATACTATGGTAGTGCCATTTTTAACTACTTAAGACCTGTTTCTACTAATTCATCAATTAATGCAAGGCTGATCCCATTGATGTATAGTATCTTGACCCCACTTTTAAATCCTATTATATATACCTTGCGCAACAAGGATGTAAAGGAAGCTTGGCAAAGCTTAATGGGAAAAATTATAAACTTTGTAATTAATGTCTCAGTTCTTCTTATATGACACCTTTTATTCTACGACTTGCTCATATAATCATGTTCTTCACCTGAAGATGAGTCTCCAAGATTAAGTGATAATCTGAATGTGTTAATGACCTAGCTCTAATCTAACACCACAGAGAGAACTTCTAAATCACCCAGCTTCACCTCAAATACAATAGTTTTCAATGCAACCAGTTCTTATATTTGGCTGCCTATTATCAAGTTTTAAGTAACACAGTAATCATAGTTTTAAGTGATAAGTGTATATACATGGATGAATCAGTTCTCATTGATCCAAGTGAAGTTTCATTTATTTCATTTACAGTATTGCCTTCCTTATTTCTTTCCTTCTTGACACACTCAGGCTGGAGAGTATGGTCCTGTATAGCATTTAAAGAAATAAAATATAGGGTTGAATCCAATGTTTGTCTAACAGAAGCAGGGATGTTACCAAGGGTAGGAATGCTTGGGCACCACCTGTCGAGGGCCCATATTCCAGCAGGGGCCTCTGACAAGAAGCCCCTGGACTTGCTTTTCCTCTTCTCCATTGCAACCTGCTTGTTCACCTGTCACACAATATTTTTCAATGCTGACAGTTTCACATTACTATTCCTATAATCAATTGTTCAGGTATTATTATTATTATTATTATTATTATTATTATTATTATTATTATTATTTTAAATGAGAATGTACAGCTAATGTGCATGAATGCATGAAGACCCATTTTGTTATAATCTAATTTATTCCATACATTTTGAAAGTTGGCTTCTTTTTGTTTCCATCTTAGCATCTTCAAGGCACAGATAATAAATCATACTTGTCATCAAAAGAAACAAGATATAATTAAGTTGTTAATTTAAATAGTTGACTTCAACTGAAAACCTTGAATTGTTGGATACTTCAGGGGAGGTCTCTTTACTGGGTCCATTTCATTTTAATGAGTGCATACTCTGTAGGCTTATAATGTCTTATAATGCCCTGCCAAAGCTTTTTTCTGTCTAAACATGTATATGAATGTGCCTAAGGAAACATTACCCTAGGAAATATTAACCAACTATCCCAAGTGATTAGCAAGCAATGAAGTAAACAAAAGACAGAAACTTCAGCAACTCTTTACAATATAGTTTTCAGTTTCCTTCAAAATAGAAATATGTGGTAATCTGAAGGCTAAATAAACCCTATTATATTAAGGAATGTACACCCTGTGTCAGAAAATGTAGAGCTTTTTAAAATCTAAAATGTTCCATTTAAATGGCAAATTTTCATCTGTAAATTTGGAACAATAGTATTAAATCCATCTGTTACAGACAAACTTTGGAAATTGTGTGGATTTTGTTTGTTTGCTTGCTTGTTTTGGGGTGGGTGTTGGGTGGCTATTCTGCCATTCTTATGTGCCATTTATTGAAAATATAGTTTTGAGGGTCCGGGGGAGCTTTTGAAAATGCAGAGCTGAAACAGGCAGACAAATATTCCCACCATTGATGGCCATCTCGCCAGAATGATAAATAGATTTTAGATCCCCTGTCTCAATTTCAAATTTGCATTTGCTGCTATGATTTGATAAGAATGATGACACAGAATGCATTGCACAGATACTTCTAGTTGAGATCCTAATGGCATCATTGCTCTGCCTCATTCACAGAAGTTTTTTTTTGTGGGGTACATCCAGATGACATCATCTGCTCATGCCCCTCCCATGTTTTCTTACTACTTCTGCCTTTTTCCTCATTTAAGGAGGAAAAGACGGCACAGCTGTAGAATGTCTTCTGATTGCTAGTGCTAGGAGCTCCCCATCTGGAAGCACCCTTAACATCACCAGGCACACACAGTGCCCTCCCCATAAAGCCCCATCAATACTCCAGTTCAGAGATCACACTAGTGTTCTTAGAGATGAATGAGAAATTTGTTCTAGTTCATTTTTGATCAGGATTTATGCAGTTCACAACTTCCTGACTGAACATGGACTCAGGTGAAATCTGTAGTTGACATCCATACATTTCTGAGCTTGTAATGTCATTTGTGGACCAAATAAAATACATTCGGCAGCATGCATGCATTCTAAAAATGTGCATTAAAAATGTGTACTTTTGAAAAATACACACAAATATGCTCTAATCAATGGGAGAAGAATGCATGCCTTTCAAAGATGCACACGGCTGATGCATACAGCTGGAAAAAATATGCACAGAAATACACACAGATTTTCATGTGGAAAACAAACAAAATTCACAATCTCAGACGGACTGGATGAAGGCGCGTGAGTGATAGCAGAGCTCCGCGTGTGCTGGATGGGAGAATTAAAATCCTGTCTGTGCATAGAGGCCCATTATTCTACACACAGATCTCCAGATCTCACCCCCCTCTGTGCAGCGTTCCAGCGGGTCTGTTTGCAGCTGCCAGCCAGCTTGCCTGTAATCCGACTCCAGCTTGTAGCTTCCCCGGTTTGCAGATTAATCCAAGTAGCAAGGAAACACTCTGTAACTCCACAGGTCTATTTCTACCTGTTTATTTACTTAGCAAGTAATATTCTACAGAGTATACATTTCCTAGTTACAGTCCATGTGCAGAGTACAATGCATAGCAAGCATTAATTCCAATGGAGTAGGTTTGAGCTTCACTCCACCTCAGCAAAGACGTTACATTGTTGCAAAGCCCAGCAAGCAATAGTCAGAAGAGAGAAGAATCCTGCTCTTCTCTAAAATGGCTTCAGACAGAAAAACAAGATAGCACATCATTCAGAACATACAAACCATGTGACTAGCTCATAATGATCCTAGGATCTAGCTTTCCCATGAGAAAGAACACGGGAAAGTAGAAAGACACAACATACTTGTTTACCGCCATTCTGTTCCTCTCCAAGTGTAAACAGTGTGCTGCAGCTGGTGATTGTGATACACATCACAACACTGGAGAGTCAGAATGAGCTTCAGGATGGAATTCAGAGAACTTTGTCTAGCTCGAGTTTTGCTGATTTGCACATCCCTATCTCTGATATGTACCACCAGCATTACTCCGTTGCAAGCGTCTGATATACAGACAAGTTAAAACCGTAGCCATACCTTCTCCATGCATGCAAGGTGCAGAACCTAATGTAACACTTCCACCCCCACTGATTCTCTTCTGCCCCACCAATTCTGTTCTACAACCAGTCCCCATCGCTTGTGCACCAGTGCCTTAGCACTTCCGGGGCAACCCAAAATGAACTCCAGAATGTAATTTCATTTCTGTACTTCTTTGGAATGATAAGCCCATTATTATCTTTTTCTTCATCTGTTGCAGATGGCATATAATATATATGTACACTATATATTCATTTGAATTAAAGGTTTTTATCTTTTGATTATTTATTGGTGTGTACATTTATGCACTTTTGCTTTTGTACAATATCATTAGTCCCATGGTCCATCGATTTGTTTTGTTTGTTCCTGAAAGCAAATGAAAAGTACCACACAGATTCCAACTTCACCGCACACCATTTCTTGTTCATAGACTTTAGTGTAAAAAACTGAAATGCCATTTTTTGATCATCTTCATTTGTGAACCCGATGCCAGTGTGCAACTTGCTCAATTGGGAAACCTGTACATTTAGATGGATGAAATGACTGCTGATGAATATAAAATCCACCCAATTTTTGCAGAGCCCTCCTATTTGAAATGTTTGTCCACCTCGTGTAAACAAAGCAAATTATGTAGCACCATGGACAGAGTAATGTATGCAAGCAAGTAAGGACATAAAAGAGCCCTGTTGGATCAGACCAAAGACCTGTCTAGGCCAGAATCCTTGTTCCCACAGAAACAGACAGGTGTCTATGTGAACCTACAAGGAGGTCATGAGAGCAATATCCCTCTCCCACTGCTGCTCCCCAGTGGCTGGCATTCAGAGGCAAGCTGCTTCTGATCCCAAAGGTTACTTACAGCCCTTGCTAGCCTTAAATCACAATTACTAGTGATACCACTAGTAGCCATTGATAGCCTTGTGGCTACCATGACTAGCAGCCATCAATAACCTTATATTCCAAGTGATACCACTTTATTTCTATCTAATACTACCAGTGACTGAGGTTAATTAAGTTGAGGCTCCCAATGTAATGGCTGCACTTTTAGGATTGTTGTTATTATTTTTAATTTGCCAATACAGAATGTGCCAAAATCTAGAAGGCCACCCAGTTAGTCTCATATCTCCTTAGGTGCTTAAGTATCTTCTGATTAACCCCAAACTTGGAGGTACTACAGAAACATTTTTTATGTGGGTGGGATGAGCAAGGTTTATAAGCCTTCTCTTGAATATATTTAAAATAAAAATGCAACAAATATTCAAAGCACTGTGCTTTGGGGGTACTTGTTATGGTCATGAAACTAGAACAGAAAAATGCAGGGTCCCCTCTAATTCAGATCAATGAGTCCATCTAGTCCAGCATCCTGTTTCTCACAGTGCCCAACCAGGAGTCTCTGGGAAGCTCACAACCAGCGCATGAGGCTTTTACTGTGCAATTACTGTGCCTCATTCACACATAGCTTTATGGGGACTCCAGAGCCAGATGACATCATCTTTCATTTGTAAGCTAAGAAATTTGTATGAAAAAAATTGTTTCAGTCTATTTTTGACCAGAATTTACCCAGTTTCCACTTCCTGGAACCAAATACAGATCTGAATGCAATCTATGGTTGAAGTCCATAAATTTCCAAGCTTGTGATGGAACTCACACAACAAAAATACATTAAAAATGTGTACATTTGGGGGGAAATATGCATGAAAAATGCATATTTTTGAAAAATATGCACAAACACACTTTAATCAATGGGGAAAATGCATACATTTAAAATGTACACAATTCATGTATGCATTTGGGAGAGTGGAGTGTTGTTTACAAAATATGCACAAATATGTGAAAAGGAAAAAGAAACATATAGCTCATAACCTGACACAGACCTGAGTCAGAATAAGCTCTAAAATGGAATTTGGAGAACCTCCTCGATGAGCTCGTGCTGACTCGCACATCCCTATTAAGCCTTCCATGTTTTCCCAGCAATTCTTTCATCTTTTTTCTTGTCAAAGAAAATCAGTTAATGAAAGAAAGATGGGATAGCTGCACAATGCTTTTGACTTTTGTTTGATAGCACAAGGAGCTTTCGGTCCAGAGGCACCCCTGGCTCCCAGTGGCATATGCAAGAGTTACTGGACGGCAGGAGGCTATTTACAAACCTCCCCCCTATCCTCGGATCTTCTACCGTCCACTCTGATACTGAATTTCAGGCCCAGGGCTAGGGATGTGTGACACCGGGAATTCTGTTTCATTTAAACCTGATGGGATTCCTGTCAGGGTCCGGGTCATGGGCAGCGAGGGTTCAGGGCTGGAACGCCAGGGCCAGGAAAGATGGAGATGGATATAGACAACAGGGCCAAGGTCCAACATGGGTTCCAGGTGACAGAGTCCAAAGAGGGACCAGAGGCAGAGGGCAAGCCCAGGCAATAGACGCAAGGTCAAGCAGAGTCCAAGCATGGGTCAAGGCAAACAGCAGGGTCAGGAATGGGCAGGGTCCAGGGAAGAGGCAGGAACAGGCACCAAGATGTACCAGGCTGAGCAGGGCCAGAGGCAGGAGCATTAGTCAGGGATGAGCAGGAGGTCAGGCACGGCACGGCACGGCACGGCACGGCACGGCACGGCACGGCACGGCACGGCACGGCAAGGCAAGGCAAGGCAAGGCAAGGCAAGGCAAGGCAAGGCAAGGCAAGGCAAGGCAAGGCAAGGCAAGGCAAGGCAAGGGTCAGTATAGCAGGAGATCAGGAACAGGCTGCAGCTAGCACAAGAGACCATGTTGCTGCGGCAAAGGCTGAAGGTGAAATGCAGCTCCTATATAGGCCTTCCCTGGCAGCTCCCACCTGGTCCGCATTAGCCCACTTGGGAAGTGCCTGCTGGTCTGGGCCTGAACTCTGCAAGGGTTTACTAGCCAGGCCTCTCACCCTGCGAAGCCCTGCAGATGGTTACACATAAAGCTGCCACCAGATGGCGCTGCAGGACAGGTGCTTCAGGACAGACCCTGACAATTCCACAGTCTTTCCATTCCAGTAAGTGGAGATGGACTGTAGTAGCCGATTCCCCCCCCCCCCATTCTGGAAATGTTTTGCACATTTGAAGGAGGGGAGTGTTCGCAATTTGTGCAAATGGTAATTTGCACAGACTGAATTTTTGAGGGGAGGATCTTGAAATTTGTACAAATGGGGTAATCATTTAAAAAAAAAATAGTGGTCTTGCACAAAATGGTGATCTTCTCTACTACTTTGTTTAGATCAGCAGAGCCATATTCAAGAACTTGTCAGTTCCTCCTGAACTTGTCAATTAGAGGATGAAATTGAGAAGTTCTTTGACAAGTATGGAATATGGCTCTGCTGGGCTACATGAAAGTGTGCAGAGAGAATGAAACAGACAAGGATATTTACAAGAGGGGATTATGCCTCTGCGGGGCTACATAGCGGAGTGGACAGGCAGACTTGCGATTGTGCACACATGTGTAAGATGGCACACTTGTGCACACACACACACACACACACACACACATGCAACACCATTTGTGCAAATTTTAAGAACCCCCCCTCCAAATTAAATTTGTGCAAATTGCCACCATTAAAAACAACAACAACCTGGAATCCATGTATTATATTGACTTGCTACACAGTCAATGTCCATGGGGGTAAAATGGAATGAAATCCACCAGGGCTGAACCAGAAAAATCCATGGATATTTCACTCCTAAAATGGAGTTCTCATACATCCCTATCAGCACAGCAGGTCTCAGAGGAAACGACCCTGGCCTGGAAATGTCTGCAAAGCAGCCAGATGTTAAATCCCCTCACAGGGTGGGGCATCCTCAACTGAGGCTGCCACTGCTGCTGTCTCTCCCAGCATCTGGATCTTGGCAGCAGATTCTGGCACACCTTGAGCATACCAGAAGTTCAAGTTAATTGCACCTCCATGCTGCCTATTAACAAAGATGAAAGGCGCTCAAGGGATCTACCTTGTTTTGCTTCAAGGAATATAAGGGTTTGTCCATACTAGATTAGATCATATGTATATTTCAATCAAATATGCCACTATGTAGAGTATTTTGATACCAGATTCTGGTGAAGCTGCTGGAACATCCTATCATACCAGGAGTATGTACAATTATTGCTGCCATTTCTGCACAAACGTATAAGAGATCTATCCCATATGAAACAAATATCAGTAGGTACATTACTGATGATAGGTTTGCATGGTTAAAGTGCAAGTTATTCCTGCCATACCTATATGTGCATTTATGATGGGGTAATTTCCCAAAAGCAAGAATTATGGCTCTTTTTCAATAGGGTCAGTATCACTACATGCATAAAGAGAAAGAGCTAGGAATTACCTTTTTTGAGTCCTTGATTTTAGAAGCTCTTCTCCTGTTTTATTGTAATGTTTGTATTTGAACTGCTTTGTTTTCCATTTTTTGAAATTGTTGTATTTTATTCTTTTTTCTGTTTTATTGTAAATTGCCTTGAGCACTTGTTGAGTGGAGGGACAATTGGAAAAAAAACATTGCATGAATAAATAAAGGTAAGACATCTAAGGAAAAAAACTAGAAAATACTGTAGACTTTGCAAGTATGGGAAATTCTGTCCCTTAAGGTTACCTGTTGTGTCCAGTGAAATAGATGTAATGAAACAAAAATAGATAACTCTACAATGGTGTGTGTGTGTTATTCCTCATAATTTTTACTTAGTTAACAATGGATTTTCAAAGCTTAGACTGATGGATTTAATAAAAATCCTTTGGCATTTTTTCAGAGTTACTGACTATACTCATTAATTCCAGGGCAGATCTTTCAAAGGCAAAACTATCTATTACAGTCTGTGAGTCAATGACCAGGTGAGTACTGAATCATCTCAAAGTGTAATAGAATGTTAGATTGCAGGCAGTCTCTGTGGTGGTACAATGACATACCATGTCAGTGTATAGATCAGGATGGTGTGTTGTTTTCTAGTTATGCAGCAGTGGGCTTTAGGAGTGGTAGTGTTGGGCAGTATCCAACGGTGTCATTCTGCAAACTCAAATATACTAGTGAAGCTCTGTAAGATCTTTCCATTACACAAGCACTCAGGCAATATACTTGTGCAACTGGTTGCAACTTGCACAACTGCTTGCACAGCTGCTTGCACAACCACTTGCATGACTGCACTTCTGCAAACGTAATTTTACCTGGATTTTCCTTTTGTGCTTAGTTCGGAACCTAGTTGTGCCATTTGTCTGTGTGACTGCAGCACAGTGAGTTCGGACAACAAGCTAAGAATTCCCTGATTCTTCAAATCTCTGTTCAGTTATGCATTGACCGGGTGGCTTTAAGCAACCCATTATCTTTTAAGTTTAACCACTGCCAACTCCTGTCCTTGGAGAGTTTAATAATAGCCTTACATAATTGTTTGTACAAGGGTCAAAATTTACTAAGGAATTTACTACATGTTTTTGAGTACTTGATAAAAGCATTATAAAAAATATTACACATTATTATTTCTATCAATTTTCATTTGAAAAGTTAGAAGGAATTATCATCAATAAATGTGAAGAACTTTTCAATAATAGGGGGAAAATATTAAGACCAATTAATCAAACCAGTCAATAGGATGAATATCTGTAGTAACTTTTATTTTTTAATGATGGTGGTAATACTTCATATTAAATAGTACTGGGCCTAAAGCAAGTGAGTCAGTTTCTCCCATTTTGGGAGCTACACTAGTCATTCCAAAGCAACACATATCCTATTTGCATACAGACCCGGCTCCAGTCTGCTTAGCTGAGAGATAGAACAATATGAGAAGGTGCCATCCAACTGTTTTCTGACTATTGGTCTAAGCTGTACTGCATGCCCAGTTATGTATGTATGAATACCTATCCCAAACACTGTAATGGATGAGGAAGGATACATACACATTTTAGAGATCTTTCACAGAGCAGGAAATGGATTCTCGGTTGCTTGATCCTGCTTTAATCCTTGTTGCTTGCCCACAAGGCAAGCTGGTTCTACTGTATAATGTTGAATGTTCCTAATCATTAATAATGTAAAACTGTACAATTATTACTGCATGCATTTAATATAGCTAAAGTGATGCATGTATGATTGTAAGTGCAATAAATCATCTGAAAGGGTTGAGGATGCACATTGATTGTGTGTGTGTGTGTTATACAGGCCTGTGTTATACAAGCTGAGCCAACATTGTGGCTTATGCTGGCTCAGCTTGTCTGAGCGTGGAAAGCTAAGCAGGGTCAGGCCTGGTTATTACTTGGATGGGAGACCCCTCCTCTAGTTTCCTGCATTGAGTAGGGGGTTGGACTCGATAGCCTTGTAGGCTCCTTCCAACTCTATGATCTATGAAACTACAGTGACTGTGAACTTTGCCAGAGTGGTGTACCGGTTCATGGGATTCTGAATAGCAGCTTCTTTTCAGGGCTGCTGCCTAACAAGAAGCAATGTCGTAACTGCATGACACTGTGCCTCCATCATTATTATGTGAATCTTTTAAAAAGATAAAATAAAGAAAAAAAGATAGCCATGTTGGTCCATGAGGGGAAAAAATCTAAAATCCATAATTATGCAATACTTCTATTATGACCGACCAAATTGCCACAGAAGAGTGTACAAGCTTTCAATTCTCCAGAACAATTCATCAGGCTAGCTGGTACAAAAAGCAGGGAAGGGGAGCACAAAGATTAGGACAGATGTTGTGGATATAAGGTTTGCAGCTCTCAAGATGGAGAATGCAGACTGAACAAATTAGTCACTGGTAGGTGTTGCAAGTATCAGATTACACTGAGGATTCTAGGACAAAGAAGCAATGGCTGACTCCAGTAACTCAGATCTGTCTCTACATAATTTGACTTCATTTTTTTTAAAGCCCAGTGCACCACCTAAAATCAATCTCCAGCTTTGCTAACCCAAAGACTGTCATATTTCTCTTCTGTTCTGCCGACCAAGGAACCTGTGTGTTTTACTCAAGACAAGAGACAGATCTCAGTTACAGCCAGACTTTTATGTTTTCAGAAATGGGGATGAGCCATTGCTTCTTTATCCCAAAATCCTAGGTGGAATCTGCCACCTAGAACATTTACCAGTGATTAATCCATTCAGTCTACAATTTCCTGATGAAGAGATCTGGCAAACCTGAAAACTTACACCTTCAAAATTTGTACTTGAGACTAGTGTCTACATCACTATGAACAAATAGATAAGTTGTGAGACCTCTGGCTACATATCAGGGCATAGCTACATGTTCAGCAGAATCATGTTGCTGTACCGTGCCACATCAGATTGAGGCCAGGGGGCCTCAACATGTTTCAGTGCTCGATTAAGTGTGTGGCATTGCAAGTGGGGCTTCAGTTATAATTACCTTTATCATTGCAGGTGGAGTCTGGTGGGTAAGATGTGGATTCAGAATGGGACTTCAGTGACTGAGTTCATTCTTCTTGGCTTCACCAGCCATCCCACACTGCAGCATCTTCTCTTGGTGGTGTGCCTAGCCATATTTCTTATAACCATGCTTGGAAACAGCCTCATCATTGTCTTGGTCTGGGTTGACTCCGGTCTCCACACAGCCATGTACTTTTTCATTGGGAACCTCTCTTTGCTGGACATATTCTTCACACTGATCACTGTCCCTCAGATGTTGGCCCACATGGTCTCTTGGCCCAAGACCATCTCTTTCAACAGATGCATGGCCCAGCTCAGCTTAAGCCTATGCTGCGGGATGACTACGTGCTTCATTCTAGCTCTCATGGCCTATGACCGCTACATGGCCATATGCCAGCCCCTGCAATACCCCACCATCATGAGGATGCAGGTGTGTATGCAGATGGCAGGGGCCTGCTGGCTTGGAGGCTTTCTGAATGCCGCAGCACTGACCATCATCACCATTCACTTTCCTTTCTGTGGGCCCAACCAGATCAACCATTTCTTTTGCGAAGAGCCAGCTGTGCTGCAACTGGCTTGCATGGACACCTATATGGTGAAAGTCATCATCTTTGCTCTGAGTGTGATTGTGCTCATGTTGCCTTTCACCTTCATAGTGGTCTCCTATAGTCGCATTGCCAGAGTGGTGCTCGGCATGCGCTCGGTGGAGGGGCGACAACGGCAACACGCTTTCTCCACCTGTGCCACACACCTCATTGTTGTCACATTGTTCTACAGCACCATCAGCTTCACTTACTTGCAACCACGGTCAGAGAGGGCTGCAGACCAGGAGAAGAAAGCTTCAGTCTTTTATGCTCTGGTCTCCCCCATGCTGAACCCCGTCATCTACAGCCTGAGGAACAAAGATGTTAAAGGGGCATTGGCCAAAGTGATGGGGAAAGTCAGTTGAACCTCACATTAGGAAAGGGGAGAAATGTACATTTTGTGTATAAGTCCACTTAATTCATACACCTTTGGAACTTATACCATGCTGATCCCCTGCCAATAAATGCCACAGGTGGTGGCTGTGGGAACTGTTGCAACCATGCATGGGGTACACTTTTGTGTGCATTAAGAGGCAGGAAATGAAGCAAAGCCTACACTGCTAACAGGGAGGAGCTGGAAAAAAAACAGACACAGCTAAGGGGGCAGGGGTGGCCAGGACCTAAATACAACCCTCCCTCCCCCACCCCCGAAAAGCCTGATTGGCTCCTAGCAGTGGCCTGATTATGGTCTGCCCCTCCACTCCTCCCCCACATGTAAACTTCTCCCCAGCAACAACTAGGTAGGTGGGGGAAGGGAATTCTGGAACCATATAATGGGGCTGCAAAACCTTTAAACATTTTGGGGGGGGCTTACTTCCTGAATCTCTTTTTTAGAGCACAGGAGCATAGGAAACTTCCTCCTAAACGTGTTCTTGGAAAGAAGAAGGGTGTGTACTAGAAATGATACAGTTCCAAATGTTGTGCTTATACGGAATTCACCACCTTTGGTGTTTGGGCCCTTAAATCAACAACTGGATTGTGTTAAAGAATGAGCATATTGTATGCTACAGTCTAACAGTAGATTCTTCTTCAGTATTGCTCTCATGCCACTCCAGTAGAGGGCTTATGTAAGAGAATGTAAGTGGGTTGGGGGAAGGCTCACAGCAGCTTTGATCTTACAGGATATCCTGCCAATAGTGTTTGGGGAATTTTCTGGCATTAGGGGAGCTGCAAGGATTTGTTGATTATTCTGAGGAATTGGTTCTTCTTTAAAAATTCTGTTTTTCTAGATTCCCACCTTACCTCAGCTTGTATATCTGTAATTAAATAAATAAATAAATAAATAACCCTCTTACTAAACACTACAAATCTCCACTAGCCTGTCCCCACAAGAGAACTGAGTTTATAAAAAAGCAGTTCCTGGAACCTCTTAATGTTTTGGGTGAGTAGGGAGTGCAAAAATTTTTTTATCCTTATGTCTACCCTGTGAGGTGGGTTAAGCTGAGAATGATGTGCCCAAGGCCACTTCACACATTATGGGCCAGTTCACACGACCCAGGCTGCCAGCGGGGGAGGAACCATGGGGCCGTCCACGGGGTCCGGCGGGGCGCCACACATGACCGGCGCCCCGCACACGTGGGCAGACCCCGTAGTCCCCGCACCGCAGTGTGGGCCTCCTGGTGCTAGGGGGTGGGGCCCCGGGATGCCCAGAGTGGCCGTTTGCCCCTACAGGCTGGAGCGGCGGCGGCTCCAGCCGCTCTGGGCTGCCGTCTCTGTGGGGACCCCACGGGCCGGCCGGCCGCTGTTTGGACGGCACGGTGACCATGCGTGGTAGGGGCTTACCCCTCTACCGACCATGGTCACTTTGCGTGGGTCCCGCCCACGGCTATCCCGCGGGGGCACCCCCGGTCAGCGTGCACACGACACAGGAACCACGGGGGAGCAGCGCTCCCCCGCGGTTCCTGTGTTGTGTGAACCGGCCCTATGTCAAAAATCATGTTTGCCATAGCTACACCAGTGTTTCCTGCAGTAGTGTGAGGTAAATATATGTGCATCTAAACATACACATTAAAAAGACTTAATTGGATGCAGCTCCCAGTTGAATGACCTGGGATTTGTGTCTGCCCTGCACACTTTGCATATGTGTTCTGTACTGCCAGAAACACCAGTGTAGCCAGGGCAAACACAACTTTGTTTACAACTTTAGGGTAAAATGTAAAGGGTGTCTTCTCAAATTGACTTGCCCAAGTAGGAATTTTGGCTCATTGCCTCGATTGACCTAAGGGGCAATGTGCGTGTTTCGCCTACCCTACACTGGCATGCAGGGTTTGGGATTCAATTACAATTGTCTTGGTTGATTTGGTCGCATTTGGCAGGTAAGTGCGGGAATAGGCAGTGGGATTAGGGTTGGTGAGCATCCGATGGCACCTTTTAGGTGACTGGTGAGACCAAGGCTCCCTGCTCAGGGTTTTGTGGCCCAGTGTGGGAGATACGGATCACCTTTGAGGCTGACTCACCTCGCGCGCTCAGAGTTTTGCGGCACTGTGAGGTGGTGACATTGGGAAGGCCTCCCAACACCAGGATGGTGTAAAACGGGGGGGGGGTGATTTACAGGCGCTGCCCCTCGGGGTTGGATGCATCACCCGAAAGACCTCTACTGGCCATTGGCTGGTGTAGTTAGTGACCCACACTTGTTCCCTTTGCAGATTTTGATTATTCAATAAATGTGCCCAAAATTTATACCATACTTACTGTCTTGACTCATTATTTCTGCTTTTTACATGCGCAATTGATGAACACATGAAATTTTTTAAAAATGTAATTAAAACTTGTTTTGGAAAATAATTGTGGGGGCTGGACCATGAAACCACCAAACAATTTTTAAAATGTTTATGCTGTGATAGGGATTTCATTATGTAAACTTCATAGGTAAGATGCACCAAAAAATCCTTTGGTTTTCCTATCTTTGCTTGTGCAAACAATATAGTACAATACAAACATTCCATAAATACTGGTGTACTGTAAAGGGTTCCATATATATTTATTCATGAAAAATGGATCTATGTTTGATAAATTTAACATTTACCATTTCAGAGTAAGATAGTGTATTTGAACTAGGGATGTCCACAGACCTGGAGGGGGCCCTTGCCCCGCCTCGCCTCTCTGCACTGCCCCCCGCCGCTCGATTCTCCGTGGTGTGGAGCGATTCTCCGCGCCATTTGAGCCTCCCATGCCTGCTGCAATGGTCCCATTGCGTCACTTCTGGCTGGCCGGAAGTGACGCGACGGGACCCTGTGCCAGCGCAACGGGACGCCGCACTGCGTCTTTTCTGTAGAAACCAGGGCAACAGGGCTTAAAACGGCCTTTTTGAGGGAAATCAGTGCTTGTATGAGGAGTGAAAGTATTTAGAATTATAGGGACTTAGGTTAGTTACAAAGTGTTTGTGGGTAGGCAGGTTTATAGTTATTTTCTGGAACTAAGATTTTGAGAATTAAAATAAACTTATTTTTATTTTGTTTGCTACCCAAATTCTACGTGCCAGCTTGGTGTTATTAACCTGCATTACTTTTAAATCTACACACACACACACACCTTTGTACCCACAGTATCATAAATTTAAGCTAGATCCTTAATAACTAGTATTAATCTTTTCCCTTATTAGTAGGGGAAAGGTTTCATTTGACCCTCCCCTCAGGTTTTTAAGTGTTGATGCTTAGCCTGAGAAGGGTTTATGCACCTGGTCCTAAAGTGTAAGGGACCGTGTCGTCGCAGGTCCTGCCATAACTGCTCTTCGTAACGTGCCATGCACATGCATGGCACTGTACAAATAAACAATCAAACAAACCAAGTGCTCACATTTATCACATAATCACAGAATTTTATACTTGATTAGAGACTTTGGAGGTCTTCTAGTCCAACCCCTTGCTCAATGCAGGAATCTTGATCTTCTATTAATCCTCCTGTTTTTACTATTTTATATAGGAATATAATGATCTTAGCTGCCTTGTGGATTTTTGAATGGAAAGCTTAGGTAGTGACACACACAAATCTATTTTAATAAACAAGTATGTGAATGGAGAAGACAAATGGAATCACACGTGCGCACACAAATACACACACCTAATTCTGGCCCTCAGCCATTACTCTACACTAGCTCAATTGCCTTCTTTTTTGTATTCCCTGAAACACTGCATTAAATGGCCCTCAGGAGACACCAAAAGCCACTGAGATATTTCAGTAAACTTCAAAAACGTACCAGATCAGACTGAAAGGAAGTGCAGAGAAAGTTGGATTCGTTTTATATCAGTTTAGTAGATCTATTTTCTATCTATTGATATTTTTTAGGTTAAATACATTTTAATTATTTTTTAAAACCATAGAAACTCATTTCTTGTTGCTTTCCCTAATGAGTTGTATATTCAACCCATGCAAAACAAAGGTTCAGCTAGAAGAACAATAGGAAAGTAAAATGAGAAGACCACTATTGCTGTTGTACTTAGTTTAGGTTTGTAAAACAAGTCTCAAAACAGTATTATTTGTTTCTCAGCTCTCTAATATCACTTCTGTAAAAGTGACCCCTGTTGCATACAGCATCTTGACTCCTTTTAGGGCAGGTCACGGAGAGCGGAAATATCTGAGATTTTTCAGGGTCCCAATAGTGGCAAAAGGTCAACCACCGCAAAACTGTTGTATAGTTCACTTAAGAGGCCAGAGGCAGTGCCAGAGAATTCTGGTTCTTTCCTTGCAAAAAAAAGGTCACCTTTTTAAGGTCAATGGGACCCACTGAGATACCTTACCCAAGACAAAATCCTAGAGCCAGCACTGCCTCCCTTGATTTTGATTTTTTTTAAATCAAGTTCAAAAAGGACAAAACTAGCAGCATATCTGTACTGTTACAAGCAGAAAGCCAAAGGATATTGGCCAGGAATATATCTCTCAGAACTGATATTTGGACTGGAGATCTAGACTGTTTCAAGACTCAACCCTTAATTGTCTTGCATTGCACTTCCCTTCTGCAAATTTAAGATCCATGGTGAGAGTGTGTTCATAATTTATGTTGCTGCATAATGTAATTGTAAGTATTCTGATAAGTTTTTAAAGACATCAGTACTTTTCTTTCTTTCTTTTTAAATGGGAGCAATAAGGACAAGGGGGAGACAGACATGGTGGTGGTGGAGGAGAATGTTTTTTCAGCAGACCTAGGTTGTTTTGGGAGCAGTCAATTAGTGGAAATATTGTTGACCATAACCTGTGTTAAAATAAGTTGAATGGCCACTTAAGGGGCCATAGAATATGTAATAACTTTTGTGTGGACTAGGAATGTACAGAATCTCTTTGAGGAATGTTGCTAATTTTATCAACATTCCTTTTGCTCCCCCTGAAATTCCTCATATATTTGCTTCCTTTGATAGAATCCATTCGCCTGGTGATAGTTACCTGATCACATCACAAAAAGGGACATTGTGCATTGACATGTTATAAGGAGATACAGTGTTTGTTTTAAAAACAAAACAAAAAACCCACAAAGCCCACAGATGTTATAGATTCCCTTTAGCACATCTGTAATTCAGAGAGAAAAAAATAATATTTATTTATTTAGAATTATTTTTAGTTCACCTTTAAGGGTAAAACCCTTAATATTAAGACTTAAATTCCACATACATTACAAAACCACCCTAAATAATATGGTATCTAGAAATCATGAAAATAAAGAAGAGCTTACACTAGTGGCAGTTTTCACTACATTGGTTTAAAGTTAAGTGGCTTAGAAAGTAAAGTATCAGCTACTTTGGGAAGAATAAGGTACAAAAGAAAATCAAGCTGCTTTGCCCCCTATGGTAAAACTCAATTCCAGATGTTGAAAATACAACTCAAAGGACCACAACTAGAAGCATTGCATGAGATCATTGCCAACCTGTTGTTGTTGTTGTTGTGCTACTTGAAATATTCTATGTAAATCAGAAATCAACTATAGCTAATATTTATATTAGTAAAAAAGGTCACATTCTGATTGAATCTAAATCATTGTACACAGGCAACTGTGAAATTCTTCTGAGAAATGTGTCTAGTCATATTGTCTTATTGCTTCCCTCAAATTGATTCCCTTTCATACAAGCCTCAGTTTCATTCTAGGTGATCACTTTTGCCGACTGTTCGAAAAGTTATTGTTGTTGATTTTAACCAGTCCTTGACACCCACAAGGATATGCTGTGTTGATGAGAGGCGCATGGCACCCACAGCACAGCTTCTCTAACAATATTTGCTAATATTTTCTGTGCAGAATCCCTCTAGGATTATTATTTTTTAAAATTAAAAGGATGCTTTGCTCTACTCAACATTTCTCAGATGTTTCAGCCAAAGAGGAACCTCCAAACTCACCTCATCATTTCACTTAAAGTGCTATTGGAAAAAAGACCAAGGGAAAAAAAGGTGAAAACATGCACAGATTTTAATGATACGGCCAATATTATTCAATGACACTCTATGTAGGATTTGCTATTGCCATCCTTGCTAATGAACTAACAGAATTTTTGTTATTCCTGTTTGCTTTCTAGATGGATGACAATATTCTGCTGGAGAAATTAAATTACACAGAAGTGACAACGTTCATCATTGTCGGATTCCCAGGTACCAAGAACCTTCAGATGGTATATTTCATTACATTCCTTCTGATCTACCTACTTACTCTTTTGGGCAATATCATCCTGCTAGTCACACTTAAGATGGAGTCAAGTCTCCATACACCTATGTACTTCTTTCTGAGCAACCTTGCTGTTCTGGAGATTGGTTACACCTCAGTTACTCTCCCTAAACTTCTAGCAATAACCTTAGGGGGAGCTAAGAGTATCTCTCTTACAGCATGCTTAGTGCAGTCATATTTCTTCTTCTTTTTGGGTTCCACAGAGTGTTTCTTACTTGCTGTTATGGCTTATGACCGTTATCTGGCCATTTGCAATCCATTGAGATACCAGACGCTGATGTGCAATAGACTGTGTATCTGCTTGGCCTTAGGTTCCTGGGTGACTGGTTTCCTAAATCCTTGCCCATCCACTATCTTAGTTGGCAGGCTACATTTCTGTGGCAACGTTATCAACCATTTCTTCTGTGATGTCCCACCACTGCTCAGTCTCTCATGCACTAACACCTACATCAGCAGAACCATCATCTTCATCAGCTCAGCGGTCATCGTTTTAAGCACCTTTCTGTTGACTGTGCTTTCTTATGCCTGCATTCTGGCAACCCTCTTAAGGATGTCCTCAATGAAAGGACAACAAAAGGCCTTTTCCACTTGCACTGCCCACCTGACTGTAGTTTCACTCTACTATGGAACAGTGATCTTCATATATGTCAACCCTGCAGGCCAGCAGTCAATGGAAAGTAACAAGGTGGTCTCTTTTATCTACAGTGTGGTGACCCCTATGCTCAACCCAGTCATCTACAGCTTAAGAAATGAAGATGTCAAAAAGTCTTTGAAAAGAATGATGCTAAGGAGGTTAGGTTATGGAAGACAAACTTCTTAGATGCATGAGCTGGCTCTCAATGGAATTTCATAGTTTATGGAAGTTGGCTTCAAGATATCATCAAATCTACCATTGGGCATTTTCAGTCTGTTATGCAAGGGTGCAATGCAGCAAGGCTCTCTCAGTGAAGATAGTGCAGAAGTAAATGCTGAGAAGATCTGTAACAGCTCCAGCTGGATGGCTTTTTGAAAATGATGCAAACCTTAAGCAAGTTATTTTAATGTTGATGTTTAATATTGTTGGCAAAATACAAGGATTATGGATAAGAACAATCAGGATGGTGGAAAGGATGGATGTTTTTTCCAGTAGTGTTCCCACATTTGTAGAAGACAATTTCAACTGGGGTCCATCAGGCCCCACGTTTACAAGCATTTAGAAAGGTCTGTCCAAGACCCATTTCTTTACTGTGGCCCTATTATGAAAGAGAAATTTTTAAATTGCTGCTGGTTGGTTTTGGCTGTATTTTGTATTGATGGGAGTGGGTTGTTTTGTTTTTAGTATTTTTGGTTTGAAATATGTTTTAATGTTTAAATATGCTTATTTATTTATTTATTTATTTTATTATATTTATAGCCCGCCTTTTTTCCTTCAAGGAACCCAAGGTGGCTTACATAATCCTCCTCCTTCTCTCCATTTTATCCTCACAACAACCGTGTGAGGTAGGTTAGGGGCTGAGAGTCAGTGACTGGCCCAAAGTAACCCAGTGAGTTTCATGACTGAGCGGGGACTAGAACCCAGGATCTCCCGAGTCCCAGTCCAACACTCTCACCACTACGTTGTTTCATAATTAAACAGCCCTGTTGCCCTGGTTTTCCCCACCAAAAACATAGCGCGGGGGTCCAGCGTGCCGGAGCAGGGTCCCGTCGTGTCAGTTCCGCCACGCTGGAAGTGACGCAAGGGGACCGGTGCGCCCGTCATCGGCAGCTCGAGCAGTGCAGAGAACGCTCCGTGCCGCTCAGAAGAATGAGGCAGGGGGGCTTCCGCTGCCGCAGAGAATCGCAGTGGCGGAGAGGCGAGCCTCCCCACAGGTATGTGAAGACCACTACTTCACCCCCCCGAACTCCGTCCTGGTTACCTCTTCCCCGACTCGACTCGCGTTCTCTCAAGTCATGGTGGGGAAGCGACTTCTGGTTTGGGTTCCTGGCGGGCTGCTGTTTATGTAGAGAATGCCTTAAGATATGCCTAAAGCAGCCACAATTTACATAATTTGCACAAATTGTGGCCACTTTTGATGTATGTTAAGGTATTTTCTATGTAAACAGTGGCCTACTGGGAACCTGAAAGTCCAGAGAGCGGTGTGGCATGCACCTGCTTTTGGCCCAGCTCAGCGGGCGTAGCAGCGGTGTTCACCAAGCCAGAGTCGGGTCGGGTCCTGGCGGATCACCCACCCCTAAGGGTGACCCATTCACACACACACACACACACACAGAGACAATCTGGGTCATAATAATTCAGATTGAGTTTAGTGGATCATTTCTTCCATCTTTTTGTTTTTAAGAAAAAAAATACACATTAGAATTAATATCATGTTCTGAAACGGTGGTCTTCAATCCAAAGAGCTGATCAGCTCCACACCACTTGGCTTGGCTTCACTGCTCCCATCTATACAGATCCTTTCTCTTTTCCTTTCTTTCTTTCTTTCTTTCTTTTTTTTTTTTGCTGTAGCTGGCCAGGGCAAGGTCAATGGTAAATAAAACTTCAATTGTTGACTATGCCTTGACTGAGCATGAAGCCAATGACTTGGATACAGAGTTAGTCATACTTAGAGAAAACCCATTGAAATCAATGGGTCTTAAGTTAGTCATGACTAACTTATTTCAGTGATCCTACTCGAAGTATGACTAACTCTGGATCCAACCCAGTGTTATTAAGCATCTTAGAGAGATCTGATTCAATGAAGTGTGTGGCCCAGTTTTGGTCCATATGGTTCTGCAGGCATATTCTGTAGTATCGACCAAAGCGACTTTCATATCTGTCATTAATGGAGGTATTCAGCACCATTGGCCTTGGGTGTGATTCATATCTGTTCCTGTAAATGTCTGGCAGTGACCAGGAGTGTCTTTCATTAAATCAAGCTGATGAGAAAGCTGCATCCAATGCTGACCTACTCACTGTAAGTCATGCTTTTTGTAACCTTTGAAGTGATGTAACAATGGTGTGTGTGGGTGTGGGTGTTTAATTAGAGGTGTTTCAGTTTTTAATCTCTATTTACCACCAGAAATATTCTTGAATGTTCCATAACAACACAAAGCTTCCCTCTCTGTGTTATTAAATAAATTGGTATTAAAATATGATATACCCCACCTTTTTTCCTGCAAGGAACCCAAGGCGGCTTACATTATCCTCATCCTCCTGTCCATGTTATCCTCACAACAACCCTGTGAGGTAGGTTAGGCTGAGAGTCAGTGACTGGCCCAAAGTCACCCAGTGAGTTTCATGGGTGAACGGGGACTAGAACCCGGATCTCCCGAGTCCCAGTTCAACACCCTAACCACTACGCCACACTGGTTTGTCCTGGTTTCTCTGCAAAATACATAGTGTGGGGGTCCAGCGCACCTGCGCAGGGTCCCCTCATATCAATTCATGCCTGCCGGAAGTGACAAACTGGGACCAGCGCGGGCGGCGTGGTTGGCTCGCCGCGGAGAAGCGAGCCGCCCCCGGGACCAGGTAAGGCCCCGCAAGCTTCCGGCAGGCGTGAGCAGGGCCGATTTTGGCCCACTACGCCCACCGCAAGGCGAGCGGTACACCCCTAGTAGGGGTGTGCTCCCTACCTTGGGGTGGCGCTTGTCTCGCCTCGGCGAGCAGCCCACCCTGAAGCCTGGATTCTCCGTGGCACAGAGTGATTCTCCACACCATTCGAGCCGCCGCACTGCCAACGCAGGGTCCCATCGCGTCATTTCCAGCTGGCTGGAAGTGACGCGACGGGACCCTGCGCCATGTTTTTGGCATAGAAACCATTGTGGCCGTTTTAATCCATGTTGCCCTGGTTTCTACGCCAAAAACGCAACGTGGGGTTCCGTTGCTTCACTTCATGTCAGCCAGAAATGATGCGATGGGAGCCTGCGCTACCGGCCCGGCGGCGCACCAGCTCAAGTGGAGGGATGAAAGGGTGGCAAGGTAAGGCCCGCAAGCCTCAGGGGGGCGAGCGGGGCCGATTTCAGCCTCATTTCAGGCCGCTGATATTCACGGTAACATGCCTAGATAACAGGCTTCCAAAAGACTTCAAAGAAGGAGCAGAGCAATTTGATGGGAAACAAAGAAACAAAACCAGCAGGTTTGTGAATACAAAACTAAAAAAGAAACACAATATACATTTTTTTAAAATTTCTTTTCACAGAGGCTCTTGGAAATCAGTGCCCAATAAGACCAGAGTGCCAGATTAGTTTAAAAGAAGTCAACTAGGCAAGGTATAGCAGCCACTTCTAGCACTTGTTCTTACACAGTATTAAGTAAATGTCATTCAATGTCCTTCAATTCACATAGTCACGCAGATAATGTGAAAATATGGTCCATGAAAATGCCTATGGTCTTCCATTGCTCTTTAACTCTTTACCTAAATTTTAATGTATCACCTAAAGAATATTCTGTCATCCATCAGCTTCCTCATTGCCAATTTCACTTCCTTGTTCTGTAGGCAATAAATGACAGGGTTCAGAGTTGGTGTTAAGATACTGTATAGAACCCCCAAAGCCCTGTTGCCCTGGTTTCCCGCGCCAAAAACAGAGTGCAGGGGTCCAGTGTGACGGAGCAGGGTCCCGTTACATCACTTCCTCCACGCCGGAAGTGACGCGACAGGACCAGCGGACGGGGAGGCAGGTTCTCCGCAGAGCCAGAGAGCCTGCAGGTAAGTCCGCGCGGGTGTCCAAGTAGCCCGGCCCAGTTTGGGCTACTCGGCAACATCCGGGCTACTCGGCTACATCCAGGCTACTCGGCTACATCCCTACCAGGTTTGTGGACTCCCCTACTTAGACAATATCATGACCCTCCAGTTTCACTTCTGATTTTTCAGAGTACTTTCCTGTTTTGTTTTGTTTTTTTAGAAGTCAGAAAATGAGCTATTAAATTACAACAGGGAAAATGGTGCTCTATCTCCTAGTGTTTTTGCTCTATACCACTATAGCAGAGTTCCACCTAGAGGTTGTATAGAAGAAAAGCAGGAAAGGAAGAGCTCTTTGTGTAGAGCTCAGTTCTCAGTGCTGTGATGAAACCAAAAGTAGATGCAGCGATTAACAGCACAATAAATGCCTTGAGTAGAAAAACCCAACAATTCTGTGATATGGTTGTAGCTGAACCACTACTACCATGGCTACTATGCATTGATTACTGCAGGGCAGCTATTGTGCATACTGCAGTTAGGAGCATATAGTACCTCAACTTCTGATACTCCCAAACACCTGACCTATGCCACATTGATCACAGAGCGACCATCTTTAGAATAAACACCCATAGGGTTGCATAGCAAGTCTGTAAGCCTTCCAGTTTTCCCCATTACTTGCATCTTGGTTCAGGTCCAGATATTTTAAACCAGCCTTTCCTTGCTTCTCCATGTTATGGATTGTGCCCAGGTCTTTGAAGATCTTTGGCTTTATCCTAATTAAGAGAATATAGCCTAGTGGTTAAGGGCCAAACTACACATTGCATTAAATGTGTGATTGCAGTTAACATGTCAGGGATTTTGTTTTGCTTTGTTTATTAAATAGCAGCAGTGAGTGGGAATCAAGAACAGGACCATGACACATGATGGTGGTGGTGGTGGTGGGGAGATTAACCAGTAGCAGCAACTAACAGCAGGAGGGGATTTTCATCAGGAATCTGGCATGAAGGAAAGGATTATTCTCGTCCCTGTACGTTGCAGTCATGACAAACCCCCCCCACACACACACACTTTGGCTGCTATTTATCAAAAACAGAACGCAGACATGTTGATTGTGATCAAGAATTTAATAGATTTCATAGATCATAGAGTTGGAAGGGGCCCACAAGGCCATCGAGTCCAGCCCCCTGCTCAATGCAGGAAACTAGAGGAGGGGTCTCCCATCCAAGTAACAACCAGGCCTGACCCTGCTTAGCTTTCCACGCCCAGACAAGCTGCGCCAGTGTGAGTCACAGGCCGTAACATGTAGTGTGGACTTTCTGTGGCCTTCAGAGCACCAAAAAGAAACAACACACCCCACATTCTTTTAATGTCAGACAGGAAGGATTCAGGTTCTGAATTATCCCATTTCAGTTAAGGAACAGGACACCTGGCTTATCACTGAGACTGCAGAAAAATGCCATTTTTACATTCAACGCTGTCTTTACATGCATGCTTTTAACTCACCAATTTGTTATACTGGAGTGCACCTTAAAGTCTTCAGGTGTTCCTGCAATGAGTCCTCCAATTGCTCTCTCATATCAACCTGTCCTGTTATCCTACTAGAATAGCGTCTCTTAGCAGGCAAAAACAGGTGACCTTCCAGCTCACTATTGGGTTTACTCTGTTCAGAAAAATAAAGCTTTTCTAGAGCCCCCTCTCATTTTCTGTTTCTACCCTCTTTCTCCGCACCACTCAGGGCCAAAGCACATTTCATTTTAAAGATGTAGCAAGAAGCTACATATTTTCTTCTTCTTTTTTAAAATCTAGTGCGTGTGCAGGGGTCACAATCTGGCTAGCATGTGGGGCAAGGATGATTTAACCCTCTCCTCTCTGGTGTGGTCCCAATCTGGAATCCCCATCCCAACCCCATACTTGCAAAATGTATTTCCAAAAAGGGATGGATCCATGATCTGGCCATCCGATTTTGTCTTGTTAAAATTTCTACCCATACCCTGTTAGATTTTATAGGGATGGGCAAATTTGTCAATTTTGTTTTGTTTTGCAATCTCATGTTATTTCTTGCCACAAAATGAAGAACTACGCACATGTTGGTAAATTCTTACCAAAGTTGAACCGAAACAAAATTCTCTCAAACCATCTCTTTTAGATTGTAGAAATATATATCACGGCAAAGCTCCATTGCTTTGGAAGCATCTTCAGTACCTGTTGATGATATCCTTAGAGCAACCTCCCAAAACAGAGATTTTAGGGGTACCAGAAGTGTATCAGATAAGAACCTTGGATACTGATCTTTCTTTTATGTTCCAAATATAAAGAAACAAGCTCTTGCTTATGGAGGATAGCTGATCATGCTCAATGTAACATATTTTCCAGTCATATGGAGTTCTGAAATGGCTATGGCTGTCCAATTGCTGATATATTTTAATATGAGCTGGTGTGTGTGTGTGTGTGTGTGTGTGATAAAACATTTCAGATAGGATTTTGAAGTGTACAGGCATGTTCCCTAAAGAGATCATTACCCTAAACATAACATTGTCCCCAGAGCAAGTTGAAATTATTGTTTTGGAAGTAAAACTTTCATTTGTCATAGGAACCCAAATTATTAACTATAAAGGGACCCAATTATCTTAAATCATTTGCATGAATGACCTAGTATACAGAATATGGTGTCAAAGTCAAAATACTTGTTCTGAACACAGCTTGATCAAAATTGAACATTTGAAACAAAAAGTAAATTAAACATTGTTATTCCATCAAGGGTGGAAGGGAGCAAGAGGGGCACAGTTTGGCAATGGTACTTCTAATTGCCAGATCTCCGTTTCTCACCAGAGGTCCAGCTGCTGCACCAAGCTCCTCCCTTTCTGCCCTTGGACAGTGAAAAGGCCTGCCATCCTGGGTGGAAGGAAGAAATGCACAGTTAGGCAAAGGGACATCTAACTGCCATCACTGGGAGGAATGCGTAGGGAGGAAATTCAGTGGGAATCAGGGCCGGTGCATGGCAGTTTGGTGCCCTAGGCAAGATCAGATATTTAGCGCCCCCCCCTTCCCACTCCCTCCCTCCAGCCCTATGCCCATTATGAAATAAAAGTCAGTTGGCAAAACCTAAAAAAAATTATTATTATAATAAATTATTATCCTCCTCCTTAGCATATTTGATTACTGCGATTCTCTGGTCTGTCTTCCCTCTCTTTCTCCCCCCCTCCTTTTCTTTTCTTACCCCTTCTCTCTCTTTCGTTCTCTCTCTCTCTCTCTTCTTTTTGTTCCCCTCCCCCTTTACCTTCTTTTTGTGTGTATGTGCAAAATTTATCTCTCCTCCCCCCACACACCCCATCTCCTCTCCTGCAAGCTCCTCTTCCCCCCACCCTCTCCAATTTCTACTTTCGCGTGCATGCAAAATTCTGGTTTATTTTTTGCTTCTGATATTTATTATTAAATTTTTTTATTATTATTATTTTTTGCTCCCCCAGCCCCCCTTCCTCCTCCTCCCCACCCCCACTCCTTTTATCATTCTCCCTGGCTAGGGGTGGGGGCTCCTCAGCTTGGGGAGAGTTCACTCTGGTTACCCCCCTCTCTCTTTCTGCCTCCCTCCCCCACCCACCCACCCACCCATCTCCTCCAGCGTCAGCGCCGCCCCCCCTTATACCCGTGTGCTGTACGGGAAAGCAGCTTTGCTAAAGAGACCCGCTTGCGAAAGAAACAGGAGCGGCATAAGGCTCGGGCAAGCGGCAGCAGCAGCAGCAGGAAGACGGCGAAAAAAAGGAGAGAGCTGAAGTAGCCGCAGCGGGGAAAGAAAAGGAGGAGGGGGAGGGGGGAAAGAAAGACAGAAAGAGAGAGCAAGCCTGGGGACAACAAAAACAGAAGAAGATACCGGCACACGGAGAGAGAAAGAAGCGAAGCGAAGGGTGGAAAACCAGGGAGGCTTCTGATTTGGTGTGGTTTCTGTGCTCCATTTAGCCATGCGTTCTAGGCAGCCGCCTAATTGGCCTAATGGTAGCACTGGCCCTGGTGGGAATAGTCACTGATCTAATGAGAACTGGTTCAGTGGTGGCGAGGGGGATAAATCACCACAGAGAAATGCCAGGTGTGGGATAGAAGCACCAGAGTCATGGTATTTTATTCATTTTTTAAAAAATGTGTAAGCCATCTTGAGAAACTGATTGGATCAATAGCTGAAATAGAAATGAAATAAATTCAGTACATTTTATTTGCTGCCATTATTGCTAGGTCTTTATTGGGAAACTTGCCAAAGCCTTTCCTTGTTCTTAGCAATTAAATAAACCAGTGCAACACAATTAGTGATACCACAAGCCAAGCACCACCTACTAGCCATGTATTGTGGCCTACCAGATGCTTGAATAGCTCTTCTTTTAAGCTCCCCAGCAGATCACCAAAAAAAGGTCATTATTGAGTGTTAATGTGATGCAATAGTTGGTGTGTCACACTTGGACCAAGAGGACCACTGATCAAATCCTTGCTCAGCCAGGAATATTACTAGGTGAACTTTTTGTATCTCTCAGCATAATCTTCAAGATAGTTGTGAAGATAAAATGTATTGGTGGGGTTATGCTGCCCTGAGCTTCTTGGAGCAAGGGTAAGATAAAAATATAATAAACACAATGAATAAATATCGAGTACCTGGTGGAGTACAATACATGGCTGATGGGGTGCCTTTGGCTTTGTGGATTACAAGTTGTGGAGGCATCAAATAGATAAACCAAAGGAACTAACCATCCCCATTTCCTTCTTTTGTGTGTTTGTGTGTGTGTTTCTCTGCTATTTCCGAAGGTAAGACAATGCAATTTTCCTAAACCAAAGCCATAACATATGACTATAGAACACAAGGGGGGGGTAGTGGGTAGAAACAGATTAAAAATGCTATAGCCTATTTCTCACAAAGAGAAGTTTAGAAGACAAATTTGTATTTGGACTGTATCACTTCTAGGGATGTAAAATAAATTTGTTAGATTTGTAAACTGATACAGCCCTTCCCAATTTGCACCTCCCGTAACTGAATGCAGAACTGACTAAAATTTGTGATCACAAATCTGCATATCTGCAGGCTTGTTATCCAATTTCTGTATATTTTCAAGCTTGTGATCCAATTTGTACAAACCCAAAACATGTATTTGAAAGATACATGCATTTTAAAAAAGTGCATGAAAAAACGACTACATTTTTTTTGTAAAATGAACATGGCATATTTTAGTTAATGGGGGAAAAGTATACTTTTCAAAAATGCACATATTTAGAAAAATGCAAACATAAATTTCCATGTGAGTGGGAAAAAAACTTGTGATCTGATCAGTTCCTGAGTTGAAACAGGTGGAAATTGGAGAACCTTGAAAAGCTCAAGTTGTTGTTTTTTTCCTTTTCTGTTTCATACAAACCTAATCATTTCAACCTCCAGGTGCTATGCCAGATGGCAGGTGGTTGTTCATGTGGCTGAACCTTCCTTTAGGCACAAAAAAAAAAAAAAAAAGGAGAAGAAAAAGAAAGAAAAAACACACAGAGAAAAAAATGTCCATGTAAAGAAGCTGCCTTTCTGACAATTATCTATATTTCTGTCCATGGGTAAAGATTGTATGGAAATTTCAGCTTTCATGCAATCTGAAGTGCGGCCCTTCCAGAAACATGTTTACCACTCATCTATGAGTAAATCTACTTTCAGTATTGATTAACAAAATCTTCCATACACTTCCCCCACCAAATTACAACTGCCATTGTTACTTTTTTCTTCCTTTCAACATCTTAGAATCAGAATGCCTTCATGTAACAACTCAGTTATGACCTAGAGCTTATTAGTTAAGTTACAGCCCCTAGGGCACAATCCTATGGCCAGTAGACGCTGGCTGGCTGGCTAGCCGTAGGAAAAGTCAGATTCCCTGCTGCGATTACATGAAAACCCTCCAAGGTCACAGCGGGGACTCTGAATTCAGTGGGCCCTCCCTCTGCACTCTCAGCCGGCACAGTTCTTTCCATGCTGGCTGCAGCTCTGAAGATGGAAGACCATATTCAGAGCAGGTGCTGGGGCGGGGGCATTGTGTGGATGGGGAGGGGCAAGGCACCACCGTCCTCTGAAGAATCCAGTTGTTGCTTCAGCCCCTCCTCCTCTCAAGCAGGGGCAAAAGACATAGACGGCCGATGCTTTTTGCAGGGTGGGGGAAGCATGAAGGAAATCCTTGCCTCTGCGCTCCTTCCATGCTCTGTCGGATGCCGCATGTTAAGGGCAGCCACATTGGATGGCACCACACATCAGCAAATATTTTATCTGTGTTCATTTCTTTCATGTCTTCCTACTCCATTGCTCTAATCTTCAACTAATTGGATTCTGTGTGGAGAAGACTCTTGCAATCATCTTCTTAAATACTCCCTTGACTTCTTTATTTCTTAGGGTATATATTATTGGGTTAAGAACTGGAGTCACAACGGTGTACATGAGGGCAATCATTTTGTCACTTCCCGGAGCTGAAGTGGACATGGGCCTTAGGTAAGTGAAAAGTGCTGTCCCATAGAATAAGGTCACAACCATGAGGTGTGAGAAGCAAGTAGAGAAGGCTTTCCTCCTTCCCTCTGCTGAAGGAAGCTTAAGGATAGTGGAAATTATACATATGTAGGAGAGGATTATCAGCAAAAATGGAATCATGATAAAAAGTGTTGACACTGCCAAGACTAAAATCTCATTTTTGAAGGTATCTGTGCATGCCATTTTCACCAGTGGTGGGATATCGCAGAAAAAGTGTTGAATGCGTTTAGGACCACAAAAGGGTAAACTGAAGATCCATGTTGTTTGAGCAACTTCCACTGAGATGCCAATAATGAATGATGCAACTGACAGTTGTGTACATGCCTCATGATTCATGATGACTGTGTAGTGCAATGGATAGCATATCGCAACATAGCGGTCATACGCCATGGCTGCCAGGAGGCAGCATTCTGTCAGTCCAAGAATGGTGAAGACATACATTTGGGCTGCACAGCCAGCTTTGGAAATGCTTTTATGTTCTGTCAACAAATGTATCAGCATCTGGGGCACCACACTGGTGGTGATACAAATTTCTAGGAGTGACAGATTCACCAGGAAAAAGTACATGGGAGTTTGAAGGGAAGGGTTGAGTTTCACAAGCAGAATAATGAGGATGTTCCCCACTAACGCCATCAGATATGTCAACAGAAATACCCCAAACAGCAAGATTTGTAGCTCAGCAAAATATGAAAACCCTACCAGAATGAACTCATTAAGACTGGTCTGGTTCTCACCTACCGTAGTTCTTCCATAGAATGGATAGCCTGTATGGAGGAGGAAAATACAGATACTGAAAATTACTTTAATCAAGTAAATGTAATATAGATGCAAGGCTGGATCCAGATTTAGTCAAAGTAGCCTCTTTGAAATCAATGGGCCATAAGTTCATCATGACTGGCTTAAGTCCCATTTATTTCCATGGGTCTAGTCTAAATGTGACTGGATCCAACTCACTGTCTTCATTTATTTTATTTATTTATTTAATATACTGCCCAATAGCCAAAGCTCTCTGGGTGGTTACAACAATCAATAAAAACAGACAATACAATATAAAATATACACAAGAATAACATTATAAAAAAATAAAACCAAATTTAAATTGATACAAATAGCTAAAACAAATTAATGCAACATGACTAGTAAAAAAAGTTAAAAATAATCACCTCATTACACTATGCACTAATAGCCTCCACATTGTTAAAAGCCTCCACATAGAGGGCAGTCTTAACCTGGTGCCGAAAGGATTGTAGAGTTGGTGCCAGGTGGGCCTCAGGGGGGAGCTTGTTCCAGAGTTGGGGGGCTACCACAGAGAAGGCCCTTCCCCTTGTTGCCGCCCTCCGAGCCTCCCTTGGAGGTGGCAATCAGAGGAAGGCCCCAGATGTTGAGCATTGTGTCTGGGTTGGGAGAGGCATTCCATCAAGTATTGTGGTCCCAAGCCATGTAGGGCTTTAAAGGTTAAGATCAGCACCTTGAATTGGGCTCGGAAGCATACAGGTAGCCAGTGCAAGCAGGCCAGAACTGGTGTGATGTGTTTGGAGCTTCAGGTCCCACTAATGAGTCTGGCTGCCGCATTTTGTACAAGCTGCAGCTTCTGAACAATCTTCAAGGGCAGCCCCATTAAAGTGCAGTCTAGCTTTCATTCCCTATCTCTCACCAAAAAAAATCTCAGTAAGAGAGCAATTCCTTCAGTGATATTCTTCTTTTTCATAAACTGGAGAGTTGTTCTCAAATTTGTCTCCAGCTGGCATTTTGGACATATTTTTATTTCATTTTCATCTTTTTAAAAATCCATCCTTGAGTGGAATTCTGTGTGTGTGTGGGGGGGGGGGGTAGTTTCTGGAGATCTATTTTATTGGAAGGGTTGCTTGCCAAAGTTTCCTAATCTTATTTTCTTCTCAATTTAGGAATTCCAACTTACTTTGTCTTGTTTCTTAAGCAGAACCGATACATTTGGAATTCTTCCAATGTTCCTGCCATGGGAATCAGCTATGCCCTGATCCATATTATTGATGTACAGATTTTGTTAAATCCATTCTATCTGCATTTCGCTGATTGTTGGGCACCTTTTGTTCTGTCATCCGCTCATTGATGGAATCAGATTTCACTCAAATTCACACTTACGCAAATTTGCACTTCCAAAAATATGCAAATCACCCCAAAATTTGCATTTTCAATCTTTAGTCTATGAGGGGGGGGAATGTACATTTTATGTTGGTCTTCTTTTTTTGTTCATATTTTCCTATGACTAAATTTGTATGAAATTATGGAAAGTAAAAAAAAAAAAATGGCCCACAAGTCCACGGAATCCGTGTGACTCGGGAAAAGCCAGTCCGCGGTGGAATCTGCAGGATTAATAGAAATCTGATCTCATGTGAATCTATTGCGGATTTCCTCTGATATACCGAATCCATGTATGGAAGGGAGACCAGGCAAAATACAGTGCATCACTCCTGTTTGCCCAACCCTTCCAATGGCCTTTCTTTCCACTGCCACCAAGTGGAGTTCTTATTTTTCCTGGCTACCTCCAGCCAAAGAGGTGTAAAACCCTCTGGGTCTCTTGTAAATACCTTTACAAATTAATTTGGTGTTTGGCTTTTAGGCATGGCATAGGTAACTCAGGCTTTGTAGACCAGAGTCCACCAATGAGTATGCACATTTCTGTGCATTTATATCAGCGTTTTTTTTAAAAAAGCAAATGTGGTGCAATTCTTCAAAAGTTGTATCAAAATTCTTACCCATGGTATTTTACCAGTGTGTAGGAGCACATGTGAACATCAGTGAAACATCACACACACACACACACACACACACACACCACTCACCTTGGAGCAATGCAATCCCATCAAGTTTGTTGTTGGGGTTATTCTCAGTGGTGGGGTAGTACTGTTTTATGACTTCACACACATGTCTATTGGGAACACAGAGGGACCAGGAGGATGCAAATCAATGGAAGGAACTGAAACTTGAGGTAAAATGCACATATTTTATCCCAGAATTAACTTTGGAAATGCTCTTGGCTAAACTTGAATTCAGAATGAGTAGAATGTAGGACAGAACAAACCAGAGGAACAATTTAGTATGTAATGGGGGAAATTGTTTTTGCTTTTCTCATTGGTCATCATGGAGAATTCTCACCAATTCTCAGTTCTGCTCAATGCTCAGAGTCTGCTAGGTCCAAGTTCATCATCATTCTGACAACGGGGGATCTCAGCATGGGCTGGGCCCTTTATGGTACTGGCCAGATATCAAAAAGCACACACACCCCCATTCAGATTATTTCTTTGGAGGGGCAAAGAGTATCCAGCTCTCACTGCACAGCCTGCAGAGCCCTGTTTGCTCTTAGGAAAATAGGAAAGTGCCTGATCATAGGTTCATTTGGTTCAGTATTACCTACCCTGGCAGCAGATCTACCACTGTGCTTTGTCCCTTTTTGTAAATACCCTATCCAATCAGAGGCTCATAATGGTATATTTGATATTAGAGCAATGTAGAAATGGAATGGAATGGACTTAGGAGTGAGCAGATACAAAAGTGAGAGTGGAAATAGACTGATTCATCCATCCCCTGCCATTTTTTTTGAGATATATCTACAGAAGGAACTTCAGTATATATATATATATATTTAAATATATTTTTTATTTAAATTTTTTCCGAACAATATATAAAATACAAATACATAACATACATAAAAAGAAAAGGAAAAATAATAATTAATAACATATAAACTACAAAATACATAAACATCCAAATTATACTACAAATAACCAAAAACTTAAACAAACAACTACCTATACAAATAATAAAAAAATAAAAAGAAAGAAAAAACACATATACTAAACCCCCACCCACACATATAATGTTTCCCCCCCTATAGCCGGGACCCATTTATCCCGCTCATGGCCTGCCACACCGTCAAGGGGGGGGGGGCGAAAGGATCCACCACCTGCTCATGGCAGCAGCTGTTCTTCTCCTCCCGATTAAACATTGATCATATTATTAAACCTATTAATCCTGCACCTATTATATCCTGGTTACCTAATATTATATCCCAATAAGGAAAGAGAGAAAAATAGAGTTGAGAAAATTTTATAAGTATTAGTATCAAAAAATATTAATATTATATCCCAATAAGGAAAGAGAGAAAAATAGAGTTGAGAAAAATTTGTAATTATTAATACAAAAAATATTAATATTAACAAATAAAACTTAAATCATAATTCTTTTTTTTTTAATATTACACTTCTACCACACCAATCGTCTTTCTTTCTATCTTTGCTTCCATCCGAACACATAGTCCTTAGCGCAGCTCACCACCAACCGCTCCTTGCTCTGCCTGTGGTCCATCTCCATCTCCATCTTCTTCCAAAAGTCCCTTTTCACGCAGTAGCTCCATTCCTTGACTCCAAGATGTAATCCTATGCTTTTTCCCATCAAACATAAAAGTTAAATATACTGGGTACCCCCAGCTATATGAAATTCCCTTCTTCATCAGAACAGTAGTGCAAGGTCTCACGCTACGCCTCCAATTAATTGTTTGTGAACATAAATCATTGTAAATTTGCACGGGAGCTCCTTGATACATCAGCTGATCAGATTTCTGCCTAATTGCTTTCATAAATAATTCCTTTTTATAATAGTTGGCAAAACTCATAACTACATCTCTGGGAGTTATTCCTCCCCTTTTGAAAGCCACTCTGTAAACACGCACAATATCTTCTTGTTTCCATTGAAATTCAGGGGCCAATAATTTTAGCCAGTCCAAAATCATATCTCTCAAATTCCTGCCACCTTCCCTGCCACCTTCTGGAAATCCTCGAAGTCGGGCGTTGGACCTCCGCTCTCTGTCCTGAAGATCAATAATTCTCCGCTCCAATTGATCAAATCTTAAATCCTGCTCCTGAATTTTTTCAATATTATCTTTCACTCCTTTTTCCACCACTATAACTCTGTCTTTCATAACTTTCATATCAGCAGTGATTCCCAAGACTGATTTTTGTATTTTTTGAAGCTCAGTTTGAACCTCTGACACAATCTGCTCTTTGTTTTGATTCAACTCAACTTTTATCATCACTTGAAAACGTGCCAGCAATTCATCAAGATTCATTTCTTTTTGTTTTAATTTCACCACGGAAGAAGTACTGCCTTCCTCAGATTGCCTTGCAGTTGATTGGTCATTATTGTTGTCCATTCCAGCCGAACTTCTAACTTCAGTATAATCCCTCTGCACTCTCAAATCGTTATTTCTGATTGGCTGCTGAGTATCTATAATCAAATAACCATAAATGCATAGTTGGGTATGTATTTGAAAATGGAAATTATCAATGATATATGATGCGAGGCTCATGTTCCCTCCATTTTCAGCCAGTTTTCGCTCCATATTTTTTTTTCTCTTTCAGTCCATGTAATCTGTCATAGCCTTTACAGAATGGGTGACCAATATTCCCATGTGCCCCCTTGGGCTTTTGTTAGCCCCCCCCATGCTAACCACCATTACTGAATCTGCTGCCGCTGCAGCAAAAGAAGTGGTGATTTTGTTTGAAAACAAGGTGCGTGGGGAAACTTGTTTGGGCGCAGAATCATTCTCCTGGAAGTCTCTTAGAAGCCTCTCACTCATGGGGTGGCTCCCCAGTGCAGTTTGTTTTCAAGTAAAATCACTTTTTTGCCACCACTGCTGACAAATTTCAGCAGCAAATATGGGGAGTGCAGAGGGGGCTCCCAATGGGCTCTGGGGGCAATGCAGCTGCTTTACAACATACTTCAGGATGAGCTCATTTGCCTCCTTGTCCTCATGTGTCGATTGCCTGCAATTTGTTGACCAGCACAGAGTGTGCTGTGGACCACTACTTCACCAAATATACAGACAAAACCCAAAAGGACACAGCTGCAGTGCAAACTAAGGGCCAAACTAGATGTGATGCAGGAGATGCTTGAATACACATCCCAATATATTTTCCATTCCTTTTGCTAAAAGCAGTCATGGACAGGATGGGGATTTGGATGGGCACCATTGCACTGGAAGAGGAAGAATATCCCACTCCACTTACACCATTTCCTAAACTTAAATTCTCCCCGCCCCCCAAAGATGCTATTAGCCATGGAGAGGAAAAGATACGGGCACACTACAAGAATTTAGACTCTGGGTTGGGTTATCCAATGGTAGTCCTACTTAAACTAAATCCATTGAACTGAATGAGACTTACATTAGACCAATGGTGGATACAACCCATTGGATACTTTGTTCTGTGGGCAGAATAAAGTAAAGAGAAGGAGCAAAATCCTTTTATTCATCTGCTTTGAACCATTTGAATTTTAGATATTTTTTTGCTTGCCACCCTGAATTTTTTGTTCCTAAAAGAAAAGTAGAATAAAAGCACACACATAAAGAAACTCACGGTTGGCTGTTTCTAACAATAGTATCCAGCTGCAGACACCATTGTAAATTTATCTTTCTGATACACACACACACACACACACCAAGATTTATAGTACAATCATAGACACATTGACTCATTCAGAAGTAACAAGTAAGTCCCATTGTGTTCAGTTAGGCTTAGGATAGCCTAAAGTTCTCACAAATATGGAAAAGTTGATTCTCTGAACTATTTTCTTTCTAATATAAATAAGGGAAGTGTTCAGGGCTTCTTCTCAATCCAGAAATTAGATTGATCTGAATCCCTTTGATTTAGACGTAAGAAACAAATGTAGCCCACCCACACAAAAGCTTACTTTGCAGAAGGAACAAATGCTCTTCCCTGCTTCAAAGCCGTGCACTGTGATATAGGAAACAAAAGTATATTCATTTATGTTCTTGCACACTTGATGCAACTTCTTTTTTTTTTTAAAGGAAGCTCTTGGGATTATCCCACTAATCCATGGAGTCTCAAACAATGATGAAATAATTAGACAGCGAATCTTCGATTAAATGATACAATCTTACTGCAAGAGAAGCTAGGAAAAATTAATTTCTGATAGAATTCTGACCACATTTTAACTATTTGAGAGATACACCCATCTGGCAAATTTCTTGTGAGGGGGAAGGAAGAATCGTAACATCAGGTGGCCATGTTTGGTCATCAAAGTTCTACAATATATTTAAAATAGAACAAAACAGGACAAAGTTATTAGGGAGGGGCAAAAGTTCCAGCTGTTACTTTGCTTCTGAATCTTTGTGTCATGGCAGATCTCAGCAGCCAGATGTTACTCACTCACAGATAGGGATGTATGAATCAGGTAAACTTGAGCTTGCCAAATTTCTTTGAATTCATTTTTGAAGCTTTTTCCCACTCGAGTACATAAAAAATTGTGAAATTTATTATTTTCTTTTTGGATGAAAATCCATGTGTATTTCTTTCCAAATGTACTCATTAATTTTAGTCCATCTTTGAAATGTACACATTCTTGTCCAATTGATTAAAGTGCATCTGCACACATTTTTCAAATTTACGCATGCTGTCAGATACATGTTTCGGGGGCCGTAAATCACATTGCAAGCTCAAAAATGTATAAACTTTGATTGTGTCACTAGCCTGTGTTCAGTCCAGAAGGTGTGAGCTGAGTAAACCCTGATCAAATACAAACTGAAACAAATTTCACATACATCCCTGCTCATAGAGCAAAACCTCCTCACCTGGGCTGCTACTGATGATGCAGCTCATAGTTTTGGTTCCCAGTAGCACATCCAAAAGACAGTCACATGCCTCTCCCACTCAGTGTTTAGATGTTCCTATTGGCACCCTGCTTATGATTCTTTGGGCCACAACAGTCTTTGAGAAGAATAACTCCCAGTCTGGAAACAGCTAACAGAACTTCCAGAAATAAGTCATGGGAGCATGGGAAGCTGCCTTATACTGAGTCAGACCATTGGTCCATCTAGCCCAGTATTGTCAACACTGACTGGCTGTTAGGAATGCATGAGAATTTCATTCATGTTCACAAATCATGCAAACATATCCCATTCACAACCCTGACATTGGCCAGAGAACCAAGGGCCACTGGAAGGCTGCACTCCATGGCTCTCAGTCCCAGGATTAACATCACAGCAAGAGGGAGACCAGCCTGACCCCATACATCAGCTGATGTGTATTCACCTTCATTCTCAATTGTCCTTCAGTTCACTGGGGCGGCAGACTCTGTTGTCATCCATCAGCCAGAGAACCAAAGGCCACTGGGAGGCTGCACCCCATGCCTCCCAGGATTAACATCACAGCAAGGGGGGGGGAGCAGCCTGGCCCCATACATCAGCCAGAGAGGTAGCTAGCAGCTGCAGGGAGCTCACTTCAACCCTCCCTGCCAGAAGAAGGAACACACAGCTCCAACTGACAGTTCCCTGGGGCAGCAGACTCTGGCTTCTTCCATTGGAACAGTTGCAGGGAGCTTGTTTTGCCCCTCCCTGCCAGAAAAAAAGAAAAGAAAAAAGAAAAAAAATCTATAAGAACCTTGTAACTAAGAACTAGTGCCTGAATTTTGCTTTCTTCCTCCTCCTCCCTCCCAATCCCTTTTCCCTTTGTGTCATGTCTTTTAGATTGTAAGCCACTCTGGGAGCCTTTTTTGGCTGAAGAGTGGGGTAAAAATTGTGTAAACAAACAAACAAACATGAACAGGAATGCATTTCTTGGGGAATTTTTACAATTTCCAGAACTTCTGTTCATGTTTGAAAGTACAGTATGCACTTTTGCACATGTGCAAGTGCACACTTCCAAAAATGTACACATGTGCAAACGTGCACACACACACACACACACACACACACCAAAATCCTCATGTTTTCAAAAGGAACCATGTGGTGTCTTTGTTCTAGCATGCCTTTCTGACATGACACCCTCAAACACACCAAGGCTCTAGCTAACAGGAGATGCCAGCAATGTTTTCCAAACTAGGGCTTAGGTATGAATTTGGGGGCCTTGTAAATAAGTGACATTATTGAATTACTCGGTGTTAGAGAGAACAAACAGACCCCATATTGGCATAAGAACAGTAAGCTTGGTGTCTTTTACCTCTGACCATGACTGAGGCAGGAAAACACAGACAAAGGGATAGGCATCAGCTGCTATGCCATGTACACAAGACTAGATTGGACATTATCAGATGTGCATGTCTCAAAACAGGAGAAAGTGGGTAGGGAATTGAAGCAAGTTATGCATGTCTGACACATAGAGTGATTCCTCCTTGGAATATTGCAAGGTGTCATGAATAGGTGTCCTCGATGTACATTCTTTGGGCAGCCATCTCATAAAGTATTCCTTTTGTGTCAGGAATAGGTTTTGCAGGAAGGGTGATTAAGTCTTTTGTTTTGAGACAAGCACTGCCATTTCCAACACTTAGACCAGTTTAGCAAGTCTTTAGTTGGAGTGTCATAGTGGTTGTGTCTTCAATTCTTTTGTTCAGGAAGTATAAAAAGGCAGGTTTTTTAGTAATAACTAACTTGTGCCATTTTCTTTCGGAATCAGGGTCAGATGTGGCTGGTGCAATACCCTGTCCCACATGGGTGTTGAAATTCTTAAAGGCCAAGGGCCAAATTCCTTTTTTGAGAAGCTCTCAGGAGCAGCATTTCAGTGGTGGGTGGGGCTGAATGCAAAGTGGGCAGTGCCAGGTGGGCCAAAAGCTGAAATAGGGTGGGACCAAAAATACCAGTGTATTTTAGCTTAAAGCTCTTACTCCCAGTAGCCAAGCCTTAGGAGAGGCATTTCAACCTTTTAGAATGAAAGAAAAACTGCACAAAGCCAGGAAAACTCCAAATAATGGTGGGCAGCCCGCCAGGGAACCAACCCGCCTCTGGCTCGGCGGGCACTGCTGCTGTGCCCATGGAGTCAGGCCAAAAGCGAGCCTAGTGGTGAATCATGTACTTTGGGAGGGGGACGCCTCTCCTCTCCTCGGCTGGCTAGAAGTGATGCGACGGGACCGTTGTGGCGGGCGCAGGCAGCTTGTCGCGAAGAGGCGAGCGGGGCCGGGACCCGGTAAGGCCTGCAAGCAGTTACATCCCTAACGAGCCACTTGGTGGGCTTCTGGGTTCCCTCCAGGCTGCTTTTTACATAGAAAATAGCATAAGATATGTGAAAGGTGGCCGCAATTTGCATTACTTGCACAAATTGTGGCCATTTTTGGCATATCTTATGGCATTTTCTATGTAAAAAGCGGCCCGCCGGGAACCCGGAAGTCACTTCCCTGGCTCGACTCAGGAGAATGCAAGTCAAGCTGGGGAAGCAGGTAGGTGGGACAGAGTTTGGGGGGGGTCGAGCTTGGCGAGTTCGCTGGACTTCCACCCCCCAAACGAAGTCCTCACACATCCCTAAAAAATGCTCAGAGTAAGGGTATGTGGCCATTTGGGGAACCCCAGGAGGCTGGATTGGGACCCAAGGATGATTAGATCTGCCCCCCAGGTCTGAGCTTCTGCATCCTGCATTACCACCTTGGCATTCTCAACAGAGGAGGCTGGTGACTTTGGTGGCTGCTCCTTTTCCATTGCAGCTTTGCAGGTTCCATTTGGAGCTTCATAGGAGTGATCCATGGTGCTGAACTTCATCCCCAAAATAGTTTCACCACCATGGAGCGCCATGGATAGCTCCTATGAAGCTCCAAATAAAATCTGTAAAACCTGTAATGGGAAAGGAGCACCACCAAAATAGGAGACAACAGCCTCCCCCGATTCTCACCACAGCAATCTCTTGGACTCTTAGCTCTTCCCTCATTTCCACTTGAGCAAAGATTTAGACTGATCTCCCAGGGGAGGAAGGTAAACCCAGAATCCGTCTGATTTCAGACAAGCCCAGATAGAGAGCCCATGCAAGGGCTTTTCTGTCCATCTCTTTCTAGCAGCTTTTTACCTACCAGGCTGATAGCAGCGTGGCTGGATAGCTCTGTGTTTCATAGGAGGACGAACGAGCAATATTTGAGATAACCAGGATTCTCCAAACATCGCCTCACTGCTCATCTTCTGACTGATTGCTGTTCACGTTTGTGAGTGCTGCTTGCTCTCACAGTGAACAGGAAACCTGCACAATTTGAGCAATGATCGAATGGGAGATTTGCTCAAGTTTCCCTAAATTTCCAAACTTGCACAACTTTCCTCCAAAGGGTAAAGCAGTCTACAGAGGAAATTTGTGCAAATGAGGAAATTTGCACATATCGAACTGGGACCAGGATGGACGCTAGCTTGTGTTTGACAGTTTACAAACATTTTCAGTGGACATATGCTTGCACTCGAGTTTTTGGAGCTTCAAACATGACATGCTTGCATGTTTTTCAAGCAGAAACAAAATTCTCATACATCCCTTTAAAAAGGGAACACATTTTTCCTCTGCTGCCTGAAGTCCTGAGTTCCAGTGCTCTTCAGCATATCCTGTCTGAAGGACTGGGTCATTCAGACCCAAGGAAAGCCATCCATCTCTCAGAGGTCCTTCTACAAATGTATCCTCCACCCCCTCTATCTGCATGAGCATGTGTGTGTTTAACTTTAAGCAATTTCACTCTGATCTTTAACTTTTGTTTGGTTGGAGCCCCTGGTCACATTACCACAGCTTGCCCTGGTGCTCCAGCATCAAGGATCTTGGCCTCTATTGGTTAAGTGCATCTCTGCTATCCCCTTCCTGACCCATTTGATCTCAAGTCAAATTCTTTAGAGGAGGCATGTTGCTGCACAAAGTGGTTTGGAGCGTTTCTTAGGAAAGAGACCACCGGAGACACATGAGTGTGTTTGTGTTGCAAGTTCTGAGAAGACCGCTGCCAATACCAGAGCCTCTGGTATTGAGAATGGCATTTTAACAACTGAGACATTTACCAATGATAAGAACAATAAAAGCAGCTTTTTAACCTTTCACAAATGTGTTGATTATGGAAGGTTTTAGTTATGTTCCCCACCACCACCACCTAATGTACATTTGGTCAGAGAAAACTCCTTTTGTTGGTTTAATGATCTACAAGGTTTTGCAGGAGAATGCATATATCTTTGCAGAGTTACCAACTTGTGTCATTAATCAACCATCAGTTCTTTATTATACATTTTACAAAACAAGAATGTTTCCACAATGCACTAGGAACACATTCACAATTAGGAAACAGGTCATGATTTGAAAACACAGGACCCATAATTAAACCTCATATGGATTGAACTCATCAACACAATTTCTTTTTGTTAAGAATTCAGACATAAATAATCTAATGAGATATAGCGAGACAAAGTCAAATACAAAGCAATAAGGAGATACACTGAGACAAAGTCAACCCTTGAAGTACAATTGGGTTTCTCTTGAAAGCCAAACAGTAATTTTTTTGAGGGGAAAGCAATAGACGTTTGCTAAAACTTTGCATGTGTTTCCCACATACCTTAATACAAAGTGTCATGCTCAGTCTATCTATTCTGCTACACGATTTGTGTAGAGTATTCTGTACTGACATTCACTAAACAGCAATTTCAAGTTGGAAATGAACAGGATGGATGCTAATTGTTTTATGCCTTTCCTTTTTGGATCCATCTGCAGCCTATATCAAAGCAGAGTAATGCAAATAATGCAAGTTAGTGACAAATGCACAACCAACCAACAAATTGGAGGTTTGGCATAGAATGAAGAGCTCAGGTTGAGGCAGAGGAGTCACAGCATCTGTCAACTCATAACACCACAAGCTGTGTGATAACATATTTCATATAATTCATGGTCTTCTCTTATTCTTCCACCCTTAACACCACCATTTTGGTCAAATAGATATGAATTCAATTGTTGTGGATGAACCTAAATTCCATGAGCAAATGTCCTCTCATTCATCAGCTTCTTCATTGCCACTTTCACTTCCTTGTTCCGTAGGCTGTAGATGATAGGATTGAGTGTTGGTGTTAAGATATTGTATAAAACCCCCACAAGCTGGTCCCTTTCCAATGAATAGCTTGAGGTTGGGCGGAAGTATGTGAAAATGCCAGAACCATAGAACAGAATCACAACTGTGAGGTGAGATGCACAGGTGGAAATGGCTTTGTGATGCTCTCTTTTCTCTCGGTTACTTAAAATGGCATGAAGGATGGAAGCATAGGAATCAGAGTGAAGAAGAAAGGGCTAAGTCCTACAAACACACCTACTGTGAGAAGGGCAACTTCATTGACTGATGTGTCGGAGCATGAGATAGTCAGCAAGGGAGGGATGTCACAGAAAAAATGGCTGATCCCATTAGATTGACAGAAGGACAAACGAAACATGAGTGTTGTATGGAGAGAAGCATTGAGGAAACCACAAACCCAGGATATGACAGCCAGCAGGAGACAGGTCCATTTATTCATGAGTCTGGCATAGACCAATGGGCAGCATATAGCAAAGTAGCGATCCAGAGCCATAGCGGCCAGAAGGAATCCCTCAGTGCCCACTAAGGCAACAAGGAAATACAACTGTGCAGCACAGCCCATTAAGGAAATGCCTGGACATTGAACCCAAAGGTCTGCCAACATTTTTGGTACAGTCACAGAGATGTAACAGATATCAAGGAAAGATAGGTTGCCAAGAAAGAAATACATGGGAGTGTGGAGAGACTGATTTAACACAGATACAGTGATTATGAGTGAGTTTCCCAAGAAACAGATGGTATACATCGTGAGAAAGAGGATGGTGAGAAAACTCTTTCCTTGTTTAATATTTTTAAATCCCAAGAGTTTGAATTCCATGACAAATGTCTGATTCTCATTATAGGGGAAGCTCATCATATTTAATCTGAATATTATAAATAGAAGAGTGATGTTTAAGACATTTCAGCATTAGACACCATAACTAGAATGCCAAATAAAATAAACACAGGGAAAGCATAGTACGTTGATCCCACTTCTGGCATTGTCTTTGAACAATATTTCTACCATATGCTTGTATTGCAATGGCAGCCATTATGATTATCAGGATATGCTACCCAAGTTCCACATATAACCAAATCACTTTGGCCTAAAATGCTGGCCTAAAAAGCCTTCACCCTGCTATCGTTTCCAAGCATAACCTATCCACAGTGCTCCTGTACACTATTTTTTTTAGCTCTTGAAATATCAAGAAGTTATGTAGTTAAACAAACAAAAGAGATGTTGCCCTAAGTAGTCCTAGCTTACATTTGAGATGCTCCTAATATAATAGAGTCAAGCTGCCTTCCCCATAAACCGATTCCTCTCTTTTACATAAACAAACCACACATTCAGTGCAAATACACAAAAGTCGAATCTCTGAACTATGTAATTCATTGGTTCCATTCTACTGTGAATTAAGCAAGACTCTTGATATTTTCTCAATCAAAAACTCAGATTGAATCCAAATGATTTATATGAAACAAGCATACCCCACTGACATCAAACCCTTACTTTGTGGAAGGAACAAATCTTTTTTCTTGCTTCAGAACTTGTACTGTGATGCGGCAAGCCAACATATTTTAATTTATGCCATCAAATTCTTGAGGGAAACTAATTCTAAGGGATGGGTATATCCCACTAATAAAATCCATTGGGCATAGAACAACAATGAAATGTTAATGTAGTAAATTTCAGGGCATAAGAAATCTACCCATAGAGATACCAGGAAGTATACTAATTCAAAAGTCTCATCACTGTTTTTAGCCTTTGGAAAGAAGACTGACAATTCCACCACAAAAATCACCCATTCCACAAACCTCTGGGTAGGGGAACTCTCAACATCAGGAAGATATGTTTGGTAGTCTGTTACTTAGAATTGGGAATGTGCAAATCAGAAAAATGCACGCTCGCTGAAGTTCTCCAAATTCCATCTCCAGGCTCATTCAGACCCAAGTCCATATCAGATTTCAAGCTTTGTTGTTGGTTTGTTTCACATGAAAATCTGTGTGTATTTTCAGTGCGTATTTTTCCAAATGTATGCATCAGTTGTGCACCTCCTTGAAATGTATGCATTCTTCTCCCACGGATTAAAATGTATTTGTGGCATTTTTCAAAAGTACACATTTTTCTTGGGCATTTTTCAAATGCACGCATGCTGTTAAACACATTTGTTTTGGTCCACAAATCACACTGCTAGCTCAGAAATGTATGGACTTTGACCGCAGATTGCGTCCGAGCCCGTGTTTGAACTGGGAGGTGTGAACTGGGGAAACCCTGATCAAAAACAAACTGAAACAACTTTCCCATACATCCCTACAATACATTGAATGGACTTGGTGAAATAATACCTTGTATCAGTACCCATCAGTAGTCTGGCTGATCAGTACCCATCCAATGCAGGAGGCTAGCTCCACAGCACTTTGTCTGTCAGTTGGGACTTCTCACGCAAAGGCTTCCTTCCCACTCTGTATAAGACCTCCTGCTCTTACACAGAGCTCTTGCAGCTCTGTCAGGAATCCAGACCTCTCTCATATACATTTTGTGGTGAACTATTTCACTTGAGGATCCTGCATCATTCTGTCTCTCTAGCACAAGGTGAACCTTGCTCCCTCAGAGTCTGAGTCCTTCCTCTATCCCTCACAATACAGTTGTTGTTGTTGTTGTTGTTGTTGTTGTTGTTGTTTACACACAGATCCCAGTCACTTGCTTAGTGACTAGGTGGCAGGGGATGGGATCTTCAGAAGGGAGTGAGCAGGGGGTCTTCTTCACACAATTCCCTGCTTGCATTCAGTGATCACATAAAGAGGAAGCCACTAATTTACTATTAATGAGTGGGGCTCTTCCACCCGATCAGCAACCTTAAATGGCCGGAGTACATGCATAGGGCCTTTTTTCCCCTCACTAATGCTGAATGTGTGGCCCAAAGGATGTGTGGCCAACAGGTGCAAGCACACTTCCTCACACGTTCATAATGCTGGAGGTGAGGAAGGAGGAGAGTGCTCCATGTTAATGCCACTACTGGCAGCCTCCTCCATTACATGCTTGTGTGTGTTTTGTTTGCATGAAAGGTGTGTGGCTTTCCCTTCAGCCCTATTCTCAGGGGGGCTGCATGCACAAACCCCATCCCCAGTGACCCCACACATGTGGGCTCTTCCTTTGTGTTTTCAAGTGCATTTGGCTGCACATACTGAGAAGTCTCCCTGCCATTGGGAACCCCCTGCCTTATCAGGATTCCCAATCACGGGGAGGCTTCTAAGTGCTTTCAGCCAAATGCTCTTAGAAACACTCTTCAGACCTCTGAAGAGAAGCCAAGATGCGTGGGGATACTGGGGGCAGAGCGTGCGTGTCCATCCCTCCCTACTCACTTTTAGCCCTTGTGTGTTCAGGCAAACACCCGAACAGGGCTTTTGTCTATAGACCTATTTGGGTGTTCAAAAACAGAGTAGAGTAAAATAAAAAAGTGAGGAGGGGGAGCACACTAGATCCACCTGATACAATAGCTGTTTCCATCACCCTCTACAGATGGGTGGGGGGAGGACTTTCTGAAGCACAAAGCCTCCCTGAGCCATGGAGGCTCTCCAGGTGATTTGGAACTCTAGAAATTCAGGGTTGCAAATTGCGTGGAGAGCCTCCACCGGTAGAGAAGGCCCTTCACTTCACAAAATCGCCCTCCGCATATAGAGGCGATGGAAATGGAGCTGGAGAGGATTAGCACACACACACACACCCTCCTTGCATCTTTACTATGCACCAATTTAGAATGTCTGAGTAGGGTCACTAAGAAATGTGTGTGTCTCTTTGGAAGCGAGAGTATGGAATGGGTAAAAGTTTCCAAGCAGCTTCGTTCCTTGAAAAGTTGCACATTGTCATAACCTGTCATCTGCGGCTAAGCGGGCTCATTTGCTTGAGTCATCTGGTCCCCAAAGTTTTTGAATTTTCTTCCATGGATAATTCTTTTGAGTAGAAATTCTCAGCCTCAGTGTTTCCAATTTGTAAAATGGGTATATTCTTCACCAGAATGTTTCTAAATTCTTAGTGCCTTGCTAAAAATGGTGTGTATATGTATAATATTATACATGTGATTCATCATGCAATCTATGTCTGGACCTGCTTTTTTTCCTCCTGAATTCTGCACATTTAGCTCTTCTGTTGTGCTTGAGAAACAGTTGGAGTTAGTTAGTGGTCCGCCCAACACCCGACTCGCAGGACGCTCGGTGAGCGCTGCCACTGTGCCCGCCGAGCCAGGCCCAAAGCAAGCACCAGCCAAGATGCTTGCCAGACTTCTAGATTTTCAACAGGAACTGGATTCAGGGTACAATAATTGCATTTTACCTTTTCTTTTGGGAACCTTTAGCAGCCTACAGCAAAACAGAACAACATCAATGAGGGCTTTTCTACATGAGGGTGTTACGCTGTTGCATCTGCTATTGGTTTTGTTGCAGAATTGAGATCCCAGCACTACACAAGGAGTAATCCTTTCCTGATTCTCCAATACATAACCTCTAGGTGGCACTGCGGTATAGTGGAATAGCACAAGAGCAAATCCTGCTTTCTTTCACTTTCAGAAATAATACTCCATTTTTCCTGCTCTGCAAGAAATCACAGAAAGTGCTGTTTACAAACAGAAGCAAAACTGGAGGGTCCTGATGTCATCTAAAGAACCCATAAACAACTGTCAGTAGGGAATAGGGAGAATGTAACAAATGCCTCTTATAGAAATGCTCTGAGAAACAGAAGAAAAAACAAACAAACATTTAAGTTTGGGAATGGAGAACTATGGCTGATACAGAGGAGTTGTTCTTGGTATTTATATTATATGCAGTGCTCAGTAACAGTCATTCAGCATCACTCATCCCAGCTCATCACAAGCTATGTGATTTTTTTCCTTCAGAAAAAGGATCCACAAGGTGCAGGGGGGAAGAGGGGGATCCCTGAAAATTGGTCAGGGACACCTTCCATGAGGTGAAGTGCCTCTGCCCAGTTTTCAAGATCCCCCTTTCCTCTCAACCCTCTCAATCAAAATCTATCCTTTGAGCAACTACCACCCCTCAACCACCTGTGTAGCATTTTCAGGGGCTTGGAGGAACTGCCCTTGAAAGGAAGGGCAAATAAATCCACTCCCGCTACCCTTAATCTGGATCCAACTCTTTGGCATGGTTGTTCTTTGGCTCTTCACCGTGTGTGTGTGTGTGTGTGTATGTGTGTGTGTAGGCAGGGCGTCTCAGTTCAACTTAGTTGTTGTAGAAGCTCCTACATTGCAGGAGAGTATGTTCTTTCATTACAAGCTTCTTCATCGCCATTTTCACTTCCTTGTTCCGTAGGCTGTAGATGACAGGGTTGAGCGTTGGTGTTATGACATTGTAAAGAACCCCCACAAGCTGGTCATTTTCCAGTGAGTAGCTGGAAGTAGGACGGAGATATGTGAAGATGCCTGAACCATAGAACATAATCAAAACCGTAACGTGGGATAAACAGGTAGAAATGGCTTTGTGACGCTGTCCTTTTTGCTGCTTGCTCAAAACGGCATAAAGGATCAAAGAGTAGGAGATCAGAGTGAAGAAGAAAGGGCTAAAACCTACAAATACACCCGCTGTGAAAAGGGCAACTTCATTGATTGTTGTGTCAGAACATGAGACACTCAACAACGGAGGGATGTCACAGAAAAAATGGCTGATCCCATTAGATCGGCAGAAAGACAGTTGGAATGTCAGTGCTGTGTGGAGAGAAGCATTGAGGAAACCACACACCCAGGATATGGCAGCCAGCTGGAGACAGGTCTGTTTATTCATGAGTCTGGCATAGACCAATGGGCGGCATATAGCAAAATAGCGGTCCATAGCCATAGAAGCCAGAAGGAATCCCTCAGCGCCTTCCAAGCAAATAAGGAAATACATCTGTGCTGCACACCCCATTAAGGAAATGCCTGGAGATTGAGCCCAAAGGTCTGCTATCATTTTGGGTACAGTCACAGAGATGTAACAAATATCCAAGAAAGAGAGGTTGCCAAGGAAGAAATACATGGGGGTATGAAGAGATGGGCTTAACACAGCCACAGTGATTATCAGTGAATTTCCCAAGAAGCACAGCGTATACATACTGAGAAAGAGAGCAATGAGGAAGGTCTTTCCTTGTGTCATATTTACAAATCCCAGCAGTATGAATTCTGTTACGGAAGTTTGATTCTCAAAGTAGGGTGAGCTCATGATGTTGAATCTGAATATTATAGATAGAAAAGTAATGTTTTAGACATTTCTTCACTACCAGTGACAGGTTAAAATAGTTAGAGATATGGGAATTAAATCATAGAATCATAGAAAAGTAGAGTTGGAAGGGGCCTACAAGGCCATCGAGTCCAACCCCCTGCTCAATGCAGGAATCTAGGTCAAAGCATCCCTGACAGATGGCTGTCCAGCTGCACCTTGAATGCCTCCAGAGTGGGAGAGCCCACAACCTCCCTAGGTAGTTGATTCCATTGTCTTATTGCTCTGACAGTCAGGAAATTTTTCCTGATGTTTAGGTGGAATCTAGGTTCCTGTAACTTGAGCCCATTATTCCGTGTCCTGCAAACTGGGATGATCGAGAAGAGATCTTTGCCCTCCCTCTGTGTGACATCCCTTCAAATACTGGAAGAGTGCGATCATATCTCCCCTCAGTCTCCTCTTCTGAAGGCTAAACATGCCCAGTTCTTTCAGTCTCTCCTCATAGGGCCTTGTTTCCAGTCCCTTTATCCATCTTTGTTGCCCTCCTCTGACCCTCTCCATTTGTCTACATCCTTCTGAAAGTGTGGTGCCCAGACTGGACGCAGTACTCAAGATGAGGCCTAACCAGTGCCAGTAAAGGGGAATTATCACTTCCCGCGATTTGGAAGCTATACTTCTATTAATACAGCCCAAAATTGCATTTGCCCTTCTTTGCAGCCACATCGCATTGCTGGCTCATATTCAGTTGTGATCTACCACAATTCCAAGATCCTTCTCACTTGTAGTATTGTTGAGCCAAGTGTCCCCCATTCTGTAACTCTGCATTTGGTTTCCTCTCCCTAGGTGCAGCACTTGGCATTTATCCCTATTAAATTTCATTCTGTTGTTTTCGGCCCAGCGCTCCAGCCTATCGAGGTCACTTTGAATTTTGTTTCTGTCTTCCAGAGTATTAGCTGTTCCACCCAACTTTGTGTCATCTGCAAATTTGATAAGCATTCCCCGTACCTCCTGATCCAAGTCATTAATAAAAATGTTGAAGAGCACCGGGCCCAGGACCGAGCCCTGTGGTACCCCTGAACCCCTGAACCTGAACTGATCTGAACTTGATCAGAGCCATGGCTTTCTGTGGTATATCTGCTACGTATATGGTTGGAACTGAAGTGCCAATCATTTCTCCATATTTATTGTCCAAGAACGGTTGACAGAAATTACAGTTCATAGAATACACTGCCTTATCTCCTTATGCACCAAAATCAGTTTGGCCTGTAAAGACCTGCCCTCCTGCCCTTATTTTCATGCATCAGCCATCCTAATTTTTGAGTACCTTTTTATCATTTAGCGGTTGAGCTTCCCATGTATCTTGCTTCTAGAATTATGTTAGCCAGATATCAGAAAGCTTCAAAGCAGTGGACTGTAATGTAGCAAAGATAGGTATTTTCATTCATGTCCTTATACACTTAGCACAACTTAACACTTAAGGGAAGCTTATGGGAATATCTGACTAATGAATCCATGGCGTCTAGAACACTGACAAAAATATTTATGCAGTAAAACTATGGATGAAAAGAAACCATGTTACCTTCTGGAGATATCAGGAAAAGCCAATTGCTTCCAGATGTCATGTTTCATTGCCTTTATTAGCCATTTGAAATAGAAGAGAGTGGATGTCTTTAATTGAATGCCGAGTTGACATAGAGATATTCAGTATTAAAACATATTTTTTTAAAAAAAATAAATCCTGTCATCTAATTGAAAAGTAAGAAGAAGTCATATGCATATCAACAGATCTCATTTAACATAATACCTTTTACATAATGCATGCAGTACATATTTTAAAATGTTTTGCACATTTGAAGACAATTGGGGAAAACAGATAAAATCAAGGCAATTTTATTTTTTACTAGTAAAAAGAAAAGAAACATCATATAGTAATGTAATGGCATGATCATACTCACATTGATGCAAACCGTATGTCTGAAGCTAGTTGGTTTCTTCAAGTCTCCAATGAGAAGTCGGGGATATAGTAAAAATGAGACATGTAATATATGGACGTATGAAAGAGAAATAGGATATGGATGTTTGACACATTCTCAAGTGTTGGTTAAAAGGCAAAGATGATTTTTGATCTGTACACATGGAGGTTTTGTTGTGCATACATGGACTTTATAAAATGAACTCATTTCACCAGCATATCTGGGGAACCTGATCTCCAAAGAATCAAACTCTAGGGCTTAATGTTAAGGAAACAAAGGCATTCTTTTTGGCAGCGTTATCAACAATACTATCCAAATCTGCACTGCAAACTGTGCCCATGAAAGTGGAAAATATTCCATCATCTTTAATAAGTCTGAGTGGTCCCTTAGAAGCCACCAGTAAGACAGTTGGGGCATGATTAATCATAAGAAGACTGGCCACAATTTAACTGCTGATTCCATCTAAATGTTAGGATGTGCTGCCTAATTACACACTTCCTGAATGATACAAAGCATCAGGAACTCCCACAATATCATGTCTATGATGTAGGGTGTAATGAAGGTGTAAAAGGGGAGCTGGTATTGTACATTCACATCTCCTATGTCATCCTCCCTCTCATTGATTTGAGCCAGAGTCCAGGTCAGCCAAAGAATATGGAAAGTAATAGATTTTATCTTAAGCATTGGTAAAGGACTTTCACAAGAATTATTCATCCACTAAGATCATCAGTGGAGGCCCTTTTGCATATCCCATTGTCATGAGACATGAAGCTGGTTGGGCAGCGTGAGAGGGCTTTTCTGGGGCAGTTCTCTCAGGAGAAGCACTGAATTCCCTCTTTGATGGAGCTTTGGAACCATTTGAGGACTGATGCTCCAGGCAGAGCTGAATCAAAATTTCCAAAATGGTAGCCAGGGCCAGGCTGTTTTTGTTGTGCCACTTGCAGTAGCAGGAGCAACAACATCATCTTGGGATTCTTGGTATGGCCCTGCTTACAAGTAATTAAAAGGTGTTAGTGTGACTAAGAAATTGGGGTGCAAATAAAGAACATATTTTTAACATCTTTTTGAGATTTCCTTATGCTTTTGGCAAGCTATTGGACTCACATCTACCTACTGTGTTTTATACAATCTAGGTTTAAAAGTCTAGAAATTACAGGAAACCTGTAAGTTTTACCCAAGTACCATGTTAAAATGGAGCCATAAAAATAGGGTCTGGCATGTGAGATATCTTTATTTCATGCACTTCTAATTGGGACTCTCTGAAATGGCTTTTTTGAAGTTCTGTGATATCCAAAGCTTTGACATTTTCCACATAGCCCCTTGGATCTCTTTATTTCTCAAGCTGTATATGATGGGATTCATTAGGGGTGGTAAAATTGCATACAAAACAGCAGCCAACAAATCTGCAGATGGAGAGGATAATGACCTTGGTCTCAAGTAAGAAAAAACACAAGTAAAAATGAACAAGCAAAAGACAGTCAGGTGAGGGATGCAGGTTGAGAAGGCTTTATACTTGCCCTGAACTGACTGAATCTTAAACACAGTAAAAAAGATGTAGCCATAGGAAACCAATATAAACAGGAAACAAAATAATCCTATAGTAACAACACTAACCAAAATGAGCATTTCATTTGCCAGTGTAACATTGCAAGAAATCATTAGCAACTGAGGAATATCACAGAAAAATTGCTGGATAATGTTTGGCCCACAGAAATGTAGCCTAAATGTGTTTGCAGTTTCCACCACTGCATGGATCACGCTGCTTATCCAAGAGGCAACAGCTATTTGTAGGCAAACTTTCCAGTTCATGATCAGGGAGTACTGAAGAGGGTAGCAGATTGCTACATAGCGGTCATAAGCCATGGCAGTAAGAAGGAAAAGCTCAGCACCAGCAAACACAATCACTAAGAAAACCTGACAGATGCATCCAGAGAAAGAAATCAGTTTGTTGTTCATCAGTGAGCCGGACATGGATTTGGGGATAGTGACAGAGATGAGGCAAACATCTGACACTGATAAGTTGGCCAGGAAGAAATACATGGGGCTATGAAGGTGGCGATCTTGCATTAGAGTTATGATGAGGAGAAAGTTCCCCATCAAGGCTGCCAAGTAAATGGATAGAAACACCAGAAAATGTAAAATCTGTAGCTCCCGGATATCAGAAAATCCCAGAAGGACAAATTCTGTCACAGTAGTATGGTTCAGCATTTCCTTTCTTGAAAAAGACAACTCTGTGGAATTAAAAGAGAAAATTTAAAAACAGAAATCAACCACAGTTTGGGCCGATTTTGAGGCATGCTCATATATTTAAAAGAAACCCTAAGAGAATAACACATTTGAACAGAAAGATAAGCAATGCCTCCCATATCCCCCATCCTTTTTCATTGTCATATCTGTCAGGGTCACTGGGACAAAGATAAAGAGCCGGGAAACTGGGAGGGGAATGCTATTAACAGAAATTATTAGTGGTGGAAAAGGTAAATGGCATTTGTTTCAGCCCAATATATTTTGCTGTCTGAAGCGAAGCTCACACACATATACACACCTCATGCTCCCAGGGCCAACGCTTTTGAACATCTCATTGAACATCCAGGGATCAATTCCTGTCTTCATCTCTCCCCCCCCCCTCCACCCCCAGCCCAATTCTAGCACCTGCTGAGGCAGCCTGCTTCGCTGTGCTGCATGGTAGGGCCAGCTCTGAATTCCGTGCTAGGGGTGAGGTTTATGCAGAAAGAGACTGAAAACAAAACTGTCAGTATCATGATGCTATGAGGCAAATCTATGGTGTGACCACGCCTGGAACATTGTGCACATTTCTGCTCACCACATCTTAGAAAAAGGGTACTGTAGAGCTGGAAGAGAGCAGAAAAGGGCAGCCAAAATCATCAGGGCGGGGGGCTCAAGTACCTTCTTCACGAGGAAAGATCACAATGATTTTGGGCTGAAGAGCTAGCACTAACTAGGAGGTGCCTGTAACTACTGCTGCCTATTCAGTGGGTGGCTGCTGACACCAAGGGCAGAATCCAACAGGGCGCTGATGCCCAAGCCGATTCTCTTCCACCCCGCCAACTGTGTTGTGAAAGAGGACCCCACTGCTTGTGCAATGGTGATTTAGCACCTCAGGGGGCAACCTGAGATGAGCAGAAATGCACATTTCTGGAAAGAGGCAGGTCGGTGGGGCTCGCCTAAGGGAGCTCCACTTACTTGCCCCCTTCCAAAAATGAGTGTCCCTGATCATTTGAGGGCTTCCCCAAGGAAGTGCTAAATCTCCACTGTGTAAGCAGTGGGTCCTGCTTGCACAATGTTATTGGCGGGATCCACAGCTTGCAGAAGGGAATCGTCTGGGTAGAAAGGAATTGGCAGGTGTGTAGGCACCCCATTGAATTCAGCCCCAACACTCTCCAGCCAGGTATGTGGAGTTCCACCAATTCTCCACTACCTGAGACAAACTCTCCCAGCATTTTTTTATTGGGCTGCTGATACAGGCAGGGCAGGGCAGGGGACCACCATCCTGTGGCAGGTAGTGCCTGCCTGCAACTTATACTAGGGGGCTATGCACAGCTCCAGGCACCCAGGAAGCAGGGACTGGGAGCGGTGGGGAGTTGACTGCTCTTGCCATCTCTGCTGCCACTTCGCCCACTCCTTATTGCGCGGGTATAGGGTGAAATGAAGAGACGAGACAACTGTAATGGTTTGAAAACAGGGCCACATTTATTGAATCGGAGTTCTGCGAAGGTGAAGTGCGGGATTAACTAAGGCCGGCCAAGAGGCCAGTGGAGCGCATCAGGGCGAAAACATCCCAAACTCGAGGGTGGCGCAGTGACTCGCCACTCTCGAATTCCACACACGAAGTGCTGGGGGATCTACCATGAGCCACCGCCCCCGGCGCCGCATGACAACTGAGGAGGGTGACCTGTGCAAACCCCAAAGGCTCCCCGAACTCCCAGCAATGGAGCCACAGGGCATCGACATTGGTGAAATCCGGGTTCCTGCCAATCACCTTCAAAGGTGCCATGGGATGCACACCGAAACCCTAACCCCCACTACCTATTCACCGCACTTACCGCCTAACCTAAATCCAATGTGACCAAATTCGACTGGTAACCCAAAACAAGAACACCACCGCCCGGATCCGCAGTATGGAGTAGGCAAAACGCGTACACTGCCCTGAGCCAATTAGGACAATGAACCAAAATTCCTACTTGGCCCCGCCAAAGGCGACCAGAGGAGCTCACACTGCATAACGGGCGTGGAGGGAGGGAGCTGCAAGAAAAAGAGAGGCATTGGGTGGGGTCACCTGTGCCTAGATATAGCCTCAGTGCCCCACCCTTAGCCAATAGAAAGGGGGCAACCAATTTGCCCCGGGCCCTGCTGGGAGGTGAAATCACCTCATTTTCCCGCGTCCTCCACTCACCCTCCCGCGCAAACTCTCCCCCCCCCCCACAGAAGCATGGGGGGGAAGTTAATAATGTAAAGTGTAATGATGAACCGGGTTTCTTGCTCGGAAACAAGAAGCGGGAAGGAGGGACTCGCTCTGTCTGACTAGTAGAGTGCTAGTGATGCTCTAAGGCAAGGGTCGGCAGAAGGTAAATAAGGATCTACAGGTAGATCTCTGGATTCTCTGGATTTGCTGTAGATCAGCAAGGATTTCTGACGTCTTAACAATAGCAAGTTGCAGGTGTGTGTTTTAATGGCCATTTCTGGCTGATTTTGTGCTACTCTTAGCCTCAGTGTTTTCTTCTTTCCAGCACTTGGCATTATTGATCCCCACCCATGACCCTATATCCAGTACTTTTTAACATTTGATGTTCTACTACTTCATTCAAGACAGAATAGTTTGCTTCCAATGGTAAACAAACATTTCATCTCAAGCCTACATTGGATAAATCTGTAGCACTTCTTAGAAGTCTCCAGCTGTTCAACAGCCATTATGAAATGTTGCGCATGAATAGCTACACCATGACTATGTGTTGCCTAATTTCATTGCCTCTAACAGTCATTGTTTTGTTTGTCTTTTTTTATGTACCTGTATGTTTTCCTATGGTTTTTGGTTGCACTACTGGAAAAAAAATCACATGTCTTATTGACACATCACTATTCAGAAAGCATTCTACCTGATTCCTTGCCTCTTCCTCTTCAGCTGTGCTGTTAATGCAAGTAAGGTGATCAGAACATGTAGAAAAATATATCTATGTCTGCTTCTATACTGGTTTTTTAATGATCCTGATCTCCAGGGCCCTGCACATCTCGGAAGCAGAGGCCCAGTGGCACAAATCCCAGTGACTGAAAATAATATTTCTTCTCCACTTTTTGCATATGTGATGTAACCCCTCTCTCTAAAATAAAGTGTTATTTTATTGTCCAGAAAGGAAGCAGTGCCTGTACAGTGTAATTACTTTAGATGTGCATCAGATTTGAATGAATTCTGAACCCTGAGCCATATTGTGTGGATTTGGTTAGATTTGGGATCATCCAAATCAAATCAAAAGTGTGCTGAATTGCTCCAGAGTGGTTTGTGAGCAATTCTGAGATTTGTAGGGACACAGAGAGGATGGTTCACACGATCACCTCAGCCTGCTATGGCTAATTAGCCACAGTGAGTTGTGGCGCCTGTGAGCACCAGGTTGCCAATCCAAGCTGCAGCGGCTTCTCATTATGTGCAAAATGAGGCAAGGGTTGGTTGTTGGGGTGGATGACAAGCCACCCAGAACCTATGGACTGTTTTAGGGCTGCAGATGGTTTGTCACCCACCCCCAAAACCAGCTTACAATAAGAGGTCATCCAGGACCATGAGCTCCAGACATCCAGGAAACATAGCCGGATGTGCGAGACTGGTCTTGCCACCTTTGCTCCTCTCCCGCTGCTTAATGGAAATCCCAGGGGTGAGCTAGGCTTCTCACTCTGAAACAAAGACAAAGAGTGAGAAGGATACACCCACTCTGCCTCAAAGAATATTGGCGGGTGGGGGAGTTGCTCTGGGAACACTATCCTTACAATGTTGTAGTAGTACACCCAGAAAAGCATGATATTGTAATCAATGCAAAGCTGCAACTAGTTCCTTGTGCAAGGAGAAGTCTACATCTGCCCAGTAGTCAATCAGGTGAAATAGAAGGGGGATCAGCATCGGGGGGCTCACCTCACAGATCAGTTGTAGGCTTGGCCCTTTTCCCCCATGACCGCCCACCATACCTCAACAGGCAGCGCTACTCAGGATTTCAACCCAGAGTGCCTTCTCCCCATTTGCTGATGCTTGTGGTCACATGCCTGATAAACAACGCAGTATTGCTATTCCTTCAGCACAGTGGGGGGGGGAGGATATCCTCTGTGCATGGTCGCCCTCCACATGTAGAAGGCAATGAAAATGGCGGAGGGGGGAAGAGTTAGCATGCTCATCACATGCTTGGAACACCTGAAGAGGGTTAAACAGAAAGCCTGATATGCATGCAGTTATACATGTGGAGCTCTCTACACAAATTATACTGAATGCGCATAGACTGGGAGGCAGGGAGGGAGGAACACGCCCCCAACCTTCTTCCACTCCGTTATCCTTACATTAAGTTTTGAAAAGGAATCTAGTCACAGACAGCTGAATGGGTGAAGCAATTCCACAAAGATGCAGTATAGAAAGAGCTGTTTCCAGGTTTTGGGGGGTGGGGGCTTCCAAAGTCTTTCTTGTGGTCCTTTTCCAACATCAGTGGATTAGGAGCATCCCTCAAAGGTTTATTTGCTGCCAATGAGCAACAGGAGCAGCTTTGCAATTTTGAGTAACCATGAGCTGTCCACCATTTTATTCTTCTATAATGCCTGTAATGTACTCTGATAAATTATTACATTTGGTTTTTCCTAAACATTCTCCCAACAGCTTTCTTTACTTCCTTATTTTTCAGACTATAGATAATCGGATTCAACATGGGAGTCAAAATGCTATACTGAATAGAAAAAACTTCATCCAATATCATGGAAGATACATTGCTGGGTTTCATGTACTGGGACATTCCTGTCATATATAGTAAACCAACCACAATGAGGTGGGAGCTGCATGTAGAGAAGGCTTTGCTCCTGCCCTCTGCAGAGTTGATCTTCAGGATGGTAGAGATGATGTGGACATAGGAGACCAAGGTTGGTAGGAAGGAGCTGAGTCCAAAAATCACAACAGAAGAAAGAAGAATCATGTTATTGAGGAAAGTGTCAGAACAGGAGGCTTTCAGTAGTGGTGGGAGTTCACAGCTGAAGTGGCTGATTTCGTGAAGGCCACAAAACTGTAAATTGAATATTGGCACTATGTTTATTATTGCAAAAAACAACCCCATTAGCCATGCTCCCATCACCAGGTAAGTACATATTGATTTGTGCATGATGACCACATAATGAAGTGGGTGACACACGGCATTGTATCTATCATAAGCCATTGCTGAAAGAATAAAAACCTCTGTTACACTCAACAGAAGACTGAAAAACATTTGTGTAAGGCAGCCAATGAAGGAAATTGTATTTTGCTTCATAAGCAAATTGATTAACATCTTAGGGACAATGTCAGTAGAATAACAGATGTCAACAAAGGATAAATGAGACAGAAAATAATACATGGGTGCATGAAGAGAAGGATCCATTCTTATCACCAGCATGATTGTGATGTTTCCTGAGAAAGTTATCAGATAAATGGTTGAAAACACCAAGAAGAAGAAGATCTGCAGTTGAGGATCATTTGAAAGTCCCAAGAAAATAAATGTTGAGCTCTCAGTTTGGTTTTCCATTTCCATTTAGTGATCTGTAAAACAACAACAACAAAAAATAAGCAGACAGACAGACAGGACACAATTCAGCCAAACCTAATTGATGTTAAGCCCCCTTGATTTCAACTCTTGCATTGTAATCAGTGGAACTTAAAACGTACGTTACTTTGGCTGTCTTTTGATAACGGTTTTGGACAACAATGGCTCTCATGGTGCTCCATTTAAAGTGGGATCAGGTGTTAAACAGGGATGTGTTATCGCCCTGACATTATTTGCTATTTTCATCGCCATGATTTTACATCTTGTCAAGGGGAAACTTCCCACTGGTGTGGGAATTATATATTGAACAGATGGAAAGCTTTTTAAACTCAGTAGGCTGAAAGCAAAAAGTAAGGTAATTACAACCTCCATTGTGGAACTTCAGTATGCTGATGATAATGTGGTCTCCGCACATTCAGAGGATGATCTACAAACTATCCTAAATGCTTTTGCAGAAGCATACAAAAAACTTGGTCTCTCACTTAACCAAAAAACCCAAAGTGCTTCATCAGCAAGTGCTTCATCAGCAAGTGCAAGTTAACCCTTTGGTGATGCTATCTATCCAGCTTGGCGGGGCAATACTGGAAAATGTCGATCATTTTCTCTATCTTGGCAGCTATCTTTCTGTTACAGCTAACATTGACAGTGAAATCCAGCATCATTTGAGCTCCGCAAGTGCCGCATTTTCTCAAATGAAACATAGAGAGTTCGAGGATCAGGATATCTGTAAGAAGACCAAAACGCTGGTTTATGAAGCCATTGTATTACCAACTTTATTGTATGCCTGCGAAACATGGACTATCTATAAACGTCATTTCCACCTCCTTGAAAGATTTCATCAACGTTGCCTCCGGAAAATCCTGCGAATTACTTGGGAAGATAGGCGAACAAATGTCAGTGTACTGGAAGAAGCAAAGACTACTAGCGTTGAAAAAATTATCCTTCAACGCCAACTTCAGTGGACCGGTCATGTTGTTCGAATGCCTGACTGCCGTCTCCCAAAGCAGTTACAGTCATGCCTTGGATTGAGAGCATAATTTGTTCCGGAAACGTGTTTGTAATCCAAAACACTCTTATATCAAAACGAAATCCCCCCAAAAAAATTTGTACAGAAATTTTTAATTTAAGCCGTACTACAGTACTTGTATTGCAAGACGTCGCTTGTATATCAAGTAAAAAAAAATTAAATAAATATTTAAAAATTTGCTTGTCTTGCAAAACGCTCTCAAACCAAGTTACTTGCAATCCAAGGTATTACTGTACTTTATTCCCAACTCAAGGATGGAAAGCGGAATATCGGTGGTCAGTACAAGAGGTTTAAAGATGTTCTTAAGACTAATCTAAAAAAATGCAATATAAACATCGAAAACTGGGAAGCTCTGGCCCATGAACGATCTAAATGGAGGTTGGCCTTTCACAAAGGTTCTATGGACTTTGAAGAAGCCCGAGTGCAAGGTGAAAGGGAGAAACGTGCTAAGCGAAAAGTACGTCAAACGAATCCTTTACAGGACCATCTTCCGTCTGGTAACCTGTGTCCTCACTGTGGGAAGCTGTGTGGATCTAGAATTGGTCTCCACAGTCACTTACGGACCCATCACTAGAGTCTGCACATTTTTTTTAGAATTTCCTCCTTTTATAATTTTCTTTTTGTTATTTTATCCTGGAAGACAATCTTACTTGGTCACGAGTGATCACCTACTAACTAATGCATGGACCAGCATAAAATATTTTGAAATATGTAACACATATATAAATTAAATAGCCAACATTGCATGATGGGAAAAATGTTCATTATGGAGAACCCTCATATATATATATTGATGTAATACATTGGTATACTTTTAAAAACATGAATATATATGTTGCTATTTTCTTTATTTTGAATTTTGTTCCTTGGGATTTTTTTTTAAAAAAAATTTAGTTGTAAAAGCCATTCAGCATTTTAGATATCTAGTTACAATATGCCTCCTTTGAATTTGGAGAATTTCACTGTGGCCCTGAAGTTCTGGTGCACAATGAAGGAGTTCGACACAGACACTGAACTGTATGTTCTTTTGGATGCATGCACCCAGAAACTGTTTTCTCTCCTCTCCAACTCAAGGACCATCTCCACAAGTTGTTCTGTGACTAAGCACAGAATTAAACTGTGGAATTCATTTGCACAAGATGTAGTGATGGCCACCAATTTGGATGGCTTTAAAAGGGGATTGGAGTTGGACAAATTCATGGAGAAGGCTATCAGTGGCTACTAGTCCTGAATGGCTATATGCTTCCTCCAGTATCAGGGCCAGTATGCCTATGTACTCCAGCTGCTGGGAAACATGGGTGGGAACAGGACCGGTGCAGGGCAGTTTGGCGCCCCAGGCGAAAAAATATTTAGCGCCCCCCCCCCTCTCCAAAGCAGAAAAAAAAAAAAACTGCGCCGCCACCACCAACCTACCTTCCCCCCCCGCCCTGGCTGCGGCGGCGGCAGCGGCGGCGGCTGCTGCTGCTGCCTCCTCCTCCTCCTCCTGAAGCGACGCGACGGGACCCCCGCGCTGTTTTTTGCCGGGGGAAACCATGGCAACAGGGCTGTTTAAGCCCTTCTGCCCTGGTTCCTCCCGCCAAAACAACGTGGGCGGGGCTCCGGAAGTGACGCGACGAAGGTAGGTGACGGGGGGTTGGGGGGGTGACGGGGGGTGGCGATGGCGGTGGGAGGCGCAGCGGCAGCGAGCGGGTGGGCGGGGGGAGGTGCAGCGGCGGGCGAGCGAGCGAGCGGGCGGGTGGGCGGGGGAAGCGCAGCGGTGAGCGAGCGAGCGGGCAGGCGGGGGGAGGCGCGGCGGCGGCAGGCAGGAGGGTGGGGAGGCGGAGGCCTGGCGGGGGCGGCGCAGCGGCAGCGAAGAGGAGCGCAGCGTTTCCGCGCCCTCTTCAGCCGCGCGCCCTAGGCAACCGCCTAGTTGGCCTAGTGGTAGCGCCGGCCCTGGGTGGGAATGTGCTGTTGCACTCATGTCCTGCTTGCGGGATCCTGTGGGCAGCTGGTTGGCCAATGTGTGAACAGAATGCTGGACTAGATGGACCCTTGCTCCGATCCAGCATGGCTCTTATTATGTTCTTATGAAAGCTTATTAGGGGTTCCCTAAATGAAGATCAATAATGGTGAACAAGTTTCCCGAAGAGATTACTTGGTCACCACATCACAACTGATCTTCACCTTCAATGTGCCCACTTTCCTGTGTGAAATTTATGAGTCATCTTTCAGACCAAATACTGCTCCCGCCAGCAGCTTACACTTAAAACTTACAACAATTTAAAAACATATTTTTAAATGAAAAAAACCATTTTAAAACTTTAAACACAATGTATTTTTTAAAAAAACAACACCAACAGCAGAAATTGAGCAGGAAAGAATCTTAAAAACAGGAGAGCAAAGCTAAGAGATTTGAAATACTAAAAAGCCATGCGGAACAAAGAAGTTTAACAGCCCACCTAAAACTGAACAAAGAAGGAGCCAGCCTAACTTCCTTTGGGAAAGAGTTCCACCAGTGAGGTGCTGCCACACAGAAGACCCTATCCCATGTTCCCATCAATGTAACCTCTCTTGGTGGTGGGACATGCAGAAGGATATCTGAAGAAGATCTTAAACTACAGGCAGGTTCATATGGGATAAGGCAGTTTTTTAGATATCCTGGCCCCAAGCCATTTAGGACTTTATAGGTAAACAGTCAGTCAGGTGATCACTCGTGACCGAGTAAGATTGTCTTCCAGGATTAAAAAAAAAAGAAAAGAAAAGAAAATTTACAAAAAGGAGATTTTAAAAGGAGGAAAATTCTAAAGAAAATTGTGTAGACTCTAGCGATGGGTCCATAAGTGACTGTGGAGGCCAATTCTAGATCCACACAGCTTCCCACAGTGAGGAAACAGGTTACCAGATGGAAGATGGTCTTGTAAAGGATTCATTTGACAAATATCCCGATCCTCGAACACTCTATGTTTCATTCGAGAAAATGTGGCACTTGCGGAGCTCAGACGATGCTGGATTTCACTGTCGATGTTATCTGTAACAGAAAGATAGCTGCCAAGATAGAGAAAATGATCGACATTCTCCAGTATTGTCCCGCCTGGAAACTGTTTGGCAGTCATTGCAGTTGATCCAAACCAATGTGACATGATCGACAAAGCATGTACCAGAAAGGAATCTGGCTGGTGCATTTTACACTAGCTGCAGTTTCTGAACACTCTTCAAGGGAAGTTCCACATAGAGTGCATTACAATACAGTCATGCCTTGAATTGAGAGCATAATTCATTCCGGAAATCTGCTTGTAATCCAAAACACTCTTATATCAAAACAAAATCCCCCAAAAAAAATTTGTACAGAGATTTTTAATATAAGCCATACTACAGTACTTGTATTGCAAGACGTCGCTTGTATCAAGTAAAAAATAAATAAATAAATATTTTAAAATTTGCTTGTCTTGCAAAACGCTCTCAAACCAAGTTACTTGCAATCCAAGGTATTACTGTACTCTAAGTGGGAAGTGTTTAAGGCAGGGGTTCTTAACCAGGGGGGAATTCCCCAAGGGGGGAATTTTAGGGTTTCAGGGGGGGAATTGGGTCCACAGACTCAAACTGTTGGAATACTGATCTTTCTACAAATTACAATTCTACAGATTGTACATAATCCACAGGACATCACACCTAATTGTATGGCACAGATTAAATTAAAAATAAAGATGAATATTTCACTTGTTATCTGTGGAAATATTCAATTTATAGACTTATTATATATTATATGCATATTATTTGGAATGAAACTTTTGAGTCAGACAATCTTGGAAAGGGGGGAATGACAAGACATTCTGACATATGGTGAAAAGGGTGCATGGGGCAAAAACAGTTGAGAACCACTGGTTTAAGGCATAGATCACTGTGGCCAGATTTGCCTTCTACAGGAATGGGTACAACTTGCACACCAGTCAAAGCTGGGTAAAGGCACTCTTGGCCGCAGTAGCTATATGACCATCCAAGAACAATGACAGGTTCAGGAGTACCCCAAGTTGCAAACCTGATTCTTCAAAGGGAGTGTCAACCCGTCGGGAATAGACTGTACCTCCAATTCTAGATTAGTTTTTCTACTGACCAACAGCATTTCTACCCTGTCTGGATTGATCCTCAACTTGTTGACACCCATTCAATCCATCACTGTGTCCAGGCAATGATTCAGGACAGAATGCATGTCCTGGAATGCTCCCCAGAATCCTCTATAACGTTCTACGATTCTGTGGCAGATGTACTGATATTCCTCAACAGATGAGTCAATATGGAAAGGGTTGCTTGATGATAGAAAGTCTGAAAGTCACAGTACAATTGAATTGGATCCCATTAATCTTTGTTAAGCAAATATTTCCAGGAATATTTGTACTTTCTATTAGACTCAATGCTTCTCATAAAGGAGGAGAAAAGCTCATCTAGTTCAAGAACTAATCAGTATGACAGGGTAGTGTGCATCAATATGAAGATTTCTGAGAATAGCAGTTAAACTTACCTGATATGTTCACAAGCTATGGGTCAGCAGGATAATAACATATGTGTTCTAAAATGAATGTTTAAGACGGAGTAAGTAGAAAACCCAAACTGCAAACCCATCCACTTCCATGCCTTTTTTTTTTAATTAACTAAAACAAATCCTGGGTTTTTTAATAGAAGAATGTGTTGGCAGAATGTATTTGTGAGAATATGATTATCTGTCTTATATAATATTCACATTAATTCCCAAAATAAGCAAGGTGTTATTCTGGAGGGAAGAATATTCCCACCTGAGAACTCGTTGCAAATAATTATCACAATCAGAAAGTGTGCTTCTCTATTTCTCTATCACATGGTTTTAATAATGGGAAGCAACTTAAGTAATGGGAAAAAAACTGGCAGAAAACTCTCATACAATACATTCACATGCCACCCCTTCCCACTTCCTCACATGGATTCACATTTTACTGATCAGTAATTTTTTGAGAAATGTGAGGCAAGATTTAGCTTAGAGTTAGGAACACCTATGTTAAATTAAATTAATGGTCATTGATTTTTAATGTTCACTTGATGCATGATTTCACTTCCATATGGTTTCATGGGCATCTGTTCAGTGGGAAGGGCTTCCTTAAGGGCTTCCCCAGAGGCATTCTGGAGAAAAGAAAAAGGCAGGCAGCTGAATTCTCAATGGACACTTCATAGCATGTCTGATGCACTAGTAAAATGTAAAGAGAGAGAGAGAGAGAGAGAGAGAGAAAGGGATGCTGGCAATGGCAATCGGTAAGAGTCCCAGTGGGACCTCCTGAGCCCCGGCATTTGCCCAACATGCAGGTGCTGAAGCCAGGGCTGTATGAGAGAAAAGGAAGAATACTGCTTGCCATCCACAGGTTTTGGCAGTATACTTAACATAATTAACATTTTATATTAAAATGCTATCTGATTAATCAAGGACCCCCTTTTAATGTATCAATATATTTTTTTAATGGAATAATTTAATGAATTACATATTCATCGATTAATTAAGTGACCCAATGGTACAGCCCTAGTATTTTCCCTTCATTAATTAGTGGCTTTCTCTAAGAGATTCTGACAAACTCTGTAATTATCTAGAATTTTTAAAACAATAATATCTGCCTACCTATATGTCTACTGCTGAATTCTGAAGGTCATTTGATCCGAAAGTCATTGATCAGGATATCAAACCTTTCAAGCATGTGCCTCATCCCAAAATTAACCAGGACTGAGGTCCTTAGGCATTACTAATGCTGCCTAGACAGCCAGAAACTTCCAGAATCTGATGCATGGCAAGAATGTATAGTGCAGACTTCATGTTTAATAACTTGAAGTCTATCAAGAGATGGTGGGGAGGTATCATTTCACAGTATGAAGGCTACTCCTACATCTGGGATCTATTGGTCCTGGCACATTGCATGGCCTTTCTTGGATCTGCACTCCATCCCTAATTGAGGGAACACCAGGTATGTATTTTTAAAACTTAATACGTGTGTTTGAAACTTAAGGTAGGAAGTTTATCCACCACCACCACCCCCAAAATGGCCTTCACATCTTGTCATATGCAATCCTGTTTCTCTGTTACCTACTCCCAGGTCATGGAGGCTATTCCCCTCTGGCAGACCCAGTGAAGAAGCAGCAGCGGCAAGCAGACTGGGGAGAGGACATTTTGCATCACTGTTCCTCCAGTGTCTCTAACAGATGTCTCCACTGAGAGTTCCAAACCCAAGAGCTGCTGATTCCAACCATCCAATGAGGCCTACAAGACTCAAGGAAGACTATACGTGAAACTCCAGTGGAAACTTTAGGATTAGGACATGTTAAATGCTGTCCTATTTTTCTGTGAAAACCACTTGGAGAACTTTTTTGTTGTTGAAGCTTGTATATAATAATTCAAAATAAATAAGAGAAAGTGCATAGAGCTCCTAAAGTCTGAACTATATATATATATATATATATATATGAATGAATCACACCCTACCTCTTCCACCACTTCCTGTCAGTCCCTGCTATGCCACAGCAGCACTTGGACAAAAGTGCAGCCTGAACCGATCACCAAGAGGGGACTGTGTCTGTGTGACCTTTTGTTGCTATCTCAGAATGGCCTGGACGTAAGCTTGACCTGGAATTTCTTATAAGGTGAGAGATAGGGTGGCCATGTGTCCTCTGAGGATGCTCCTCTGTTTGGATGACTGCCAGAGGATAGTCCTCTATTTGAAGCCATCCTCTCTTTGAATGCCTATCCTGTCCAATTCCAGTTTAATTAAAGATAAAGAGCCATAAGAACTGTTGCCCATCAACAGTTAGCTGCTCAACAGCAGATTGACCAGGCAGGGACACAGGTCACCTGGCCACAGTCTTCCACACCATCCATGGAGAGAGGTACTATATTATGATAACGATTTCTAAATTTGCATCTATACATATAAATTAGCATATGAACATGTTATGGTATTCACTGTCCTAATTTTGGGGGATGCATTTCCTCCTTTTTGCCGATTCATAAGTGGTCACCCTAGTCAGCGATTCTTCAGGTGGCTGGTGCAAGTCTAGCTTGCCCTTCCTGTAATCCTGTTCTGTAGCTAGAGCTCAGTGATTGACTCCACTTCTGAGAGCCATCCAGAGCCATCTGGAGGTAAAGACTGTGGATGAGATAGTAGCTGCAGGCTTCTGCCCTCACCCAGCACTGTTCACAGATAGCCAATAAAATTGTGCAAATTGCCCCCATTAAAAAACAAAACAAAATCCAGTATCCATTTGTTGGCTTAATTTGCTACAGATCAAGTCAACACCAGCGTGGGAGGGGGGAGAAATAGAACAGATCAAAATCTGCAGGACCAAACCAGAAAACATCCATTGAGTTTTCACCCCCCCAAACGGAATTCTTATACATTCTCATACCTAAGAGTGGTGTTGGCCAAGCAAAAGGCAGCACCACTGTCAGGCTTCCATTCCAACTGGCCAGCACTCCTCAGAGCTAAATCAGAGGATGTCCCTGCATCCTTTCCTTCAGTACTGGGAGGATTCTTGGGCTTGGGGAATAGGACCATCCCTAGCTAATGTACATGGGAGGAGATGGTGACATCATGGTTGAGTGAGTCCACCTCTAAGCAATTTAGATGGGAGGGTATCTGGCTCCAGGCTGAAGAAGTTGGCCATCCTATCTGTGAGTTAGCCCTTAATTTGTTTAACCATCCTACCATGCCCACAATTATAGTAACTAAATAAGTGTTATTACTGAGGATCAGAAGCAAATCTTAGCATCATCATCAGGCGATCACTCGTGACCGAGTAAGATTGTCTTCCGGGATAAAAGGAGGAAATTCTAAAGAAGATTGTGTAGACTCTAGCGATGGGTCCGTAAGTGACTGTGGAGGCCAATTCTAGATCCACACAGCTTCCCACAGTGAGGACACAGGTTACCAGATAGAAGATGGTCCTGTAAAGGATTCATTTGACGTGCTTTTCGCTTAGCACGTTTCTCCCTTTCACCTTGCACTCGGGCTTCTTCAAAGTCCATGGAACCTTTGTGAAAGGCCAACCTCCATTTAGATCGTTCATGGGCCAGAGCTTCCCAGTTTTCGATGTTTATATTGCATTTTTTTAGATTAGCCTTATGAACATCTTTAAACCTCTTATATTGACCACCGATATTCCGCTTTCCATCCTTGAGTTGGGAGTAAAGTAACTGCTTTGGGAGGCGGCAGTCAGGCATTCGAACAACATGACCGGTCCACTGAAGTTGGCGTTGAAGGATCATTTTTTCAATGCTAGTAGTCTTTGCTTCTTCCAGTACACTGACATTTGTTCGCCTATCTTCCCAAGTAATTTGCAGGATTTTCCGGAGGCAACGTTGATGAAACCTTTCAAGGAGGTGGAAGTGACGTTTATAGATAGTCCATGTTTCGCAGGCATACAATAAAGTTGGTAATACAATGGCTTCATAAACCAGTGTTTTGGTCTTCTTACAAATATCCCGATCCTCGAACACTCTATGTTTCATTCGAGAAAATGCGGCACTTGCGGAGCTCAGACGATGCTGGATTTCACTGTCGATGTTAGCTGTAACAGAAAGATAGCTGCCAAGATAGAGAAAATGATCGACATTTTCCAGTATTGTCCCGCCAAGCTGGATAGATGGCATCACCAAAGGGTTGGCTTGCACTTGCTGATGAAGCACTTTGGTTTTTTTGATGTTAAGTGAGAGACCAAGTTTTTCGTATGCTTCTGCAAAAGCATTTAGGATAGTTTGGAGATCGTCCTCTGAATGTGCGGAGACCACATTATCATCAGCATACTGAAGTTCCACAACGGAGGTTGTAATTACCTTACTTTTTGCTTTCAGCCTGCTGAGATTAAAAAGCTTTCCATCTGTTCGATATATAATTCCCACACCGGTGGGAAGTTTCCCCTTGACAAGATGTAAAACCATGGCGATGAAAATGGCAAATAATGTTGGGGCGATAACACATCCCTGTTTAACACCTGATCCCACTTTAAATGGAGCACCATGAGAGCCGTTGTTGTCCAAAACCGTTGCCGTCATGTTGTCATGGAGAAGTCGCAAGATATTCACAAATTTATTGGGGCATCCAATTTTCATAAGGATAGTCCAGAGAGCTGTACGGTCTACAGTATCAAAGGCCTTAGCCAGATCGATAAATGCCATATAAAGGGGTTGATTTTGCTCCCGGCATTTTTCTTGGAGCTGACGTGCAGTAAAAATCATGTCTACTGTCCCTCTAGAGGGGCGGAAACCATATTGAGTTTCAGGGAGGATCTCTTCTGAAATAGATAGAAGACGGTTTGCGAGAATCCTAGCAAATATTTTACCTGCGGTTGCTAAGAGAGAAATGCCCCGATAGTTTCCACAGTCTGTTCTATCACCCTTCTTAAAGAGGGTGATAATTATGGCATCCCTGAAGTCTTCTGGGATCTCTTCTCTTATCCAGATTTTTTCGATGAGTTTATGAAGATGTTGTACAAGTTCGGGGCCCCCTTCTTTAAAGATTTCAGCAGGAATCCCATCTGGTCCACTAGCTTTGTTGTTCTTCATTTGATTAATGGCTTTTTTTTACTTCATCCAAAGTGGGGAGTATTGCAAGTTCCTCTTTAATTTGTTTTTGCGGGATTTGCGAAAAAATCTCATTATCCACCTTAGATTTACGATTTAAAAGGTCATAATAATGCTCTTTCCAACGCAGTGCAATAGACTCTTTGTCTTTTAAGAGTTTGGTGCCATCTTTTGATTGTAAAGGGTTTGTACCATAGGTTTTTGGTCCATAAATGGCCCTTGTGGCCTTAAAAAAGCCCCGTGCATCATGAGATTCTGCAAGTTGTTGAATTTCTTCAGCTTTCTTTTTCCACCAAGCGTTCTTAAGTTCTCTTGTTCTTCTTTGGACCTCAGCCTTTGCGCTAGCGTAGGTTTTTTTCTTGGCAGCGCAGTTAATATCATTTTGCCATATTTGGAAGGCTTTCCTTTTTTGGTCAATTATATATTTAATCTCATTGTCATTTTCATCAAACCAATCCTGATGTTTCTTAGTTTCATATCCAATAGTTTGTTCACAAGCTGCAGTAATGGAGGTTTTCAGCTTAGACCAATGGTCCTCAATGTTGTCAGGAGGTTCCCTAGGTAGATGTTCCTTAAGAAGTGATTGAAGACGAGTTGAAACACTGCTACTTTTTGTAGGGTGTGGTGACAGCTGCCACTGGTTGTTTTAAAGCAGAAATTTCCCTATGAAATTCTCATCCTTTTCTTGAAGCCTGTCCTGTTAATTAAAAAGCATTTTAAAAAAACAAAAACAAAAACACCTACATTGGGCAAACCAGTGTTTCAAGTTCTGTGGTAGACCCACTGGCCCTATCCTGGATGCAGCCCCCTGGACTGCATGATACAGCTTTTTGATTTGTGGGAATCATGTATAGAGCAACCCAGTACAATGTGTATGTATGACTGGACGGGGCCCAAAATTTCTATGCAGGCAGTGATAACTGAATTTGTACACATATGACCATCTGACTACTTCAGTACAGCACAGATTATGGACTATGATGTACTTACACATTTTCTGAGGTGGGATGTGATGACCACATAATCTGTGTTCACTATGGAACAATCAGGAAGACCATCTTCAGTGTGAATTCAGTGTTCACCATGAGCACAACAACTGAGTTGTAACTCACTTCAGGATCTTACCCAGCTCAACTGCTTTAGCACCATCATTAAAAATAAAATGAAATAAATCTATGGCTTTAGATTTTATTTCTGAGGAATGTTTTCTTCAAAGCCTCTTTCACATCTTTGTTCCTCAGCGTATATATCATAGGATTCAACAGCGGAGTTATCACAGAGTAAAAAACAGCCACTATTTTGTTGGCATTGGATTTGTATTTCACTGCTGGGCGGACATACATAAAAATGAGAGTTCCAAAATAGATGGTCACTACAGAGAGGTGGGAGGCACAGGTAGAGAATGTCTTTCTCCGGGCAGCAGCAGAAGACACTTTCAGTATGGTGATTACAATTTGCACATAAGAACCAAGAGTGAATGCAAGAGCAGACATTACAATGACAGTGCTAAAGCCATAGCCTACTACCTGGATGGCAAAAGTGTCAGTACATGCAAGACGAAGTATCTGCCCAGCATCACAGAAGAAGTGGTTGATTATATTGGGGCTGCAGAAGGAAATTTTAGCTAGCATAAAGGATGGGAAAATAGGACATATGAATCCCACAAACCAACACATCACAGCCACATTTCTACATGTCTTAGGGTTCATGATGCTGGAATAACGTAATGGGTTGCAGATTGCAAGGTACCTGTCATAAGCCATGGCTGTAAGAATAAACAGCTCGATGCCAGCAAAGGCAAAAAAGAAATAATATTGGGTGATGCATCCTGTAATGGAAATGGTCCTCTTCTGCGACAGCAAATTTCCCAGCAACTTAGGCACTGTGACGGTGGTGTACCAGACCTCGACCATTGACAAATTGCAGATGAAGAAATACATGGCAGTCTGGAGACGTGAGTCCACCATCACAATAACAATAATCAGCAGGTTACCCATAAGAGACAGGATGTAGATGATTAAGAACAGCAGAAAAAGCAGGGGCTCGAGGTTTGGTATGCAAGTGAAATGAAGAAAGACAAATTCTGCAACCACTGTTCGGTTTTCTTTCTCCATTATATCAGACAGCTACAGGGGCATAAACAATAATGAGAACAACAAGAACACAACAATAATAACGATGATGCATCTAAAAGATGGTCACAGGCTCACAGCGCTGTCCTAGCAGTACAGAAAAGACCACAGGCTAAGGATGCAATTCAGTCGAGATGCCTGTGAGCCTCCAAACTCGGAGGATTACAGGCATCCTATGCAGAACGGGAAGAGCAGCAGAAGCAATCTTCACCTCCCCACTCCTTCCACTCTGCATTTCCTCTAGATGGCTGTTTTCAGCCGTCTATATGGGGTGTGTCGAAGGGGGAGGGAAGGAGGCTGCAGAGGACACAGGATACTGCCTCTGAAGTCTCCTCCCATCCCTGCCCCCCTGGAATGCCCCCTTTGAGCCTTATATTATAGTATAACATGAGCGGACACGTTCCTGACCTTGGAGAAGCAGCCAGTGTGGTTCTTTCTGCACCAGTTGCGAAGGGGGATTGGGATCGAAGTGCGGATTCCCAGCTCCAAGGTCTGATCTCTGTATCCGTCTATGGATCTGGGAATCTGAAGTATCCTATGGCCCCCTAGATCAGTGATGGCGAACCTTTTTGAGCCCGAGTGCCCAAACTGCAACACAAAACCAACTTATTTATTTCAAAGTGCCAACACTGCAATTAAACCTGAATCCCAAGGTTTTAGTTTTAGAAAAACAACTCATACAGTTGTCCGAACTAATTCACATCTTTTGTCTTAAAAGAAAAACACAATAACAGAACTTTCAATGATACAAACAGTTTTTTGTTGGAAAAAAAATCAACTCAAAAAATTATTATAGTACTACATTGTACACATAGCCTGATGGGAATTTATACAAACTTTTTAAATAATTAGGCACATGTATTTTTGGATAAAGGATTCTCAACTTGTAATATGATTATATGCCAGACTGAAATTGTATGGGGCAAGCTTTACCCCGGGTCCTTTCCCTGCTTCTACAGGTGTCGGATTAGTAAAAGTAAAAGTCAACCTGTACTAGGATGAGCAAGATAAACAAGAAAACTAAACGTGCTTAACACATTTTAAACACTTTGTCTTGGACTGCAAACACTGCATTAGGTAAAAGTTTGCATTGGGCATGCTTTTGCACAATTAATGTGATTTTTGCTATTGCATGCATGCTGATAATTTGTCAAACCTTGGCTCATACTCCGTTAGTTTGAGAGCAACACATGCAGCACTCAGGTCAACTGTTAGGGCTTTACATCCAAGCCATGCTCTGTGCATCATTCTTCAAAATCTTTTAAATGTGATAACAATGTAGAAAAGAATTCTGTAACAGGAATTCTAGAATAAAATCATTCTGTTCCACACTGTGTCAAAAAGGTTCGCCATCACTGATCTAGGGGGTCATAGGATACTTCAGATTCCCAGATCCATAGACGGATACAGAGATCAGACCTTGGAGCTGGGAATCCGCACTTCGATCCCAATCCCCCCTCGCAGCTGGTGCAGAAAGAACCACGCTGGCTGCTTCTCCAAGGTCAGGAACATGTCCGCTCATGTTATACTATACTATAAGGCTCAAAGGGGGCATTCCAGGGGGGCGGGGATGGGATCATTAGTGTTTTGCAGAAGGGGACGGTCTTTTCGCGATCTGGTGACCAATGGCTTGAGTGCCCACAGAGAGGTCCCTGCGTGCCAGCTGTGGCACCCGTGCCATAGGTTCGCCATCACTGCCCTAGATGCTGCCTAGGGGGCCATAGGATCACTCCCCAAGTCTTTAATTCCTCCTCTCAAGGGTGTTCCATTTAGCTATAATGGATAATAGCCATTGATAACCCCATCCTCCCTGAATTAGTCTGATTCTTTTAAAAAGCCATCTCACTGAGAAACCATCACTAGAGAGCTAGCATGGCCTAGTGGTTAGACTGTTGAACTGGGACTCAGGAGATCTGGGTTCTATTCCCCACTCGGCCCTGAAGCTCACTGGATGACTTTGGGCCAGTCACTGACTCTCAGCCTAACCTACCTCACAGGGTTGTTGTGAGAATAAAATGAAGAGGAGGAGGAGGATTATGTAAGCTACCTTGAGCTCCTTGGAAGAAAAAAGGTAGGATATAAATACAATAGATAAATGCATATAGCACATACATATATACATGCATGCATAGTGTAGCAGTGAATTTTGGAAGCTAATTATGCAAGAAGACCAAGGCAGCAACAGGAATTACCGCCATATAATGAAATTCACCAGGAAATTTCAGAAAAAGCAGCTCCAATATTGAAAGGCAATTTGTCTGGTCTTTATTATGAGAAACCTCACCTGATGATTTCCTTTACAAAAATATAGAAAGAAAAATAATATTTTAACTTTCAGTCCAGTCCAGTCTCGCCCACCCTCCTAGTATTACTGTAATAGTGATTTCTTGTAACTGTTGCATTTAATCATGACTCTTATTAAACAGGGAAATGGTGGATGATCTGCCCATACATGAGAAACTTAAATGTAATCATCTCTGGGTTGTTAATATGGTGGGTTTCCTAGGAGTTTTGCTCTTAGGAGCCTTTTGCATCTTATGGCTATACAGAGTTACATGTGCTTATTTTCCCAAGGAACACATATACGGTAGGTCATTCACTACATTTAATTAAACTGTCTATTCCAGAATGATACATTTAGTCCAGGCTATCATTTCGGCACCAGATTAAAACTTACTTTTTTGCCCAGGCATTTTAAAGTTGTAGGCTGGTATATTTAGCTTGTTCTGTTGATTTTTATGCCTTTGAATTGTTTTTATTGTGCTGTTTTGTGGTTTTATTGTAGTATGTTGAGGCTTTATTTTTATGCCTCTTGTGTACTGCCCTGTTAGCCTAGGATGAAAGGTAGATTAAAAGTACTTTTAATAATAAAAAAATTAAACTACATTTTTTTTTAAAAAAAAGATATAGATAAAAGATACAAGGTGCTGGTTTTAACCTATAAAGCCCTACACGGCAATACCTGATGGAACACCTCTCCCAACCACAATCTACCTGGACACTGCGCTCAACATCTGGAGCCTTCCTCCAACTTCCACCCCCGAGGGAGGCTTGGGAGGCGGCAACAAGGGGGAAGGCCTTTCTAGGATTTGACCTCTCTGCAGTGGCGCCCCCACCTCATTCTTCTGAGCTGCCGGTGCCGGCCACGCTGGTCCCGTCGCGTCACTTCCGGCAGGCCGGAAGTGACACGATGGAACCCTGCGCTGGTGCTCTGGACTCCCGTGCTACATCCAGCACGCCAGCGCAGCGTCCCGTTGCGTCAATTCCAGTGTGGCGGAAGTGAGGCGATGGGACCAACGTGGGCAGCGTGGACAGCTCGCTGCGGAAAAGCGAGCTGCCCCGGGAACAAGGTAAGTCCCTGCAAGCCTCACACGGGCGTGAGCGGGGCCAATTTTGGCCTGCTACGCCCACGCGAGGCAAAATCGTACACCCCTACCCACAACTGTGGAACAGGCTCCCCACTGAGACCCGCCTGGCACCAACTTTTACTATCCTTTCGGCTCCAGGTTAAGACTGCCCTCTGTGCTGAGGCATTGAACAGCTCCAAATAGTACACAGGGTGGTGGTAATGTCACTTTCTTTTCTTTTCTTTTTTTTAACCAATCTACTTTTTATAATCCTGTCTTACCTATTTAAGTAATTTTAAAATTGTTTTTAAAATGTCTAGTTAATTTTTTTTTATGTTTTTACTGTTTATATTGTAAAATGGTATTTTATTGTAAAATGGTATTTTATTGTAAAATGGTATTTTATTGTAAAATGTTATAATTGTTGTAAACCGCCCAGAGAGCTTCGGCTATTGGGCGGTATAGAAATGAAATAAATGATAAATAATATAGTAATAATAATTAAAGGATAATAACAGACAATGGATCTGGCTTCTCTCTAGCACAGGACTGCACCATGCAGTGCATGTGCCCCTGTACTGCCCTGACAACACTCACATCACCACCAGCAGCACTATTTTTGCACCCCTGGGAAGGCAGCAAAAACAGCAGGTTTGTTGAGCCTCCATATATGCCTCCATACTATTGTCAGCTTGGAAAACTGTGCTGAATCTCTCCCTGCCACATCTTCTGGCAGTTTACACTGTTGCTGAAAAGGAAATGGAAAAACAGACCACAGAGGATTATCTCGTCTTCTTGGGATTGTCATACAACCCACCTGTTCAAACTTTGCTCTTTGCGGCATTTTTGATTATATACGCAATAACTCTGGTAATAAGGAGCAACAGTCACCTCCACAGCCCCATGTCATCATCATCAGGCGATCACTCGTGACCGAGTAAGATTGTCTTCCGGGATAAAAGGAGGAAATTCTAAAGAAGATTGTGTAGACTCTAGCGATGGGTCCGTAAGTGACTGTGGAGGCCAATTCTAGATCCACACAGCTTCCCACAGTGAGGACACAGGTTACCAGATAGAAGATGGTCCTGTAAAGGATTCATTTGACGTGCTTTTCGCTTAGCACGTTTCTCCCTTTCACCTTGCACTCGGGCTTCTTCAAAGTCCATGGAACCTTTGTGAAAGGCCAACCTCCATTTAGATCGTTCATGGGCCACAGCTTCCCAGTTTTCTATGTTTATATTGCATTTTTTTAGATTAGCCTTATGAACATCTTTAAACCTCTTATATTGACCACCGATATTCCGCTTTCCATCCTTGAGTTGGGAGTAAAGTAACTTCTTTGGGAGACGGCAGTCAGGCATTCGAACAACATGACCGATCCACTGAAGTTGGCGTTGAAGGATCATTTTTTCAATGCTAGTAGTCTTTGCTTCTTCCAGTACACTGACATTTGTTCGCCTATCTTCCCAAGTAATTTGCAGGATTTTCCGGAGGCAACGTTGATGAAACCTTTCAAGGAGGTGGAAGTGACGTTTATAGATAGTCCATGTTTCGCAGGCATACAATAAAGTTGGTAATACAATGGCTTCATAAACCAGTGTTTTGGTCTTCTTACAAATATCCCGATCCTCGAACACTCTATGTTTCATTCGAGAAAATGCGGCACTTGCGGAGCTCAGACGATGCTGGATTTCACTGTCGATGTTAGCTGTAACAGAAAGATAGCTGCCAAGATAGAGAAAATGATCGACATTTTCCAGTATTGTCCCGCCAAGCTGGATAGATGGCATCACCAAAGGATTGGCTTGCACTTGCTGATGAAGCACTTTGGTTTTTTTGATGTTAAGTGAGAGACCAAGTTTTTCGTATGCTTCTGCAAAAGCATTTAGGATAGTTTGGAGATCATCCTCTGAATGTGCGGAGACCACATTATCATCAGCATACTGAAGTTCCACAACGGAGGTTGTAATTACCTTACTTTTTGCTTTCAGCCTGCTGAGATTAAAAAGCTTTCCATCTGTTCGATATATAATTCCCACACCGGTGGGAAGTTTCCCCTTGACAAGATGTAAAACCATGGCGATGAAAATGGCAAATAATGTTGGGGCGATAACACATCCCTGTTTAACACCTGATCCCACTTTAAATGGAGCACCATGAGAGCCGTTGTTGTCCAAAACCGTTGCCGTCATGTTGTCATGGAGAAGTCGCAATATATTCACAAATTTATTGGGGCATCCGATTTTCATAAGGATAGTCCAGAGAGCTGTACGGTCTACAGTATCAAAGGCCTTAGCCAAATCGATAAATGCCATATAAAGGGGTTGATTTTGCTCCCGGCATTTTTCTTGGAGCTGACGTGCAGTAAAAATCATGTCTACTGTCCCTCTAGAGGGGCGGAAACCATATTGAGTTTCAGGGAGGATCTCTTCTGAAATAGATAGAAGACGGTTTGCGAGAATCCTAGCAAATATTTTACCTGCGGTTGCTAAGAGAGAAATGCCCCGATAGTTTCCACAGTCTGTTCTATCACCCTTCTTAAAGAGGGTGATAATTATGGCATCCCTGAAGTCTTCTGGGATCTCTTCTCTTATCCAGATTTTTTCGATGAGTTTATGAAGATGTTGTACAAGTTCGGGCCCCCCTTCTTTAAAGATTTCAGCAGGAATCCCATCTGGTCCACTAGCTTTGTTGTTCTTCATTTGATTAATGGCTTTTTTTACTTCATCCAAAGTGGGGAGTATTGCAAGTTCCTCTTTAATTTGTTTTTGCGGGATTTGCGAAAAAATCTCATTATCCACCTTAGACTTACGATTTAAAAGGTCATAATAATGCTCTTTCCAACGCAGTGCAATAGACTCTTTGTCTTTTAAGAGTTTGGTGCCATCTTTTGATTGTAAAGGGTTTGTACCATTGGTTTTTGGTCCATAAATGGCCCTTGTGGCCTTAAAAAAGCCCCGTGCATCATGAGATTCTGCAAGTTGTTGAATTCCTTCAGCTTTCTTTTTCCACCAAGCGTTCTTAAGTTCTCTTGTTCTTCTTTGGACCTCAGCCTTTGCGCTAGCGTAGGTTTTTTTCTTGGCAGCGCAGTTAATATCATTTTGCCATATTTGGAAGGCTTTCCTTTTTTGGTCAATTATATATTTAATCTCATTGTCATTTTCATCAAACTAATCCTGATGTTTCTTAGTTTCATATCCAATAGTTTGTTCACAAGCTGCAGTAATGGAGGTTTTCAGCTCAGACCAATGGTCCTCAATGTTGTCAGGAGGTTCCGTAGGTAGATGTTCCTTAAGAAGTGATTGAAGACGAGTTTGCTTAATAGGATCTTGAAGGACTTGGATGTTCATTTTACGCCTTGGTTTCCTTCCTTGAAGCCTACGTTGGGGAGCAATGTTGATAACCATTGTGGACCGGATTAGTCGGTGTTCTGTCCAGCAGTCGTCGGCACTCAGCATGGCCCTAGTAAGAAGTACATCGCGGCGATCTCTAACACGGACAATTACATAATCCAGAAGATGCCAGTGCTTTGACCGTGGGTGCTGCCATGATGTTTTAAACGTATTCTTTTGTCGAAAGAGCGTGTTTGTGATAGTGAGATTATGCTCTGCACATATAGACAAAAGTAAGAGTCCGTTCGGGTTGCTATTTCCAACTCCGTCTTTTCCAATAGTTTCTGGCCATAAATCAAAGTCACGCCCGACTCTTGCGTTAAAATCGCCCAGGAGGATAATTTTATCCTCCTTAGGTATCTCTGACAGGAGACTGTCCAACTGGCTGTAAAAACTTTCCTTGATGTCATCATCAGCATCTAATGTTGGTGCATAAGCGCTCAAAATAGTTACCTGTTGGTTATTGGCGAGCTTTAATCGAAGAGTTATCAGGCGTTCGTTAATGCCAGTAGGAACTTCTGACAAAGAGTTCACTAGTTCATTTTTGATGGCAAAGCCTACACCATGTATTCGTCGGTCCTGCTCAGGTAGTCCTTTCCAGAAGAAGGTATAACCTCCTTTTTCTTCTTTCAGCTGTCCCTCTCCTGCCCTTCGAGTTTCTTGAAGTGCTGCTATGTCAATTTTAAACCGTCTCAGCTCCCTTGCAATAATAGCAGTCCTACGCTCAGGGCGTTCACTATCTATGTTATCCATCAATGTCCGTATATTCCATGTTCCAAAATTCAAATGTCTTTTTCGACCGCTAAAATGGTGACCCCACTGGACGCGGTAATCCAGTCAGGGGAGAAAGAGGTAGACTATGTTTAGGGCACCTTTTCTAGCCCCCTCCCCATACGGGGTGAGCAGAGTGGATCCTAAATAGGGCTGCTCAGTCATGGATACAGCTGCCGAGCTGCTCGACTACCTCGTTCCTTGAACAGGGCGACTGAGTCTGCATCCACCGCCCATGTGCTGGTCCATGACTAGGGGCTTCCAGATTCACAGTCCTGCCCCCGTTGCCATTCGCCAGTCGCCATGGGACTTTTTTTTGTTTGTTTGTTTGTTTGCTTGCTTGTTTGGGTTGGGTTGGGTTGGGTTGGGTTGGGTTGGGTTGGGTTGGATGGGTTGGGTTGGAAGACGCCTGTGCGTGAAACTGTTTTATGTGGGGAGATCGGTGCACAACGAATCACCACACAAACTTGACAGAGTACGGCAGAGATCCAATGGCACGGTTACCCTGACGACTGGAAAACCATTCTCTGCTGCAGCCTTCATCCGCCTTCACAGCCGTTGTAATTTAGGTTTAATTATCTTCCGCCTGTTCTGCCGTTGAGGACTTTATGTTTTGGATCGTTCTTTGTCTGGTTCCTCTCCCCGGACCTTACCGCCATGGGTGACCCTACTGGGAGTACATAGCTCCCGACGGCATTGCTCACAGGATTCATCGGAACACGCAAGCCCACTCACCACTTCAAGGTGACGATCCGGCGAGGGGATCGTCACCTTGAAGCCTCATGTACTTTTTACTGAGTCATCTGTCTTTTCTTCCTATCTGCCTTCCTTTTCGTCAGTCACAGTGCCCAAGCTGCCAGGGAATTTCTATGCAAGCCAGACAATTTCATACAGTAGCTGCATTGCACAGATTTTCTGAGAACTCGCATTGAAACTTTAATTGTGTGCGTAGAGGAGAAATAACAACTCAGACACAGTTGTAGGGTACAAATTGTGGAAAAAGTAATGGGCCACATTTATTGAATCATCAATTGGAGATCTACGAAGGGAAAAAAGTGAGAGTACTACTTACATCGGCTATCAGCCGGTCGCCATTGCTATAGGGGTGAAACATCCTGCAAAGGAGGGTGATGGCATCCAAGTCATCCCCTCCTTGCTTAACACCACACGGTGCTGGAAGGTCTTTCCTGCAGTCAGCCTCGTATGGACCATGAGGTACCGACAGGTGAGGTAGGAAGACCTCAGAGACATGCCTTATCTCCCCAAAACCGAGCTGTGAGACATCAATGGCAGGAGCCTCGGGCACGCCTCTCACCTAAAAGGTGCCATAGGATGATCACCGAGCCCCTAAAACTGCCTAATCCCACACTTAACCGCCAATGTGACCGAATTGAAAATGCCACTAAACACCCAAAACCTGAAATACAGTGTAGAGTAGGTGAAACGCAAACATTGCCCCCGGCCAATTAGGACAATGAATCAAAATTCCTACTCGGCCTCTGGAAACAAGCGACCAGTGAAACCTACACTGCAAACAGGGATGGGAGGGAGCCGCTTCAGAAAGGAGGCAGAGGGAGAGGCGTGTGAGCCTAATAACGGCTCTACCGCCCCTCCCACTCTGCCCCCTGATTGGAAGATCAAAAATCAGACCATTGTGGTCTGATCCGTTATTCCCCCACGTGCAAATTGTCCCCCCCCCACCACAGCTACGCATGGCTGGGAGGGGCATTCTTGCAGCAATAGCTGATGACCAAGAAGCTGCCATCTGCGAGCAGTTACATTATACAAATACAGTATTACAATAATAGCAATTACTTGTTGTAAGTGTAGCATTTAACACCATGCTTTGTGATTTTCTTGTAGTATGTTGTGACTTTATATATACTGCCCTGATAGCTTAGGATGAGTGATAAGTATGTTTTGTTTTTTTGTTTTTTTAAAGAACTAGATAAAAACAGTATTAACAGGCAAATCCAGGAAGAGATAGGGCAGGTGAGTTCCCTTTTGCACTTTTATGGTGACTGGCAATTCCTGAGATTTCAATTCACGGCTGTGGGACCCATGAGTAAGATAGAGAGCACATTTGGCGCTAGTTTGCCTCACCCACTTGCCGTTGTGGGGCCCTGGAAGATGGTGGCAAGGGAAACCCTTCCTACTCACCTAAAGTAGGTGTGGACAGGAGGACGGCTATCTGCAAGGACCCCACTCCTGAAAGCCAAGGTGGACCAGCCCAAGCAGCACAGGTGAGTTGCCTGGCACTTGGATTTATTCCCACACAGACTCCCTGGCAGATCCTATTACTATATATAATTAATAATTGTGGCTCTAGTTTAGCCCATTTGACCTTGCCTAGCCTGTTTATTTCTGCCTCCTCTTGCAAGTACTGTGATATACACCTGGATGCTGGATCTCTTCCATGGGCGGGCCTTCAGGGTACATGGCAATCATAAGTGTAATGAATCCTCTGCAACAATCAGCTCCAGGCTATTATTGTAAACAAGAGAACAATTTTTCATAAACAGATTTCTTGAAATCTCAAGGAGGGAAGGAATATGTAACATTTAATTATTTATTTATTTATTTATTTAATTGAAGCTGCAATCCTATACCCACTTACTTGGGAGTAAGCCCTATTGAATGGAATGGGAATTACTTCTGAGTAGAAGTAATATATAGGATTGCACTGCTACTAGGTGTTTTCTGCATGTATATCGAGATAACTGGAGTCTGCCCCTCATTTTTCATGTTCTGATTATCAATTGGGGTAGCTTTGAATTCCATTTCCCACATTGGACTGCATTATTTCTGCTTGTCCCACATCCTGAACTTAGGATAAATAGTTGTTCAGCATGAGAATAATTTCCTTGTTTGACTTTCCTATGCTAGATATACTTTTTAGATTTTGGGTGCTTGTATTCACATGCTAAAATGCTAAAATCTACTCAGCACTTGTGCCTTTGCTCATCACATGACCACTTCTGTTCATAGTGATACCTGCCATGTATCTGTCATTATGTTGTCAGTTGCAACAGAGGATCTCTTTTCGTTGGTCTTTTATAGGCAATCTCCACTGGAGATATTCCTTTCAAAGTAATCTAAAACAGAACAGCATTGATGTATGAAATGTGAATTTTTGGGGTTATCTAATAATGATTAGAACTGAATATCCCTAGAAGTTGTATCTGAATCCAATACAACTAAGATGACAGAAATGTTACAGAGAGTTTCCTTGGTTCATACAATGTTCATTTTGTCATTGAAACTAATTTCCACATCAATGGGAGCTCAAATATTTACTAAGGCAATATGAATTCATGACATCCATCTTGGATTCTAATATGGCAGCTGCTCAAGCTATTTGCTAAGTTGGCAGCACAACTTTTCTGACATGGATATTGCAGTGACTCCTATGGTGACATCTTTAAACCACTACTTCAACTTACTACTGGAGGTATGGAAAGGACTGGTATTGTCTGCTTTCCCTTGTATTAACTGGTTAAAAAAAAACTTTTCCAGGAGGCTTTAAATAATGAATTCATACCTTCATAGGACTGCTGTACATTTCAAAGGCACATCTTTCATGGAGACATCTGAGACACATACACCATCTTGCACAAAAGTTTTATTGTGCAAATAATTTAAAAGTTACAAAGAAAAATGTTTCCTGCACAAACATGGTGTGTATCCCCTTAGTAGATGTAATATTATTAAACTTTTCATAATCTGTCCCAAAGGAAACAATTAGTGATTTCAGATAAAATCCCAGAATACAAATGCATGTTTTCAATGTCTCTCTGAGCTCTTTGCCACCAAGGGCAAGCATGGCAATATAAACTAAGCCCTACAGAAGCCCAATTAGACTTTTACCTGATTATAGTGTGGGTTGTTTTCACTGAATATCTGAAAGGAGAGAGTTTCAAAATTGGGAGTGGTGGGAATGAGAGAGGGACGGTAGCCCAGAAATGTTTTGTGAGATGATGCATTATTTTACTTCATTCTTGTGAGAATAATTCCAGGTAAGTTTTCTGAATAAAGCCAGAGATCCCTAAAAGTGACTGTGGTGGACCCACCCTGCCATTAAAAATACAGCAATTTGTTGTGAAAGATATTGTGCAATTAAGCCCATTTTTAGAGAATGGGGATGCACAATATAGACTCAGTGTTTGCTTTTAATTGGATACATGATGAGAGACCCATTATTGTGGTTGTGCAATAGCTATTTGGTTTGTAGTTTGAATTGTGAACTCTCCTTAAACCTGATGGATACACAATAGCTAGTCAGTCTTTGTGTTTGATGGGGAATATGATATGGTGAATAATATTTAGGCTGCATCCATGCACAATAGCAAAACTATGTGTTAGGTTTTAATTGGAGACAGGATAAGCTTTAGAGAATTATGTGCAATCAAGTGTGCAATCCTATGCATGTTAGACAGAAAGAAGTCCTGTAACTCCCAGCATTGCCAGGAATGCTGAGAGTTGTAGGTCTTATTTTCTATTTGAACATAGATAGGATTGTGCCTGAAAGCATGTTTCTGTGCATTTAAATGAAATTAGGCCACAATAATAAGCAAAAGAATTTGAAACTCCTACCCTTGCAAACACTATTTCACTACTTTTGCAGATGTCACCTCACCATGTGACTGGCTATCTGTGGAATATCTGTGGAAATGACAGGGTGCATTTTGCATACCTCTAACATTGTGAATCACAAATCTGAATGACCTCTGTTGTGTAGGCTAGCACCATGCAAAGCAATGACCCAAAGTGCTTTCTACTTGCAGGGTACCCACACCCACACCATCCAATCTTAGTATGGATTAGATTGTTCTGTTGGTATAGGCAGGGTAGAAAATGATGGAACCATGGTAGGCTCTGGCCCTAATTTCATATTGGTTTTCTCTTCCTTAATTGCAACGAACTTGAGATGGTGACATTTGGAAACTGTGATCCAGTGTGAACCCTTTTCCTGAGGTAAGAATCTTATACCTCCTTGACTTCTTTCACTTGACTTCTGCCCTAGAGTAAAATACCACACTCACACTCCCACACATTCCTAGCCCTGTCATGAAGATTGCTCTTTTGCAGACATTCCATTAATCTGTGCACATGTGCATTGGTAACAGAAAGGTGGGAAGGTATGATGGAAATGGAAGGTGAGGCAAACATAACAGGCACTGCACTCTTTACAAAATTCATGAATTTAAAAAAGAAACGAAAAGAAAGATTTATTTATTATTAATATTTATTTATCGCCCATCTGGCCGGCAACCGGCCACCCTGGGCGATGTACACAGAATAAAATACATAAATGCAATAAAATACATTTAAACAATATAAAAATTTTAAAATCTTAACCCACCCCATATTCCTGCCTGAACAACCAGGTTTTTAATGAGCGACGGAAGCTCATCAGAGAGGGGGCATGGCGGAGGTCACTTGGGAGAGAGTTCCACAGTACGGGGGCCGCCACAGAAAAGGCCCTCTTCCTCGTCCCCACCAGTCTAGCTGCTCTGGCTGAAGGGACAAGGAGAAGGCCATCCGTGGCAGATCTTGTTGAGCGGCCCACTTGGTGTTGCTGGAGATGCTCCTTGAGATAAACTGGACCAGAGCCGTATAGGGTTTTAAAGGTCAAAACCAACACCTTGAATTCGGCTCGGCAAGCAACTGGTAGCCAGTGCAAATCCTTCAGCACTGGCGTGATGTGATCCCGCCGGCGGCTGCCTTTAACCAGGCGAGCCGCCGCGTTCTGTACCAGCTGTAGCTTCCGAACCGTCTTCAAGGGTAACCCCACGTAGAGTGCATTACAGTAGTCTAGGCGAGAGGAGACCAAGGCATGAACCACTGATGGGAGCAGGTGATTAGGAAGGTAGGGGCGCAGCTGCCGTATCAGATGGAGTTGATACAGCGCTGTCCGGCTCACAGCTGCCACCTGAGCCTCCATGGACAGCTGGGAGTCTAGAATGACCCCCAAGCTGCGGACCTGGTCCTTCAGGGGTAGATGTACCCCATTCAGCGCCAGGTCAACATCCCCTAACCTCCCCTTGTCCCCCACCAGCAGTACCTCGGTCTTGTCGGGGTTCAGCTTCAGCATGTTCCTTCCCATCCAGCCAGCCACTGCCTCCAGGCACTTGGACAGGGTCTCAACGGCCAACCTCGGTGAGGACTTGAAACAGAGGTAGAGCTGCGTGTCATCCGCATATTGATGACACCGCACCCCAAACCTCCTGATGATAGCTCCCAGCGGCTTGAGGTAGATGTTGAATAACATCGGGGAGAGGATGGAACCCTGCGGCACTCCACAAGTGAGCAGCCGAGGGTCCGAAGCCTCCTCCCCGAGAACTACCCTCTGGTACCTTCCAGAGAGGAAGGACCGGAACCACTGCAATACAGTGCCTCCCAAGCCCAACCCCACCAGGCGGTCCAGGAGGATACCGTGGTCAACGGTATCAAAAGCCGCCGAGAGATCGAGGAGGATTAGAAAGGAGCATTCGCCCCTATCCAAAGCCCTCCTCATATCATCCACCAAGGCGACCAAGGCCGTCTCCGTCCCATGTCCAGACCTGAAGCCCGACTGGCACGGATCTAGATGGAACAATGCATTCATTGACAGAAGGAAGATCAGGTTATACCCACAATGTGGACTGCAGGTGGCATGGGAGAGCAAGAAGGACACCAACACAGTACAGTAATACCTTGGATTGCAAGTAACTTGGTCGGAGAGCGTTTTGCAAGACAAGCAAAACATTTTAAAAAATTTTGACTTGATAAACAAGCGACGTCTTGCCAGTAGGGATGTAACCGCTCGCCTCGAGCGGGCGTAGCGGGCCAAAATCGGCCCCACTCACGCCCGCCAGAGACCCGCTTTCATATAAGAGTGTTTTGGATTACAAGCATGGTTCCAGGACAAATTATGCTTCAAATCCAAGGTATTACTGTATAGGGATTGAAACTGGTCATAACTTTATTGGCTACATCTTATGCAGAGTTTTGTTTGGCACAGGGCAAGAACCCTACTTTCTAATAGCCTGACTGCTGTCAAGCAAATTACCCATCCTGCATGCTGGCAGGGGAGGTGGCTTAAGTGTTGGAATGCAGGCTTAGCCCCACTGTGGTACAGACAGATACTTTTATTTTATATTGTCGTTTTAAACTCTAACATTTTTTATATTGTACTAACTGAAGGCCCCATTCTTCAAACAGATTAAAAACTGATTACTTTCCACCCTGTACTCAAAGCGCTCTTTTCACCCCCTTAAGGGTTTAATCTCTTCATCTTGTGGAAAATTGCAACTTTGCATAAATTGAATCTGGGATGACAAAGAAACCCCAGAGAAAAGTGCCTCAGGCAAGGCAAATTGTGCATATGAAAGGCTTTTGTCTGGATGAATGCTTCCCCCAGGCTGTTAGCACCTCCGTAGGCTGGTGCAGCAGGCCAGAATGAAATAACGTGGATAAGAGGTTCTGCCACTGCATTCCACACTGACCCAGCCACTGGATGTCAGCCAGTTGACTGATCCCAAGTTGAGATCCTTGGCCTGACTTAACAGCTCGCCACTCAGCCCAAAACACCATACTGTCTCCGCACACGAGGACACAAACCGGCCAGGGCACTCCAGGGACCTAGAAAGCAAAGACAACAGTGGCAGCACCACCATGGCAGCTTCACACCTGAAGCGAGATGCCTGCGAGTGCCTTCAACCCATCGCCTCTGCCTGTTTCACAAAGGAATTCCAAAACCTAATGAAAACCAATGGACAAAGAAAACCGTGTCATCACTCCGACGATGCTAAGGTGGAGCAAACGATCCAAATGATCCTACTTGGGCTAGGATTCAGTGGGAGGAGGCTGCTGTTGACCTATCTCGGGAGTGTGTTTAGATGCAGATCCGGGTCTAGGGTGGGGGGCTCTGGAGCTCCTGAGCTTATAACAGGAGACTGAGGGGTGTAAACCATCACACAATGCACAGGTGTGGCAAAACGTGCACTTGGGGTGGGAACAGGAGCCCTGGGACAAAAAATCCCAACAGGCTGACTGGTGTTGGACCGAGTGCCCAGTGGTGGCATGGGGCATGGGAATCACTGGAGACACAGCCAACACATGTCCACTATCAGACCTGTCAGTCTGTCACCAACAATCGGGTTTTGGATTACAAGCACGGTTCCAGGACAAATTATGCTTCAAATCCAAGGTATTACTGTATAGGGATTGAAACTGGTCATAACTTTATTGGCTACATCTTATGCAGAGTTTTGTTTGGCACAGGGCAAGAACCCTACTTTCTAATAGCCTGACTGCTGTCAAGCATATTACCCATCCTGCATGCTGGCAGGGGAGGTGGCTTAAGTGTTGGAATGCAGGCTTAGCCCCACTGTGGTACAGACAGATACTTTTATTTTATATTGTCGTTTTAAACTCTAACATTTTTTATATTGTACTAACTGAAGGCCCCATTCTTCAAACAGATTAAAAACTGATTACTTTCCACCCTGTACTCAAAGCGCTCTTTTCACCCCCTTAAGGGTTTAATGCACTTGGGGCGGGAACAGGAGCCCTGGGACAAAAATTCCAGCCGGAATCATAAATTCCAGCCACAGGTCATTATCCTTGAAGTCCCACCTAAGGGAATGATCAAAGGCTGCCCTCTTACTGAAGCCTTCATCATACCTTCAAAACCATAGTATGCCCAATAAATAATATCGAGATACTTGGTCAAGACCACACCCTTGTCCGAGAACTTTTGCTGTATAGTCCCCATGTAAATTAGGAAACTGGGTAACCAATTGGCCCAGGTGTGGGCAGGCTTCTTGCGCTTAATTTTGTCCTGGTCCCTATCCCTGGACTTCTCTTTATTGGGCGTGTCCGGTTCCTGATTTAACAGGGAAAAAACATCTACAAAATCTCCACGCAATATCTTTTCTTTGACTGCCGGGGACAAATGGTAGCCCAGCAGGAACGAAGTTGCGCCGGACGGGATAGAATGTTCATCTGCATTAGGATAGTGGCCAGCCAAGTCGGGGACTGACACACCTTTGGATGCAGGGACAACTTGACCTGCTGGCCCTGACACTGTCTGACTCACAAGCCTGAGTGGCAGATGAAAGTGAACTGCTCTCTCCAGTACCCCTCATGGATACTGTAGTTGTGGCATCCACAGGTGGGAGAACTGAAGAAGCCCCGACACCCTGTTGAGCTTGGGAGGTTAGGGGGGCAATAGGTGGTCCACTAAGGTCGTTCACGGTCGACTGTGGTTGCAGGGCAACAGCAGGAAATCCCATGGAATGGACAAAGGCCAGGGTGCTGCTGGCAGGAGGCAGCCCAGGGATAGATGAGGTTGGTATTACAGGGGCTGAAGGCGCTAAGGAAAGGGCCGTCACTGATGTCAAAGGCACCTGACCCCATGGAAAATAACCCCAAGGAGTGTAATGATGCATGTTAACCAGGGATGGGGACTCGGACTCGGGGACTCGACTCGTGAGTCCGACTGAGTCCCCCCTCTGACTCGAGTCCCACTCGAGTCCCAATAATTTATGTGGGACTCGAGACTCGACTCGGGACTCGAGCCCAAGGACTCCTCTTCCTCTGCCTCCGCCGCCGCTCTCGCCTCTGCCGCCGCCGCCGCCCTCACCTCCTCCTCCGCCGCCTCCGCCGCCGCCGCCGACCTCGTTGCCATCGCCGTAGCACACAGCACGCCGCGTCACGCCACCAGCGCTGTCGTTCTGTTTTTGGCGGGGTTGCTGTAGTTCAAAAACAGAGCGCCGTCGCTAGCGGCGTGACGCGCGCCGTCGCTCTGTTTTTGGCGGGGTTGCTGTGGTTCAAAAACAGAGCGCTGTCGCTAGCGGCGTGACGCGGCATGCCACGTCACGCCGCCAGCGCCGTCGCTCTGTTTTTGAACCACAGCAACCCCGCCAAAAACAGAGCGACGGCGCTGGCGGCGTGATGCGGCATGCTGTGTGCTACGGCGATGGCGACGAGGTCGACGGCGGAGGAGGAGGAGGAGGAGGAGGAGGTGAGGGCGGCGGCGGCGGCGGCAGAGGTGAGGGCGGCGGCGAGGGCAGCGGCGGCGGCGGCGGTGAGGTGAGGGTGGCGGAGGTGGAGGTGAGGGCGGCGGCGGCGGCGAGGGCAGCGGCGGCAGCGTTGGCGAGGTGAGGGCGGCGGCGTTGGCAAGGTGAGGGCAGCGGCAGCGGTGAGGTGAGGGCGGCGGAGGTGGAGGTGAGGGCGGCAGCGACCCATGGAGGGAGCAGGAGGGTCTCCGCGGGAGGAAGGGCAGCTCTTCTTCCTCTCGCGGAGACCCTCCTGCTCCCTCCATGGGCCGCCGCTTTGGGAGGGACTCGGGACTCGGGACTCGACTCTAGACTTGGGTCCAAAGACTCGGGACTCGACTCGGGACTCGGGCCCAAGGACTCTTCAACATCCCTGATGTTAACCCAAGTGGCCACTGTAGCCTGACTTGGGGACTCACCAACCGCCCATCAAGTGAAGGAAGGGCCAGAAACTGAAGGAGTCTCTAAGGCAATTAGAGGGCTGGAGAAAGAACAGAATCCTGTCCAGCATCGTTGGGAGGTGGCTGCGGCAGCAGGACATCTGACTCAATGGCATCCAGGCAGGCTGAAACAGGCAACCAGAGATCTCGCTGAGCCCAGCCCCTAGTTCGCAACCCACACCCAAACAAACTCCCACCGGCAGGTACATCCGAGACATGCAGGTCCTTCTCCCCCTTGACAGCCACCAAGCAACTGATGATTGGAAGATATGTCTGCAACCTCCTCATCAGAGGAAGAAACCACAGACTGATGAGAACACTTAACCAGCCATTTAAGGGCTGGCTCCTTCCCCTTTTTACTAACCTGGCTTTTATTTGGTGGTATCGTGGCAGCTAGATAAATTAGAAAAATTGGAATAGCAATGGAACTACAACAAACAGTAGCTTTGAACCCAAGGTCAGCAAGACGAAATAATAAACAAGCACAGAAGATAACAACAGAACAAAATTCCTCTTCTTCTTCTTCTTTTTTTAAAAATTCAGAATGGAAGACCTCCTGTATAATTCTCCACAACAATCCTGCAAGGTAGGCCCAATCCGAAAGTCAGTGACTGGGAAGGGCAGCAGGCAGGGCCCAAACAAGGGGAGGCCTCAAGGCCTACTGTTCCACACAACAATCCTGCAAGGCAAGCCCAGGTCAGTGACTGGGCTGCACACAAACAAGTGGAGGCCTCAAGGCCTACTCGAGAGCAGGAGGTAAGCAGGGTAAGTGGGGGGGAAGGGAGGCCGCAGATGCAGCTGGTTAGTTAGATGATCAATCCCCACCACCCCTTGTCAGCAAATCAAACATCGTCCTTCTCCTTTCGTCTCTCGCCCCTCCTCCCCCATGAAACAGGCTGGAAATGCAGAAAACACGGGCCACGTGCAATGAGGAAGGCAAACGGAGTGCAGTTCTTTCTCCAAGCAGCCGCAAAAGAGAAAGAGGCCGAGGGAGGGCCACATGCCCCTTAAGCCTTATTGGAGGGGTGAGATTGCCCAATGGTGGTCTCACTCACTCTCATTCCTGCACTCACAAACTTCTCCCTGCTGACAGCTGTGCATGGTCGGGGGAAGGGAATTCTAAATTTACTTGGAATGTGTTTTTACTGCAAAGTGAGAAAAATGAAAGCAAGATTCTACCTAACACAGAAATAGCAAAATTCTGGAAATAAACCTCTGGAATAATTTATTTCAAAACGTTAAACCCTGCTTCCATTTTTTTTTTAAATGTCCAGTACAGTGGAACCCCCAAATCTGGGCCAGAATCCATCCAAGGTCAATTTTGTAAGTATCCCTATTATTATTATTTTTACTCATTGGCTGCCTCAGGTATAGATGAAGAAATAATAACATTGGGAAACAAGTTCAGGGGAGGGGGGGGAATTTGTACTATAATGGTCTGCTCTTCATTCTACTTCACTTACCAAGAGTATTTATTTGACTCTCTCTCTTTTTGCAGTTCACACTTTTGATGGAAATGGAAAATCAGACCACCACCGTTGCCTATTTTGTCTTCTTCGGAATTTCATATGACCCACCAGTCCAAATTTTCCTCTTCATGACATTCTTCCTCATATATGTAGTGACACTAATGGGAAATATTACAATTATGATGGTAATCAGGGGCAACAGTAACCTCAACAGCCCAATGTACTTCTTCCTGAGTCATCTGTCCTTTATAGATATCTGCTTTTCTTCCATCACAGTGCCGAAGCTGCTCGTCAACATTTCTGCAAGTCCAGCAATTTCATACAATAGCTGCATTGCCCAGATGTTTTTCATCATAATGACAGCAACCACTGAAGTGTTCATTCTTGCAGCCATGGCGTATGACCGATACGCTGCCATCTGCAAGCCCCTGCATTATATCCAAATCATGAACAGAGCATTTTGTAGATGGCTGGTGGGAGGCGCATGGACAATCAGTTTCTGTCATGCCATGGCAAATACATTGCCAGTATTGCAGCTGGTGTTCTGTGGTCCAAATATTATCAGGCATTTCAGCTGTGAATTCACATCTCTACTTGCCTTATCCTGCGCAGAAACTTTCCTGATTAGGATTGCATTCTTCATTACTGCTAGTATAGTATCAGTTTCTTCATTATTTGTTATTCTAGTGTCCTATATCCACATTGTCACTACCATCCTGAGGATCCATTCAGTAGAAGCTATAAGAAAAACCTTCTCCACTTGCAGTTGCCATCTAATTGTTGTGATTTTGTTCTACAGCACTGGCTGCTTTAGATATATGAGACCCAATATAGTCTCCTCCATGGTTTTGGATGACCTCTTTTCCATCCAGTACAGCATTATCACCCCTATGATGAACCCTGTTATCTACAGCCTGAAGACCAGAGAAGTGAAGGAAGCCCTGAAGAAGCTAATGGGGGTATAAGCACTTGCTTGATTGTGTTATGTAGCAACAATGATAAATATTTTAAAAAATCAGCCAATGCATTGGTGTTAGACTGACAATTTAATAAACCCCTTGTCATCCATCTGAATGAATTCAAAATCTTGTTGGTTAACTTGAATCTGTTGTTCAATTGGTATTGTTTATGGGAATTCTTCACTTATTTGATAGATAGTAAGGGGACCTTGTACCTCTGTCTGATCCTGATTGCTGTCTCTATGCCCTTTTCTTGCCCTAGATGTGCTTCTTTAGTTTACACTTTATGTGTGTGCCTTTTCGCTTTCTTCTTCACACATCATGATGTGAAAGGCACTGGAGAAATAGATGGAAAGAGAAGGTGTGTATCATATGAAAGCGAGGAGGAAAGGCATTGAAGTTGTCTGAGGAAGAAACTGTTTGGAACATTAGGACCAGCTTCAGAAATTGGGAATTTTCTAGGGACCCAAAGACTGGCACCATCATTACTTTGCATAGAGCATGGAAGCAGGCTAAATATTGTGTTGCAGTTAACACCAGGTTTTGTGGTTTTCTCTTGCAGTATGTTGAAGCTCCTTCTTCTTTTAATGCCTCTTGTATACTGCCCTGATAGCTTAGGATGAAGGGTGAGTTAAACATTATTTTTTTAAAATAATTTTTTTAAAAAATAAAAAAGAAATAGATAAAACAATTTTAACAGGCAATGGATCTGGCTTCTTTCTAGCTCATGACTGCACCCACCATTCAGTGCATGTGCCCTGTACTGCCCTGACAACACTCATACCACCAGCAGCACTATTTTTGCACTCCTGGGAAGGCAGCAAAAACAGTAGCTTTGTTGAGGTTCCATATATGGCTGTTGGGCTATTGTCAGCTTGTAAAACTGTGCCAAATCTCTCCCTGCAATTTCACATAGCAGTTGAATTGCTCCAGCCACAGGGCTGCAAGATCAAGCTGTGCTATACAACTCAGGCCTTAGCCAGTTTGCAGTGGTTGGACAGACATGGCATGATATGGGTGAGCCTCCTACTAATCCTGTTCCAACATTTTGCATCCATTCCACACGTTCTTCTGATTCACCGGTGGGTGGGGGGACTCGGCATTGTTAAAGGGCAAGCCCCTGATTCTGCAGACACACTTGTACTTCAAAGAGATCTGGCAGCGCTGGCCAGCAGTCTAATACTGCCATCTCCCAAAGCAGTTACTTTATTCCCAACTCAAGGATGGAAAGCGGAATACCGGTGGTCAATATAAGAGGTTTAAAGATGTTCTTAAGGCTAATCTAAAAAAATTCAATATAAACATCAAAAACTGGGAAGCTCTGGCCCATGAACGATCTAACTGGAGGTTGGCCTTTCACAAAAGTTCTATGGACTTTGAAAAAGCTCGAGTGCAAGGTGAAAGGGAGAAATGTGCTAAGCGAAAAGCACGTCAAATGAATCCTTTACAGGACCATCTTCTATCTGGTAACCTGTGTCCTCACTGTGGGAAGCTGTGTGGATCTAGAATTGGCCTCCACAGTCACTTACGGACCCATCGCTAGAGTCTACACAATTTTCTTTAGAATTTTCCTCCTTTTAAAATCTCCTTTTTGTAAATTTTCTTTTCTTTTCTTTTTTTATCCTGGAAGACAATCTTACTCGGTCACGAGTGATCGCCTGACTGACTGACTTTGGTCTAATATTCTTCCCCATGGAGTCTGCAGGGGTGATAGAGATTCATGGGGTCTCAATGGCTCTAGGAAAAAACTGAATAGGGAATTGTGACTGGCACTGGTGGCCCATGTGGAGGAATTGATTCTGCATCCAGTTCTTTGCTCTCGGAGTGAACTACACAGGGCAGAAGGGATTCATCTTACTGATAACGGTAATGACACATTCCTTTCAGATCTGTGTGGGGGCCTGCAAGATATATTGCTCAGGTGAGGGTGGGGTGAGTGACTAAGCAGAGAATGGTCACTCATGTGCGGGAAAAATCCAGCTAGAGATAGAGAGCAGGTGAGTACTCTTTCTCACATTTATGGTCACTGGCAATTCCCAAGGTTTCCATTGAGGGCTGTGGGATCCTTGCACAGAATTGAAAGTGCCTTTGGAGTTTGGAGCTAGCTTGCCTCACCCACTTGCTGTTGTGGGGCCCCAGAAGATGGTGACAAGGGAAACCCTTCCTATTCGCCTAAAGCAGGTGTGGCCAGGAGGGCGGCTGGCTACAAGGACCCCACTCCTGAAGGCCAAGGTGGACCAGCCCAAGCGGCACAGATGAGTTGCCTTGCAGTTAGATTTATTCCCATGCAGACTCCCTGGCAGATACTATTGTATAATTAATACATGTGGCTCGAGTTCAATCCATTTGACCTTGCCTAGCCTCTTTATTTCTGCCTCCTTTTGCAAGTACTGTGATATATACCTGGATCTCTTCCATGGGCGGGCCTTCAGGGTACTTGGCAATCATACATTCAATGAATCCTCTGCAGCAATCAGCCCCAGGCTATTATTGTAAAGAAGAGAACAATTCTTCATAAGCAGATTTCTTGAAATCTTAATTGAGGAGAGAAGGAATATATAGCATCTATTTATTTATTTATTTAATTGAGGCTGCAATCCTATACCCACTTACTTGGGAGTATGCCCTTTTGAATGGAATGGGATTTACTTCTGAGTAGACATATATGGGATTGCACTATTAGTAGGTCTTTTCAACATGTATATTGAGATATTTGGAGGAGTCTGCCCCTCATTTTTCATGTATGATTATCACTTGCGGCATCTTTGAATTTCATTTCCCACACTGGACTACATTATCTTCGATTGTCCCACATCCTGAACTTGGGTCAAATAGTTGTTCAGCATGAGAATTACCTTGTTTGATTTTCTCATGCAGGATATACTTTTTAGATTCTGGGTGTTTGTAGTCACAACATGCTAAAATCCATTCAGCACATGTGCCTTCGCTCATCACATGACCATCACTGTTCATACCGATAGCTGCCATGCCACTGTTATTATGTTGTCAGTTGCAAAGGGGGATCTCTTTTGTTTGGTCTGTGGTCTCTGCTCTTTGAAGCTGGCATATCTCAAATTTCAGATGTCCTCTCACACCACATCTGTTTGTCTGATTTAATTAATGCCCATTCATACATATTTGAAAAGTTGGCCTCTTTTGTTGCTGCTGTTGTTTTTGTTGTTTTTTCTTGTTCCTTCAAATATTGGAAGTATGAGGTCCAATTTCCTTTCTACTGGTGAGGCAGGTTATCTGTCCAGCAGGGCAAGGAACAAATTCCAGGACAAAATTGCAGAGAAGAAACAGCAGCATGTGGTCCCGCCATGAACCTTGAGGCCAGAGTTGGTCAGAAGGCAGTTTGCATCAGGAAAGTCCAGGCTTACTGAAGTTTTGTTAAATTTATTTGAAATTTGTTCATAGGCCATAAGAAATTCTGAGTCAACTTAGGGGTGTCCACAAACCTGTGGGGGGGCCCGCCCCGCCTCTCCTCTCCATGGCGTCCCCCCCACTGCTTGATCCTCCGCGGTGCAGAGCGATCCTCTGCGCTGCTCAAGCCGCCCTCGCTGCCCGTGCCGGTTGCGTCGCATCACTTCTGGCTGGCCGGAAGTGACACAACGGGACAGGCATGGGCGGCGCGAGCGGCTTGCCGCAGAGAGGTGAGCAGCCGCTGGATCCCAGTAAGGCAAGGATCCACTTGAGGAGAGCGGATACATCCCTAAGTCACCCTCCCTATGCTTTGCTGGACTATATGCATCTACAATGCATCATATATGTATTATAACATTTGCTGCAGAATGAATCTTTAATGGGCAATCTCCATTGGAGGTATTCCTGTCAAAGTAGTCTAAAAGTGATGCAGAAATTGTGAATTTTGTGGGCTAACTAATACTGATAAAAACTATATATTCGTTAAAGTAATATTTGAATCCAATATGACTAAGATGACAGAATTGTTACAATGAGTCTCCTAGTTCATACAATGTTCATTTTTTCATTGAAACTAATTTTCCACATTAATGGGGCTCAAATATTGACTTTGACTAAGGCAATGAGAATTCATGACAGCCATCTTGGATTCCAATATGGCAGCTGCTCACATTATTTGCAAGTTGGCATCACAGCTTTCTGGCATGGTATTGCAGTGACTCCTATACTGACACCTTTAAACTGCTACTTCAACTTACTACTGGAGGCATGGAAAGGACTAGCAGTGTCTGCTTTCCCTTGTATTAATTGATGAAATATACCTTTTGCAGGAGGCTTTAGATAATGCATTCAGAGCTTCATAGGGCTGCCGTACATTTCAAAGGCACATCTTTCATGGTGACATCTGAGAGACACACACACCCATTTGCTCAAAAGTTTTATTTTGCAAATAATTTAGAAGGTACAACTGAAATATATTTCTGCACAAACATGGTGTGTATCACTGTAGTAGATATATTATTAATCTTTACATAATCTGTCCCAAAGGAAACAATTAGTGATTTCAGATAAAATCCCAGAATACTAAGTCATGTTTCCAGTCTCTCTCTGAGCTCTTTACAGCCAAGGACAAACATAACAGGATAAATCCCCACAGAAGCCCAGTTAGACATTTACCTGATTATGGTGTGGGTTGTGTTCACTGAATATCTGGGAAGGAGAGAGTTTCAAAACAGAGAGCAGTGGGGAAGAGAGAGGGTAGCCTAGGAATGTTTTTTGAGATGAGGCATTATTTTATTCGATTCTTGTGAGAATAATTTCAGGTAAGTTTTCTGAGTGAAGTCAGAGACTCCTAGCAGTGATTGTAGACCCACCCCACCATAAAATATACAGCAATTTGTTGTGAAAGATATTGTGCAAATAAGCCCATTTTAGAAAATGGGGATGAACCCCATATAGTCAGTGTTTCTATTAATTGGATACATGATGAGAGACCCATTATTGTGGATTTGCAATAGCTATTTGGTTTGTAGTTTGAATTGTCAAGTCTCTTTAAACTAGATTGATACACAATAGCTTGTCAGTCTTTGTGTTTGATGGGGAATATGATGATATGGTGAATAATATCTGGGCTGGATCTATGCACTATAGCTGAACTGTATTAGGTTTCAGTGGGAAACCGGATAAGCATTGAAGAATTATGTGCAATGAAGAATCCAATCCTATGCATGTTTGGACGGAAAGAAGTCCTGTAACTCCCAGATTGCTGGGAATGTTGAGAGTTGTAGGTCTTTTTTTCTGTCTAAACATACATATAATTGTGCCTGAAAGCATGTTTCTGTGCATTTAGATGAAATTAGGCCACAATAATAAGGAAAAGAATGTGAAACTCCTACCCTTGCAAACACTATTTCCCTACTTTTGCAGATGTCACCTCACCATGTTATTGGCTATCTGTGGAATATCTATGGAAATGACAGGGGACATTTTGCACACCCCTAAATTTGCTTTTGTATCACCAATCTGTATGACCTCTGTTTCTGTAGGCTACTACCATGGAAAGCTATGACCCAAATCACTAGTTTCTGCTTCTATGGTATCCACCAACAACATCCAATCTTAGTCTGGATTGGATCATTCTGTTGGTATAGGAAGGGTAGAAAAAGATGCAACCACCATGGTAAGTTCTGGTCCTAATATTTAATTGGTTGTCTTTTTTCTTAGTTGCAACAGACCTGAGATGGTGACATTTGGAAATTCTGATCTAGTGTGAACCCTTTTCCTGAGGTAAGAATCTTATACCTTGACTTCCTTCAAGTGACTCCTGCCCATGAGTAAAATAGCACACTCACACACCCACACACTCCTAGCCTTGTCATGGAGATTGCTCTTTTGCTGAGTTACATTCATGTGTGCACATGTGCATCAGTAAGATAAAGGTGGGTAGATATGAAGGAAGTGGAAGCTAAGGGAAATGTAATAGGCACATCACCCTGTACAAAATTCATATTTGAAAAAAAGAAAAGAAAGACGAGGGAACAATGCATCAGTTAACAGAAGGAAGATCAGGTTATGCCCACAATGTGGACTGCAGGTGGTGTGGGAAAGCAAGAAGGACACCAACACACAGTATATGGATTGAAACTGGTCATAACTTTATTGGCTACATCTTATGCAGAGTTTTGTTTGGCACAGGGAAAGAACCCTACTTTCTAATAGCCTGACCGCTGTCAAGCAGATTACCGATCCTGCATGCTGGTGAAGGCAGGGAGTTAAGGGGTGGAACATGGAAGGCAAGCTTAGGCCAACTATGGTACAGACAGACTCATACTTTTATTTTACATTGCAGTTTTACACTTTTATATTGTATATTATGATGTATTTTATAGTTTTTATTGTTGTGAAATGCCCAGGGAGCTTTGGCTATTGGGCAGTATAGAAATGTAATGAATGAATGAATGAGTAAATAAATAAATAAATAAATAAATAAATAAATACCTTGGCCATTCCAGCCGAACCTGGGTGACACAGGCTTACCAGCCTTCAAGCTAGGCTGGACCTTAAAGTGAAATCTCATGATAAGGGGGTGCCTCAGTGGCCCACCCCTGCATACTCTCTGTTGAGGATCTTGCGCAATGCTTCCAATGCTAGGCAGGGCCATTGTGATGAAGGTAGAGCACATGAAAACAGTAACTAAAAAACATGGCTGTGAGAAAGGCAAAACCCTGCTTCACCATGCCGGTTGCAAGAGTGGGGGGGGAAATTCTTCCCAGCCTCTCATCTGGCTGCTGACATGAGTCCATAGTAGCAAGGTTACTGGTAAACTGTGAAAGATGAGAGTGGGTGGGCAGGACAGGAAAGCATGTAGTTGAGGTGTCCTTACTGGGTTTCCTGATTTATGTTCCAGAAGCAGACTGGGGGCGGGGGAAGGTTCTCCCTCTAGTCCACACAAAAGCACTCCCACTCCCAGAAGGCCAGCTGACTGAGCTGACTGGTCCCTGAGTGTAGCCTGAATCTTGGCGTGGCAAAGCAGCAGGCTACTTATCTCACTGCCAGCCGCAACAAGCCAGCCACCACCACCCCGGCATAGGCACAATACAGGGTTCCTAGTAAGCAGCAGCCCAAGACTAATTTGGAACTCTGTAATCTAAGGAGAAATTGGAATGAGGAGAATTTCAGAAGCTTCTTAATTCAAATGTAGGCTGCAACCCTATGCACACTAACCTGGTAGAAAGCTCCAATGGGACCCACATAATAGGATCCACTGTTGCTAGTTCCATCCACTTGTCAAGGTCTCTAGTGCACGCCTGCACCATTTGTGACCCTCCAAGCCAAACGTAGCTCACAAACTATTAAATGGGAGGGGGGGAACTCGTAAAGTCCCTGTTTTTGCTGCCTTCCTGAACCAGGATATGGCTTGTAGCCAAGCATTGCAGGCTATGTTTGCTCTATTGGATCACAATTTTTCTAGAATTTTACTAGCACCCTCAAGCTAGGAACCTGCTCCTTCAAGGGGAGTGGAATCCCATCCAGAGCAGGTTGAGCTCCCTCCATCCAGTCAGAGGAACCACACACTAACAGCATCTCAGTCTTTGTCTGGATTGAGCTTCAGTTTGTTAGCCCTCATCCAGTCCATTATCACTGTCAGGCATCGGTTTAGCACATCCACAGCCTCACCTGCTGAAGATGAAAAGGAGAGATAGAGCTGTGTGTCATCAGCATACTGATGGTAACGCACTTCAAAATTCCGGATGACCCCATTCAGCGGTTTCCTGTCGATGTTGAATGGCATGGGGCATAAGACCGACCCCTGTGGAACTCCATACTGGAGAGTCCACGGGGCCAGACAGTATTCCCCAAGCACCACCTTCTGGAGCCGGCCATCCAAGTAGCAGTGGAACCACTGCAATGCAGTACCCCACTCTCCCAACTCAGACAGCTGCCCCAGAAGGATACCATGGTCCATGGTATCAAAAGTCACTGAGAGATCCAAGAGTATCAACAGGGTCACACTCCCCCTGTCTCTCTCCTACCATACAGTAGGTCATCACACAGGGTGACCAAAGCTGTGTTTGTGCCAAAAGCAGGCCTAAACCCTGACTGAAATGGATCGTGTGGATCGTTCGCCCACCCAGGCCTCAGTAATGCATGCCAGATCAGCCGCCTCATCAACTTTTAGATCATGGATGAGGGAGGTCTTATTCTGTACCGATCTGGCATTTAGAAGCAGCATCCTGAGACCCGAGGAGAGGCTGACAGAGCAACCACAAAATCTGCGGGTGTGAGGAGGACCAGAACATGGCACAGCCATTAACTGTGTGGGCTGCATTCCCCTTACCTGGCTAGCCTTCCTCTCAATGCCTCTACCTGTCACTAAACTTATTGCGGCCCCAGCCAGCAGATTCCCCCACTAGTCTCCATATCTGCCCTCCAAGGCACATCCTCAGGACCCAGGAAGGGGGGGGAGCAATCTCCCCCACAAGGGTGCTGAGAAAGCCAAATAGACAAGGAAATGGTAAGAGGTGGCCCTTGCCCTTGCACACACACCCTGGAGCGTCTCCCCCCAAAAGGGTCATCCCATTTGGTGTTGTCTCCTTCGGGGTCATCACCACCAGGGCGTTTCAACTCTGCTGCTCGTGCTGGCAGATAAGGCCTTGGCAGAGAGAGCACAGCTGGCTGTCATTGTAATCGGGCCTGGAGGAGGGTCCCTGTCTTGCCAGCAATTGTGGCCTCTCCCAGAAGCAGGAGCAAACAGTCCATTCCAGTCCAGTCCAGCAGCAAGCAACAACCCAGGCGTGAAGGGCTGGTAACTGGTAGGATCCCAGCTCACCTTCCCAGGATCATGTCCCAGTTGCAAGATGGCAGCTTCTTAGCTGCAGATCATTTTACTGCAAGGAGAGAAACATGAAAGCAAGAATCCCCCCAACACACAAATTGCAAAATTCTGGAAATAAACCTCTGGAATAATAATTTATAATAAAAATGTGGTAGCCTGCTCCTGCAAAAATGGAGTAGTGGAACTGCAAATTCTGGGCCAGAATCCATCCAATGTTAATTTTGTAAGTATCCCTATGGGTTTTTTTTACTCATTGGCTACCTCAGGTGTAGATGAGGAAATAATAACATTGGGAAAGAAATTTGGGGGAAGAGGGGATTTGTACTATGATGGTCTGTTTTTCATTCTTTTTCACGTACCAAGAAGAGTATTTATTTGATTCTCTCTTTTTTTGCAGTTCACACTTTTGATGGAAATGGAAAATCAGACCACCACCATTGCCTATTTTGTCTTCTTTGGAATTTCATATGACCCACCAGTCCAAATTTTCCTCTTCTTGACATTCTTCCTCATATATGTAGTGACACTAATGGGAAATATTACAATTATGATGGTAATCAGGGGCAACAGTAACCTCAACAGCCCAATGTACTTCTTCCTGAGTCATCTGTCTTTTTTAGATATGTGCTTTTCTTCAGTCACAGTGCCTAAGCTGCTCGTCAACATTTCTGCAAGTCCAGCAATTTCATACAATAGCTGCATTGCCCAGATGTTTTTCATCATAATGACAGCAACCACTGAAGCGTTCATTCTTGCAGCCATGGCGTATGACCGCTATGCTGCCATCTGCAAGCCCCTGCATTATATCCAAATCATGAACAGAGCATTTTGTAGATGGCTGGTGGGAAGTGCATGGACAATCAGTTTCTGTCATGCCATGGCAAATACATTGCCAGTATTGCAGCTAGTGTTCTGTGGTCCAAATATTATCAGGCATTTCAGCTGTGAACTTCCATCTTTACTTATGCTGTCCTGCACAGAAACTTTCCTGAATAGCTTTATGTTCTTAATTACTGCTGGCATAATTGCATTTTTTTCATTCTCTGTTATTCTGTTGTCCTATATCAATATTGTCTCTTCGATCCTGAAGATTCATTCAGCAGAAGCTAAAAGAAAAACGTTCTCCACTTGCAGTTCCCACCTCATTGTTGTGGTTCTGCTGTATGGCACTGGCTGTCTTAGGTATATGAGGACCAGCTCAACCTCCTCAATATTTATAGACCAATATTTTTCCATTCAATACAGCATTTCAACTCCCATGTTGAACCCCATTATCTACAGCCTAAAAAACAGGGAGGTGAAGGAAGCCATCAAGAAATTAATGGGGTAAAAGCAATTGATTTCTTGTATAAGGTAAAATTTGTAAAATTAATCAAACCAGGCATTATATTGGCAATATATACTGACAAATAGCCTGAGGTTGGTGCACAAGCTGTGACCGCATCCTGGACAGAGATACCCTAGCCATGGTTATCCACGCTTTGGTAACCACTAACTAAAAACACTTAAATACATTGGGGTGGCCTGAATGAAGCACAGATTCTAGGCTACCAACTCTGTGACTTTTGTTGGGCACATACTTTACCTTGCATTGCATGTGCTTAAAGAGCTCCACTGACTACCAGTTCATTTCCAAGCTTAGTTCATAGTGCTGGTGTTTCCCTTTAATTTTAATTCCCTTTAATTCCCATTTCCCTACACAATTTATGAGCAAGTTAGCTAATGGAATGGCTGCTCCCACATCCACTTGTCCTTGCACTGAGATGATCTGAAGCACCTCTCTAGGTGACCTGCCTGGTTCATTAAGTTTTGGCAGGTGGCAACTGGAAAGGGCCCCTTGCAACACCTTTACAGAATTCTTTCTCGAGGAAGGCTCACTTGACACCTCTCTTCAGTGCCAGGTGAAGACCCATTTTCTCAGGCGTACTAACATTGATGAGCTTGTAACATCAGAATGTTGTTGCTGCTGCTATTTTATCCTACTGTTTTATTATCTATTGATTGCTCTGGTTTTGTGGGGGTTTTCATCATGTGAACTGGTATGCTCCCTTATTAAATGAATAAAAATCTTGTTGCTAAGGTTTAGGTAAACTCAAATGTATTGGTTGTTTGGCTCTTGTTGTTGCTGTTGTTTTGAAAAATCAACAGTTTAACAGATATTAAGGTAACTTGTAATGTAATTAAAAAATGTAAAAAAAAAAAACTTCTTACCCTGGTGGGAGCCTGGTTTCTATCTCCAAGCAAGCTCTCCAAGATGGTAGTCTTTCATTTCCCTCTTCATACAATATAATCTGGATGGCACTGGAACATGGATGTGAACAGAAGGTGCAAATCATGAGATAAAGCGAGAAAAGGAATTGATGTGGGTGGAGGGGAAAGGTTTCTGGGAGAATCAGGGCCTGATTCACATGGTGGCAAAACATAACTTTTTTTTATCGATACAAAGTAACCAGGAAGGACAGAAGCTATATAAGAGATTTCTCTTCCAGATTGAGGGGCCCAATGATGGTGCCTTTCTTCAAGGTGAAGGCAAAACATCCAGGACTATGGTGCAAGACCACCCTTTCCCCATGTGCTAGGGTTCCCTTGAAAATTGCTCCCCAACTCCACCCAAGCTGTAATTGCTATCCAATAGCAGCTTTCCTTCTAGGGGGAATAGCAGCTTTTAGGAGTGGGTTCATGAAGACCATGGTGTGGAGGATAGAGTTAACCCTGTTTCTCTGTGCACTGTGGTCCTGACCCACTTGGTTGTTATTTAAAAATGGCAATACCAGAAGAACAACAACAACAACAACAATCCCCTTCACCCCCCACGCTCCTGTGGGGGGGGGAGAGTTTTGCGTGGGGGGGGAGTGGAGAGTGATGACTGAAATGAGGTGATTTCACCTCCAATCAGGGCAGGGGCAAATTGGTTGCCCCATGGGGTGAGGCATATGGGGTGGGGCCCTGAGGCTCTATTTAAGCACAGGAGACCCCACCCCCGCGCCTCTTTCTTTGCAGCTCCCTCCCTCCACTCCCGATGAAGCAGTGTGGGCTCCTCTGGTCGCCTTTTCCGGGGCCGAGTAGGAATTTTGGCTCATTGTCCTTATTGGCTCGGGGCAATGTGCGTGTTTCGCCTACTCCATACTGTGTAATCGGCGGTGGGTTTGTTATTTTGGGTTATCTGTTAATTCGGTCACATTGGCCTTAGGTTAGGCGGTAAGTGCGGTGAATAGGCAGTGGGGGTTAGGGTTACGGTGAGCATCCCATGGCACCTTTTAGGTGATTGGTGAGAACCCGAGCCTCACAAATGTCGATGCCTGGTGGCTCCATTTGTGAGAGGTAGGTTCACCTCTGGGGTCTACCCATCTCACCCTCCTCAGTTGTCCCGTGGCGCCGGGGGACGGTGATCCTGGGTAGATCCCCCAGCACCCGTGTGCAGAATTTGAGGGTGGCGAGTCACGGCGCCGCCATCGAGTTTGGGATGCTTTCGCCCGGAATGCTCCACTGGCCGTTTGGCCGGCCTTAGTTAATCCCGCACTTCTCCCTTCGCAGACCTTCGAATCAATAAATGTGGCCCTGATTTTACACCATAACTCTTGTCTCGTCTCTTCATTTCCCCCTTTACCCGCGCAAAAACCCTGCAGACACTTTGAATGCATTCACACATTTAAAATATTCTGCTTTGGCTCTAAGTCTATTCCCTATAGTGCGGGGAAAGGCATTAGTGTTTTATGTTCAATGAATCTGTGATGCCTTAATCTTATATTGACCCATATTTTGATCTATGTTATAGATGTTTTCCTTGTGAAAAAGCAACTCACAAACCTCATGGATCTGCTTACAAACTGATCACCAACATGATTTTAGATTGTCAGGAGAAATGTTGTGGAATAAATTTCAGAATGACATCATCCATTTCCTCTTCTCCTCCCCCCACCCCAGTATGCATGCAAGGCTTATGCATAATTATATTAGAGCAAATCATTGATATTTTTTCAATCTTGCTTAGGAAGATTAACAATGGCTGCACATATGGATCAAATTTTAGGGAAGTGGCAATCCATTTTTGTGTTTTTCAGGTGGCTTCTGTGGTAGGGTTATATATTTCTTTCTGTAGCATGGAGAAAGAATTGTAGTCTATTGTGCAACAAGTACGAAAGCACAGCTGATTACTGAAAATTCAGATTCAGAGAAGAAAAGTGATTTAATGTTTACAATTACGGATGAGGCAGAGTTCTGCTCCCACTGTGGCATCTGAACAATAATAATAATAATTATTATTATTATTATTATTATTATTTAATTGGAACAATGGCTCAGGGAAGGGGCAGAAGATTTTATGCAGTGGGACAGACTCTGTTTCTTTATAGGGGGTTCTAGATCAACTATGCAAATAAAGGGAGACTTCTGGACCATGCAGGGAAAGGTGATCTTGCTTTCCTGATTCCTGCCCTGGAGGCCTTTTGGGCATATAAGATGGGAGATAGACCCTTGATTCACATCCCATAAGCTAAGCTACCAGATCCTTCCTCACTGGATCAGAGACCTTCAGATGGAAAAGTGAGATCTGGCATAAAGGTGGCTGCCCCACATTCTGTGCCAAAGCCCTTCATTCTAGGCAGAGGAAGATAATAAAACAACCCTGCCCTTGGGGAAACACAGCCTTCATAGGCAAGGGGAATCTGATCCAGTGAGAAGAATATTTTAATTACCTTAAGTATGGTATGAAGGAGAGCCCTCCAACGCAGCTAGGGGATAATAAATATAAACTCCTTGCTAGCTCAGTCACTCCTTACAACAGAGAGATCATAGGATGCTCTGCATCTGATACCTACAGTCCTCTGATCCAGCAAGGGAAAGGTAATAAAATACCAGTCTTTTGATTGCATCTTTCAGATACAAGAGAATACAATAGACCCCTCACCCTCACATTATCCCCTCACTGACTGGAGGGCTATTCCTGCAATGAAAGCTCCTGAGTCCTGCATTGATGGGATGGAGACTTACAAATGTGGGTGGGGATTATCTATCGCAGCCAAGAAGCAGCACTAGACACCACTTTCATCTGAACTGTTTGGTCCACAGAGGGGATCAGGGAGACAAGACTTTGTGTCTTAAATAGGGGATCAATTAATAATAATGGTAAGACCAGCAGGAAAAATCAAAATAGCATGCAAATTCATTTCAGAGAAATCCTATCCTTGTTAAGAGTATATATTTACTATTCCTGTAAATAATATACTACAAATGCATACCTAAAAAAGTACACAAACTATTTTGTATGTGCTTTTATGGACAAACATTCTTATAATCTGATGTCATTTTTTGCTGGGGCAGAAATATTCGTGAAAATAACAAGGGGAGATTTGTAGGTCCCTAATTTCAACATGAACTCTCTGTTACTATTTCCAGTGCAGGTTTCTACCAATAAAGGATGCTGTCTTGGGGTAAAATGAACCATCAAAGTTGTATCTCTTGGCTAGGATTCCATCCATTTTAGTCTGGACTGCAAATGCACGATTCTGTAGGAACTGGAAGGACTAAAAATGATTCTACCGTGACAAGTTCAGATCCCCCCCTTCTTTTGCTTAACTGCTACAGATGTAAGATGCCAGAAGCTGGGAACTCTCCTCTCTTGTGGGCTCCTTTTCCTCAGGTAAGAAATATTGAACCTGAACTTGCCAATGATGGTTGCCTTGCTTCATAAACAAAAAAATTCAAAGAAACAAAACCCTAAACTGAGGTTATCACACTTAGGGCATGTTCACATGACACGGGAACCGTGGGGGAGCAGAAGTCCCCCACGGTTCCCGTGTTGTGTGAACGCCGACCGGGGGTGCCCCTGCGGGAAGGCCACGCTTGGGATGCACGCAAAGTCACCATGGGTGGTAGAGGGGTAAGCCCCTACTGTGCATGGCCACCCTGCTGTGTGAACAGTGGGCGGCCGTCCCGCGGGGGCTGCACAGAGGCAACAGCCCAGAGCGGCTGGAGCTGCCGCCGCTCCAGCCTGTTGGGGCAAACGGCCCAGCTGGGCATCCCGGGCCCTGCCCCCTAGTGCCGGGAGGCCCGCAGTGCGCTGTGGGGACTGCCGGCTTCACCGGGGTCCACCCACATGTGTGGGGCGCAGGTCGTCTGCAGCGCCCCGCCAGATCACCCCGTGGTGCCTCCGCCGCCCTCAGCCTGGGTCGTGCGAACCCACCCTTAGTATTGTTCTGCTTTTAGTAGCTTGGATCCAACAGTGGGATATTTAAAAACGTGCTTTGTCCCCCATTAAAAAATGAACTGTAATAGGAATTAACCAGCCTAGCCTGAGTTTTTTTTAATTCTGTTTATATTATTTGAATTATCATTTTCAGCATGCCATTTTTCTCTAAGTGTTGTCTGAATTATTTGATTGCTTTGTTGAATATATGTTAAATGTCTCTCATATAGTTTTTCAAGACATAACTTCATCTATTCAATGAAGTCTCCAAAATAAAAACTTATGCAATTTGTGGCTCACTAAGCCAAATGCAGCTCACAAACCATCTGTGCAAATCTTCCATCAGCCTCCTATGTATGGTTCTTGCCTGGGTCTTCAAAAACCAAGTGGTTCCAAGCACATGGCACTCTGTGTTGCTTGTTATGCTGCATTTGAGAACTGGCAAGTCACCAGTTGTATAAACTGGATTACACTGCTAATAGTAATGCCTTCCACATGATACATAAAATTAGATACTATAATATAATCATGTGAAGCATGTAATGGTGATCTGTGAACAAGAATGGTGAGGGCAGGGGATGATGATGATGATGATGATGATGATGATGATGATGATGATTTCTATGTATATCCCTCCTTTTCCCCAATACTGGGACTCAAGGCGGCATTACATTAAAACTTGTACAATTAAAATATATGAATAGGAATATACAAAAGTTAAAAATATAATTAAATTTGCTATAATATTAAAATTATATAAAAATATCAAAGTTAAAACAGTAACAATATAAACAGTGGAATCCACCACATTCTCACAGTTCCAGGCTATTCCCAAAGGCTAACAGAACCCTGAGGCCAGTGTCCAAGGAGTCAAACAGAAGTCCTCCAGCACCACCCTCTGGCTCTGGGTCTGCCCCTCCAGGAAGGAATGGAGCCACTGTAAAACAGTACCTCCAACCAAGTCCCATCCCAGAAGGATACAATGGTCGATGGTATCACAAGCCACACACTCGCCCTGTCTAGTTCCTGGTGTAGGTCATCTACCAAGGCGACCAAAGCTGTTTCTGTCCCATAACCAGGTCTGAAACCAGATTGAAATCTGGATCACTTCTGGAGAGGGTTTGAAGCCAATATGAGGAAGAACAGAGTGCTTTCCATGGTGGCAACTGCAACTGCAACTTCATCTAGTTTGGTTGCTTCTTTTAATTAGAAGTGTATGTTGTACTGGCACCTTTCGAGGTAGCAGGAGCAAGAGTTCTGGCCACCATGCTTCTTCCCCAGTATACCCATTTTCAAAGCAATAAGGGAAGGCTTTCTATGTCTCTTTCAGCTAAATTTGAAGAATGATTTTATTATTTCTACACATTTTTCAGCTGTAACAACATCTCATTTTATTGTCAGTTTTGAAGTGCAACAGGTTTCACCCTTGCTGCTGTCATGTCTTTGTGTTCCCCCCGCCCAAATGTTAATTATATGATTCTGCTCTGTCTGACTGCTTTTACAAATTATTTGTTAGTTTTACTGGTATTTTTATGAATTATATAAATAAAATATTTTGTATGTTTGTTTTGCAGTTTACACTTTTGCTGAAAAGAAAATGGAAAATCAGACCACAGAGGATTATTTTGTCTTCATGGGATTGTCATATAGCCCTCCTGTCCACATTTTCCTCTTTTTGGTATTTTTGATTATATATGCAATAACTCTGGCAGGAAATATGGTGATAATGGTGGTAATAAGGTGCAGCAGTCACCTGCATAGCCCCATGTACTTCTTACTCAGTCATCTGTCTTTTCTTGATATCTGCCTTTCTTCAGTCACAGTGCCCAAGCTGCTAGTGAATTTCTATACTAGCCAGACAATTTCATACAATAGCTGCATTGCCCAGATGTTTTTCATCTTTCTCACAACTTGCACTGAAATTTTCATTCTTGCAGCTATGGCTTATGACCGATACGCTGCCATATGCAAGCCATTGCATTATGTACAAATTATGAACAGAGCATTTTGTAGATGGCTGGTGGGAGGTGCATGGACAATAGGTTTCTTCTATGCCATCACAAATACATTACCTGTGTTGAAACTAGTGTTCTGTGGACCAAATATTATCAGGCATTTCAGCTGTGAATTCACATCTCTACTTGCCTTATCCTGCACAGAAAACTTCCTGAATAAGATTACATTCTTCATTACTGCTAGTATACTAGCAGTTTCCACATTATTTATTATTCTAGTGTCCTATATCCACATTGTCACTACCATTCTGAGGATCCATTCAGTAGAAGCTAAAAGAAAAACCTTCTCCACTTGCAGTTGCCATCTAATTGTTGTGGTTTTGTACTACAGCACTGGCTGCTTTAGGTATATGAGACCCAACACAGCCTCCTCAATGGTTTTGGATGACCTCTTTTCCATCCAGTACAGCATCTCCACCCCTATGTTGAACCCTGTTATCTACAGCCTGAAGACCAGAGAAGTGAAGGAAGCCCTGAAGAAACTAATGGGGTACAAACACTTGCTTGATTGTGTTATGTAACAATGACAAATATTAGCAAATCAATTAGCGCATTGGTGTTGAACAGACAAATATACCCCTTGGCACCCATCTGACTGTATTCAAAATCTTGTTGGTTAACTTGAATTCATTGTTCAATTGGGAAATCTTCACTCATTTGATAGGTAGTAAGGAAACTACAGTACCTATGTACCTCTGTCTGATCCTGATTGCTGTCTCTATGCCCTTTTCTTGCCCTAGATGCGCTTCTTTGATTTATACTTCATTGGTGTGGCTTTTAGTTTTCCTCTTCACACATCATAATATGAATGATAATGGAGAAATAGATGGAAAGAGAAGGTGTTGATCATATGAAAATGAGGAGGAAAGGCATTGAAGTCATTTGGAGAACAAACTGTTTGGAAAATTAGGACTGGCTTCAGAAACTGGGAATTTGCTAGGGACCCAAAGACTGCCACCATCACTACTTTGCATGGAGCATGGAAGCAGGCTAAATAGGAGATTACAAACAGGAATCACTTCTTTGTGTGCTCTACCCTCTTCTAGAGGAATGAACTACACATACCTAGGAGGTTCTAGTATCAGCTGTGGGCGGGCAATCAGGATCAGGTGATGGTGTGTGGGGATATGTACTTTAACTCCCCATGCTGTGATCCCAATGAAATTCACCTCTGCTCTGCCCCCAAACTGCTATTTGCCTTTGGAGTGAAACTGCTATTCATGCCCAAATTGGTGGCCTGGAACAATGAACCTTTGAATCTACAGCAGTCACACACACCCTTTGAAGAGAACCCTTTTGCCCCCTCCTGCTCAAGATCAGTTAATATCTGCACTCCGATTTCTTCTGTTCCTAACTTCTCTCTCCTCCCTCTCCCAATTCAGTCCTCTCTACCTGTGCCACCTAAATCCCGTGGCACTTCAAGTTTGTCGCACTGCAGTTAAGCCTCCTGGGTGTCCATCCACTTCCCTACCACTGGTCCATCTCCCCATATTTGGAGTAAAGCTTGTACCCTCCTCACCTCCTATTCACTCCAATGCTATTGCCTCTTGCATGGCTTCTCTCCTTCCATCTTCCTGTCTCTATAGCAGCCATCTCCTACTTGGCTCCCTCCAGACTAACTGCCATTATGCCTGACCACTGGCCATGCTGGTTGGGGCTTGCAGTTCAAAACATCTGGGGAGACCCAGTTTGAAGAAGGCTGCTCGATATCCACAAACAAATTGCTGCCAGTCTTGTTCAAGTACTCATTGTCCATTAACCCCATCAGAATATTGGTCAAGTATGCATTCCTTCTTCCTTTTGTAACTGTGGTAATGTGCATAAAATCAGATTCTAGTGAATGATGAGTTGCAGGAGGGGCATAAGTCTCCCAGAGGCAGTCTGGGAAGAGGAAATCTGGTTCTTGTTAGATGTGTGTTGTAAAATGAAGTAGTTTGAGTCTCTAGGCCTTAATTGTGTTTATATTTAAATCAATTGTTCCAGTTATTCCTCAGACACTGTGTCCATTATTAAAGAAGTCTTTGTACAACAGTAATAAAACTGTATGTCTGTTTATTCTTGTTTGTTTGTATGTTAATTCATTCAATTTGTTAGTCACCCCATATCAGATTGTTCTAAGTTGCCATATGAAACTTAAAAACATAAATAAAATTCCCCCTGAAAAGCAAAACAAAACAAAAAACAAAAGACAGCAGAACAATGAAATGATTGATTTAAACATAAAGCTAAAGCTGATATCACAGCAGAAATCAAGCAATGGAAAAATCTTAAAATAAATCATAGAGTTAAAACCATCTTAAAACATAGTGACCACCTGTCGAATCTCAGCATATGAGTGCACTTGGAGCAGGACTACAATTGACAATTCCAGGCTTGGGTAGGAATATATGAGAAGAGGTGATCCTTCAGATACTGTGGTCACAAGCCATGGAGGGCTCTTTAGGTTAAAACCAGTACTTTGAATTGTGCCTGGATTTGGAACAGGAACCACTGAAGGTGATATTACTGCCATAATATGATTATAATGCCCAGTTCCAATCCGTACTCTTGCCGCCATATTTTAAAGTAGCTGACACTTCCAGACCATCTTCAAAGGCCGTCCCATGTACCACACATTGCCGTAATTCTAAACCTCTGACCTGTGTGTTCCCTCACCTGAACACCGCAATGACAGCTAAGGCACCCTGTGACTCTGGATTAAAGATTCCTAATCTGTGTCACTCATGTCTGTGCATATAATTAGATGCATGTTCAAAGCGAACATGTGCACATGTGTACAGAAGGAACAGTACCATTGCATCTAGATGGGGTGTGTGTGCATGTTTTATCAGTGCTCAAAAGCTGATTAGTCAAGGAAAGCTGTAGCAAACTGTGTATACAAGGTGCTCTGTATTAATAATAATAATAATAATAATAATAATAATAATGATAATGATAATGATAATGATAATGATAATGATAATAATAATAATACACACAGGCCTACTCAGTCGAATTTTAAGAGTTTTTATGATACTTTTAAAGGTTTTTAAGAATATTTTAATAATGTTTACTATGTTTTTAACTACTTATGTATTTTATGTTTGTGTTTGTTCCCCACCTCGATCTGAGTGGAGAGGCATGGAAGAAATAAAATTTTAATAATAATAATAATAACAACAACAATAACAACAACAGCAGGACAGTGAGGAATTGCAAATGCATCAGTGCCACATCAGAAACAAGACCAGGCAATTCAGAACTTCAAAATCCAGGGAGACATTCAGATGAAAAGAATTTCAAGAGCATCCCTAGTCTCTAGGCCTCTTCTGATTATGTGATTCAATTTTTCCCCATGAGGAGCAATTAATTATTTCAGGCATACTCTCAAATACTTCTGCAAATTGACCCGATAATTTCCGAATCACCTATAGATCAGAGCCACAATGATTAAACCTTCGGAAATTCCTATATATGTATTGTCTAGTATCCACCAATGAGACTTTGTTCTTATTGGGATCTATGATGTTCTATGCAGGGAAAGTCAACAATGTAGACTTGCATGGAAGTACAAGGCAAAGGGAAGAAAGAACACGGCATACACCTCTCTCCCTTTCTCTGCCCATGTTGGGGGAAAAATTGAATTTTGAAAGAAAGAAAATATTACATTTCAAGTTTCATGTTCTCCAGGAACACTTTAGGTGAGTTTGAATTGCTGATTGCACCGGCTGGCCAAAGTATAGGTAAATATGACTTTTAAAAAAATCTTTAGCATAATTTTAATTTGTACAATATTAGAAAAACATGACAGAATAAATAACAAATATTAAACAGCAGTGTTTGTGTAATTGCAAAAGATATCAAATGCAATTGCAAACTGATGTAGATACAAACACTAAGGCAAGAGTAGATTCCCCCCCCCCCCGAGCTGAAAGCAACGAAATATAGGTACCGGTAAATATATTGAAAGACAAGATGGTGTCTCCCCATTCCCTGTGCACCCCGACACACATCCCCAGTATAGAAACTGGACTGGCAGTTGAATGTTAGAGTTTTGAATAGAGTGTTATTTACTTCATTTCATTCTTACAACCAGGTCTTGCATCTCTTTGTCGCATTGTATACATTTTGTATGCTTTCCAATTTTAGCTATTCAGGTCTTTTAAATATTCACATATAGGATCTTTCTTATAATAGTTTGTGAAGTTAAGTATGAGGAAACAGGAACCTGCACACTGCACAAATTATTTTTCTTCCTCTTTCCAGTGCTTGCTTCTTTCTGCTTCTTTCTACCTTGGCCCACTGCCATCCTCATAAAACCAAAGTAGCAAACAATCATGAAATGCCCATGGCAGATAGGTTGAGGTGAGTCTCATCATTATGGGGAAGACCCGAGCAGTTTATTTTTCAGCAGGTGAAAATAAAATGCCTATTTTTGGTAGTAGTAGTAGTAGTAGTAGGCGATCACTCGTGACCGAGTAAAATTGTCTTCCAGGATAAAATTACAAAAAGAAAATTATAAAAAGAGGAAATTCTAAAGAAAATTGTGTAGACTCTAGCGATGGGTCCGTAAGTGACTGTGGAGGCCAATTCCAGATCCACACAGCTTCCCACAGTGAGGACACAGGTTACCAGATGGAAGATGGTCCTGTGAAGGATTCGTTTGATGTGCTTTTCGCTTAGTACGTTTCTCCCTTTCACCTTGATATTTGAGAAATGACTAGAGTGGTACTTCATGTACAGTCATGCCTTGGATTGAGAGCATAATTCATTCCAGAAACGTGCTTGTAATCCAAAACACTCTTATATCAAAACGAAATTCCCCCAAAAAAATTTGTGCAGAGATTTTAAATTTAAGCCATACTACTTGTATTGCAAGACGTCACTTGTATATCAAGTAAAAAAAATATTAAATAAATATTTAAAAATTTGCTTGTCTTGCAAAATGCTCTCAAACCAAGTTACTGGCAATCTAAGGTATTACTGTATATAGAAAAACCTCCTTCGAATTAATGTATCTGATGGAAGCATTGGTTGGTTCAGTTTAGAGGTGATCTGTAAGGCTAACTTGCTTATATCTATGTTATTTAATGTTAGTCAAGTTATTATTTAAGAGAAACTTAGTATTTACAATAAAAAAAATAAGAATCCAATTTAAAATGTAAAAAAAAATGTTTTAAAGAATTGTTTTGTTTTATCTACCCTTCCTGGTAGAATGTGACTAGGTGAGACACTCAGACAGTTCAGGTTGGCAACAAGCAAGTATTACTGCTGATGGGGCACCAGTTCAGGAGGATGGAAATGGGCAGCGGGCTCAGGTGGAATGATTGGGAGAGACTCTCACCCACCCTGCTACTGCCTGAGGTGGCCACCTCACTCTACTAAATGGTAGAGCCAGCCATGGTTAAATATTTCACTAGATTCCTATGAGAAGGCATAAGTCTTTCTACCCCAGTAAGAGTTGCTTCATAGTAGATCATTAAAACAACAACTTGAGCTGTTCTCTGACAGCCTTACCAACCGTCTTCATTTCCTAAGAATGTCTCCTGGGCCCCACATGTGACATAAATGGGAAAAGAAGATGGGAGCAGCTAAAGGGTCATACTTTACTTTGAAGCATAAATAAATAAATAAATAAATAGGAGTGGTAGGGCACCTCAGAGGATGCCAAGAAAGGTGTCTGAGGGCACACTGGTCCTTATGGGCACCACACTGCTTACTCCCACTCTAACATCTGGATTCAAGCATACCCCCTAAGCTAGATCAATCAGACTTTTGTCTTTCCTCTTCATATTTTAATATATGCTGTTTCTTCTTTTTTGCCACCTTCATAGATGCTGTGCATTTTCAGAATAACCAGGAATGGAAAACCAAACGGTCACACGCCACTTTTCTCTCCTTGGCCTCTCTAGCAATCCACAACTCCATTTTTTCTTCTTTTTGTTGTTCTTCTTGATTTATCTCCTAACCCTGGCAGGAAACATTATGATCATGCTGGCTGTAAGAACCAATCCTCGTCTTCAGAGTCCCCTGTACTTCTTCCTGAGCCACCTCTCTTTCCTTGACGTGTGTTATTCTTCTGTCACTGTCCCAAAGATGTTGGAGACCATTATTACAAAACAGAAGACCATCTCCATCAGTGGGTGCTTCACCCAGGCATTCTTTATCTTGCTGTCGGCTACTACTGAGGTTTTTATCCTCTCAGCAATGGCTTATGACAGATACTCTGCTATCTGTAAACCTCTGCACTATTTGGAAATAATGAATATAGCATTGTGCCAAAAGCTAGTGGCTAGTGCATGGGTTATTGGTTTCGGTTATGCTCTTGCAAACACATTGCCACTGTTGAGGTTACAGTTCTGTGGACCAAACATCATAAGGCATTTCAGTTGCGAGCTCCCTTCCATCCTCTCTCTGTCCTGCAATGAAACATTCATGAACAAAATGTTGTTCTTCATTTCTGGAAGTGCAGTTGGTCTTGTTTCCCTGTTTCTGACTGTGCTGTCTTACATTCACATCATCTCAACTATCCTGAAGATTAATTCCACCAAAGGGAGACATAAAACGTTCTCTACCTGCAGCTCTCATCTCTCTGTAGTAATACTCTTCTATGCAACAGGTTACTTCCGCTATCTGAGGCCAAGCTCAGCTTCATCACTACTTTTGGATGAAATATTTTCCATACAATACAGCATCCTCACACCCTTGCTAAATCCCATCATCTATAGCTTACAGAACAAGGAGGTGAAAACAGCATTTAGGAAGATACTGAGACTAAAATCTTGATATGCTGTTCCAGTTCAAAAAGAACACACTGCATAATGAGAAAAGAGCACCCCATGTGGTTGCATGATCATAATCTTATCCTTTCCTTTCCTGTTAGCTTATGTACTGTATGTTCCAGGTGAATTAGTAGAAAGCCTTATCTATCTATCTATAAAAGAAGTCCTGACTGACTGACTGACTGACTGACTGACTCATCAACGCCCGGCTCAAACCATTTAATCTAGGATCGTGAAATTTTGAAGGGACATTGTTTTTATGGCGTAGACACCCACTAAGGAAGGATTTTTTGAAATTCCATCCCTAAGGGGGTGAAAAAGGGGGGCAAAATCACCCCACTCTCATATCTCCTATGGGCAAAACAACAGGGGAGCAGTTATGCAAATCGGCCTCACCTCAGAATTGCTGCAGGAGCCAATAGGAGCAGCTATGCAAATAGCCCATAGGACACTTAGAATGTTCATATGAATTCCTGCAGGGGCCAATAAGGGTGGGTATGCAAATCTCCCCTAGGTCATTTAGAATGTTCTCTGAGGGGGTGAAAAGGGAGGGAAACTTTTTAAATGACTGAATGACTGTTGTGTGTGTGTGGATGTCGCATAGGCACCATCACGTTTTGACGGATCTACCTCAAACTTGGCATGGTCACTCTTCATCACCTGTAGACTCTCAGGATTAACCTGATTTTTCTTTAAGATGAGATATTTCTGTCAGAAAAGTTTTCTGCTGCCAGCACCCAGCCTAAACCTTACACTTTCAGTCAGAGACACTGCATCTCTTCCATTGTACCAAATCCTAAAATCCATGCGAGCGCAGCCACAGGCAACAGCTAGTTAAAGATAAAATTTGTAAGCATGTCGAAGGAGAAGTCCTGCTGACAAAGAATCAACATAGATTCCACAAAAGTATGCCCTGTCTCACTAATCTTTTAGAATTATTTAAGTGTCAATAAACAGGTAGACTGGTATTTAGAGGCACACTGTCTTGGAACATGAGAATTTCCATTGCGGCCTAAGGGAGGAAAGGAAATGAAGAGACCAGACACAGAGTATGGGATCAAATCAGGGCCATCTTTATTAATCAATCAAAGATCTGTGAAGGGAGGAGTGCGGTTCTAACTAAACTGGCCCTCAGCCAGTATTTAAATCATAATCGGGCTAAAGCATCCAAGCCAAAAGGGTGGCGCGATAACTTGCTGCCCCAAAGCTTTACACCACTTGGTGCTGGAGGGCTTTCCTGGTGTCCACTCTGCCCGGCACCAGAGGACAACCAGTGAGTGAGGAGGGGAGATCCCAAAGGCAGCCTAACCTCCCACAAGCTGCGCCGCAGGACAACAGCAAGGAGAGCGTCAGGTTATCGCCAGTCACCTGAAAGGTGCCATTGGATGATCACCAAACCCTAAAATGCCTGCCTATTTCTGCACTTCCCGCAAAAATGTGACCAAAAGTGAAAGCACTAACCCAACCCTGCTTCACAGTGCGGAGTAGGCGAAACACACCCACTGCCCAAGGCCAATTAGGACGGCAGGTCAAAATTCCTACTCAGCCCCCAAAAGGACGACCAGTGAAGCCCGCCACACTGCTATACAGGGAGGGAGGGAGGGAGCTGGAAAAAGAAAACCCTGCCTCGGGGGCTGAGATGCCGGGCCAGTCTTCTCAATGTGACATTTTTGTTGTTTTTGTTTGAATGGGAAGACAAAACAATTTGGTGCACATTATTTTCAAGTGTGCACTCAAATATGTAGTTTTCTACCATTGACTAAAATGTGAAACTGTGTATTTTTCCCATCCCATTTCAGGTATCATCCCATTTTTAAAGTGCACATTTTTTATAATGAACAGATCTTTTGAATGCCATTTCAAGCTCAGGAATATGCGAGCTTTGCAAGAAAAATGTGCTCGTGTTCACATTCACAGGTGTGAACGGGGCAAGTTCTGGTATTTAACAAACAAACAACATTCTTGTACATTTGAAACCAGAAGGTATCATTTTAACCTATGAGAAATAAATATTTGCAGGTTTGGTGATATGATTAGTTTTGCTTCTGGGTGAATATCCCCTGTGAAAAATGAATGAGTGAATAATCCTCACGGACTTTTGTAGCACTCTTGTGATAGTCACTCTCTACATACTAGTGATATGTGCACTCCCATTCCTATCCAAGTGAAAGTGTGCTAAACAAGCAAATACTTGTTCCCGGGGTCTCTGAGACAACTGACACATTAGCTCACCTACTTGACCTGAGTGTGTATTTACTTATATGGGGGTGGGGGATTGACATGAGCTCCATAACCAAGTAAGGACTCATGGAAGATTGTGCAGTAACTAAACTCAAAACAAGAAACCTCTTTTCATGGAACTTGATATATTATCCATTTCACGTCCCACTCTCCAGTGTTACAGTTTTGATGTGACTATGCCACTCATGATTAGACAAGAGACAAATGTGCATATCAGCCTGCTGCTATTAACATATGATGAGGTTTTGCTTATTTTATAGGGTAGGTTCACATGACACGACAACCCACACTGCGGCAGAAGTCACGCAGTGTGGGTTGTCAGCCCGAGGGATGATCAGGCGCATCGTGGGTTCTTGTCCACCCCATCCTCCCCTCTTGGTCCTCCTGTGGGTATCCCAGGGGACCTCATGGGAGCATGGAAGTTTCCCCCTCCCTGCTGCCATGGGGAGTCCAAAAGGCCTTGCAGCAGCAGCGAGAAGTGGGGGAACAGGGGAGCAGGGATTGCTCTAGCTGGCTGTCAAGCCAGCTGAACCGATCTCTGCACTGTGCCACCACTGTGAGGCCTTTTAGTCTCGCAGCGGTGACATGATGTGCAGGAGCGGTGGGAAACAGGAAGCCTCTAACAGGCTTTGGGACGTTTGGGGTGGCTGTCAGCAGTGCTTGCCATCTAGGAGATTTTGCCATTCTTGCCAGGCAGCTCGCTTGTAGTTGGGCTTGACCCACAGTGGGTAGTATCATCTGGGTTCAGATGACATGACAACCCATCATGGGTCAAACAACCCCAACTACAAGCCATGGGTTGTCATGGTGACTTATAAGCCAAAAATAAGCCACTCTGACAAACCAGTCCCAAGTTTGCATGAGTGGCTTTGAGTACACCTGTAAGATTGAGCCTCGCGCAGGCATAACGGGGCTGAAATCGGCCACGCGCACACTCGCACGAGTCCTTGCCTTCTCCCTGGGGCGGCTGGCCTCTCCACGGCGAGCCGCCCGCGTGGCCCGCTCCGGTCCCGTCGCGTCACTTCTGGCACTGGAAATGACGCAACAGGACCCTGCGCAGGCGCGCTGGACCCCCGTGCCGCTTATGTGCATTTGCAATTGTATCTCTCCCCTGTGTAAATATCCTGAGCTGATCCTTGCAGAATAAGCAGTGGGAGAATATATATATATATATATATATATATTTCTTTCTATCTATCTTTTTTGTATAGCCTTAACTTTTTTTTTTTTTGTAAAGCATAGGAGAGATATAGATATGGATTCTCTCTCTCTCTCTCTCTCTCTCTCTCTCTCTCTCTCTCTCTCATCTCTTATCAGTTATTCACCCATTGGAGGGAGATCTATACTTGTTGGCCACCTTGGAGAATATGCCTGTCTTTAAAACACATACACACACACACACACACACACCACTCTCCTTGCTAACTTAACTTAAATTGCCCTCTTGGGATGAGCAGTTCTACATTGTCCCTAACTTTCCATGGTCAAAAAGATCCCCCCAGGGTTGTTTCCAGCTAGTATTAAAACAAGAGCTTTCTCTACCTTTGATCTGAGAGACCGGATGAATCATACTGAAGAATATCAGGTGCTTGTTCTACTACTTTTCCATTATAGGCATCCAGTCATAGAGTAACCAGATACAAAAGCGGATGAAGTAGCATTTATTTTTTGTTAGTTGCATAGAACTAGGAATGTTGACATATCCAGTTTATCTTGCAAGTATGGAGTGGGAGAGCTGCTCCTAACAAAATGCCCAATTCTAAACCCATCTTGTCTACAGAAAATAGAGCATTGTTAGATTAATTTCCTTTTGATATTATTTAGGAAGAAGAGTTGATGAATATCTTCGGTCTACAGGCAGTATACATGTGTTGTCCTTGAAGCTGAGTCAAACGAGAACTTCCAACTCAAAACTGAGGAGGTTGGGAAGGGTGGGGAGAAAAAGAGAAAAATTACCAGAAACTATCTCCTGGCTTACTTTTGTTTGCAGCCACCTTTTTAGTTGTAGTGGTGCTCCTCTTGCTGGGGGCTTATTGACTGGCTGGCACCCTCCGCCCCCAGATATCTCCTCAGAACAGCATGTACACAATCTTGTAGTATTTTTCTGTAGGGGCTTCTAGGGGAGGAAAAAAGATGGTTGCCAGCTGTCAAGCAGAGGTCTTCTCCCGGGCAGTAAGTTCCTCTAACTTCCCATACCACGATTACCAAAATTATACCTCCAATATCACTGTCTGTTTGATTGAGGAAATACTATTGAGGCAACATTACACTCCACTCCCAATGGTATTGGGAATGGAGTGTAATGTTGCCTCAATAGTATTTCCTCAATCAAACCTCTTTCTATGTAGGAATCTTGTATCATTTGAAGAAGCCCTTCTAAAGGCTGATTCGCACAGCAAGGCACCTGGTTCACATGACACAACAACCCACCATAGGTGATCACCCATCAATAAGCCATGGGTTCTCAGGGTGGCTTGTTTGTGAAAAATAAGTCACCCTGTGGAAACCAAGCTGGGTTCAGATATCACAACAACCATGGGATCACTCACAAATTATTTTTCACCAACAAGTCACCCTGAGAACTCATGGCTTGCTGTTGTGCTGTTGTGCTTGTTTTCATGGTGGCTTGTTGTGATGTCCAAACCCAGCAGGGCAACTTCATTGTGGGTAGTTGGGAATGGCTAGAGAACCTCCTGGCAACAGCAGCAAAACTGCCTGCCACTCCTCCTCGCATTCTCACTAGTGCTGCCACCATCCTCCCTTATTTCTTGTCACGTCAGTGCCCTCCACCCTGAGCTCCTAAAAACAAAGAAGAAAGGGCATCGGAGAGTGTCCCAAACACATTCACAACCTTCTTTTAATTTTTTTAAAAATATTTTCAGTCTTGCACAACTGCACAGATGCAAATGTCCACTACTATGAAATGTGCATACTTTCCCTCTCAGCTTTACTGCTCCACCATGTGATCTGCATATTTTTAGTGATCTGCCTCATTGCTCTGCCATGTAATTTGCTAAGTTTCCCCCTCAGTTTTACTGCTCTTCCATGAAATGTGCGTTTATTTACAGATCCCCTTCACTGTTCTGCCTTAAAATTTGAGTATGTCTACAGATCCACCTCACTGCTCCACCACATGTATATATGACAGCTAACAATGGAGACCAGTGGAAGGAAGTGACGACAAGCACGAAGGGGTCAGGGATGCCAAAAGTGGCTGGCAGCTGCAGGAGAAGGATCTTTGGGGGCAGGTGTGCTTACTTCAGGAGTAGGTGAAGTAGCTTTTTTTTTTTTTTTTAAGGTGTTTGATAGCAAGGGAAACACAGAAGGGGAGGATGAAATTGACAAGGACATTGACAACAGAGGGATATCTGTATGTTTGGCTAAATAGTGGACAGGCAGTCTTGCACACTTGCACTAGACCCTCCCAATTCTATTTTATTCTTAAATTGTGAATTCATTACCGCATTCATAAGGGCTCAGAAAATTAATTCCATTTGGCGATCTGGTGTGGTTCCCTCGCAAGCTGGCAAGCCCAGCAGATCAATTGCAGAAAAGGTGCTGATGTAGGGACCAATATTTTTGTAATGAATGCAACTTGATAGGTATTATGTAAACTGCTTTGAACGCTTGAAAGCACTATACAAATGTTAGTCATTATTTGTATAGTATACACAAGGTTGTATCCTATTAGTTTCTATTAAAGAGGCATAGGAGTGCCCCTTTCTTAAGGGGCATAAAACAGAGCCTACCCTGATTATTGCAAAGTGTGGGTAAATTTCCACCAAGATTGCGCCAGGATCTCCCTAAAACAGCTCATTCTCCCAGCAACATCTTGCACCTCCACTTTACTATGGTTTGCACTTTGCACTACCATGTCCCATCTATTTCTTGAAAGCCATCCACAGTATGATCAGCGAAGAAGAAAAAGAAACCTTGCAGTAATAATTGTAGGGAAAGGGAAATAAACTGTAGAAAGTCTCTTTAATTGACCAAATTAGGGGGGGAAATAATTAGTTCTTACATTATAAACATTATAAACCCTAGGAGGGGAAATGCTCTTGTGATCAAATTTGTATTACATGTAAAATGGCAATGTGAATGACCCCTTAATCTCATTGCTAAAATGTGCATTTCACTCTAGTTAAGAATCTATATTAATCCCTGGCACTTTGGACATTTTGTATTGGATTACCCCACATCCTTCCCTTTCCTTGGAATGCAAAACATCTTGCATTTTGTGTGTGTGTGTGTGTGTGTGTGTGTGTGTGTTCTAATAAATCTTGCACAGATTTGCTACATACTAAGCTGAATTGATTTGTTCTCCATTTATACAGATTGCAGGCTTGTTGAATAAACTTGCCTGGAAAATCAAACTGCAATAACAGAGTTTATACTCTTGGGACTCTCCAGTGATCCACAGCTACAATTTTTTCTCTTCTTGTTGTTTCTAATAATGTATGTTGTTACATTATTAGGGAACTCAGTGATTATGCTGGTGATTAGGATTGAGTACACACTTCACTCCCCTATGTTCTTCCTCCTAAGCCATTTAGCTTTTGTTGACATCTACTATTCATCTGTCACTCTCCCAAAGATGCTGGGAAATCTAATAACAAAGCAGAAAACTATTTCCTGGGAAGGATGCATTGCACAGATCTTCTTCTTTTTCCAGGCTGCTTGTGCTGAAGTATTCATCCTCTCAGCAATGGCTTATGACCGATATGTTGCTATATGTGACCCACTGCATTATACCACCATCATGAAAAATGAAATCTGCAGACAACTAGTGGGTGGAGCCTGGACTATGGGTTGCTTCTATGGTGTGGTGAATGCACTACCCCTGGTGAATTTGCATTTTTGCAGAAACAATAAAATCAGCCATTATAGCTGCGAATTCCCTTCCCTTCTGTCCTTGTCTTGTGATGAGACTGTCACCAACTATGTGGTACTTCTTGCCTCTAGTTTTCTCTTTGGTTTAACATCCTTCCTCCTCACTCTTGTCTCCTATATTTACATCATTGCCACAATCCTGAAGATTCGCTCGGCAGAAGGCAGAAGCAAAGCCTTCTCCACCTGCAGTACCCACCTCATAGTTGTGACTTTATTCTATGGAACTGGTTATTTTCGGTATTTGAGGCCCAATGCATCCTCTTCAGTAGTTGTTGATCAACTCTTTTCCATCCAATATAGCATTTGTACACCCATGTTAAACCCTATTATCTACAGCCTAAAGACTAAAGAGGTGAAGGAAGCCATTAAGAAACTAATGAGACAAAATATTGGTTACTCATGTTAAGTCAAATGGTTATCTGTTAAGCAAATTAGCAAGTGACCATTGAGGCAGACTTCAAAATCCTGTTAATTCAGTTTAAATCTGTTTGAATATACTAGGGTTAATTCAGTTTAGGCTACAAGCAACTGAAGTTTATTTTCACCCACTATAGATTCTTATAGATTTCATAGATCATAGAGTTGGAAGGAGCCTACAAGGCTATCGAGTCCAACCCCCTGCTTAATGCAGGAAACTAGAGGAGGGGTCTCCCATTCTTGTAACCGACCTTTTTAGAAAGCTTATTTTTGTTTCCCATATATCTTGTTTATGAGTAGATTTCAATGGACTGGATCCATATTTATTCACACTTAGAGTAAATCTGCTGAAATCAGTTGGAATTTAGTTAAATCCAACTGGTGCCAGTGGGTCTCCTCTCCTCTGACTAAATCTAGAACCAACCCATTAATTTTATGGCTACTAAGGGCTAATTCACATGCTTTAAATATGCAGTGGGGACATGCAACTGGGCCATAGTTGTGTACAGTACCATCAGGGTAGGACCAAAACATATGCCCTGATAGAAGGAAGTAGCTTGGCTTATTTCTGAGCCAAAGCCTAAGTCACCCACTGTGACAACTTCCAAATCCCCTCTCACTCCCCAAAACCCTCCCCCTTTTGAATCCCGCTTACCAGTCAGGCTAGCAGCAACAGCAGCAGCAGCAGCAGCCACAATAGACATCCATCAATGTGATGAGTTGGAAGAAGGAAGGTCTCTCCTGACCACCCCTCTCTTGTGCCTAATTTGCTGTATAACAGATCCTTTCACCCTGGTGTGCCAGGTGCCAGACAGGGGAGGAAGGGAGGTGCCTCCCTCCTTTCATCACCTAACAGCTTAAACACTGTGCTGCCACCACTGCCAATCCAGCTGGGAAGTAAGATTGAAGGGAAGGGCATAAGGGAAGCTTTGGGGATAAGGGAGTAGGTCAGGTAAGTAGGATGGATTTAAGGGCTGTGCATGAGTGTGGGATTAAAAATGTAGAACATAAAAAGAAGGCTGCCAAACAGGACTGTCTGCACAGCCTTGCACATCTCTTGAGAGATGAGGTTTTGTTCGAAGAGGCACAGCAACAAACCATCAATCTGCTAGGCCTTGAATTTATTTTGAAATTGTTTATTGTCTTAATCATTTCTCTGGATTGTGTAAACTAATTATTTGTGATCTAATTAATATAGTCACTATACCAGCTTTCCCATTCTTTCAGGAAAGAAAAGAAAAAGCTCAAATTTAGGCGTATGTTAGTATGAGTCTACACCAAGGAGAGGGGGCATAGCTCATTAGCAGAGTGCATGGTTGAGAAAGGACAGATTTCATTTCATTTCAGAAGGAGGAGGAGGAGGAGGAGGAGGAGGAGGAGGAGGAGGAGGGGAGAATGTCATGTAGTAGCAGCCCCGATAAGGAACTCTATCTGATATATTCAGAATCATGGCCAGTTAGAGCAGATAGTAGGAGGGTAGATGGACCAAGTTTAAGGCAGCATTTTATAAACTAAGAGAAGAGAGGGAATTTGGGGCTCATAGAGATGGATGGTAGTGGTCTGAATCCATTTTGGCTCAGAAATAAAACATATTATTCCCAAATTTGGGGGTGGGGGAAGTAACTCAGCTTGTTTCTGAGCCAATCTCATTCAAGCTTGGGAAAGTTCCCACAATCACATCACTCCAATTGACAGCCTGATTGCTAGCTTTTGGGTTTTCCTACCATGATACCAATAAAAGAGAACACGTACAACTACAAAATAATGCAGACCTTTATCTTGCTAAAGTTAACTGTTTTATGCTCCTTTGTATTCTACAGGAAGTTAAATGTGTGCTTAGATATATTCCATTCAAAGAGAGAAACAGAGAGAGAGACTTGACTTGACTTTAACTTTGCCTGAATGGTGTCCACAGTTTTTGATGCCACTGACACTTCATTATTAAATGCAAAGTGTTTTTTTTTAAAGATGAGGAACCAAGCACGAGTTGCAGAGATTAGTGTATTAAATCCCCCCCCCCAATATAATCCAAAATGTAATTTCAAGCAAATGTGAAAGGTTCCTCCTTGGCTGTACTATCTGAGGTATTTTGAGGGAATCTTGATAAAGTTAGAGAAATGCAGAGCCAATTTGGAATATCCCCTCCAGGTCGTCAAACATTTGAAGCATTTCAAGTAAAGTCCAAAGTATATGCATTGGGTTGGATCCAGAATGAGGGGTTGAACTCATTGACTGAGTAGTCATATATAGGATTGCACTGTAAGTTACTTGCACATAGTTCCCTTTGAAATAAATGGGACTAAAATAATTACTAACTTTTCAAATGGCCCTAAGTAGTGTCAATAGGACCTAAGTCCTAAGTCAATAGGACCTAACTTCATCTAGCTCTATCTCATCAAAAAAGTAAAAAGTCAGATGTGGCAGAGATGTTTCAAGGTGTAATTTGCCAGTATTTGAGGAAGAAAGGGTCTCTTTTGGGAAGAGGATTATTCATTTATTTATTCTTTATTTATGTAGCTGTTTAATTCTTTATATCCCATGTCTTTAGCCTTCCTAAAACTGGTCCTCACAACATCACATCCTATTAAAACAATAAACGAAAAAGAACGAAAAAACCAACAAAATTAAATCTGCAGAATTATATCAGGTAATAACTTAAAGTAGTATAATCAATTAATAAAAGAAAAAAGAAAGAAAACCATCAGAGAGAAAATCTGCACCTAAACAAAACCATTGTCACTTGCTGAAGCTCTTGGTGGTGAATTCTACAGTGAAAATGTTGCCACAAAGGCATGGTTTTGTTTCCCTGTCATTACTCCTCTGAATGAAATGGGGCATGGGGCATAAAACTGAGCCTACCCTGATTATTGCAAAGTGTGGGTAGATTTTTATGGCAGGAAATGGTCCTTAAGATTCTCATGCATCTTCTGTACCTTTTCTTTGGACACTGATATGATTCAGTATGTGTTAGATTTCCTTGCCATCGATGCAACAGGCATGCCATTGCTTTGATGAGTCTCCAGGGCATATTGTTACAGCTTAACAATACTAAGCAGGTGCCAAAGCATATATTTACAGAAGAATCCATTTGGATCCAAAGTGCAAGCATTAGAGAAAGTACCAATTAAAAAAATATAAGACTGCCATAGTATCTCCCACATGAATACCATTCAGCGTATGGGAGCATAGCATGAATATTTTCTGAATATATCCCAAAGGAAAAGTGGAGGTAGGTTCAGATACAGACTCAGTTACAAACATGTTTTAAATTAGATTCAACAGGCTTTTCACATTCAAGGGCTACAAGAGCTTCATCAACCAAGTCAGATCAGCAGAAATCTGTTCTGATTCACTCTCCTCTCATGTTGTGGATTATTTTCCTCTACAATACTACATTGAAAGGTAAATGAGTGGAATGTGTGAATAGGCTAGTTCTGTGACCTTGGTAAATATGAACTATCCTAAATAAGGTGGGATCTACAACCCCACTGTGTTGTGAGGACCATGTTTCTCTCTGCACCAGTATAGGGAGCCATACTTTTGTCAAACCCAAGGCACACACGCTAGCCAGGATATTCCATTGCCTAGAAACCATGGATAAACCAGTGAGGTTCCTGTGAATGGTCCATTCATTTTCAGACAGTACTGGCCACCAAGCCCATACATGCTTGTGAGAGAAACAGGCCACTCATCATCATCAGGCGATCACTCGTGACCGAGTAAGATTGTCTTCCGGGATAAAAGGAGGAAATTCTAAAGAAGATTGTGTAGACTCTAGCGATGGGTCCGTAGGTGACTGTGGAGGCCAATTCTAGATCCACACAGCTTCCCACAGTGAGGACACAGGTTACCAGATAGAAGATGGTCCTGTAAAGGATTCATTTGACATGCTTTTCGCTTAGCACGTTTCTCCCTTTCACCTTGCACTCGGGCTTCTTCAAAGTCCATGGAACCTTTGTGAAAGGCCAACCTCCATTTAGATCGTTCATGTGCCAGAGCTTCCCAGTTTTTGATGTTTATATTGCATATTTGTGCTAGTCCTAATGAGGGCAAAACCTACTGGATTTTGCCCTATCCCTCCCTAGTTAGCATAGGGCAAAAATCTGTGGATTGCACCCTTACTTGTTTACTTATTTCTTGGTTGTTATTACTTATTACTATTTTACTGGCTTAAGTAAGTCTCTGTCTCTCTTTCCCCCATCCATCCATCCATCCATCCCAAAGCAATATTTCAAAGCAACACACACAATGAAATTGTATCTTCTTATCTGATAGGGAAAGCAGAATATAAAGACTGTTACTGATTATAATAATTTCATATTTCCGTCCTGTCATAGTGAAATGGTCACTGACATGTGAGAAAGCTCATATTTTAGTTGCTTTTTTTTTTAAAGGATGATTAGGCTGAGCACACATCGTCACCCCACATTTTTTTCCATCATCTTTTAAAAACAAAAGGGTGAACTTTAATTGTGTTCAATAGCCTCTCCCTTTCCATTGCTTCTTTCCCCCCACTCCCTCAATAAAATGGAGAAAATTTTGAAAGGCTCCAAGTATCTTTTAGAGACAGAAAGTTGAGCAAAATGGCAAGACAAAGGGATGAGACTGTAAAAATGCAATGCATACAGTGGGAGTCGGTCTATGCATAGCTACAAAAACACAATGCGGTTGGATTCAGAGGAGATTATTCTTTTTTATTTATTTATTTAGTCCAATTAAAATCAATAGGACAATTTAGCCATGACAAACCTAAGTGTCGTTAACTTCAATGTGATGAAGACATGGATACGGCTCCGGTCCAGTATATCTCAAGGAGCACCTCCAGCAACATCAAGTAGGCCGCTCAACAAGATCCGCCACAGATGGCTTTCTCCCTGTCCCATCAGCCAGAGAAACCAGGCTGGTGGGGACTAGGAGGAGGGCCTTTTCTGTGGCAGCCCCCAATTTATGGAACTCTCTCCCCAGTGACCTCCACCATGCCCCTTCCTTGATTAGCTTCCGCTGGGCATTAAAAATGTGGCTTTTCAGGCAGGAATATGGGGTGGGTTAGGATTTTTAAGTTTTGTACTGTTTTTAATAGTGTTTTATACTGTGTGTGTGTGTGTGTGTGTGTGTGTGTGTGCCCTTGTATTTTATTGCATTGTACATCACTCAGAGTGGCCGGATGTCTGGCCAGATGGGCGATTCATAAATATAATAAATAAATAAATAAATAACTTCTTCTGGATCAGCTGCTTCTTGGAAGCCAACCAAAAGGACTTGAAAGCCCTTCCCTTTGTGGATTGCCTCCAAGCAACTGATATTCAGATGTACACAGCCTGTGAACGTGGAAGTTCCATGTATCTATTGTTGACTGACCTTGATTGACTGGATACATTGACCGGTGAGTGGATACGTCCCTACTCTGCATCCCATACATTATTCATGTGACAAAATGGAATAAAGGAATGTGTATATGTGCAATGCCCCAGATTCCTGTAATACTATCCCTTTAGCAGACATATTATGGGGATCAGAACTATGCAAGTATGAATGTGCTTGTATATGTCAATGTTACATGTTATAGTAACTGCCTAAAAGTGTAACACTTCAAATTGTTGTAATTTTCTTGAGGGTAACAGAGTTGAGAAGACTGAAGTGTGTGTGTGTGTGTGTGTGTGTGTGTGTGTGTGCAAGAGAGGGGGGAGAGAGTGAGGGAGAGGGAGAGGGAGAGGGAGAGGGGGAGTGAGAGTGAGAGTGAGAGTGAGAGTGAGAGTGAGAGAGAATTCTCCTTGTATGATGACCTGGGTAACTCATACTTGGTCTATATTGAATAAAATTGATACTGATCCATAGTGGGGAAAGTTTAAGCAAATTATTTGTGCCTCAAACTGAAATCCTGGATCAACGATCATGATATTCTAGGGGAGGAGCAAATTTGGTTTAAATCTGGCCACTCTGCTTCTGATCACTGTTTGGTTCTGTCTCATATAATACATAAATACTCAGATTTAAAAGGAGGCAATTTATTTACAGCTTTTATTGATCTAAAGTCTGCTTTTGATTCCATTTCCCGTGATCTCCTTTGGACCAAACTGGAACAGCTCTCTATTGACAGGAGGTTACTGTTTCTAATTCGTACTCTGTTAGGGATGTCCACAAACCTTAGGGGGGCCCCGCCTCGCCCCGCCTCCCCTCTCCGTGGCGCCCCCTCACTGCTCAATCCGTCACGTCACTTCCGGTTGGCTTAACAGCCCTGTTGCCCTGGTTTCTACGTAAAATACGTAGCATTGCTGTCCCGGCGCGCTGGTGCAGGGTCCCGGCACATCACTTCCAGCCAGCTCCGCTACGCCCGCCCGAGGTGAGCGGATACATCCCTACTCTGCATCATAACACATCTGCCCAGGTGCGCTGCAGTAACTATGATCATTTCTCTAAGGAGATTTTTTCATCTTGTGGTGTCAGGCAAAGTTGCATTCTTGCCCCCACTCTATTTAATCTGTATTTGGCTGATCTCCCCTCCTATCAGGGTCGGTGCAAGGCAGTTTGGTGCCCTAGGCAAGATCAGTTATTTAGTGCCCCCCTCTTCCCACTTGAGCCCTCCCTCCCTCCAGCCCTATGCCCTGGCGCCCCCTTTAGCCCGGCGCCCTAGGCAGCCGCCTAGTTGGCCTAATGGTAGCACCGGCCCTGCCTCCTATCTAGGGTCACTAGCCTCTCTTCCCCCTAAGATTTGCTCCACAAGAATATTTATCCTTCTCTATGCAGATGATGCCGTTCTAATTTCACAGACACACTTCGGTCTTAAGCGATTGCTATCTGGATTTGTTAAGTTCCGTAATAAAAATCTTTTAAAAATCAATTACTCCAAATCTAAAGTTATGGTATTTGCAAGGAAGAAGGTTAGACATTCTTGGGTTACGGATAATAGTAGACTTGATCAAGTTGACTCCTATAAATATCTGGGTATTTGGTTTCATGAGACTGCTAACTGGAGAGTCCAGGCAAAGCTTGCTAAGGCTAAAGCCGAACAAAATCTGAGTGTCATGTTGCACTTTTTTTCACTAGAGGTGGGAAATTTATTCCAGCTGCCATCTGTGTTTTTCAAGATAAGATAGTATCCCAGATTCTTTTTGGAGCTCCTATTTGGTTTCCTTGTCTTAAAGACTCTCTCGAAAGCATTCAATCTTACTTCCTTAGATCTATATTTGGCATGCCCAAGTGTGTAGCTGGTGCTGCCCTTTATCTTGAAGCTGGCCTTAATTCTCTTAATTGTCTGGCTTGGATACATTCTATTCACTTCTGGCTTCGTTGCCAGCTTTTGGTTAAGCCAAATTATTTTGTTTCCCAGGTAATATTAGAATGCTATGTGTCTGCTTGGAATAAAGCAGTGAGGCAAAAGGTTGCCTCAATTGGGCTGTCTCCTTCTTATTTGCTTTCCTTGACCCGGGAGAAAGCTAAATTTCTAGTCAAGCAGAGGCTGACTGATATCGATTTTCAAGAGCTCCATTCAGCAGCCCAGAGCCCATGTTCCCCTCTGTCACTGGGTTTGTCGGGCCTTTATCCTAAAAATGGGATGCTCTATTTAGAGTAGTTATCTATCCCTAAATACAGGAGAGCATTCTCCTTAGCCCGATTTAATGTTCTACCCCCCAAACTTTTGGATGGCAGATACAGTAAAATCCCAGTGAAAAATAGATGCTGCCCCTGCAACAACAAGGAGGTGGAATCTGTTGTGCATGTTCTATTTAACTGCAGTTTCTATCGAGGGGCTAGAGAGACTCTAATACATCCAATCACACAAATTTTCCCTGGACGATCTTTAGAGTCTCTTTTGACCATTTTGCTTGATGGCTCAAATAGTTTAATCACTAAGGAAGTTGCAAAATTCTTGAATGTTGCTATTCTGACTAGGCCTTCTATGCTTGCCTGATTCTGTTTTATTGTATTTTTTTATTCTGAGTGTACAACTGAGAGCTGGTATATCTTGTTTGTTTTATATATATATATATATATATATTGGTGTGGTTGGTAGACCGTGAATCATCATCATCATCATCATCATCATCATCATCATCATCATCCTTGCATTCTGGGATAAAAAGCAATTTCAGAAAACGTAAGGTTAGCTGTAACTCAGATCTGTCTCTTGCCTTGGATGAAACACACAGATCCTGACCCTGGATAGGCAGAGTGGAGATGTAAAGAGAAACTTTGCAGTCTTTATAGTAATAAAGCTTGATATGAGTTTTAGGTGGTGCATTCATTAAAAAGTCAATTGATGCATTAATTAAAAAGTCAATTGAAGTCAAATTGTGTAATATTTCCTAGTGGTTGTGGGAAACGGAACCTTCAAAATTCAAAGTCCTCTTCCAATTATATTTAACCATTCAGGGTAGAAACTACCACCACAGGAAAATGATTTTCTACTACCTGAAGGGGGATATCCATTATATAATATGCCCCATAGGATGCTGCCCCAAGGACCTGTCAAGGACTGAAAGTGTTAAGTTGTCCTTGTGGCAGAAAGAATCGAGAAGTTAGCCTGGCGCTGTGCACCTGTGAGTGTACAAGGCTAATTAGCTCAAGGACAAATTCCTAGGCAGGGAGCTGCTTATCTGTGAGCTGCGTTATTCTTCTGGTGGTCTGTGGGTCACTGGTCAGCAGCCAGTGTTCAGCTCTCAGCTCTCTGTCTGTGTTACTTTGTGGAAGACTCTGCCTGTTGCATGGGGCTCTATGCAACTGCTCTGTAAATAGTTCTGCTATGCTTAAAAGCCTCAGTAAAGGACTTTGCTGATGAACATCTGAGTCTCCTTGTCATCTCTGCACACGCACTGACTGGGGCAGCCATATCTGACAGGACCATAGGATTGCACTGTCAGAATTGGATCCAGATTTATATTGGTTTAACTGCACAGGAAGAAGTGGACTTACCCATCAACTCCTTTCCACAGAAGCTCCTCCAGCCCCCTGAAGATGCTACACAAAGAGTCAAGACACACTGCTGAATCAGGTGAGCTGTGGTAGAGAGGAGAAATCCCCATGGGTGGAGCCCTTCCTCTGAAGAAAGCAGATCCTGGATCCAACCTCCAGCCTTCAATCTTCATCTTGAAAACAGGTCTAAAAACTGCAGACAGCATAGCCACAACACCTGGCTTAAGTCTTGCACTTCTCTCTTTCTCTCCACCTCCCACCCCCTGCTTTTTGTATCGAGTAGGATGAAGAGTTCTGGAGAACTCAAAAGCTTGCACACTCTTTTGTGGCATTTTGGTTGGTCCTAATATAGGTACTGCCCAACTGTTGATTTAGCACTTTTACCCTTAGTTCCAAAAGAAGTTTCTCATGAGGAATGGGGTACACTGATCAAGTCTAATCCCACTCCAGCTCACAGTTCTTTAAATCCTGGCCAATTTATTCAGCATAGCATATACAAGGCTGGTATAGATAATATGGATTTATAATTAACATATAACACACATTACATCATAAGTAAGAACTATTACTACATTGAGAATTCTCTATCCCAATGTGACATGGCATGAGGACACTGTAATTCTGAAATCCTGTAGAACAGAATGCACTTATAGCAGACATGCACCATGTCAGGCAGAATAATAATAATAATAATAATAATAATAATAATAATAATAATAATAATAATAATAATAATAATAATACGATGATGATGATAATGATGATGATGTGTTAAATATTAACTATTTAACTTTATATTTGTTCTGCATCCAAATAGATCTTAGAGATATTCACTACCTCCCGATGGAAAATCAAACTGTGATAACAGAGTTTATACTCCTGGGACTTTCAAGTGATCCCCAAGTACAGATGGTTCTCTTCTTTGTGTTTCTAATCATATATGCCACCACATTATTAGGGAATTCCATCATCATACTGGTAATCAGGGCTGAGCCTGCACTTCACACCCCGATGTTCTTATTTCTCAGTCACCTAGCCTTTGTTGACATTTGCTTTTCGTCCATCACCTGTCCCAAAGATGCTGGACAACTTTATAGGACAAAAGAAAACAATTTCTCTGGTGGGATGCATCACACAGATCTTCTTCTTTTTCCAGTTTGGTTGTGTTGAAAGTTGTCTGCTTTCAGCAATGGCATATGACCGATATGTCGCTATATGTGACCCACTACATTATGCAATAATCATGAGGAAACAAATATTCAGACAGCTGGTGGTTGGAGCCTGGGTAATGGGTTTGTTGGATGCTCTGGTCAACACACTGCCTTTAATGGATTTGACCTTCTGCAGGCACAATACAATCAGACACTACACCTGTGAACTTCCACCAGTTTTGAGCTTATCTTGCAGTGAAACTTTCAACAATTATATGTTGATACTTGCCTCTAGTTTTATCTTTGGTTTATCCTTCCTCCTCCTTACCCTTGTCTCCTACATTTATATCATTTCAACCATCCTGAAGATTCGCTCAGCAAAAGGCAGGAGCAAAGCCTTCTCCACCTGTAGCTCACATCTCATTGTAGTTTGTATGTTTTATCTTTCAGGGTTTTTTGCATACATGAAGTCAAGTTCCAAATCTCTCACAGAGCTGGACAGAGTAATCTCTATCCAGTATCTTATTTTAACTCCCATGTTAAACCCTCTCATATACAGCCTAAAAAACAAAGAAATTAGAACTATCATTTGGAAAAGGTTTGGAAAGTTTAGGTAAGGTACAAGGCTATTTTTATATATAGGAAGAACAATGCAAAAATATATGGGTAGTCAATGGGGGGTGTCAAGAAAATTGAGAATTGTTTGGTAAATGTGTTGTAATATATTTGTTAGGTAATATATTGATTATCATTAAATATATTGATTATTCTTGGTCTCATTTAAACATTCATCATCTCAGAGCGATCACTGTTACCGAGTAAGATTGCTTCGGGATAAAAGGAGGAAATTCTACAAGAAGATTGTGTAGACTCTAGAGATGGGTCGTAAGTGAATTTGGAGGCCAATTTTTAGATCCACATAGCTTCCAACAGTGAGGACACAGGTTACAGATAGAAGAGGTCCTGTAAAGGATTAATTGAGTGCTTTTCGCCTAGCACGTTTCTCCCTTTCACCTTGCACTCGGGCTTCTTCAAAGTCCATGGAACCTTTGTGAAAGGCCAACCTCCATTTAGATCGTTCATGGGCCAGAGCTTCCCAGTTTCGATGTTTATATTGCATTTTTTTAGATTAGCCTTATGAACATCTTTAAACCTCTTATATTGACCACCGATATTCCGCTTTCCATCCTTGAGTTGGGAGTAAAGTAACTGCTTTGGGAGACGGCAGTCAGGCATTCGAACAACATGACCGGTCCACTGAAGTTGGCGTTGAAGGATCATTTTTTCAATGCTAGTAGTCTTTGCTTCTTCCAGTACACTGACATTTGTTCGCCTATCTTCCCAAGTAATTTGCAGGATTTTCTGGAGGCAACGTTGATGAAACCTTTCAAGGAGGTGGAAGTGACGTTTATAGATAGTCCATGTTTCGCAGGCATACAATAAAGTTGGTAATACAATGGCTTCATAAACCAGTGTTTTGGTCTTCTTACAAATATCCCGATCCTCGAACACTCTATGTTTCATTCGAGAAAATGCGGCACTTGCGGAGTTCAGACGATGCTGGATTTCACTGTCGATGTTAGCTGTAACAGAAAGATAGCTGCCAAGATAGAGAAAATGATCGACATTTTCCAGTATTGTCCCGCCAAGCTGGATAGATGGCATCACCAAAGGATTGGCTTGCACTTGCTGATGAAGCACTTTGGTTTTTTTGATGTTAAGTGAGAGACCAAGTTTTTCGTATGCTTCTGCAAAAGCATTTAGGATAGTTTGGAGATCATCCTCTGAATGTGCGGAGACCACATTATCATCAGCATACTGAAGTTCCACAACGGAGGTTGTAATTACCTTACTTTTTGCTTTCAGCCTGCTGAGATTAAAAAGCTTTCCATCTGTTCGATATATAATTCCCACACCGGTGGGAAGTTTCCCCTTGACAAGATGTAAAACCATGGCGATGAAAATGGCAAATAATTTTGGGGCGATAACACATCCCTGTTTAACACCTGATCCCACTTTAAATGGAGCACCATGAGAGCCGTTGTTGTCCAAAACCATTGCCGTCATGTTGTCATGGAGAAGTCGCAAGATATTCACAAATTTATTGGGGCATCCAATTTTCATAAGGATAGTCCAGAGAGCTGTACGGTCTACAGTATCAAAGGCCTTAGCCAGATCGATAAATGCCATATAAAGGGGTTGATTTTGCTCCCGGCATTTTTCTTGGAGCTGACGTGCAGTAAAAATCATGTCTACTGTCCCTCTAGAGGGGCGGAAACCATATTGAGTTTCAGGGAGGATCTCTTCCGAAATAGATAGAAGACGGTTTGCGAGAATCCTAGCAAATATTTTACCTGCGGTTGCTAAGAGAGAAATGCCCCGATAGTTTCCACAGTCTGTTCTATCACCCTTCTTAAAGAGGGTGAAGAAATTCAACAACTTGCAGAATCTCATGATGCACGGGGCTTTTTTAAGGCCACAAGGGCCATTTATGGACCAAAAACCTATGGTACAAACCCTTTACAATCAAAAGATGGCACCAAAACTCTTAAAAGACAAAGAGTCTATGCATGTGTTTTGAAAGCATTATTATGACCTTTTAAATCGTAATCTAAGGTGGATAATGAGGATTTTTCCCCGCAAATCAGCCAAAAACAAATTAAAGAGGAACTTGCAATACTCCCCACTTGGATGAAGTAAAAAAAGCCATTAATCAAATGAAGAACAACCAAAGACTAGTGGACCAGATGGGATTCCTGCTGAAAATTTTTAAAGAAGGGGCCCCCTGAACTTGTACAACATTCTTCATAAACTCATCGAAAAAATCTGGATAAGAGAAGAGATCCCAGAAGACTCATTTAAATATATTGATAGAGATTAATTAGGTATTTCAAGCAGAGACAATTCAGACCTTGAACAGATATGATGTATTTTAACCCAGTAGCAAGAGTTTCTATTAATGGGCAGGTTTCTCCAACATTCAGTTTTTTGAAGAGAACAACAGTCAAGGTTGTCAGATGTCTGCCTTGCTTTTTGTTTTATGTGTTGTGCTTTCGGCAGTTTCACTCTGATTGAGGACAAACGTTTTTTCTTCTTCAGTGACAACATATTCCTCATCTTAATAGACTGGGAAAAGTGTATGCTATCTGCAGTATTAATATTGAAATTACATATTATATATGCAAGATGTCACACACACACATATAATATGTAATAACTTGCTACTGGGTTAGAAAACATCATATTTGTCCATGGTATGAGTTGTCTCCACTCATAAATAAATAAAAATAATCATGAAAACAAGAAGTAACATCTTACTGTTTGTCATTTCTAAATAAAAAGACTAATTAAGGAGCAAGGCTTTCTCCCACTATAGCTCATACCTCATTCTAGTTTGTTTCTTTCTTGTTTGTTTGTTTTATCTTTCAGCCTTTTTCCAAGACATGAAGCCAAGTTCTAAATCTTTTACACATCTGGACAGAGTAGTCTCTATCCTATACCTTATTTTAACTCCCATGTAAAATTCTCTGATATCCAGTCTAAAAAACAAATAAATCAGAACTAGTCTTTGAAAAAGGTCTGGGAAATATAGGTAAAGCTACACAGGCAAAATGTGCAAGTGAAATTTCCATTCTTCCAATGCAGAGAAACTATGGACAGGATGGAGAATATCGTATGCAGAGGTGATTGTGGCATTGTGGAAAACTGATGATGAACAACTTAGGGTCTGCTACTTCTCTTTCTTTTTTAGAGCAGACTTTCTAAATCTGGGAAGCTCGCCATGATGGGAATTCCAGTTCGATACATCTGGAGGCACCAGGTTAGAGAAGCCTTCTCTAGAGTATCCTCTTTTCCAAAATTAGGATAAAATATATGTGATCCACAAAGGAACTGCAAAATAGGTTCTCAAGACAGGTGAAGTGTATTGAGAACTGCATAACCCAAAGACCGTATCAATCCATCCATAATTCTCAAAGTGCAGCATCAGGTACACCCTGTATCCCACCCATGCCCCAGATCCATAAGGAGTGACTGACAGTGAATATCATCCTCCAAAAGTCATTAATAGCTTTGGTTTCTCTTTTCACAATATCCCCTACCTATTGCAATTTACCTCATTGGACAGCGGCTATTCGACTGTCAATCATATCATTTCTGAAACTCTCCACACAAAAATAAGGGACTGCAACAAACATTAGCGTAAGTCCTATTCCCCCCCCCCATGTTTGTTAAAAAGATACAATGAATCTCCAGTATTTTCTCATCATGTATTCCTGGTAGTTCCCAGAACTTGGATTACTTGCATGAGCACAACTCTCCCACCATTTTCAATTCTAAATTAAAACAAGAAATGTTCTCCTCCTCCTTTTTTTCCAGACCTAGAATCCTATTATGGTTTGAAGGGGAAGTGACTGTGCAAGGGTTAATGAGCAACCCCAGAGTGGTGCAGGTCATTTTTCCCAATTGGGAATGAGTGTGTGACTAACTGTCCCAGAACTCCTGGTTGAAAATGCATCATTTCTGCATGAGATTCTTGAAATGGTACTCCCCGTCTCATCCCCGGTGGGAAAAGAAGCCCAGGTTGGTGTGGTATTAGTACTTGTAGATCATCATATGAAGTGGTATGAATTCTTATTCTTTCTCCCTCACCATACAGACTTTTAAAGTAATTTGAAACCAAAGCTGTGTGGCAACCACCTTTTTTCCATACAATGTCCCTGGGAAGATGCCCCATCTTTATGTTAATGGGTGTGGCCCCATGAAAAAGAAGGTAGTTCTACTGCAAGCAGCAGCAGGTGCTCAACCCAGCTGGGCTGCACTGTTGGGTTTTTGAACTACTTAAAAAAGATGGGGAAGAGGGGAAGAAGTTGAGCTCAGAACAGACCACCTTGTACTAAAAATTGTTAGTACAGATACTCTGCATGAAAATCAGGGGAAAGAAAGGTCCAGCAAGGAAGGGGGAGAGAAGCAAACCTCCACCACCACCCCGGCTATTGAACTTCTGTTTGTTCTAGATCAGGCAGTTGGCCCTTTCTAAGGTATATGGTTACATGTTACAGATATCAAATGAAATGGTTTTAGACTTCCATGAGGTATTTAGAGCCACCACAAGATCCTGTTTGCATGTATCAGATTACTATGTAAATCAGGCAGTATTATCCACATGGCCACTGAGGTGGGTTTTTTTGTTTGTTTCTTTGTTTGTTTTTTTGTTTGTTTTTTGTTTGTTTTTTTTGTTTTTACATCTCAGGTTGCCTGCAGTCAGTGACCTCATCCATACAGGAAGGTAATTCATACAAAATGGTACATTGTTTGATGACAGCCCCAACATGGAGTGATGCAATTTGGGGATTCTATGTGGTCTCCAGAAGTGCCCTGAGTTTTATCTGTTTTCATTAGTAGAAGCAGGGCAACAAAATTTTCCCTGTAAACAGAGGATATCCAAATCTTCTCTTCATATACTTAAATGTGTGAGGACACCGACACAGTTGATAGAACTCAGCTAAGCACAGCTGAGAACATGGCTGTGTCCTTTCTTTCCTTCTCTTCCTTCCTTCCTTCCTTCTTTCATGTGATGATATTAACTTAGAATGTGAGCAGCTTAGGTTGCTAACACATCCCTTTGGGAATGCAGGTCGACAGGAGAAATGGCATGGGAAGATTTTTTTTTCAGAAGGTGATTAATTATTTAATTATTTAAAATATAATTTGTTCAAGAAGAGATTCTTCAGTCCACTCTAGGCAGGCTGTTAAGAAAGCAGTTTGGAAAATAGTGCAGGGCATATTTGATATTGTGAAGGCAAGTGGTTATTTATGGCATGTTGTAGAAGAAGGAGACAATACAATTTTGTTTCAACAAGACCATCAAAGACAACAAGAAGAGTATAGGTCAGTATAGTTATTTTTGGATTGTACTAGGAAGGATTATTTTGGAAAATTCCTAAACCCACTGGAAAATTGATTAACACTAAAGATGCCTACTCAGAAGGAAGTCCAATTGAATTCGGAGAACTTTGGAGAGTTTGAGTTTTGCTGATTTGCACATAGGTATAAGGGGCACAAACAGGTCATTTGACTCCACCTTCCTCCACAGCTGCTTCTAGGTTTTCCCCTGACTGACACACAACCTTCCATGGGTCCTGCAGGCCAATGACCATACTCAGTCCTCCTTGGACTATTTTTGTAGGTGGGGTGGTGGTGTGCATCCTTTTGTGCATGTGTGGATGATGATGATGATGATGATGATGATGATGATGATGATGATGATGATGATTAACGATGCAACCCTATGCATCTTTAGATAGAAAAAAAGTCCTACAACTCCTAGCATACTCCAGCCAGCATGGCTGGCTGGGGCATGCTGGGAACTGTAGGGTTTTTTTTCTGCCTAAAGATGCATAGGATTGCACCCTAAAAGGATGTATGTCCTGGACTACATAAGAAGCAATGTCCAACTTTCCTGCAAGTGTGGCAGCACTGTAATAATTTAGAGGCATGCTTCATGTCTCCCATCTTGCACTTCGGATGTGCATAAGGGAGTGCAATTTAGCATCTGTAGGAGCCATATTTGTGCATCTTGCAAAGGCACAGAGGGATGTATGTTGAAACTTTCATTTGTGTTTGGAAATTGGCAGCAGGGTGAGAAGAAGGGAGATCCGAATATATAGAGCAATGTCGATGGATGATTTGCACTAGCATACATGTTTCTGAATCTCAGTTGCTTAACAATAGCAACAAGAAAGCTTCCCTTTGGCTCATCTCAAACAGGCTGCCCGAATCCCTGATGTGTGGTATCTCAAATATAGATTTGTACTTGTATGTGGACATCATCCTATTCTGTGTTCATGGGGAGGCAGTATGTAATTGGCTTCCGCCTACATACTTGTAGCCTGATGATGAGCAGCCTGCAGAAATCACATGACATGATTCACCAGCCTGACCAGCACTAGTGCTCCACATGTGCAATTCAATTTAGAAAACAGAGCAAAAGTTGAAAGACTCAAAACTCTCTTCCCAGGTTTATTAACTATTAGGATGGAAAGTGTTTCTGATTTCAGGTTGTCCATTCACCTGACCTTGCCAAACAGCTTAGGGGTAGAATTCTGTTTCATTTTTCAGGTGATGTGTGTGCAGCTCTAACTGCTGCCCATGTGTTCATTTGGATCTTCATCTATGTGTCTGAGAATTGTGCAAAGCATAGGAAATTAATGATAGAGATGCCTATAATATTATAAGAGCACATACAGGAGAGATGAAAATTAAAAGCATTTTTGTGTTCCTTGGTACTAGTAATTGCTGATTTGATTCATCCTCACACATGTGAAAAAGACAATACCAATACTTGTTTCTTTCCCCTTTTGCCAATGACCCAGATTTTAAAGGACTATGCTATCAGCAGCTTTTCTTTTTTTTTTTTTGCATTCCACGCTACATTCCCACTTATTTCCCTCCATGACTAATTCTAATTCATTTAATTGAAGTAATGCTGTTTAACCTGTACATGATGACCATGCTTGGAGAGGTTGCCCGGGGAGATGGAGTGTAATGCCACCAGTATGCAGATGACACCCAACTCTATCTTGCATTTTCATTATGCCTCAAGGAGGCTGTTGAAGTTCTGAATTTGTGCCCGAGGTAGTGAAACTTTTATTGTTAATTTATTAAGCCATCTTAAACATTTTAATGGAAAGGCAGTGCACAAAGTCTTGAAAGAAAGAAAAAAAGAAAGGAAGGAAGGAAGGAAGAAAAGAAGGAAGGAAGGAAGGCCTCATTTTAAAAACAAAAGATATTATATTATGGGAAAATAACTGGAAAGTGATACCTAAGGAAGGACTTTCTATCCAAATGGGAGGAAATGATGTATTATATCCTACTAACAATAACAGTATTGACAAATATTTTAATTTTATGGTCTAATCTTATAGTCACTGGGACAGTATACCAGTTGCAATAGGATGAAGTGGATCTCCCCCCTCTGAGGTTGTGGGAGAAGAACTCTATTCTTGTCCAAGGAGATCTGACCTTGGACACGCCATCTTGTGCTTACCGAAATTTTGACATTACTCACCTGTCCATTGCCAGGTGAAAAGGGGGTAGATTGAGGTTACGGTATGGGCAGATCAGGGGAGGCTTTTGATTTACAGGATCCAAAGTCTCCCTGGCTACTAACCACACCCCTGGCATTGGGGGAAATTGTGATTATGATTTTCTTTTGTTTGATTTGTCAGTTTAACCATTTTCAAAGATTCTGAACCTCATCTTTTTATATTTTATTTATTAGCAATATTTATATAACATTTCTTATTTGAAATAGACACCAAAGTAGTTTAGAAAAGAAGAAAAGAAAAGAAAACAAACAGAAACCACACACACACCCTAGTATCACAAGGTTGGTACAAAGATAACTCATGCCTGGGGGAAACCCAAATTAAATAGATAAGAACCTGCTCCTTCAGTGGGAGTACAAACTCATCCAGAGCTGGTAATTCCCTTGATTTCCAGACCTGGAAACCATTCACCCACAGTGCCTTAGTCTTAACAGGATTTAGCTTCAGTTTATTTGCCCTCATCCAGGTTACCACTGCATTCAAGCAATGAACTAGGTTGTGAATGGCCTCTCCTGACTCAGATATACTGGAGAAATAGAGTTGGGTATCATGAGCAAACTGATTGAACCTCATCACAACTACACAAATGACTGCACCCCGTGGCTTCATATAGATATTAAATAGTGCTGGAGACAAGATGGTAGCTTGAGGCACCGCAAGGCTGCCCGTGGCTGACATACAGTCCTCCAACATTATTCTCTCGAGATTGCCCTATAGATAGGAGTGGAACCATCGCAAAACTGTGCCACAAACCCCCAATCCACAAAGGCAATCCAGGAGGATACCAGGATTAATGTGGGATCGAATAAGGGAAAAAGAGTTGCACTCCCTCTATCCCTCTCCTGATAATGGTCATCCACTAGGGAAACCAATGGTGATTCTGTTCCATAACCAGGCCGGAACCCAGACTGGACTGGATCTAGACAATTAGTATTCTCCATGAATACCTGTAACTGAGTTGCCACCATCCTCTTGAGCATCTTTCCCAAAAGGGAGCATTCACCAAATCACCACTGGACAGTAGTTATTATTAACTTCTGGATCCAGGGAGGGTTTTCAGGAGTGGTTGTACCATTGCCCCATGAAGGACAGCATGGACCACTCCCACTGACAGTGATGGATTCACCACTCCCTCAACCCACCAAGTCATACCCCCTTGGCTCACTCAAATAGTAATGATAGCTAAGAGTAGAAAAGACATGTAGTGGGTCAAACAGCTACAAGCATCTTGCCGATGTCCCGAGGCTGCAGAAACTGAAACTGATCCCACAAAACTGGATAAGATGTGACATTGTACACCATATTTGTAATATTTTGTTTTTATTAATATATATATAAAAAACTTATACATGCTTATATTTCTTTCCCCACTCATATAGATCTTACCGACTCAATGAAAAATCAAACTATGGCAACAGAGTTTATACTCTTGGGACTTTCTAGTGATCCACAAGTACAGATCTTTCTCTTCTTTGTGTTTCTAATCATATATGTCATCACATTATTAGGAAACATTGTCATCATATTGGTAATCAGGGATGACCCTACACTTCACACCCCCATGTTCTTCTTTTTCAGTCATCTTGCCTTGGTTGGCATGTGCTACTCATCTGTCACTGTCCCAAAGATGCTGGAAAACTTTATTGGACAGGAGAAAACCATTTCTTTGTTGGAATGCATTGCACAGATCTTCTTCTTTATCCATTTTGCTTGTGCTGAGGTTTATCTACTTACCGCAATGGCATATGACCGATATGTCGCTATATGTGACCCACTACATTATTCAACAATTATGAAAAAACAGATGTGCAGACAGCTGGTGGGGGGAGCCTGGGTAATGGGCTTCTTGGATGCTCTGGTCAACACACTGCCTTTAACGGATTTGAACTTCTGTGGAGTCAATACAATCAGCCACTACACTTGTGAACTTCCAGCAGTTTTGAGCTCATCTTGCAGTGAAAATTTCACCAATTATATGTTGCTACTTGTTGCTAGTTCTATCTTTGGTTTAACCCCCTTTCTCCTCACCCTCCTCTCTTACATTTATATCCTTGCAGCCATCCTGAAGATTCAGTCAGCAAAAGGCAGGAGTAAAGCTTTCTCCACCTGTAGCTCACACCTCATTGTGGTTTGTCTGTTTTATCTTTCAGCTTTTTTCCGATATATGAAGGCAAGTTCTAAATCTCTTACAGATCTGGACAGAATAGTCTCTATCCAGTACCTTATTTTAACTCCAATGTTAAATCCTCTCATATACAGCCTAAAAAACAAAGAAATCAAAACTATTTTATGGAAAAGGTTTGGAAAATGTAGGTAAAGCTAAATAGCTACTTATATGTATAGAAAGCAATTATGCAAATTCTGTGCGCAGGCAATGGCGCTTGGCACAGAAATGAGAGAATTGTTAAGTAAATAAATTGTGTTATACTGTGACAGGTAATATATTGATAAATATATATATTTAGTATTGTAAAAAGGAGGGAACTTACACACCGCATTAGAACACTATTAATGTGATGTATAATTCAATAAACAAAACAAAAACCCTATGGTTTAGAACAACAGCAGCAGCAGCAACAAGTTAAGTCTACAGTTCTCAACCAAGCCCCAAAATGCAGGGGAATTGTTGTGAGCTAAGGTTCATGGCCCTTAACAGCAAATCCTCCCAAATGAGGCAGAAAGTCCATGGGAAATAATCATTTTCCCAAAGCAGATAAACCATGTGGACAGGATGGAGAATATGATATGCAGAGATGACTTTGGGGTTATGGAAAACTGAAGATGAACACCTTAGGGCCACCTACTTCTCTTGTTTTAAGAGCAGCCTTCCCCTACCTGGTGCTCTCCAGATGTGTTGGACTGCAACTTTCCATAGGTGAGTGTCCCTTCTAGCTCATGCATACACCTTGGCCCCAAAACATGGCTTTGGCTCAAGCAGCTCCTCAAGGATGTCTCATGGTGACACCAACCCTATTCACACAAGTGGGCAATGAAAAAGCCACAATGCAGTATTCAGTAAGAAACCGGATTATACAGATTCTTCTGATGTCCTAGGCAAATGAGGAAGGCTATTTCCAGCCAGGAGGGAATAACACATGGTTGCCTACGGATAATGAACATATGCACACACACCTTCAACCTGTCCCAGGCTCCTCTTATGCATCACCAAAAATGGGCAGGGGGATTTCACAGGGCTGCAAAGTCAGCAAAGCCTATTCACCTCCATCTTCAAATGAGTTAATTTTCTGAGATTTTAAATTTTTAATTCATAAGTCAAGAAGTTAACCACTGGTCTTCCATTAAACTGTGGGTGGGTGGGCAACTTGTGACCCTTCAGGTCTTTGGCCTAAAACTGCCATGATCCGTCATGATCTTCCATCCCTGGCTGGGGTGCCACAAGCTGCCCACAATGACATTAAACCTACAAAAACAAGTGTTTGGGACTGCAACAGAATCCTCCCATTGTCTATCAAAAAAAATCCTCTTCATCCATATTCTCCAAAGCACAGCATCATGTCCCCTTCCCCCCCTCCCCAAAGCCATAAGGAGTGTCTGACAGGAAAACTCATCTTCCAAAAGTGATTAGTAGCATTGGTTACCCTTTTTACAACACCCCCCACCTACTGCAATTTACCTCATTTGTCAGTGGCCCTGGCCCCTTTCTGAAACTCTCCCCACGAAAATAAGGGACTGCATCCAATGTTAATTTAATTTAAGTCCTATTTCTTTTCTTTTTTTAAATTTTTAAATTTAAATTTTTTAAACAATATATAAAACAACTAAATAACAAACATACAACTTATATAGTGCTCCCGTCACCATGGGACCATATAGTACATTCTATCTCTATAATCTATAGTAATCTATAATTATTCATTATTCCAAAAATACAACATATCTTGACACGGGATACTCCCTTTCCCCTTATTTAACACATAATCCAAAAATAAACCCCAAATATCCTTAAAATTGTTTTTCTTTAATTGTCCCCTTTTACATTTGATATTGCAAGTTAACATATCATTTAAAGCCATATCCCACACTTCTAACATACCTCCAGGTATATATCTTATCAGAAATGAGAAAATATTGGAGATTCTTTGTATGTTTTTAACAAATATTGAAAAGAAATAGAAGAAAGAAAAATTAAGTCCTATTTCTTCAATTGTTAAAAACATACAAGGAATCTCCAATATTTTCTCATTTCTGATAAGATATCTACCTGGAGGTTCCCACTGCTCAGTTTACTAGCATGAGCACAGCTCTTGCCACCATTTTTAATACTAAGTTAAAACAAGAAGGTTCTCTTTTTCCTTTTTTTCCAGACCTAGAATCCTATTACAGTTGAAAGAGAAAGTGGCTGCGCAAGAGTTAGTGAGTAACTCCTGAGCCCTGGCAGGTCATTTTTCCCTATTGGGGATGAATCTGGGATTAGCCGTCCACAGAATTCTGGCTAGAAAATGCCACTATTTGCATCACTATTTGCGGGCAGGGACTGTCTTGTTAATTGCTGTAAACCGCCCAGAGAGCTTCGGCTATTGGGCGGTATAAAAATGAAATAAATAAATAAATAAATTCTCCAAGGGATTCTGCAACTGGTACTCCCCATCTCATCCCCAATGGGAAAAGAAGCCCAGGTTGGTGTGGTATCAGTATTTGTAGATTATAGTATACTATGAAGTGGTGTGAATGCTCATTCCTTACCGCTCACCATACATTGTTTTTAAATGATTTGAAACCAAAACTGACTGGCAACCAACGTTTTTCCATACAATGCTCCTGGGATGATGTCCCATTTTCATGTAGATGGATGTGGCCTCACCCTGAAAAAACTGGTAGTTCTACTGCAAGCAGGTGCTCAGCCCAGCTGAGATGCAGTGTTGGGTTTTGAATTGCTTAAAAAAGGTGGGAAAGAGGGGAAGAAGTTGGGCTCAGAACAGGCCATCTTGTGCTAAAAATTGTAAGTGTGGAGATTGATTGATTTACTTACAACATTTATATGTCACTCCTCATCTAAACAGATTTCGGAGCAGTGAACAATAAATAATAAAAAGATAAAAAGAATAGAACACCATATTTGAAGGGGGGTTGTTTGTTTTTTAAACAGAATACCAATAAAAACTGTGTCTGGTCAAACAAGGAAGGCTTCTTGAAATACGGATCAACACAATGTTGGTGCCTTCCTGACCTCAAGATGCATGGAGTTCCACAGAAAGGGAGCCACCACACTGTAGGCTCTTCTCCAGGTGGATTCCAATTGGGCCATAGGCCCATGTGGAACCACCTCTGATGACATCAGAGCATGCCTTCTGATATACAGGCCTGTGGCTCACGCTGGCTCAGCTTGTCTGAGTGTGGAAAGCTAAGCAGGGTCAGGCCTGGTTATGACTTGGATGGGAGACCCCTCCTCTAGTTTCCTGCATTGAGCAGGGGGTTGGACTCGATAGCCTTGTAGGCTCCTTCCAACTCTGTGATCTATGAAATCTATGACATCAGTGACCCAGCAGGGAGAAGGCGCAGTCTATGAACCTGATCTTTCAAATGGAGTGCAACCCCATCCAGAACAGGCAATGATCCCATCTCCTGGAACTGGGAACTATTCACCCACAGGGCTTCCATCATGCCAGGATTCACCTCCAGTTTATTGGCCTTCATCTAGCCCATCAGTGAGTCCAGGCACTGATCCATGACTTGCACTGCCTCATCTTATTCAGATTTCACAGGTAGATAGAGCTGTGTGTCATCAGCATACTGATGGTACTTGGCTCCAAATCACCCAATTACCACTCCCGGCAGCTTCATATAAATGTTAAACAACATTGGGGACAAGATGGTAACCTGTGGAACCTCACAGGAAAATTGCCAAGGGCCCGAGGAATGGACACTAAATGTTAGTCTCTGAAATCAACTCCACAGATAAGACTGACACTACTATAACATAGTGCATCAATGCCCAGTCCACAGAGTTGATCCGGGAGGATATAATTGTCAGTACAGTAGTATCAAAAACTGATGAGAAACCGAGCAGAATTAATAGGGTCATGTGCTCCCCCTGTACCTCTCCTGATAAAGGTCACCCATCAGGGTGACCAAGATTGATTTTGTCCCATAACCAGGCTGAAACCTAGACTGGAATGGGTCTAGATAATCAGTATCCTCCAAGAGCACCTGCATCATCATCATCAGGCGATCACTCGCCATTGGGTCCTGAGTGGGTTTCTTCAGGAGTGGTCACACTACTGGGATCCCCCCGCCATGAAAGTCTGGAGAAAGAACAGTCCAATAGGGAAGGGGGGGTGACAAATTCCCCTTCCTAGCAATTGAACTTCTGTTGGCACTCAGTTTTATGAATATCAAATGAAATGGTTTCAGAGTTCCCTGTGGTGTTTACAACCACCACAAGAACCTATTTGCATATTTATTTATTTTATTTATTATTTATTTATTTATTCATTTTCTATACTGCCCAATAGCTGAAGCTCTCTGGGTGCTGTACAACAATAATTAAAAACAAACAATAAAATACAGTTAAAAATATAATTAAAACAGTATGAATTTTTTTAAAACCAATTTAATTTTTTTAAAAAAAACAATTGAATGAAAACACGACTGCTAAAACCAATTTACCACTCCAGCATATACCATTTAATCATTAAAAGCCTCAACGTAGAGGGCAGTCTTAACCTGGCGCCAAAAAGATAATAGAGTTGGCACCAGGCGGGCCTTAGGGGGGAGCTTGTTCCACAGTTGGGGGGCTACCACAGAAAAGGCCCTCCCCCTTGTCATTGCCCTCCGAGCCTCACGTGGAGGTGGCAGTCAGAGGAATGGCCCAGATGTTGAACGTAGTCTAGCAGCGTACTACATAATTGAGGCAATATTCTCTACATGGCCACTGAGATGTTTTGGTACATCTCAGATTGCCTGCAGACAATGACCTCATCCATACAATGGGCTAATGCATACAAAATGATACATTGTTTGATGACAGCACCAATGTGGGGCGATGCAATTAGGAGAGTCTATGTGACATCCAAAAGTGCCCTGAGTCTTTTAGTTAGTAGAAGCAGGGCAGCAAAGTCTTTGTAAGCACAAAAGATACCGAAGTCTTTTCTGCATATACTTAAATGCCTGCGGACACAGATACAGGTGATAGTATAAACTCAGCGAAGGAGAGCCAGTGTGGCGTAGTGGTTTGAGTGTTGGACTGGGACTCAGGGTTCTAGTCCCCGCTCAGCCATGAAACTCGCTGGGTGACTTTGGGCCAGTCACTGACTCTCAGCCTAGCCTGCCTCACAGGGTTGTTGTGAGGATAAAATGGAGAGGAGGAGGAGGATTATGTAAGCCGCCCTGGGTTCCTTGCAGGAAAAAAGGCGGGGTATAAATATAATAAATAAATAAATAAATAAATAAATAAGGAAAGTAAGTAGGGCTATGTTCTTTCTTTCTTTCATGTGAGGAAATTAACTTAGAATATGAACAGCTTAACTTGCTAACTAACCCCTTTGGGAATACAATTTGTCAGGAGAAATTGCATGGGAAGATTGTTTCACACACACCCCCAATGGCTTTTAATTATTATAAATATAATTCATTCAAAAAGAAATTCTTCAGTCCACTCTAGGCAGGCTGGTAAGACAGCAGTTTGGAATACATTGCAGACTATATTTGACAATGTGAAGGCAAGTGGTTATGTTACGTATATATGGCAGATAATGGGAAAAGGAAACAGTAAAATTTTGTTTCAGCAAGTCCGTCAAGGTCAAGAAGAAGAGTATAGGTGAGTATAGTTCTTTTTGGATTGTACTGGGAAGGATTTGGGGGGGGGGGATTCCTAAACTAGGAAGGATTATTTTGGGAAATTTAATTAACGCTACAATCCTATACATGTCTATTCAGAAAGCAGTCCAATTAAGTTGAACATGTTTTATTCCCAGGTAAATGGTTATAGGATTGTATTCACTAACATAATCATCATCTTTATTATCATTACCATCACAATTATTTTAAATATGTAATATAATACGTTTTTATTATTGATTAGTAAATATAGATTGCATTCTTTGAGCACAATGGCATATATTGGCATCTGTTGTAAATTCCTTGCTCCCCCTGCAATCCTAATGGGTGGGGGGCAGTTAAAAGTACCCTCAACAATTAGTGAATGAACACACAGAAGGGCTTGCAGGACTGCATTGGCTAGACCCATCCACCACTCCTGCTGCACACTGCCACCATGCTCCCCTGAAGAACACATATTTGATGTTCACTGGAAAGAGTCCTCTGAGCATACAAATGGATGCACAGAGAGCTCATAGAAGCTTGAAAAGATCCTAGTCTATCAGGGAGGGCCCATTCTCATAGCAACTCTTTGCAAACATCTGTACATGCAGCAGGGAACTCCTTCTGATAAACATCAGACAGATATTTGTTGGGGCAGCATAGTGGTTTGCAAGTAATAGCCACATTCAGAAGTTCCATTACCCAATGTAGGTTGGTGTCTTCCTGGAAGTGCAGATATGGCCATGGGGCCATAATATATTGCATCTAACTATTGAAATGAACTCTATGAAGAGGTTCCTCTGAAGACAATCCAGAAACTGATATTGGTCCCCCCCAAAAAGTGGTTATTGATTGGAGCCAAGCATTGGGAGTACTTTACTCCTGTGCAGAAAATAACTTCATTTATTTATTTTATTTATTATATTTATACCCCGCCTTTTTTCCTTCAAGGAACCCAAGGCGGCTTACATAATCCTCCTCCATTTTATCCTCACAACAACCCTGTGAGGTAGGTTAGGATGAGAGTCAGTGACTGGCCCAAAGTCACCCAGTGAGTTTCATGGCCAAGCAGGGACTAGAACCCAGATCTCCCGAGTCCCAGTTCAACACTCTCACCACTACGCCACATTGGCTTTTGATTTTTTTGCACGCTGAAAGGGGAGGTTTCTCTCTTTGAATACCTGACACGCACCCCCCGACACATAGATGCACACACACCAAGCCACAATTACAAACAACCCTGGTTGGATTGACAGTTCTTGGAATATTTTCCAATTTAATATGCACAGAATATGCAGATGTTGGTTTATGAAACATGAAATTACAATTAAAATGTATCACACATTGCACCATAAGTAAAAACTGTTACTACTCAACTGAGCATCCTGTACCACATCTTGAAATGACATGTGGTGATGCTGTAAAAATCCTATTGAACACAATGTGCTTATATCTGAGTACACACACCTGTAGCCAGGCTGCAGGTGCATTTCTAGCTAAATGTTACTATTTTTACTACTTACACAATATCTTTCCCTCTATTTCCTATACATGTTTTTCCTGTGCTCATGCTTATATAGTCAAAATGGCACCACCCATACACATTCAAGAAGAATGTATATGTAGACCAAGGGTAACTCTGAGAGTTGTAGAAGTACGGGGGAGGGGATCTATAGACCACACACACAGAGCTAAGCAGGGTCAGGCCTGATTATTACTTGGATGGGAGACCCTTCCTCTAGTTTCCTGCATTGAGCATGGGGTTGGACTCAATAGCCTTGTAGGCTCCTTCCAACTCTATGATCTATGAAATCTATGAAAACAGCCCAATGAAGACTCAGTGGCCATAGAAACAGGCTGACTAAGGAGGAGAATCGTAAAAATGGCTTTGGAGGAGGAATAGAAAAGAGTAATGGATAAGGAGGGCTGAAGGAGAGACGTGTACCTATACAAAGTGTGGAGAGAACCATATGTGGTATAGGTTTCCATTTCATGGTTCACACTGAGATGCTATTGTTAAATGACCCCAGGGATGGAAAAGAGAGCTACCCATAGAAATCAATGGTGAAATCCAAGATTTCAGTGTAGCTGGGATTGCTAAAAAAAAAAAAGATGTATATCCCACCTGTCTCAAAGAAAATGTCCAATTAGGATTATTTTGTCAGAATAGTCAGAATCCTGACTAAGTATTTGAGGGGGAAGAAATCACAACCTGGAAAGTAAGAATTGAATAGAGTGGCTGAAACCTTGAACATATGCACTCCACAGTGTAAAATGTTGTTGCCAGGTGCCACCTGGTGATAAAGTATTCATAATTCATTCATATGATTTCCAACAACAAACTTATTAATGCTGCAATATCTTTCCCTGCTCATACAGATCTGACAGTTGTTCATTACTTCACTATGGAAAATCAAACAAGCATAACAGATTTTATACTCTTGGGACTTTCAAGTGATCCACAAGTACAGATGGTTCTCTTCTTTGTGTTTCTGATCATATATGCCATCACATTATTAGGAAACTCTGTAATCCTATTGGCAATCAGGGCTGAGCCTACCCTTCACACCCCCATGTTCTTCTTTCTCAGTCACCTTGCCTTGGTTGACATTTGTTATTCATCTGTCACTGTCCCAAAAATGTTGGAAAACTTTATAGGAAAGCAGAAAACTATTTCTCTCCTGGGATGCATTACACAGATCTTCTTCTTTTTCCATTTTGCTTGTGTTGAAATTTTTCTGCTTTCAGCAATGGCATATGACCGTTATGTCGCTATATGTGACCCGCTACGTTATTCAACAATTATGAAAAAACAAATGTGCAGACAACTAGTTGGGGGAAGCCTGGATAATGGGTTTCTTGGATGCTCTGGTCAACACACTGCCTTTAATGGATTTGAACTTCTGTGGACACAATACGATCAGCCACTACACCTGTGAAATTCCTGCAGTTTTGATTTTGGCTTGCAGTGATGCTTTCATCAATTATATGTTGACACTTGCATCCAGTTTTATCTTTGGTTTAACCTCCTTACTTCTCACACTTGTCTCCTACATCTATATCATTTCAACTGTCCTGAAGATTCGCTCAGCAAAAGGCAGAAGCAAAGCCTTCTCCACCTGTAGCTCACACCTCATTGTAGTTTGTATGCTTTATATCTCAGCTTTTTTCCGATACATGAAGCCAAGTTCTAAGTCTCTCACAAATTTGGATAGAGTGACCTCTATCCAATACAGTATTTTAACTCCCATGTTAAATCCCTCATATACAGCCTGAAAAACAAAGAATTAAAAACTGTCATTTGGAAAAGGTTTGGAAAATACAGATAAAGCCACATAATTCTTTATATGTAAGGAAAGGAAGGATGCAAAATATTTGGGCATTCAGTGTTGAATTGTGAACAAATCTGATTTTAGGGGTGTGTCTGTGTGTGTATCCTTAGCTGACTGAGGATTTCCCCTGAAAATGTGTATGTTGCAGAAAGATATCTATTAATATAAACTATTGCTAGGTCATATATTGATAAAGATCAATTTGATATTATAAAAGTGAGTCTACTTACTCAAAGTCTTAGAAAGAACATTATGAATGTGATATGTAATATGTAGGAGGGTGGCAAAACATTAGAAGTGTTAGTCTTTTTTTGGATGCTGAGGATGCATTCCATATGGCCAAGAGGCTCTATATTTAGAGTGTTCTTATGGAATTAATATGGGTATTTCACAGTTGATACAATTCAGACTACAGATAGTTGTCATGTATACTACCCAATTGCAATAGTTTCTGTGAATGAATGGCTTTCTACAACATTTAATCCTTTGACTAGACAAGGTTGTCAGATGTCTGTCTTTCTTTTTTGTTGTAAGCATTGAGTTCACAGCAGTTGCACTCTGATAAAGTGCATACAGCTAAGTTCAAAGGTATGAACAGTTCTTTTCTGCACTGATAAGACATTGCTTATCATAATGGATCTAGATAATTCTATGCTACTACTGGCTAATATTGAAATTATATATTATATATGGAAGAAGCATTCTTATCAGTCCCAATTTGTAAACAACAGCAACTGCACCCCCAAGAATTATAAATATTGGCTTGTTTAATTAGGGAAATTGACTTGTTTAACTAGGGGAAAAAATTATCTTCATTTAAGATAGACTGGAACCTCTGGTGGACTTTTGGGGGAGGAGGGAAAGTGACGTAATAATTTCAGGTTTTGATTTTTGAATATTAGTAAAGGTGATAGAAATTCTTTCTGTGAAAATAGAGAAAACTTGGATTGGATAAGGATTGGTAATGTTTGTCAGACAATGAGGCAGAAGCCAAATACAATTTGTTTTTGTTTTGGAAAATTCAATTTAAAAAATTAAAAGAAAAAAAAGAATTATAAATATTGGAATGAAATGTTAATAAAACCTTCTTGTTTTCATTGATTTCACATTTCCTGTATATAGAAGTATAGTTTATTGGTCCTTCCCTGTTTTCTTTCCCTCTGTGTATGGACAAGTCTTTCCCTGATTGTCTTAAGGTCCAATCCTATGCAAGTTTAGACAGGAAAAAGGCGTACAACTCCCATCAGGTCCCCAACTCCAACTGTCAGCTCTAACTGTCATTTCCCTGTCAGTTCCAACTGCTCTTTTCCTCCTAACTAGAATCGACACACAATCAAAGTCTGATGTTACACACACAAAAAATAAAAAATAATTGTATATGATCCAGGCTCTATCTATAAATATTAAAAAGTGATTGACTCTCTATTGCCTTTTCAGAAGCTGTCATTAAGCACTACTCCTACACAGGCCTGCCTCACAGTAACAATGCTAGGCCTCAGGTCTACATTGCTACATTATAACCCTACAGAGATCACACAAACTATTTAAATAGTGCAAAACATAAACAGTTAAATGCATAGCATTTCTCCTCTCTCAACCCCCCCCCATAAACACACAGAATAAACAAAACAACACAAATACAATACAAATACAATACAAACACAATACAAATATAATACAAGCAAAATAAAACAATAACTATAAGCAAAAAAAATCTCCTAAAGTTTACAATACAGTTCTCAACCAAGCACCAAAAAGCAGCAAAATTGTGAGCTGTGGTTTGCAAGCCCTAACACTACATCCTACCTAAGGAGGCAGAAAGTGCTAGTAAAATTTCTTATTGCATACACATGTCAATATTTGATCCAGGGATGTTGAAGAGTCCTTGGTCTCGAGTCACGAGTCGAGTCACGAGTCTTTGGACCCGAGTCTCGAGTCCGAGTCCGAGTCCTTGGTCCAAAATGGTGACTCACGAGTCACGAGTCATGAGTCACTCTCAAAGCTGACTCCACGAGTCCCTATTAAAATCAATGGGGGTTTTTCCCAACAAAATAAGGCTACTTCACACTCAGAGCAGCCACACAGAGTAATCTCAGGTCCTTCTTCTGCCTCTCCCAAGTACGCAACACATCAATCAAAATAAATCTTGACACACTGTTGGGGCTGCACTCCTGGTAGCCGTCCATAGTGGCCGAGCAGCGGCGGGCCCAGCTTCCATGCGCTCTTCACCGGCAATCACGCTCCTCTCCACTCCTTCTGGCACAGCCCAGGGATGTTAAAGAGTCCTTGGTCTCGAGTCCCAAGTCGAGTCTCGAGTCCCATTAAAAATATTGGGACTCGAGTCCGAGTCGAGTCAGAGGGGGGACTCAGTCCGACTCACGAGTCGAGTCCTCGAGTCCGAGTCCCCATCCCTGATTTGATCACACATGCTGACCGTGTAACGAAAAAAAATCATCCCTTTTATTCCTCCAACGCATATTTGACCTCTAATCTACAGAACACCTGTGCCTTGTATTAAGAACCAATTCTGGAATGTGCAGAACTGTCTTGATAAGGTATTCACCATTCATCAGAGTTGACTCCTCATTGGGTTTATGATAGCCTGGAACAGTCTCCCCCCCAACCTGGTGCCCTCCAGATGTGTTGGACTGCAAATCCCATCATTCCCAGCAAGCAAGGGGAGGTGGGGAAGGAAGGAACACCCCTCCTACAATGCCTGGCTGTGAGGAAGGGCCCCCTCAGAGCCAGGCATTTTGGCCTGGCCAGCTCTTTGGAGAGCTGCACATGCTGCTTTCCTTGGCCAGTGCCCCCCTTCAATGCCCCCCTTGGCTGTCTGAGAATTCTCAGAGCAAGCCAGATGGTGGGCAGTGGCAGTGAGGGTTGGGGTGGTGTAGGAGTTGGCCCAGCATGAATGGGGGGGGGGGGAACACAGCAGGCAGGTGGCGGCAGCAGCGGCAACAATGGCAGGGAGAGAGCTGCATCAGCTGTGGTGGTGGGAAGAAAGATGTCTCAGATTCTTCAGTGGAAGCAGCAGACCTTCCAGCAGTAGCCACAGCAATGGAGGGTGGGGGGTGGCGCAAGGATGGAAAGCGGAATATCGGTGGTCAATATAAGAGGTTTAAAGATGTTCTTCAGACTAATCTTAAAAAATGCAATATAAACATCGAAAACTGGGAAGCTCTGGCCCATGAACGATCTAACTGGAGGTTGGCCTTTCACAAAGGTTCCATGGACTTTGAAGAAGCCCGAGTGCAAGGTGAAAGGGAGAAACGTGCTAAGCGAAAAGCACGTCAAATGAATCCTTTACAGGACCATCTTCTATCTGGTAACCTGTGTCCTCACTGTGTCCTCACTGTGGGAAGCTGTGTGGATCTAGAATTGGCCTCCACAGTCACTTACGGACCCATCGCTAGAGTCTACACAATCTTCTTTAGAATTTCCTCCTTTTATCCCGGAAGACAATCTTACTCGGTCACGAGTGATCGCCTGATGATGATGACATGTGCTCAGCCTTTTTCCTGCCTCAGGTGGCAGGAGAGTTCACACAGGCACTGTTGCCTGCAGATGAGGACCTCATCCATAATCTACTATATAAAAGTGAATGTTTGTCCATTTGTTTGTCCGTTTGTTTGTACGTGGGTCCGCGCGGCGGGTTTGCGTCGCCTTGGCTCCTACCCAGTTGGATGGATCCGCCCCAAACTTGACATGCATACTCCCCATCACCCGAGGACAAAGACTGGTGAGTTAAAATCTCCGAAAAACCCACACCGCGCCTGTATGGCCCAAAATAGATGAGAGCCAATGGCGTCGCTTGGAATGTTCACAGGGGCCACTCAGGAGAGGTTATGCAAATAGCTCCAACGGCATTTAGAATGTTGGTATACAGTGCCACCACAGGGGCCCAATCAGAGGTGGATATGCAAATCTCTCCTATGTCCAAACAGAATGTTCACATGAACCACAGCCGGGACAGCAGGGATTTGATTACGTAATCACAGGGTGGGGGGAAGGCAAGGATTTCATTGTTGCATAGTCCCAGGGGGGAAGGGAAGCAGGGATTTGATTGTGTAGTCCCGGGGGGGGTACACAGGGATTTCATTGTGTGGTCCGGGGGGGGGGACACAGGGATTTCATTGTTGCATAATCCCGGGGGGGAGGGAAGCAGGGATTTCATTGTGTAGTACCGGGGGGGGCAGTGTTACATAGTCCCGGGGGTGGGAAAGCAGGGATTTCATTGTGTAGTACCTGGGGGGTGCAGGAAATTCATTGTTGTGCAGTCCCGAGGGAGGGGGGAAGCAGGGATTTGATTGCATAGTCCCCAGGGGAGGGGAAGCAGGGATTTCACTGTGTGGTCTGGGGGGGACACACAGGGAATTCATTGTTGCATAGTCCCAGGGGGGGGGGGAGGAAACAGGGACTTCATTCTGTAGTCCCGGGACAGCAGGGATTTCATTGTGCAGTCCCAGGGGAAAGGGGACAGGGATGTCATTGTGCAGTCCCAGGGGAGCTGGCAGTCCTGGGGGAGCTGGGAATTCATTGTGTAATCCTGGGGGGGCTGGTAGTCCCAGGGGAGCTGGGATTCCAAGAGATTCCAAACAGCGGACAGCTACCTTAAGGAATTTCGAACCAATAGTGCCTATAGGAAAATGACGACCCGTGCAATGCCGGGTAAAAAAAGCTAGTATGGGGGGGGCGGAGCCAGCCACCATGGCGGACTAGACGTTCGTTAGAATCCTCCCAAGATGTTTGAACTATAAGTAATGATTTCATCCAGCAAATGATTTAACTTTGGTAAGAGTTTTTTTTACTTATCATTTGGAATGTATACTGCTGACCTCCAGAGAGAGTTGTAGAGCTGTAGATGGATTTACGGCGCTGAAAGCGATTCGCAGAGCGTGGGAGGTGATAAGCCTTGCAGCACTAAACTTGTTGCTTTCCAGATTAGAACAAGCAGAAAGCTGGAGGCTTGTAAAAAGACAATTTTAATAAGGAGAGAGAACGTATTTCTTCTGATTAAGGTTTTTTAATGCGGAGGGGATGGGAAAAAGGCAAAAAACAACAACCAAGCGTTCCTCTTTGGAATCGTCCTGAAAGAACTCATCCTTCTGACCATAGCCTCTCCAGGCTTCAAAGAGTCAAGAGAGGTGAACTGGAGGAGGGAAGCAGGATTAGAAAAGGAACGGAATTAAAAAAAACAGGGTCTCATCTCTGCAATAGTAGAGATAAAGTAATTATGGCTGAGAGAAAAGACGCCAGATCGGGTGTTAAGATGGTGGATGCCAAAGAGAAAGCAACTCCGTCATCTCCGAAAAAAAATCCCTCAGAAGTACAGACCACAGAAATGGAGGCAATTCTCTCTCGCTTTGCAGACAAAATTAGTGGGGAAATATCTCAACTTAAAGGAGAAATTCTACAGCTTCAGCAGGGTGTGAAGGCAGGATTCCAGAAAGTTGAAGAGGATTTTAAGCAATTGAAACAGGAAGTCAAGATCTTGGATGACAAAGTGGAGGATGTACAGCAGGAATTTCAAAGTAAAAGTCAGCAACAAGATTTAAGATTTGATGCACTGGAATTACAAATGATTAATATCCAAGATAGAGAGAGGCGGTCTAATATTCGTATACGCCTTTTCCCACATGTTAGTGGGGATGATGGGAAAAATTTGAGAGGAATAATTTTGAAATGGTTTTCCGAAATTGCCCCAGAACTGGAATGGATTGAACAAGACTTGGAAAGGGTTCATAGAGTTTCAAGAAGAAGGGGGGGGCTCACCCCCAGTGACATTGTGGTGTGTTTTGCCAGTTTTTATAAAAAAGAATTGTTTACCAAAATTTTGAAGAAACGTCCAGAACAACTGCAATATCAAAGTACTCCAGTCCAAATTTTTAATGATTTGTGTCAGCAAACAATTGACTGGAGACGCAGTGTGAAGCCATGTACTGCGGTCTTGTCAAAAAATGGAATCAGATACAACTGGGGTTATCCTGTGATGTGTTTTTTTATGATCAACAATAAGAGATACAAGATAACATCCTGTATACAAGGAATGGATCTTTTGGAAGAACTGGGTTTGACGGCAGGAACCTCGAGTGATGCGGAGGGGCAGCTGTTGGAAGGAGCAGCTAAGTAAGAGAAATATGGAAGGAAAAAGTTTATGTGGTGGTGAGGAGAAGAATAGAAGAGAAGGTGATTGTGCAAATAACTGGAAGGAACTGAAAGAGGAGTTTCTCTTAATGGAGTTGCGATGTATTTTTTTGATTGCTTGTTTTTTTGTTTTGTTTTTGTGTTTTTTTTAAAGAAGAAAAGAAAAAGAAGAAAAGGAAAAAGAAAAAAAGTTTTTTGTGTGCTTTTAATATTTTTTTTTAATATTAGTTTTTATTTTTATTTTTCTTTTCTTTTTTCTTTCTTGTTTTTTTCCTTTATATCTTGCTTTTTGTTTTTATTTTAATAAGTATATATAATGATTAATAATGATACCTTTTTATCTATTTTTTTTTTTTTTTAAGAGTATTAACCTGGATGAATAAGGATAAAAGATTAATTGGGAGGGATCTACGGGTCAGTTGCTTGGTGGGTGGGTTTGTCTCCCCCCCCCTTTTTTGTTGGCGTGGCAGGCCGGGGTCATGAAGATTTTCTTCAAGGATGGTAAAGGGGGGAATGCTTATATATGTAGGGAATGGGGTAATAGGGTGTGGGGTAGGGGAAGGCTGTGTGTTGTAGTGTTTTATTTCACTAATAGGGACCAGCAATTTAAGATGGACAAAGATTTGAGATGGCTTCAAACTTGAGAATTGCTACTTTAAATGTTAAAGGCCTGGGTTCCATGTTGAAACGAAGACGGATTGAAGCACTCCTCAACAAGGATAAGGCGGATATTATATGCTTACAAGAAACTCACCAATCAAAGGAGGGGGTAAATGAATTAAAACTGCGATGGTCTATGACATATGAGAGAGCTTATGGTTCATCCAAGTCAAGAGGGGTGGCAATTATTATTTCAAAGAAATGTGGTTTTAAGGTGATCAAGGTAAAGAAGGATGTTAAGGGAAGATTTATTATAATATTTGGATTATTGGGAGGTGAAGAATATATATTGGTTAATATGTATGCACCAAATGAAAATCAAGAAGAATTTTATCAAAAAGTGATTAAGGAAATGGGGGAGCCACAAAAGGGTTTGGTAATTATGGCTGGGGATTTTAATATGGTGATGGACAAAAATATTGATAAATCAAATCCGACAGGACAAGAGAAGAGAAATAATATAACGGTATTAAATAAAATAATTAATAAGGAAGGACTGGTTGATGTTTGGAGAGGGGTAAAGGGATTGGAAAGAGGGTATACGTACTATTCACCAGCCACGAAGAACTTTTCTAGGATAGATTATATTTTTGTTTCCAAATCCCTGATGTCAAGAGTGATGAGTTCAGAAATAGGTGTTATAAAAGTTTCGGATCATGCTATAGTTAATATGGATATTAAAATAAAGAAGGATTATAGAGAAGCAAGGAGTTGGAGATTGAATTGTAAGATTTTACAGCATAAATATATTATAGCAAAGATAGAAAAGGAAATGCGAGAGATTTGGTTGTTTAATGATTCGGGAGGCTGCTCTGAAGCTGTTGTGTGGGACACAATGAAGGCAGTGATGAGAGGGATAAGTATCAGGGAGGGTGTGATACTAAGGAAAAAACAAGAACAGTTTACTAAAATGTTAGAAGGGGAGATTAGGGATTTGGAAATGAAGTTTTTGAAGGAAAGGGAGAACAAAGTTTTTGCTGAATTACAAGCTAAAAGGAAAGAGTTGGAAAAGAAAGATTTGGAAAAAGTTCAGAGAAACTTGATTTATTTGAAAAGAGAGTTTTTTGAAAATAGCAATAAGAATTCGAAAATGTTAGCAAGATCTACACAAAAAAAGAAAGAAAAAAGTATAGTTGGGGTAATTAAAGATAAAAAAGGGAAAGGTCATAATTTAATGCAGGACAAATTAAAAATATTTCATGAATTTTATTCAGAATTGTATAAGGCTGGAGATTGTACAGAAGAGAGGATTAACGAATATATAGGAAAGCATTTTAAAATTAGACTAGTGGATGAAGATAGAGAAATTATGGAACAACCTTTTTCAGAATTGGAAATAGAATATGCAATAAATAAACTGAAAGAGGGTAAGATCCCTGGACTGGATGGTTTAGGGGCTGAATACTACAAGGTCTTTAAGAAAATGTTGGTTCCAAGACTAAAGAGGTTATTTAATGATATTTTTTTGGAGGGGGGAGAGATCCCCTCTTCATGGAAGCAATCTAAGATTATTTTAATCCCGAAGCCAGAGAAGGACTTAACGGAGCCAGGTTCCTATAGACCCATTTCCTTAATAAATCAAGATGCAAAATTGATGACAGCAATATTAGCGAGAAGGATGAACAAGTTTATTACTAAATATGTCGGGATAGACCAATGTGGTTTTATGCAAGGAAGACAAATGGCAGACTTAACAAGAAGAGTTTTAAATATAATATATTTAATAAAGAAAAATAAATTGAGAGCAGGGGTAATAGCGTTAGATATTTTCAAAGCCTTTGATTGCGTGGAATGGCCAGCATTAAAAAGTTTAATTAAAATTATGGGGTTTGGAGAAAGATTTAGAGGAGTAGTTAATCAATTGTATTCAAATAATGTTTCATCAGTTGTAGTAAATGATGGTTTAACAGAGCAAATTTACCTAGGTCGAGGAACTAGACAAGGATGTCCCCTTTCGCCTATTTTGTTTGCATTGGTAATGGAGATTTTAGCAAATGTATTTAGAGAAGATAGAAATATAGGTGGGATAGGGATTAGGGAGAAGATAAAAATAAATCTTTTTGCAGATGATACTCTTTTGACAATCGAAAACCCTATGGAAAATATGGATAGAGTGGAGAATCATTTAAAGGAGTTCGGGGAAGTAACAGGGTTTCAGATTAATTGGGATAAATCTAAATTTTTGTTGTTTAACTATAGTAAAAGAGAAGAGATTGAAATGTGTAAAAAAAAAAGTAATTATAAGATTAATAATGTAATTAAATATTTAGGAATTGTAATTCCAAAAGATATAGATAAATTGGGAGATCAGAATTATAGGAAATTAAAGAATGAGGTAAAGAATAAAATAGAGGAGTATAAAAAAATTGGACTTTCCTGGTTTGGTAGAATTGCTTTGATTAAAATGAAGATTTTGCCAAAGATAAATTTTTTATTTCGGATGATACCAAGTGCGATATCAGATAAGGAACTTAAAGATTGGCAATCAATTATTAATACATATTGTAATGGAGGGAAAAAATCTAGGATTACTAAAACAAGATGGTATAAAGCACAAAAAGTAGGGGGTTTGGGTTTGCCGAATTTAAAATGGTATTATATAGCGAATCAATTAAGACATATAGTGGATATTATAGCACGCCCTAAAGAAATAATGTGGTTGGAGTTAGAAACATGTGAACTACGTAGTACTTTGGGGAATATTTTTTTTCAAAAAAATGATAATAAATTGATAAAAAATATAGACAACCCTTTTCTAAGAAATTTGTTAATGATTTGGGGTACTATGAAGAGCATATTTATACCAGGGATATCTCCATTAACTCCGGTGGTAGCTCTTAAGGATTTCCCTGAAAACTTAAGATTAGAGCTGGAGAGTAAACTAAGAGAAGAAAGGGTTATTAGATTGACCGATTGGGTGGAAAAGATGGGGACTAGAGAACAAATAATGGAAATTGTTGGGAGAAGAAGATTATCGTGGTTAAATTTATTACAGTTAGAACAGTGGTCGAAGAAATGGAAAAGGAAAACTGAGTACGAGAGAGATTTAACTAATTTTGAAAAGATGGTTATGTCTAGAGACGGCCTACCAGGTAATGCATCAACAAGAGGTATAACAAGGGATTTATATAGATTGATCCAAAAAGCAAAAGAACAAGAGGATCAGCTTAAGACAGTATGGGATAATGAATTTGAAGAGGTGACCTCGATGGTGGGGTGGAACAATATATGGGACAGACGGATTGTGAAAATGATGTCAATTAGGATAAAGGAAAATTTTTATAAACTAATTTGGAGATGGTATTTAACTCCAGTAAGATTAAATAGAATAGATAATAATTGTTCTGCATTATGTTGGAGAGGATGTCAGGAAAAAGGGACATATGCTCATATGTGGTGGAGTTGTAAAAATGTATTGGTGTTTTGGCGAGAGGTTTTTACAGAAATATCGAAAATTATTGGTACTAATTTAGAGGTCTGTCCAAAATTAGCATTGTTATCAATAACTGAGAAGCTTATTTGTGATCAAAATACGAAGGAGTTAATTGTAAACTTGTTAACTGCGGCCAGGCTAATGATAGCGAGAAATTGGAAAGTACAACATGTTTTCCTAATAACAGACTGGTATAAGGAAGTTTGGGACATAGCCCTAAATGATAAACTAACTAGTAGTATCAAATGCAAAAAAGGATTGCTAAAGAAGAATAATTTTATGGAGATATGGAATCAATTACTAGACTATGTATTAATAAAGGGGAAGGGTAACATGCCTTGTCAGGATATGTTATATTTTTGGAATTTAGACTTTATTTGATCAAGAGGATAGAAGCATATTAATTGGTCCCTTGGAGGGTGGGGGGAGCACTTTATGATTTATTGTATGTTGATTATGTTATATTTGTGTGATAATTTTGTATTTTGCTAAATATATTTTCTGTGTTATAATTTGTTTTGAAAAATAAATAAAATATTAAAAAAAAAAAAAAAGCTAGTATGAACTAATGTACACAAAATGACTTGCTGTATGAAGACAGCCACAGAGTGTGTGGAGTGATGCAATAAAGATTCTACGTGGACTCCATAAGTGCCCTGAGTCTACCTATATTAGTTTGTAGAAACAGGCAACACAGTTTCCCTAGAAAACCCGAGTCTTTCTTTCCCACATACACTTAAATGTTGAGAACACAGAAACAACTGCTACTATATGCAGGGCCGGATTAAGAGCATTATGGGCCTGGTGCTGAGGATTTTGGTGGGCCTTTTTATGGAAATAAATAAAATGAAGACGCAATTTTATATTAAAACAAATTAAATATTTTAATTACCATTAAAGTGCCAAAACTCAAAAACTCCTGCAGCTCATCAGTAAGGGTCTTCCCAATTTCCCCCAAATTATTTATTAAAAAAGAAAAAGCAGCCACAACAAAAAGCCAGGAAGCTTTGCTTGACCAAGAATAATTGTGTTGTTCTTGTTGCTTTGTTTCGTTTTCGTTTTTGTTTTTTTGTTAAACTAGCATTTGAACAATTGAGCTGCGAATCAGAAAGATCTTTTGCTCGAGGCTGGAGAGAGAGGTCCCTTCTAAATCTGAATATTACAGACCCTAGCAAGCCCCCCATGTGCTTCAAAGAAATGTAGTAACAGTGATTGAAATGCAAAAAGCTACCAAAATGCTAATTTGAGAACAACAGTTCTTGCTAGGTCTTGCCTCAAGCCTGTAATGCAGATGTGCTTAGAACACCTTTCTAATCTTGAAAAAATCATTAATTATGCTGAATGATAACGATCAGAGCTAACTCAAATCGTGCAGCGCGTCCCTATATTGTGGGCCTATTTTCTGTTATGGGCCTGGGGCTGCAGCTCCAATAGCCCCTATCTTAATCCGGCCCTGACTATATGAACTCAGTCAAGGACAGTGTGCACACTGTCCTTCCTTCCTTCCTTCTTCTTTTTCTTTCTTTTTTCTTTTGTGTGTGAGAATATTAACTTAGAGTGTGAGCAGATTTGATTGCAAACAAATCCCTTTGGGAATGCAGATTGTCAAGAGAAATTGCACAGGAAGATCCCCCCCCCCCGGAAGGCTATTAATTATTTAATTGTTTTAAATATAATTTGTCGGGAAGAGATTCCTGAGTCCTCTCACCAGGCTGGTAAGACATCTATTTGGAATGCACTGCAAGGTGTCTCTGCCTTTGTGAAGGAAATTTGTTACATATGACAGTTGATGGGAAAAGCAGTCCATCAAAGACAACAAGAACAGTAAAGGTCAGTATAGTTCTTTTCAGATTGTACTGAAAATGGTTTTTTTTTCTGTATGAGGATGGATGAATCTCTAAATTTCAGTTTCTCATTTTTAAAAACCTTTTGTTTGGTTCATTCCAAACATTGATCTTTTTTTTTTTTTTAGACTTAAGTCTGGTACATCCAAGCATTTTTTCATTAAAGGCTGGCATGAAATTTCATAGGCATTTTAATGTGCATTTCTCCTAATACAGGCAATTTTGTATAAACTTGTATGTGCTATACACAGGCCTGTGGCTCACGCTGGCTCAGCTTGTCTGAGTGTGGAAAGCTAAGCAGGGTCAGGCCTGGTTATTACTTGGATGGGAGACCCCTCCTCTAGTTTCCTGCATTGAGCAGGGGGTTGGACCCGATAGCCTTGTAGGCTCCTTCCAACTCTATGATCTATGAAATCTATTTTGGCAAGAAATGTTTCTAATATAACATATTTTAATGTTATTTTCACCGATACTTGCATTTGGCGTGTTATTTGTGTTGATATCAGGTACATAAGGTAGATCTGAATATACTGAGACATTGCTGGATTATTTGAACTAGAACAACAAGAATTTCTGATGCCCACTTGTTCCATTGTATTTCTCCTAATATACACATTTTTCTATTATGTCAGTCTTCCTCCAAACAGATACTCAAACTTCCATAGCTCCTGCAGTCCAATTACTATACTCAGTCCTCCTTGGGCTGTTTTTGTTGAATGGATGCACCCTTTTATATGTAGTGTTTACATGTTTTGTTTTGTTTTGTTTTAAAGTTTAAGGGGAGTGATATGTATTTCCTAGACTAAATCTGTAACAATCACAGACTTTCCAGCAAGTGTGGTAGAAGTGCAATAATTTAGAGGTATTATTTGTGTCTCCCACGTTAGGCTTCTGATGTTTATAATGGCATGAGATGAAGCATCTGTAGACTGTAGGTGCCATATCCATGCATCTTGCAAAGGGGCAGAGGGATTTCTGGGGAAACTTTAATTTGTGTTTATATAAGGTACATAAACTGAGAGATTGATGGATTATTTGCACTTGAACAACAGGAGATTCTGACTCCCACTTGTTGAACAAAAACAAGAAAGGCCCCCCTCCCATCAAATAGGCTGTCAGAATCCCTGATGGGTAGTACCTCAGCTGTAGATTTGTCCTTATTCGTGCAGGTCGTCCCAGTCTGTGGCTCATGGAGAAGCAGTAGGTAATTGGCTTCCGCCTGCACGCTTGTAGCCACATGGTGGATAGAATGTTTCAATCACAAGATATGGCTCACCTGCCTGACCCTCACTGGTGTTGCATGCAAGCGATCCAGTTCAGAAAACAAAAGAAAACAAGAAAAATCCCAAATTATCTTCCCACTTTGTATCAGCTATAATGATGAAAAGTGTGTCCGATTGCAATTCTTCCATTCAATCTTATGAACTGCTAAGTGGAAGAATTCTGGCATACTTTGCCAATCTATGAATGTGCAGCTGTAGCTGCTGTCCATGTTCATCTGCATGCCTGAGGGACAGACTAAATGTTCTGCTAATCACTCATGGCTGAACTTGCTTATTTGAGTGTAAACACATATGGCCCCATTGATTACTTTCCATTCCACGGCTACATTCCAATGTATTTCCTCCCATGACTAATACTTATTCATTTGATTCAAGTAATGCTGTTTCACATGTACATGAAAGTGCTTGGAGAGGTTGCCCAGGAATTTACAGCGGAATGCCATTAGTATGCAGATGACACCCAACTCTATCTCTCATTTCATTATTTCGCAAGGAGGTTATTGAAGTTCTGAATCTGGGCCTGAGGTAGGTACTGGACTGAATGTGGGGAAAGAAACTGAAGCTTAATCCACAGAAGACAGAGATGGTCGCTGTCAGTAGACCAGCTCAATCTCTTTTAACTGAGGAGTTACTCTCCTTGAAAACTCAGGTTTGCAGTCTGGGGTCTCCCTTGAACCTGAATTTGAGCAGAGGTGTCCAGTTCACAGCCATGGCTATGTGCTATGGCCAAATGCGGGTCGGTGAACCAGCTGCTTTCGTTCCTGGAAATGCAGAAATATCCATGGCTTAGTTATATCGCACCTGGACTATTGCAATATACTCTATGAAGAGTTGACTCTGAAGACAGTCCAGTAATTATCATTGGTACAAAATATATAAAAGGTGGCAGGTGGACAAGTTATTGACTGGATCCAACTATTTGGAGCATTTTAACACTCTTCTGGAAATACTGCATGCATAGGGAATGGAATGAAATGAAGTACATTGTCTTCTGATTTGTTTGCAGGCCAAAGGGGGAGGCTTCCCCTTCTGATCAGCTGACACTCCTCCCCCCACTGAGCCACAATTACAAACAAGACTGCTTGGATTCACAGGTTTTCTTTTAAAATATTGGCCAATGTAATCTGCACATTATGTATAATGCTGGTGTAGGAAATATGAAATATAATTAAAATGGATCACACGTTATACTAATAGTAAGAAGCGTTACTACTCCCTTGAGCATCCTGTATCTCGCCTTGACATGACACATGCAGACAATGCAATGCTAAAATCCTATAGAATACAATGCACTGACATCTGAGTAAACATGTCCATAGTCAGGCTTCAGGTGCATTTCTAGCTAAACCTGAGTATTTACTGCTTACAGTATATCAATCCCTCTATTTCTGATACAACTCTTTGTGTGATCCTCATTCTTATGTACTTCCAAAGTGTCAATCCCTATGCAAAAGAGGGATGCATGTGCAGAATAAGTGTAACCCAAGGTTTGCAGAAGTACAAAATATCTTCAGCAGAACTTCCCTCTCCCCTCACTCTCAAGGAGCAGGCCAGTGAGGACTCAACTGCTATAGAAAGCTGACTAAGACAGTGTGGGTGGCTGAAAACAGGGTTGGAGGAAAATGGGAAAAAAAGAGCTGCCCACAGAAATCAATGGAGCATCCAGGATTTTAACGTAGCTTGGATTGTTAAAAAATGTGTACATCCCACTCCACAGAAAGAAAATGGGAGCTGTAAAAGCGTATTGGATTTTTGGAATAAAATTTTTGGAGAAATTTCAGAAATTATTGGTATTAATGTGGAGGTCTGTCCAAAATTAGCATTGTTATCAATAACGGAGAAACTTCTGTGCTCACAAGAGAAAAAGGAACTAATTGTAAGTTTATTAGCGGCAGGGAGATTATTGATTGCAAGGAATTGGAAAGTTCAACATCAGTATTTAATAATAGACTGGTATAAAGAGGTTTGGGATATTGCTTTAAATGATAAACTAACATGTAGTATTAAATGTAAAAGGGGACAATTAAAGAAAAATAATTTTAAGGAAATATGGGGGTCATTTTTAGATTATGTTTTAGTAAAGGGGAAAGGGAGTAAGCCATGTCATGATATGATGTATTTTTGGAATATAGATTAATAATGGATTATGTGGATAGAAATGGTTTTGGCCCCGGGGTGACGGGTGCACCTGTAGTGTATGATTTGTAGGTTTATGTGTGTGTTTTTTGTATGTGTGTTCTTTTAAAAAAATATAAATAAATTTAAAAAAAAAAAAAAATAAAGAAAAGAAAAGAAAATGGGGAACGGAAGGGAATCTAAAATGGAGAAATAAACCCAGCCCAATTAAGGCCAGAGCATGCTTAGTGGCCATGGAATGCTTACTGTTGTGGGGAAAGAAAATGAAAATTGGAGGAGAGGTAATGGAAAATACTGGGTGAAACCTTGAACAGAAGCACTCCGCACTGTAAACTATGTTGCCGGCTTCTCCTAATAATTATATTAGAGTTATATTAATATATTTCAAAAAGGTTCTTTATGTTCATATTTGTTCCCCCACTTCTGTATACCTTACAGATTCTCATTATCTCTCTATGAAAAATCAAACAATGACAACGGAATTTATACTACTGGGACTTTTGAGTGATCCACAACTGCAGATCTTCCTCTTCTTGGTATTTCTGATCATATATGCCACCACAGTATTAGGAAACATTGTCATCATATCGGTTATCAATGGTGATCCTACCCTTCACACCCCCATGTTCTTCTTTCTCAGTCACCTTGCCTTGGTTGACATTTGCTACTCATCTGTCACTGTCCCAAAGATGCTGGAAAACCTTATTGGAAAGCAGAAAACCATTTCTCTGGTGGGATGCATCACACAGATTTTCTTCTTTCTCCAATTTTGTTGTGCTGAGGTTTACCTACTTACAGCAATGGCATATGATCGATACATTGCTATATGTGACCCGCTACATTATTCAACAATTATGAAGAAACGGATGTGCCGAAAACTGGTAGGGGGAGCCTGGGTAATGGGTTTCTTGGACGGTCTGGTCAACACTCTGCCTTTAATAGATTTGACCTTCTGTGGACACAATACAATCAGCCACTACACCTGTGACCTTCCTGCAGTTTTGATTTTGGCTTGCAGTGAAACTTTTACCAATTATTTTTTGATACTTGCCTCTAGTGCTATATTTGCTTTCACCCCCTTCCTCCTCACACTTGTCTCTTATATTTACATCATTTCAACGATCCTGAAGATTCGCTCAGCAAAAGGTAGGAGCAAAGCCTTTTCCACCTGTAGCTCACACCTCATTGTAGTTTGTATGTTTTATCTTTCAGCTTTTTTCCGATACATGAAGCCAAGTTCTAAGTCTCTCACAGATCTGGATAAAGTGACCTCTATTCAATATAGTATTTTAACTCCCATGTTAAATCCTCTCATATACAGCCTCAAAAACAAAGAAATAAAAACTATCATTTGGAAAAGGTTTGTAAAATACAGATAAATCACAACTCTATATATGTAAAGAATGGAAGGATGTAAAATATTTGGGCATCCAATGCTGAATTGTGAACAAATTTGAGATTAGTTAGGTGTGTGTGTGTGTGTGTGTGTGCATGTTTGTGTGTATGGCCGAGTGAGGATTTCCCCTGAAAATGTGTATGTTGCAGAAACCAGAAAGATATCCATTAATATAAGCTATTGCTAGGTAAAATATTGATAAAGATCAATTTGATATTATAAAAGGAAGTCAACCTCCTTGAAGTATTAGAACATTGTGAATGAGATACCGGTACGTGATATGAAGGAGGATGGCAAAACCTTCGGCATATTAGTCCTTTTTGGATGCTGAGAATGCATTTCATATGATCAATAGGCTCTATATTTAGAGTGTGCTGAGGGAGTTTTATATGAGTATTTCTCAAAATTGAGGCAATTCAGACCATAGATAGATGATGTATACTAACCCAACTGCAAGAGTTTCTGGGAATGAATATATTTCTCCAACATTTAATCTTTTGAAGGGAACAAGACAAGGTTGTGTCAGATGTCTGTCTTTCTTCTTTGTTTTAAGCATTGTGCTTTCGGCAGTTGCACTCTGATTAAGGGCATGCAAGTTCAAAGGTCTCAATAGTTCTTCTCAGTGCAGATTATTTCTTGCAGGAAAAAGGCAGGGTATAAATATAATAAATAAATAAAATAATAGAGCTAGATGATTCTATGCTACCTGTGGCTATAATAATGCAATTGTATATACTATATGGGAGAATCATTCTTATCAGTTCCAATTTGTAAGCAACAACAACCCAACCCCCAGGAATTATCAATATTATCAATCAAAATAATAAAAACTTACTTCTTGTTTTCATTGATGTGATGTTTCCTGTATATAGAAGTACAGTTTCTTGGTTCTTCCCTGCCTGTATTCTTTCACTCTATTTATTTCATTTATTTATTTATTTCATTTTTATACCGCCCAATAGCCGAAGCTCTCTGGGCGGTTTACAGGAATTAACAAGACAGTCCCTGCCCGCAGGCTTACAATCTAAAAAGACACGACACACAAGGAAAAAGGAATGGGGAGGGAAGAAGCACTCTACTGTATGGACTGCTCTTTCCCTGATTTGTAGTAAGGTGCAATCCTATGCAAGTTTAGATAGGAAAAAGGCCTATGAAAGTTTTGACTTTAAAAAAGGAGCTGTAGGCCTTTTTTCTGTCTAAATTTGCATAGGATTGCACCCTTAATTTCATTTCTCCTGTCCTTAATTTCTCTATCCCCTTTTCAGAATCTGTCATTAAGCACTACTCCTACACAGGCCTGCCACACAGTAACAAAGCTGACCGCACATGTATTTGATCACACATGCTGACCCGACCACATAAAGAAAAATCATCCATTTCATTTCTCAAACACAATATATTTGACATTCAATATACAGAACATCTATGCCATTTATTAAGAACTAATTTCGGAATGTGCAGACCTGTCTCAGTAAAGTATTCAAGAGTCATCAGAGTTGTCTCCTCATAAAGTGCTGCACCTGTTTCAGAGTTCCTTGGCATATTGCCCATGTTCTATCCAAAATTTTGGAAAAGAAGATGCTCTAGAACAGTCTTCCCCAGCCTGGTGTTGAACTACAACTGCCATCACTCCAAGTCAACAAGGGGAGATTGGGAAGGGAGGGACAACCTTCCTACACTGTCTAGCTGTGATGAAGGGCCCCCTCAGGGCCCAGCATTTTGGCCTGGCCAGCTCTTTGGAGAGCCGCACCAGACACTTTCCTTGCCCAGTGCTGCCCTTCAAAGAACCTGCTCCCTGGCTCTCTGAGAATTCTCAGAGCAAGACAGACGGTGGGTAGCGGCAGTGGGGATTGGGGTGGTGGTGGCAGTGGACACAGCATCAATGGGAAGGGAGACATTGCAGGTGGTAGGAGCAGAAGCAGCAATGACAAGGAGAGATTATTCATTTATTTATTTATTTATTTCTATACTGCCCAATAGCTGAAGCTCTCCGGACGGTGTACAACAATGATAAAATGCAGTAAAAATACAATATAAAAATGCACCAGCTGTGGCAGTGGGAAGAAAGATACCACAGATGCTTCAGCGGAAGCAGCAGATCTTGTAGCAGCAGACTTGGCAGCAATGGACGGTCATGACGTGCATGTGCTCTTCTTCCTCAGGTGGCAGAAGAGCTCACACTAGCACTGTTTTCTGCAGATTTTGACCTCATCCATAATATGAACTAATGTATACAAAATGACTTGCTGTATGAAGACAGCCACAGTGTGGAGTGATGCAATAAGATGATTCTACATGGACTCCATAAGTGCCCTGAATCTACCTATTTTAGTTTGTAGAAGCAAACACGCAACATGGTTTCCCTAGAAAGCTTGAGTCTTTCCCACATACATTTAAATGTTGAGGAGGACACAGAGACAGGTGAGACTATATGAACTATATGAACACAGTCAAGGACAGTGAGCACACTGTCCTCCCTCCCTCCTTCTGTCCCTCCCTCCTCCTCCCTTCCTTTCCTTTTCTTTCTTTGTCCTTTAGTTTGTGACAATATTAGCTTAGAATGTGAGCAGATATGGTTGGAAACAAATCCCTTGGGAATGCAGGTTGTCAGGAGAAATAGCACGCAGACATTTTTTTGAGAAGGCTATTAATTATATATATATATATATATATATATATATATATATATATATAGTCAGGCAGAGATTCCTGACTCCTCTAGCCAGGCTGGTAACACATCTCTTTGGAATACACTGCATGATATCTCTGACCTTGTGAAGGTAAATTGTTGTATTTGACAGTTGATGGGAAAAGGAGACCATAACGTTTCTTTACAACCAATCCATAAAAGATAACAAGAATAGAACAGGTAAGTATAGCTCATTTCAAAGTGTACTGAGAAGGTAGTGGGGGTTTTGCATAGGGATGGATGAATCCATCAATTTCACTTTCTCTCGGTTTCTCATTTTTCAGATCTTTAATTGGTTTATGCCAAAAAATTGATCATTTTTTCTGATTTTATGTTTGGCTCATCCAGAATTTTTATTATTATTTCTTTCATTAAAGGTTGGGATGAACATTCATAGACATTTTAATGTGCATCTCTCTTAATACAGGCAATTTGGTATTCAATTTTGTAATAATATACATATATTGGCAAGAAATGTTTCTCTTGGTTATTTTCACCAATATATGCATGTTTGTGAGTTATTTGTGTTGCTATCATGTACAGAAGATAGATTTGAATATGCTGAGACATTGCTGGATTATTTGCACTTGAACAAGAAGAATTTCTACTGCCAACTTGTTTAAGAAAAGCAAGAAAGCCCCTGTCCCAATCAAATAGGCTGTCAGGATCCCTGATGGGTAGTACCTCAGCTGTAGATTTGTCCTTGTATGTACAGGTCATCCCAGTCTGTGGCTCATGGAGAGACAGTAGGTAATTGGCTTCCGCTTGCATACTTGTAGCCAGATGGCGGATATAATGCTTCAGTCACAAGATATGGCTCACCTGCCTGACCAGCATTAGTGCTGCATGCAAGCAATCCAGTTTAGAAAACAAAAGAAAACAAGAAAAACCCAAAACTATCTTCCCATTTTCTATCAGCTATTACGATGGAAAGTGTGTCTGATTGCAGTTCTTCCACTCACTCTTCCAAACAGCTAAGTGGAAGAATTCTGGCATATTTTGCCGATCTATGAATGTGCAGCTGTAGCTGCTGTCCATATGCATCTGCATTTCTGAGGGACAATCTAAACGTTCTGTTAATCACTCATAATAGAGCTTACATACTTGAGTGTAAGCACACATGACCCCACTGATTGCTTTGCAATCCACTCCTACATTCCCACTTATTTCACTCCATGACTAATCCTAATTCATTTAATTTGAGTAAATAATACTTATACTGCTTGGAGAAGTTGCCCAGGAAGCTGGAGTGCAATGTCATCAGTATGTGCCAAGGAGTCTGCTGAAGTTCTGAACTTGTGCCTGAGGTTGGTAATGGACTGAATGTAGGTGGATAAATTGAAGCTTAAATTTATCCACACAAGACAGAGATGTTCCTGGTCAGTAGACCAGCTCAATCTCTTTTGAATGAGGAGTTACTCTCCTTGAAAACTCAGGTTTGCAGTCTTGGGTCTTTTCCTGAACCTGGATTTCAGCCTAGGTATTCAAGTGACATCCATGGCTAGTAGTGCCATTGCCCACTATGGGTCAGTGAACCAGCTGCATCTGTTCCCAGAAAGAACTTCCAATGGCCCCTCACCTGGGGCCGGGGAGAAGGCTTGCGCATGGGAGAGGAGAGAGGAGGCAGGCAGCTGGTCAGGTGGGTCACTAGTAACGAGCCAATGGCTCAAAAGGGCGGGGACACAGATAAGAGCTTATTTAAGCTCCTGGGTTCCTGCCTTCGGTCTCTTTGCGGGTTTAGGCAGGGGCGATTAGGGTTATGGTGATCATCCAGTGGCATCTTTCAAGGTGACTGACGTTTACCCAAGGCTGCCCTCGCTAATGCCATGAAGCTTGGCAGGAGGGAGATTGGGACATCTTTGGGGTTTTACCTTTCTCACCTACTTTGGGTGCCTGGAGGTGCCAAAGTAAGGCGACGATGGTAAAGCCCTCCAGCTCCACATGGAGGGCAACTGGCCAGTGGCGGGCCATCCTGCCTCTGGTTCAGTTAGGATGTATTCGCCAGCTATTGGTCTTTTACCCGGCCGATGGCCGGGCTAGGTTAGTACTGCACTTCACCCTTCACAGATCTTTAATTCAATAAATGTGGCCCTGATTTGAAACCATATACCCTGTGTCTGCCTCTTCTTTATCTCTCGTTTACATGCGCAAATGCAGACATGGCCATGGTTTAGTTATATCACATCTGGACTGGACTATTGCAACACACTCGATTGAGAGTTGCCTTTGAAGACAGTCTGGTAGCTGCCATTGCTCCTCATCCCCCCCCCCCACGTGGTGGATACGTTATTATTAACTGGATCCAACTATTTGGAACATTTTGATCCTCTGCTGAAAAAACTGCATTCATAAGAAACAGAATGAAATAAATTGTATTGGCTTCTGATTTGTTTGCAGGCCAAAGGGGGATGCTTCCCCTACTGAACAGCTGACTCCCCTCCCCAAACTGATCCACATCACAAACAAGAATGCTTGGATTCACAGTTTTGTTTATAAAAAATATTGGCCAATGTAATCTGCACATTATATATAATGCTGGTGTAGGAAATATGAATGTATAATTAAAATGGATCACACAGTATACCAAAAGTAAGAAGTATTATTACTCCATTGAGCATCCTGTATCTCATCCTCTAATGCTGAAATACCATTGAACACAATGCACTGGCATCTGGGTAAACATGCCCATGGTCAGGCAGCAGGTGCATTTCCAGCTAATTGTTAGTATTCACTGATATATCAGCCCCTCTGTTTCTGATACAACTCTTTGTGTGCTCCTCCTTCTTATGTAACTAACTAAGAGGGCAGGGGGACTGAAAACACGGTTGGAGGGATAATGGAATGGAGTGCTGGAAAAGGAGGACTGCAGAAAAGACTAAGACGCACATGAACACACACCCACACACACACACACACACTGTGGCACAAACCATCTAATTGGTTGGATAGATCATCCTTTCCTGATTCACACCGAGAGCTGATTCTAAATGTCTCCTGGAATGGAAAAGTGAGCTGCCCATAGAAATCTGTGTTTTTCAGCCATTATTGTACTGCTTTTAGAATGATGATAATCGGCTACCTTTTAGGTATCATGCTAAAAAAAAAAAAAGCCCATGTAATTCCGGAATTGCACTATACCGCAGCACCAGCTTCTGGTTGTGTAGCAGAACATATAGGAGTGCAGAGAAGAAGAGGAAAAAAACAGAAAAACCCCAGGTTGAAATGACGCTCTCTTACTCCCACAAAGAAAATGGAAGAAGAAGCCTCCATGAAATGCTGGTTTAAATGCCTCATGTATTTAATCCCACTCCATCCAAAGAAAATGGGGGAGCAGAGGGAACTAATAATAGAGGGGAAAAACCAGCCCAATGGGGCACTGAGCATGCTTAGGGGGCACAGAATGGTTACCGTTTGAGAGGAAACAAAATGAAAATCAGAGGAGAGGTAATGGAATACACTGGGTGGAACCTATAGAAGCACTCCACACTGTAAACTTTGTTACTGGGCCTTGTCTGATAATCATATTACATTTATATTAATAGACATATTTATATAATATTGGGCCTTTTCCTGATTGGTTCTGGCTCAGCTTACAAGTGGTATTATAGCATACTGTTATTTGTGACTGAAGCTGGTGTTTTTATACTGAAATGTTTCCTATTTTAAAATCATATATATATATATATATATATATATATATATATATATTTCAATTTAAAGTTTAAGTCTATATAATTTATAAACTGGACTGGTGGTCATTTGTTTTGTTTTATACTGATATATTTCAGTAAACTTATTTATGCTTATATTTGTTCCCCCACTTCTATAGATCTTACAGATTTGCATTACTTCTCTATGAAAAATCAAACCATGATAACAGAATTTATACTACTGGGACTTTCAAGAGACCCACAACTACAGATCTTTCTCTTCTTGGTGTTTCTGATCATATATATCATCACAGTATTAGGAAATATTGTCATCATATTGGTAATCAGGGCAGAGCCTACCCTTCACACCCCCATGTTCTTCTTTCTTAGTCACCTTGCCTTGGTTGACATTTGCTACTCATCTGTCACTGTCCCAAAAATGTTGGAAAACTTTATACGAAAGCAGAAAACTATTTCTCTCCTGGGATGCATCACACAGATCTTCTTCTTTGTCCATTTTGCTTGTGCTGAAGTTTATCTACTTACCGCTATGGCATATGACCGTTATGTCGCTATATGTGATCCCCTACGTTATTCAACAATTATGAAAGAGCAAATGTGCAGACAACTGGTGGGGGGAGCCTGGGTAATGGGTTTCTTGGATGCTGTGGTCAACACACTGCCTTTAATAGATTTGACCTTCTGTGGACACAATACGATCAGCCACTACACCTGTGAAATTCCTGCAGTTTTAATTTTGGCTTGCAGTGATGCTTTCACCAATTATATGTTGACACTTGCATCCAGTTTTATCTTTGGTTTAAGCTCCTTTCTCCTCACACTTGTCTCTTATATTTACATCATTTCAAGTATCCTGAAGATTCACTCAGCAAAAGGTAGGAGCAAAGCCTTTTCCACCTGTAGCTCACATCTCATTGTAGTTTGTATGTTTTATCTTTCAGCTTTTTTCCGATACATGAAGCCAAGTTCTAAGTCTCTCACAGATCTGGATAGAGTGACCTCTATCCAATACAGTATTTTAACTCCCATGCTAAATCCCATCATATACACTCTAAAAAACAAAGAAATCAAAACGATTCTATGGAAAAGGCTTGAAAAATGTAGTTAAGGATACCTAGCTACTTATATGTATAGAATTCAAAGATACAAAATTTGTGGGCTGCCTGGTGAAAATAGTTAAGAATTAATAGATAAAAGTTTTGAGATCTGTAAATATTAAAGGACAGTGAGGATAAAGAAGGAATTCTACCATTCAAAATGGTAAACTGTGTCATTTGAATCTTCATATCATTGGAATGTTTCCCCTAATTTTTCCAAAATATACAGGTCCTGGAAAGTTGTGTAGGTTTTACAAATCCTGAAAATTGCAGACCTGTTGGTGAAAAGCAGCCTGTTGTTGGTGGGCTTTAAACTGTGTCATTTGAACCTTCATAACATTGGAATGTTTTCCCCAATTTTTCCAAAATATACAGGTCCTGGAAAGTTGTTGTGTGTTGCTTTTACATATCCTGAAAATAACAGGTCAGTTGGTGAAAAGTAGCCTGGTGTTTGTGGGGTTTACATTTTACAGAGCACCTTTTGATACCGGACCCTGCCCTTCACACCCCCACATTCCTCTTTCTCAATCTTACATTTGCTATGCAGTCTGCCACTATCCTGAAGATACAGGAAAACTTTATAGGAAAGCAGAAAGTCATTTCTCTGGTCAGATGCTTTGCACAGATCTTCTTTATCTATTTTGCTTGTGTTGTTCTTTATTTGCTTTCAGCAATGGCCCATGACTGATATATTGCTATATGTGACCCACTGCGTTATTCAATAATCATGAAAATGCCAATGTGGAGGCAGCCAGACAGAAAAGCCTGGGTAATTGGTTTCTACATGCTATGCTCAATGCATCACTTTTAATACATTTGAACTTCTGTAGACTCAATAGAATCAGCAACTACAGCTGTGAACTTCTATCAGTTTTGAGACTGTGTTGCAGAAATACTTTCACCAATTATATATTGCTTGTTGTTTGTGCTTTTCTCTTTGGCTCATTATCCTTCTTCCTCATACGTCTCTCTTAACCGTTCTGAAGATTAAGTCAGCAGAAGACAGGAGTAGAGCCTTCTCCACTTAGCTGCCACCTCACTGTGGCTCCTTTTGTTTCATCTCTCATCTTTATTCTGATACATGAAATCAAGTTCTAAATCTTTCACAGATCTCTATCCAGTACACTATTTTAATTCCCATGTTAAACCCAATTATATACAGCCTAAAAAACAAAGAATTTTTTTTAAAAACTATTCTTTGGAAAAGATTTGGAAAATGTAGAGAAACTATTTATAATTATACAACAGAAAGAGACAAAATATTTGGACAGACATGTGATTTGCTATTTGATGAAGGTATCTGAGAATGGTTCTTAAACAAAGTGTTGTCTTCTGTTATACACATGATATTAAAAAAAAAAAAAAAACACCTAAAGGAAACAGTTGAGTAAGGTATTTTCAACAATTAATGTTAATTCATGGAAATATTTATCTCAGTCTGACCTGAGCTGAATCTCCTTGGATTAAATTTGGGTTGGAGGGAATGGTTGTATCTGAAATATGATACCTAATTTTTACCAAGTCTTTGTGGCTGTATGTAGCTAGTCTCTTTCCCACTTTATGTTTCTGGTCTGGTACCATTTTGTTTTCTCCCTCTCTCCTCAGTCCTAACCAATCAGGGATCACATACTGAGGGAGATAACATCACTCCACTGCACAGAATATCAAATTGACCACACAGCAGAGTGAAGAGCTTAGTGTCAACTAACTTAGTGTCAGTTCCATCTATGCAACTGTGCATCTTTCTCTTCTACCTCCTTGGTAGATTATGAAATGCTGCAGTGCTGTACTAGATAATAAAAGACAGTAGGAATGAGCATTGTCTTGGTGTCCTAGGCAATCTGGAGTATTTCCAGAAGTGAGGTAACATCACCTGTCTCCCCAGGCAATGCTGGGACACACATACTTTCCCCTTGCCATAGGCAAACTTGTGTGTTCTATTTTGGGCATCACTAGAAATGGGGAGAGGCTTCACAGCCTGCAAACAAGATTGTGAAGTTAGGAAATAGTGTACTGGATAGAGATCTGTGAAAGATTTAGAACTTGATTTCATGTATCAGAATAAAGATGAGAGATGAAACAAAAGGAGCCACAGTGAGGTGGCAGCTAAGTGGAGAAGGCTCTACTCCTGTCTTCTGCTGACTTAATCTTCAAAATGGTTAAGAGAGACGTATGAGGAAGAAGGAGAATGAGCCAAAGAGAAAAGCACAAACAACAAGCAATATATAATTGGTGAAAGTATTGCCTCAACACAGTCTCAAAACTAATAGAAGTTCACAGCTGTAGTTGCTGATTCTGTTGAGTCTACAGAAGTTCAAATGTATTAAAAGTGATGCATTGACTCAGCTCAGTCCTAATTCCTAAAGAGGTTCCTGAAATTGTATGTTCATGATTTAGGTCAACAACCTGTAGAATATAAGAAATATATGAATCATTTAAAGGTCTTTATTGTTTTAGCTTTGCTCTGTTAATGTAATGTTTTTTGTTGGTTTTATTTAGTGTGTGTGTGTGTGAGAGAGAGAGAGAAAGACAGAGAGAGAGAGAGAGAGATTGGCTTTATTGGGTTGGACCCAGGCTTAGACTAAATTAATTGAAATCAATGGGACAAATTAGAGAAGAGTGACTAAGCTTGGATCCAATCCATTCCGTTTGATTTTTTTTATGGCTCTTGTTGATTGTTTTTATTGTGTTTAACTTTTGTTGATAATTGCCTAGAGGGCATTTTTTATCAGTTGGTATTCAGGTAATTTATGTAAATGCATAAACAAACAAACAATTTTCATATTCTGTAGAGTCCATTAGCAATCAGTCCAGTCAGATATTAGGGATATAACTCTGGAAGTAATGATATATTGCACTGGACTTGATATTTCTCATTTGTAAAAATAAATAAATAACTATGGTAATGACCTGAATACAGTTATTTCCCTTGCTGCCACCTTTCTTCTTTCTCCACAGAGATTTTTTTCTTAGATGTGTGTGTTCCTTCCCTTAGTTTCCCACTCTCATATCAAGGGATAACAGTAAATGAGAACAAGTTTATTTTGACATATGGAAACAAATGATACATTCAGGTGCTTGCCTTTGTTACAACAGTTCCAATATTTCAACTCCAGGCTGAGGTAACTTTCCTTACTACACAGAGTTCCCTTCCAGCCTCTACTACCGGTTCTGATTCTGTCACTAGACGTTGCCCATTCCAATCCCCAAACTGGAAAGAATGTTAAACTGTCTTTCCCAGTTCTCTGCCCCTTGCCAACATTCCAAGTTCTGTGATTGGCCCTGGACTCTCAGGGAGGGAAAGGTGGAACCTCAGCTGTCCATCACACCCTCCTAGCAGCTTGCTATGAGAGGCTTAGGCATAAGATGGGCACCAACACTAGAGACAGTATAAACTATTGAGCAGGTTGTTGATTAAAGTGATATTTTGTACACAAGGGAATACTGAATCCAGACAGCAGCTATCCATCTTCTCTTCAGCTTTTACCTGGTCCACCTTTCACCCCAAACTTCAACTGACTCCTCCAAACTCCAACTGTCAACTGTAACAGTCAACTCTTTGTCAGCTCCAACTGGAGTTTCCCACCTGACTATATGTTGGAGGATATGGGAAGGAGCTGATACTATACTGGTTAGGCCGAAGCAGAGTTTTCCCCCTTAGGCACATAGCCTACTTATTGAAACTGGTTATCACCATGTGGGTTGTTAAACCCTGCTAAAAGGCTCTTAAAAGGAAATTGATTGTCCAAAAAAAGTTTAAAACTAATAAAGAAATGTATTAGTTTCACTCACAGTCCGTTTATTCATATGGGTGTGTCCATCACGTTGGGGGGAGAGAGAGAGAGAAAGAGAGAGAGAGAGAGAGAGAGAGAGAGCTGGCCACAGAGAGGCCGGAGGTAGGGAGGAGGGGTTACAAAACATGCACCTTGGGGATTGTTCAATTCCCTTTCCTCCCACTGTAACTAGTGGTTACACTACCTCGTTGATTAAGCAGGCAATACTCAGGGATGGGGACTCGGACTCGAGGACTCGACTCGTGAGTCGGACTGAGTCCACCCTCTGACTCGACTCGGACTCGAGTCCCAATATTTTTAATGGGACTCGAGACTCGACTCGGGACTCGAGACCAAGGACTCTTCAACATCCCTGGGCTGTGCCAGAAGGAGTGGAGAGGAGCGTGATTGCCGGCGAAGAGCGCATGGAAGCGAGGTGTGCCGCTGCTCGGCCACTATGGACGGCTACCAGGAGTGCAGCCCCAACAGTGTGTCAAGATTTATTTTGATTGATGTGTTGCGTACTTGGGAGAGGCAGAAGAAGGACCTGAGATTACTCTGTGTGGCTGCTCTGAGTGTGTTTCTGGTTCCAGCAAGTTCATCACCAGTGGAGCGGGTGTTCAGTGAGGGTGGAATTCTGATGGATCTCACTGTTCCAGAATGGGGGCCAAACATTTAGAAAAAATCATGTTCCTCAAATGCAACATGGATAAGTTTTAGGAAGTACAGCAAGTTTATTTTTTAAAATCATTTTTCTAAAATGCAACCTTTCAGACATTTTGGGTTTGGCTGCCTCTGCCTGCCTGTCTGGGGTTCCAGCCTCCTCTGCCTGCCTGGTCTCTTCTTGACCAGTTCAACAGTTGAATTGTCCAAGACAAAGGCCTCTGCCTGCCTGCTTTGGGGTTCCCTGCCTCCTCTGCCTGCCTGGTTATTTTGGGTTTTTCTGCCTGGTCTGTTCTTGCCAAAATCAGTGGCAGAGTTATGAGATAAAAAGGCACACTTGTGCCTAGAATTTATTTAAACCACACATCTGAAGTAGCCTTATTTTGTTGGGAAAAAACCCCATTGATTTTAATAGGGACTCGTGGAGTCAGTTTTGGGAGGGACTCGTGACTTGTGACTCGTGAGTTACCATTTTGGACCAAGGACTCGGACTCGAGACTCAGGTCCAAAGACTCGTGGCTCGACTCGTGACTTGAGACCAAGGACTCTTCACAGGACCGGTGCAGGGCAGTTTGGCGCCCTAGGCTACATTATATTTAGCGCGCGCCCCCCCTCGTGCCGTGGGGGGGGCTCCGGAAAGCAGCCCTGCTCTGCAACCTCCACTGGACCCCCCCCCCGCACGCTGCCGCTGCCGCCCCCCCACCTACCTTCCCAGTCCGACGCCTCCTCCGAAAAGGGACCCCCGCGCTCTGTTTTTCGCCGGGGGAAACCAGAGCAACAGGGCTGTTTAAGCCCTGTTGCCCTGGTACTTCCCGCCAAAACAGAGCGCGGGCGGGGCTCCGGAAACAGCGCGGAGAAGGTAGGTGTCGGGAGGGGGGGGAGGCGGCGCGGAGGAGAGTTGAAGCGAAGCGAGGGGGGAGGTGGCGCGGAGGGGGGGAGGTGGCGCGGAGGGGAGGCGAAGCGAGGCGAGGTGGGGGGGAGGTGGCGCAGAGGCGAAGCGAGGCGAGGCGAGGTGGGGGGAGGCGGCGCGGGGGGGGGAGGCGGCGCGGGGGGGGAGGCGGCGCGGGGGGGAGGCGGGGGGAGGCGGCGCAGAGGCGAAGCGAGGCGAGGTGGGAGGCGGCGCGGAGGCGAGGCAAGGTAGGGGGGGAGGCGCCCAGGCTCGGCCCCACCACTACTCCGAGCGCACTTACCTGGCTTTCTCGGAGAGGAGGGCGGGCGGGCAGGGCAGGAGCGCGCCGGCAGCGAAGAGGAGCGCAGCGTTCTGCGCCCTCTTCCGCTACACGCCCTAGGCAACCGCCTAGTTGGCCTAGCGGTAGCGCCGGCCCTGACTCTTCAACATCCCTGGCAATACTACAATTTCCGACACTATAATCTGTAGCCAGTCCAAGTCTGATGTTTCCCAAACCAATCAATAATATCTGATCCAGGCCCTATCCATAAATCTTAAAAAAGCAATCGACACTATATCCCCTTTTCATAATCAGTCACTAAGCAGTAATTCTACACAGGCCTGCCACACAGTAACAAAGCTAGGCCTTAGGCCTACACTGATAAATTTATATAACCCCACAAAAGTCACACCTGCTATTTAAACAGTGCAAAATATAAACAGTTATATAGCATAACATTGTTCCTGCCTCCTCCCCCCTCTCTCTCAAACACATACATTCACACAAACAAGACACAATAAACAAAGAAAGCCCCTTCAGGGGAGACTCTGCAGGTGGCAGAAGCAGCAGCAGCAGCAAAGGCAGGGAGAGAGATGCACCAGCTGTGGCGGTGGGAAGAAGCAGCGGACCTCATAGCAGCAGCCTTGGCAGCAATGGGGGGGGCAGGTCACAGCACACAGGTGCTCTCCTACCTTAGGTAGTTTGAGAGTTTACACAGGCACCGTTGCCTGCAGATTATGACCTTGCCCATATGATGAACTAATGTGCACAAAATTAGCTATTGTATGATGACAGCCACAATGTGGAGTGATGCAATAAGGAAATTATGCGTGGATTCCATAAGTACCCTGAGTCTACCTATTTTAGTTTGTAGAAACAGAAAACCCAGAAAACCCAAGTCTTTCCCACATACATTTCAATCTTGAGGACACATAGACAGCTGCTACTGTATGAACTCAGTCAAGGACAATGAGCACACTGTCCTTTCTTTCTTTCTTTCTTTCTTTCTTTCTTTCTCTTCCTTCCTTCCTTCCTTCCTTCCTTCCTCCCTTCCTCCTTTTTTCTCTTTCTTTCTTTGTTCTTTTGTGTGTGAGAATATTAACTTGGAATGTGAGCAGATTTCATTGCAACCAAATTCCTTTGAGAATGCAGATTGTCAAGAGGAATTGCACAGTAAGATATTTTTTTTCTTTTCTGAAGGCAATTAATGATTTAATTGTTTTAAATATAACTTGTCAGAAAGGGATTCCTGAGTCCTCCCACCAGGCTGGTAAGACATTCATTTGGAATACGCTGCAAGGTGTCTCTGCCTTTGTGAAGGCAAGTTGTTACATATGAGTTGATGGGAAAAGCAGACCATAACATTTCTTTACAAATAGTCCGACAAAGAGAACAAGAACAGTATAGGTCAGCATAGTTGTTTTCAGATTGTACTGAGATGGCTTTTTTGTGTGTGCATGAGGATAGATGAATTTGTCAATTTCAGTTTCTCTCAGTTTCTCATTTTTCAAATATTTCGTTCAGTACATTCCAAACACTGAACATTTTTTTAATGTTATATTTAGTTCATCAAGAACTTTTATATTTTTTTCATTAAAGGTCGGCATGAAAATTAATAGGCATTTTAATGTCAATATTTCTCCTAATACATGCAATTTTGTATAAAATTTTATGTATTATACACATTTTGGCAAGAAATTGATATTTATGACAGTTGATGGGAAAAGGAGACCATAATGAATGCTTACTGTTGGAGGGAAAGAAAATGAAAATTGGAGGAGAGGTAATGGAAAACGCTGGATGAAACCTTGAGCAGAAGCACTCCACACTGTGAACCTTGTTGCCAGCTTCTCCAGATAATCATATTAGATTTATATTAATATATTTTAATAAACTTATTTATGCTCATATTTGTTCCCCCACTTCTGTATACCTTACAGATTCTCATTATCTCTCTATGAAAAATCAAACCATGACAACGGAATTTATACTACTGGGACTTTCGAGTGATCCACAACTACAGATCTTCCTCTTCTCTGTGTTTTTCATCATATATACCACCACAGTATTAGGAAACATTGTCATCATATCGGTTATCAATGGTGATCCTACCCTTCACACCCCCATGTTCTTCTTTCTCAGACACCTTGCCTTGGTTGACATTTGCTACTCATCTGTCACTGTCCCAAAGATGCTGGAAAACCTTATTGGAAAGCAGAAAACCATTTCTCTGGTGGGATGCATCACACAGATTTTCTTCTTCCTCCAATTTTGTTGTGCTGAGGTTTACCTACTTACAGCAATGGCATATGATCGATATGTTGCTATATGTGACCCGCTACATTATTCAACAATTATGAAGAAACAGATGTGCAGAAAGCTGGTGGGGGGAGCCTGGGTAATGGGTTTCTTGGATGCTCTGGTCAACACACTGCCTTTAATAGATTTGAATTTCTGTTCACACAATACAATCAGCCACTACACCTGTGAAATTCCTGCAGTTTTAATTTTGGCTTGCAATGAAACTTTTACCAATTATATTTTGATACTTGCCTCTAGTGCTATATTGGGTTTCATCCCCTTCCTCCTCACACTTGTCTCTTATATTTACATCATTTCAAGTATCCTGAAGATTCACTCAGCAAAAGGTAGGAGCAAAGCCTTTTCCACCTGTAGCTCACACCTCATTGTAGTTTGTATGTTTTATCTTTCAGCTTTTTTCTGATACATGAAGCCAAGTTCTAAGTCTCTCACAGATCTGGATAGAGTGACCTCTATCCAATACAGTATTTTAACTCCCATGTTAAATCCTCTCATATACAGCCTGAAAAACAAAGAAATAAAAACTATCATTTGGAAAAGGTTTGTAAAATACAGATAAAGTCACAGTACTCTATGTAAAGAATGGAAGGACGCAAAATATTTGGCCATTCAGTGCTGAATTGTGAACGAATTTGAGATTTGTTAGTGTGCGTATGTGTGTGGCTGTGTGAGGATTTCCCTTGAAAATGTGTATGCTGTAGGAAGTTCTCCATTGATATAAGCTATTGCCAGGTAATATATTGATAAAGATCAATTTGATATATTATTAAAGGGAGTCAACTTACTTGAAGTATTAGAACATTGTGAATGAGATATGTGATATGAAGGAGGGTGGCAAAACCTTCGGCATATTAGTCTTTTTGGGATGCTGAGAATGCATTTCATATGATCAATAGGCTCTATATTTAGAGCCGGTTCGTAAGACACGGAAACCGCAGGGGAGCTGAAGCCTCCCGTGGTTCCCGTGTCGTGCAAACACCGGCCGGGGCACCCCCGCGGGATGGCCCCATGCGCGAAGCACGCAAAGTGACCATGGGCGGTAGAGGGGTTAGCCCCTACCGTGCGTGGCCACCCTGCCGTACGAACAGCAGGCGGCCATCCTGTACGGGCTGCACAGAGGCAGCAGCCCAGAGCGTCCGGAGCTATAGCCGTTCCGGCCTATAGGGGCAAACAGCCCCTCTGGGCATCCCGGGCCACCGCCCCTTAGCGCCCGGAGGCCCGCACTGCGGTGCAGGGACTGCCAGCTCCACCGGGGTCCACCCACGTGCGCCGGGCGCAGGTCATTTGTGGTGCCCCGCCAGACCCCACGAACCGCCCCGTGGTGCCTCCCCCGCTCGCCGCCTGGGTCATACGAACTGGCCCTTAGAGTGTGCTGAAGGAAATTTATATGAATATTTCCAAGTGGAGACAATTCATACCATAGATATATGTGATGTATACTAACCCAACTGCAAGAGTTTCTGTGAATGGATATCTTTCTCCAACATTTGATCTTTTGAAGGGAACAAGACAAGGTTGTCACATGTCACATGTCTGTCATTCTTCTTTGTTTTAAGCATTGTGCTTTCAGCAGTTACACTCTGATTAAGGGCATGCAAGTTCAAAGGTCTCAGTAGTTCTTCTCAGTGCAGATTATATGTTACTTATCTTAAAAGAGCTAGATAATTCTATGCTACCTGTGGATATAATAATGAAATTGTATATACTATATGGGAGAATCATTCTTATCAGTTCCAGTTTGTAAACAACAACAACCCGACCCCCAGGAATTATCAATATTGGAAAGATAATAAAAACTTACTTCTTATTTTCATTGATTTGATGTTTCCTATATATAGAAGTACAGTTTCTTGGTCCTTCCCTGTATTCTTTCACTCTATGTATGGACTGCTCTTTCCTTCATTGACTTAAGGTGCAATCCTATGCAGGTTTAGACAGAAAAAAGGCCTATGGAAGTTTTGACAGAAAAAAGTTGTAGGCCATTTTTCTGCCTAAATTTACATAGGATTACACCCTTAATTTCATTTCTCCTGTCCTTAATTTCTCTATCCCCTTTTCAGAATCTGTCATTAAGCACTACTCCTACACAGGCCTGCCACACAGTAACAAAGCTGACCGTATGTGTATTTGATCACACATGCTGACCGCATAAAGAAAAATCATCCATTTCATTTCTCCAACACAATATATTTGACATTCAATATACAGAATACGTATGCCATTTATTAAGAACTAATTTTGGAATGTGCAGACCTTTCTCAGTAAGGTATTCAAGAGTCATCAGAGTTGTCTCCTCATAAAGTGCTATACCTGTTTCAGAGTTCCTTGGCATATTGCCCATGTTCTATCCAAAATTTTGGAAAAGAAGGTGCTCTAGAACAGTCTACCCCAGCCTGGTGTTAAACTAGAACTCCCACCACTCTGAGCCAGCAAGGGGAGGTTGGGAAGGCAGGGACAACCCTCCTACACTGCCTGGCTGTGATGAAGGACCCCCTCAGGGCCAGGCATTTTGGCTGGCCAGCTCTTTGGAGAGCTGCACCAGCCACTTTCCTTGGCCAGTGCTGCCCTTCAAAGAGCCTGCTCCCTGGCTCTCTTAGAATTATCACAGTAAGCCAGACGGTGGGTAGTGGCAGTGGGGATTCGGGGGGTGGCAGTGGACACAGCATCAGTGGGAGTGGAGATGCCATAGGTGGCAGGATCAGCAGCAGCAATGGCAAGGAGAGATGATGATGATGTTGATTATTTATTCATTCATTTCTGTACTGCCCAATAGCCGAAGCTCTCTGGGCAGTGTAGAACAATGATAAAATACAGTAAAAATGCAATATAAAAATGCACCAGCTGTGACGGGGGGAAGAAAGATACCACAGATGCTTCAGCCGAAGCAGCAGACCTCATAGCAGCAACCTTGGCAGCAATGGAGGGTCATGACGTGCATGATGTGCTCTCCTTCCTCAGGTGGCAGGAGAGCTCCCACTGGCACTGTTCCCTGCAGATTGTGACTTCATCCATAATATGTGAACTAATGTATACGAAATGACTTGCTGTGTGAAGACAGCCACAGTGTGGAGTGATGCAATAAGATGATTCTACGTGGACTCCATAAGTGCCCTGGGTCTACCTATTTTAGTTTGTAGAAGCAAACACGCAACATGGTTTCCCTAGAAAGCTTGAGTCTTTCCCACATACATTTAAATGTTGAGGAGGACACAGAGACAGGTGAGACTATATGAACTATATGAACACAGTCAAGGACAGTGAGCACACTGTCCTCCCTCCCTCCCTTTCCTTTTCTTTCTTTGTCCTTTAGTTTATGTCAATATTAGCTTAGAATGTGAGCAGATTTGGTCGCAAACAAATCCCTTGGGAATGCAGGTTGTCAGGAGAAATAGCACACAGACATTTTTTTGAGAAGGCTATTAATTATTTATTGACAAGTTGTTATTTATGACTGTACAAAGGACCATAATGTTTCTTTACAACCAGTCCATAAAGGATAACAAGAACAGTATAGGTAAGTATAGTTCATTTCAAAGTGTACTGAGAAGGGTGCTTCCCCCCCCCCTTTTTTTTTTTGCATAGGGATGGATGAATCCATCAATTTCAGTTTCTCTCAGTTTCTCATATATATTTTTTTCAAATCTTTAGTTGGTTATGTCAAAAACAAATTGATCATTTTTTTCTAATTTTATGTTTGGCTCATCCAGAGCTTTTAAGATCATTATTTCTCTCATTAAAGGTTGGGATGAACATTCATAGACATTTTAATGTGTATCTCTCTTAATACAGGCAATTTGGTATTCAATTTTGTAATAATATACATATATTGGCAAGAAATGTTTCTCTTGGTTATTTTCACCAATATATGCATGTTTGTGAGTTATTTGTGTTGCTATCATGTACAGAAGATAGATTTGAATATGCTGAGACATTGCTGGATTATTTGCACTTGAACAAGAAGAATTTCTACTGCCAACTTGTTTAAGAAAAGCAAGAAAGCCCCTGTCCCAATCAAATAGGCTGTCAGGATCCCTGATGGGTAGTACCTCAGCTGTAGATTTGTCCTTGTATGTACAGGTCATCCCAGTCTGTGGCTCATGGAGAGGCAGTAGGTAATTGGCTTCTACCTGCACACGTGTATTCACACCGTGGACTGAATGTTTCAGTCACAAGACATGGCTCACCTGCCTGACCAGCATTAGTGCTGCATGCAAGCAATCCAGTTTAGAAAACAAAAGAAAACAAGAAAAACCCAAAACTATCTTCCCATTTTCTATCAGCTATTACGATGGAAAGTGTGTCTGATTGCAGTTCTTCCACTCACTCTTCCAAACAGCTAAGTGGAAGAATTCTGGCATATTTTGCCAATCTATGAATGTGCAGCTGTAGCTGCTGTCCATGTGCATCTGCATTTCTGAGGGACAATCTAAACGTTCTGTTAATCACTCATAATAGAGCTCACATACTTGAGTGTAAGCACACATGACCCCACGGATTGCTTTGCATTCCACTCCTACATTCCCACTTATTTCACTCCATGACTAATCCTAATTCATTTAATTTGAGTAAATAATACTTATACTGCTTGGAGAAGCTGCCCAGGAAGCTGGAGTGCAATGTCATCAGTATGTGCCAAGGAGGCTGCTGAAGTTCTGAACTTGTGCCTGAGGTTGGTAATGGACTGAATGTAGGTGGATAAATTGAAGCTTAAATTTATCCACACAAGACAGAGATGTTCCTGGTCAGTAGGATGTTCCTGATTCACACCAAGAAACTAATTTTAAATGTCTCCTGGAATGGAAAAGTGAGCTGCCCATAGAAATCTGTGTTTTTCAGCCATTATTGCACTGTTTTTTGGAATGATGATAATCAGTTACCTTTTAGGTATCATGCTAAAAAAAAATCCCATGTAATTCCGGAATTGCACTATACCGCAGAACCAGCTTGTGGTTGTGTAACAGAACATATAGGAAGGCAGAGAAAGAAAAAACCCAGAAAAAACCCAGGTTGAAATGAAATGATGATCTCTTACTCCCACAAAGAAAACAGAAGAAGAAGCCTCTGTGAAGTGCTGGTTTAAATGCCTCATGTATAGAAGCCTTTAATCCCACTCCACCCAAAGAAAATGGGGGAGCAGAGGGAACTCATGATGGAGAAAAAACCCCAGCCCAATTGGGCACTGAACATGCTTAAGGGGCATGGAATGGTTGGTTACCCATTTGAGAGGAAAGAAAATGAAAATCAGAGGAGAGGTAATGGAATACACTGGGTAGAACCTTGCACAGAAGCACTCCGCACTGTAAACATTGTTACTGGGCCTCGTCTGATAATCATATTACATTTACATTAATAGACATATTTATATAATATTTGGCATGTTCCTGATTGGTTCTGGCTCAGCTTATAAGTGGTATTATAGCATACTGTTATTTGTGACTGAAGCTGGTGTTTTTATACTGAAATGTTTCCTATTTTAAACATTTAAACATATATATGTTTCAGTAAACTTATTTATGCTTATATTTGTTCCCCCACTTCTATAGATCTTACAGATTTCCATTACCTCTCTATGAAAAATCAAACCATGATAACAGAATTTATACTACTGGGACTTTCGAGTGATCCACAACTACAGATCTTCCTCTTCTCTGTGTTTTTCATCATATATACCACCACAGTATTAGGAAACATTGTCATCATATTGGTAATCAGGGCTGATCCTACCCTTCACACCCCCATGTTCTTCTTTCTCAGTCACCTTGCCTTGGTTGACATTTGCTACTCATCTGTCACTGTCCCAAAGATGCTGGAAAACCTTATTGGAAAGCAGAAAACCATTTCTCTGATAGGATGCATCACACAGATATTCTTCTTTATCCATTTTGCTTGTGCTGAGGTTTATCTACTTACAGCAATGGCATATGATCGATATGTCGCTATCTGTGACCCGCTACATTATTCAACAATTATGAAAAAACAAATGTGCAGACATCTGGTGGGGGGAGCCTGGGTAATGGGTTTCTTGGACGGTCTGGTCAACACACTGCCTTTAATGGATTTGAACTTCTGTGGAGTCAATGCAATCAACCACTACACCTGTGAACTTCCTGCAGTTTTGAGCTTGTCGTGCAGTGAAAATTTCACTAATTATATGTTGATACTTGCCTCTAGTTCTATATTTGGTTTCACCCCCTTCCTCCTCACCCTTGTCTCCTACATTTATATCATTTCAACCATCCTGAAGATTCACTCAGCAAAAGGTAGGAGCAAAGCCTTCTCTACCTGTAGCTCACACCTCATTGTGGTTTGTTTGTTTTATCTTTCAGTTTTTTCCCGACACATGAAACCAAGTTCTAGCACTCTTTCAGATCTGGACAGAGTGATTTCTATCCAGTACCTTATTTTAACTCCCATGTTAAATCCTCTCATATACACTCTAAAAAACAAAGAAATCAAAACGATTCTATGGAAAAGTCTTGAAAAATGTAGTTAAAGATACCTAGCTACTTATATGTGTATAATTCAAAGATACAAAATTTGTGGGCTGCCTGGTGAAAATAGTTAAGAATTAATAGGTAAAAGTTTTGTGATCTGTAAATAATAATAATAATGTTTATTTACAGTCTACTGACCACACCAATATATATATATATATACAATACGATCTGTAAATAGTAAAGGACATTTAGAAAAAAGAAAGAATTCTACCAATTTAAATGGTAAACTGGGTCATTTGAACCTTCATAACATTGGAATGTTTTCCCCAATTTTTCCAAAATATACAGGTCCTGGAAAGTTGTTGTGTTGCGTTTACATATCCTGAAATTACAGGTCAGTTGGTGAAAAGTATCCTGGTGTTTGTGGGGTTTACATTTTACAGAGCACCTTTTGATACCGGACCCTGCCCTTCACACCCCCACATTCCTCTTTCTCAATCTTACATTTGCTATGCATCTGTCACTTCTGCATCCTGAAGATTCTGGAAAACTTTATAGGAAAGCAGAAAGTCATTTCTCTGGTCAGATGCTTTGCACAGATCTTCTTTATCTCTTTTGCTTGTGTTGTTGTTTATTTGCTTTCAGCAATGGCCTATGACTGATATGTCACTATATGTGACCCACCACATTATTCAATAATCATGAAAATGCCAATGTGGAGGCAGCCAGACAGAAAAGCCTGGGTAATTGGTTTCTACATGCTATGCTCAATGCATCACTTTTAATACATTTGAACTTCTGTAGACTCAATAGAATCAGCAACTACAGCTGTGAACTTCTATCAGTTTTGAGACTGTGTTGCAGAAATACTTTCACCAATTATATATTGCTTGTTGTTTGTGCTTTTCTCTTTGGCTCATTATCCTTCTTCCTCATACGTCTCTCTTAACCGTTCTGAAGATTAAGTCAGCAGAAGACAGGAGTAAAGCCTTCTCCACTTGTAGCTCCCACCTTACTGGGGCTTCTTTTGTTTTATCTTTCATCTTTATTCTGATACATGAAATCAAGTTCTAAATCTTTCACAAATCTCTATCCAGTGCACTATTTTAATTCCCATGTTAAACCCAATTGTGTAGAGCCTAAAAAAACAAAGAAATAAAAAGATTATTCTTTGGAAAAGATTTGGAAAATGTAGACAAACTATTTATAATCATACAACAGAGAGAGGCAAAATATTTAGATGGACATTTGCTATTTGATGGACGTATCTGAGAATGGTTCTTAAACAAAGTGTTGCCTTCTGTTACACACACACATACACTATCTATCTTTCTATCTATAACCCTAAAGGAAACAGTTGAGTAAGCATTTTCAGGGAGCTGGGGGGGGGGGTTTGCTGTGGGGAGGAGGGGGTCAAGAAGTCCTCTTCCACCAGCCCAGTTGTATGCACCATAATCTTCAGTGCACCATAATCTGGATCCAACCTATTGTGCTTCTACTGCTATGGAACTGCAGTTACCCTGGGTCAGCAAAACCAAATGGAAGCATGCTCTCACCCAGTCCATCAGCCAGAGGTGTAATGGCTATTTGGTTGTGAGCATATGTATGAGTGCATGTTAGAGATTTTCTTTTTAATATTATTCAAACCTTTTGTAAGCTTCCTCAAGGATCTCAAAGATCATAGATTATAGAGCTGGAAGGGGCCTACAAGGCCATCGAGTCCAACCCCCTGCTCAATGCAGGAAACTAGAGGAGGGGTCTCCCATCCAAGTAATAACCAGGCCTGACCCTGCTTAGCTTCCCACACTCAGACAAGCTGAGCCAGCTGTGAGCCACGGGCCTGTACTATCATTTGATTGAAAGGTGTGGAATAAAATTGAAATAAATACAAATAAATATAAAATGTTTGAGGTTGTTTTACATTTGGGAAAAGCCCTTTTAAGAAGTTGGGGTTCACATGTTAACTCAACAGATGACCTGGGTATGGGGTTGCACTGGCTAGCCACCAGGACCAGCCATTCCATAAGGCAAGGTGAGCTTCTTGGCTCAGCTGGTAGATCAGAATGGCAGCAGACTCAGTATGCACCCCTGCCCTACCTGCCACTGGCCCCGGCTACCCTCAGGCCTCCCCACTGCTGCCACATTTAAACTTGCTTCCTAATAGGTTGCAATCCTGAACGTACACTACAGGCATGAGGGCTGCAATCTTATGCACACTTAACTGGAAGTAAGGGCCTTTGGATATTAGGGTTACACAATAATAGGTAAGATCCTGCTAAACAATCATTGTTAGGAACCTGCTGAGAGCAGCCAGAGCCTATGTGGGTTCTTCTGCTCAGTAAGTGTGCATAAGATTATGGACTGAAGCAATAAAACTTTTGTTTGCTTAAGTTTGCATAGATCTTGCTACTGTGTGCCCTCTAACAATCTCCAGATGTGCAGAAATTCAGTAGCTGAAGCTTTTCCCTAGTATGGATACAGAGCTGACCTTGCCATTCAGCAAAGTGAGAGGCAGTCACCTCAGGCAGATGATTTCAGGTGTCATGAAAGGGCAGCAAATTGTTAGTTCTTTATTTTACTATTGTATTACTACCATGGGGGGAGACTCTCCTGCAGACACAGTCATCCTCCACATATAGAGCCAGGTGACAAAAGGATGATGGAGGGGGACAGGACCATTGTGATTGTCCCCGCTCCCTCTCTTATGCATTTACCCACATTTTGAACATCTGACCGAGGTTTATGTCTTGTTCAATTGTGTGCTGTATGTGTGCATTGCTTTTTACTGTCTGCCCATAATTTCTGTCAACCCCAAATTACACAAACCCTGTTTTGTTATTTCTTTGATTATTCATCCGCATACTAAAGCCATCCATCCTTTCTTTGTATGTATATATTTTGCTCCTCAGTGCTGTGCTTTCTGTGAAAAGTTATTGTGACTTTTGTAGGGGATAAGCTGTAGCTCAAGGGGAAGGGGGCATAACTCAGTAGAAGGGCACATGCAGACAGTTCCTGGTAATACTATGTCTGAAATATATATTGTGTGTGTGCTTTTACCCTTGCAAACACACATTGAAATCTGGGGAGGAACTGCTGCTTGGGGTGGGGGGTGCAATTTCAAGTGGAGAAACAGAAGATCAGGAAAGGGTTAAGCACCCTCCCCCTCTGCTTCTCCAGTCTGTATCACCTCCCCTGGATGTGAGTTTTCCTATTCTAAAAATGGCCAGTGGGCTACGGTTACAGGCAGCTGGGTGTGATGTAAAACAACACCCATGTCTTCCTACCCCAACCTAGTGTGCCCTCCAGACATTTTGAACTCCAACTCCCATCAGCCCCAGCCAGCATGACTGATGGTCATAGGTTATGGAAGTGCATTCTAAAATGTCTGGAGGGCACCCGGTTTGGGAAGGCTGGCCTTTGTCTATTTAGTCTATTTCAATCAATCTTTATTGTGCGGTCACAGACCCAACAATATTTAGTCTATTTGCTCACAAGCCATCCCCAGTTGTCATCTCTGTCCACGGCTTTCCCTTTGGGGATGGGTCATAGCTCAGTGGAACTGCACCTGCTTTGCATGCAGAAAGTCCCCAGTTCAACCCCCAGCATCTCCAGCTAAAAAGGATTGCGTAGCATGTGCTGTGAAAGACCCCATAGCTGAGACCCTGGAAAACTGTGGTCAGATTAGACTGCACTTGGCCAGATGGACAAATATGGCATCTGCTTTATGCCAGATGGAACTGGCATAAGGCAGCTCCCTAATACAGCCCTTTCTTCTCCCTATTTTGTAGGAAGGTGTCGTAGTTCAGTGGTGGAGCAACTGCTTTCAATGCAGAAGGTCCCAGGTTCAATCTCTGGCTTCTCCCAGTAGGGCTATAAAATAATCTGGCCTGAAGCCCTGGAGATCTGCTGCCATTCAGTGTCGACAATACTGGGCTAGATGGAACAACAGTCTGATTCAGAGTCTACAGCAGCTTCCTATGTTCCTGTGTAGTTCTAAAAGGCTGCTGCCGCTGCCACTGTTGTCACTGTCGACAAGGGAGGATTTTAGGTTCGAGAGTATTACTGGGGGAGAAATAGGAAACGAATGCGACAGTGGCAGCCAGAAGAATGACAGTATTGACTGACTAAGTTACTACTAAGAAACAACAGTGATAACTCTTTCACATTGTTTGAGAATGATTCTTAATGTATTATGGAATTAGTTCTTTTAGTAAACTTCCTCTTTTAAGACCCTGCCTTAAGTCTACTGTGGGTCTATATGAATGGTGTCACTAAGAAAAAGTGCTCAGCAGAGGACCCACATATTTTTTTTGCCAGAACAAAAAGGTCAGCCTCAGAGATAGTGATGGGTAGTGGGTATACAAGACTCATTCACTCGCATTCATAGCCATTACTCTCAATAATAGCTAGGAAGGGGCTTGGCATGATTCCAGCCTTCCTCCGTCTGAGCTTTTTCATAGTGTTCTAAAAGATGTTTTCAGAACCCCAGTGTTTAGAACCCCAGCTATCTTGTGGTCTTCTTTGGTCAGGCTCCCCAAAGTCATGGTTCCTGTGATTCTTAACTGGAACCTGTAAGGAATAGGCCCCAGAGTGGCAACTGCCCTTCTCAGGTGCTTCGGGGGGGGGGGGATGTTCAAACATAAACACAGGTTATTCACCAATTTGTTTGATTTTAGATGGTAGAAACACCAATGAGGAAAGTCATGTGATCATGCAGTCTTGCTCTTGAAACTAATCCTGGGAAACAAGAAACCTAAACTATCCCTTCAAAGCCATAGAAGATTGATTCGCAGATGCATCAGAGGCGCAGGGGCAGGCAGGATGCAGGTTCATCCTTTGATGAATGCAGTACCAGGTGGCGATCTTTGTGTGTGAATGAGCAATCATAGATCATCAAAACCTGCAGGTAGAACTTTGATATGTCATATCACACACAACACTACTTTTGAGTGGAGTTTATTGAATCATTCAGCTACAAGTCATCAGATGATGAGAAATCAACTGGTAAATGTATTTGTGAACTCACGTACATTCTCACATGAAGGAAATTTGATCCAACCTGAGGGGGGGGGGAACCCAACAAAGAACCAAAGCTCTGAAGATAATCCTGAATTTCTTTTTAAGGAAAATTGAGAAGTCTGTTTATCTAACTCATGTGATGAAGAAGACTTTCCTGAGAGCAGCCTTGACATCCTTATTTCTCAGACTGTAGACTATAGGATTCAGAGTTGGTGTAACCAGTGTGTATAGGGCAGCAACTACTTTGTCCCTCTCAAAGGAGTAGCTGGAAGCTGGATGTATGTAAGTATAGATGACTGTAGAGTAATATAAGGACACAACAATAAGGTGTGATGAGCAGGTGGAGAAGGCCTTTTTCTTCCCCTCAGAGGTCTTGATTTTAAGGATTGTCCTAACAATGAAGCAGTAAGATAAGCATGTTAGCAAGAAGTTTCCCATAGCTAGGAAGATGTCTGCTATGAAGACCCAGACTTCATTGATTCTTACCGGGCTGCAGGAGAGAGCCAGAAGTGGAGGGATCTCACAGAAGAAGTGATTGATACCATTTGGTCCACAAAAGGTGAGGCCCATAATTAAGCCAGTGTGAACCCATGAGTTAGTAATGGCTATAAGGATCACTACTGTGGAGAGAGCCGCACATACCTTCTTGCTCATCATGATGGTGTAATGCAAAGGATGACATATAGCTACATAGCGATCATAAGCCATGATGGTGAAAAGCACCATCTCTGCTCCCAAACACCATGTGAAGGAATAGAGCTGAGCTATGCAGCCAGAGTAGGAGATGCCCTTGCTGAAAGTCGCTATGTTCCCCAGCATCTTAGGAATGATGGTGGAGGTGCACAAAATGTCCACTATAGCCAAAGGAAGAGGAAGAAGTACATGGGCCTGTGAAGTTTGGGATATGAAAGGATAGCAGCAATGATTGCTAGGTTTCCAATCAAGGCAATGGTATAAATGCTAAGGAAAAGGATGAAGAGCAGCGTCTGCAGGTTAGGATGCTCAGAGAGGCCCATCATCATGAATGTGGTCACGCAGCTCTTGTTCCTCATTCCAACTTTGCCACAGGATCTGTTGACCCAAAAGAATATCCATGAAAATTTCTCTAGAACGTTATTAATACATAGCTATGATGAAAAACAGCACAGTAAATTTATGCTAATGTTTTATTTTAATAAAAAGCTACTTTAATCCTTCCTTCATACCCACTTTTATTCCTCATACTGTACTTTAAAGATAAATGTTATATTCGAGCATCTATGTTAAAATACAAAGCATTTTAGGTTCAGTTGTTTTCAAGTGAAAATTCACCGCATGAAACATGGAATGTGAAGTGATGCTGTCCCCACAAAAGCAGTAAGCCATCTCACATTTATGAATTGACCTGAAGATGTTTTGTTATTGGAGTTGGCGTGTGATGGAAGTCAGGAGGTATTAAGATTAGGATTATTTTCTGACTGGAACTAGGTAATTTCAGTATTTCATAAGTAACCGATGGGCACTTTTTCCGGGGGGGGGCAACTTAACACAGCCCCCTTCTGTGCTCTGCAACCAGCACCTGAAACTCCCCTTTCCCACCAGCCCCAGTTACTGTCGACCCCTCCGACAGTTCAATAACACACAAACATAAATTGGCAGTGAAAAGATTGACTGTCAAAAGGAACCACAAATAAGCAATGGTTGAGAAGAGGGGTAACCCATATTGGGGGTGGCAGGGTGGGGGGAGTCTGAGAATTCAAAACAGTAAACTGAGCAGAGAAACATATTAGGTAACATATACATATGGATTTACACAAAGAACACTGCTGCTCCACCATCCCCCTGCTCTAGTCCTGTGAGGAAGAAAACCAGTGTGATTGGGGAAGAATGAGAGGATTTACAGACTCACTTTGAGATCCCTAAATTAACTATCTCATTTGTGTACTGAAGTCTGTCCAAACTCACACAGCTCCCTTAAATGGGGAAGCTGGCTGGCCGATTCAAGCCCAGTTGGAACTTCAGAAGTCAGACTTTCTCCTCGGGACACTGATCCTTCCTTTAGAATCTTCACCAGGGGGGCTCCTTGGCATATCCTGGTTGCCAAGGTGCTGGCTGGCCAGCAGCAGAACTCAGCTGGGATTCAAAACAGTAAAGAGGCCACAGCAACAAGCCATGGCCACAACAAAACTCCACAAGAATCCTTTTCCTCAGGACACATGGGAGGCTGGCTTCTCCTCTCTTCTTGCTTCTCAGTCATACACTCCCTGTTACCCAATGTTGCAGAAAACTTGCTAATCAGTGCTAGTTCACTGTTCTTAACCAAGAGCTCTACCATCCACGCTCCTTCATTAACCCCTTAGTCACTGAGGAAACCATGCAATTTACATTAATTCAGATACATTTTACACAATTGCAACAGCGATCTTGACAGGGGTGCATTACACATGTGAGGGCTGAAATAAACTCAAGCAGGGTTTTGTGCCCTCCTGGACAAAGAACTCTATAGATGAGGAGGGTAGCCACCAGGAAAACATCCCTAATTGCTTGTGTGTGTGTGTGTGTGTGTGTGTGTGTGTGTGTGCTTTGAAGTAAGCCCCATGTAGTTCAATGGGACTTACTCCCAGGAAACTGCGTATAATGCTGTGATTGCAGCCTTAGTTGTCCAAGATATATGATCTAAGAATATATGGAACATAAGCAGATATGAAGTGATTCCCCTTCAGATTAAGCACTTGAGGAATTTTGAGTGAAGTAAATATAAATAAATAAGAGAGACTTATGGATTTTTAGTAATTTTATTGCAGTGGGGGGGGGTTATTAGCAGGTTGTCACCAGATTTTGCCTAATGTGAATTTTGAAAGAAATTTGGAAGTTCCTTCTCTCACAAAATATCTGAGGAATGTCAAGGGAAACAAAACAAAACAAGCAAAAACTTTTTGAGAAACACAAGGAAAATTTTGCATGAAAGTTTCACACATTCCCAATTAGGAGGGGAGGAATCTGAGACAGAAAATGTTAATTATACTTATCGTGGTCTGCACCATATTTTGTTTCCATTAGTTATGACTAATAATTCAAAATACCTTTGACATTCATGGAGAGACAATTTAGTCAAAATGATAAAATAATGAACGTATTAGAAGAATCTTTAGTCTGACTGAAAGTAAATGCAGTTAATTGGTGGTGCATCATGGGTTGCTTCCAGGTGGATGGCTCCTAGCACTACTACTAAAAGACAGCTATTGTGTCCGCCGCCCAGATTTTTAGTGTGGGGGGAAAATGAAGAACCTGTGAGAAAACATGGGAGGGTTACAAGTGGTTGTCTAGAATCACTAATAGTCATTGTGGGAGGAATGGTTTCTGGACTACAGACTGCAAATCTAAGTGTGCAGTCAGGTTGAAAAATCATTTACCTAAATAGAAATAATATACTGAAGTAAGCAACACACTTCCAGACACTCTCTTCACATTTTTGGGTGATTCATGTTGATGTTTTAAAATGAAAAAAGATAAAAATGAAATGATGCCACACAAATCAACGTGTATTTTTTTCTCTCCTGCCCCACATAAGCACTTGCACTGAATGGGTTAAAAGAGAACATACTCACATGTAATCAAAGTACTGCTTTTCCATTTCTGTAGTCTTTTCTATGAAGCTGGAAAACTAACTTGTATTACAATATTGAGAAGATAAACCAGGTCACCAAATTGGTTAATTCTGTGACTGCACAATATAGATGATGCTATAGTGCAGTGTACAGATGGATAATAAATTGGGGCTGCATATTTATATTTTATTTACTTCAACATCTGCAGGCCCCTTTCCTGGGCAGGCCCACCCAAGGTGCCTCACACAGCATACCAAAACCATAAAATTAATCATAACATAACCCACAATCTATATTGTGTGGGTTGAGAGAATGTGGATGCGAGAATGTCAAGATGAATTTATAGAATAATATGACTTCCGGGCAAAACATGGCTTTCTAGAAGACTCACAGAGAGATCTGTGGGGAATATGAATGCAGCGTTTCTTGGGTCAGAGACGTCCTCTGGCCGGGAAATCTACTTCTTATGGAAGAAGATAAGATTGGCGTTACCCTCAAATCGTCTCAAGGGTCATACATCGCTTTCTGTCTGCCTTGTTGACAGATGATAGATTTGCGGCTCGTGATCTGAGATAGAGGGAAAGCGGCGCTGCATTTCGGAGGTCAGTTTACCGATCATTAGGAAAGTCCGTGCTTGCTTCCAAAAAGAATGGAAACATCTGGATTTGTAATGGCAAGGAATCTCTCTACAGCATAATTGGACTTGAAATTTAATGTGAGTACATCAAGAGATATAACCGGGAGGCAAAAATGAAAAAGTTGATGGAATGTCTGAAAGGAGGTTCCCTAATCTTATCTACAGTAGCTTGAAATAAGGAATTCGGCTGAGAGTGCTTTGAAAAATATCTATAAGAAAAGATGGTTTCATGGGAAATGTTTATGAGACTAAGAGATAAATTATTGCAATTCGACGACAAAGTGGAAGACTTTGTAAACAAAATGGTGTTGAAAATGGATGTTTGGTGTGTTAACCTTCAATTGGAATTACAACATGATCAAGAGAAACTGGATACTTACTCAGGTCTGTCACAGAAGAAGAAAGAAGTAAGTAACGATTTTGGAAGTTTACCAGATCTGCACAGAGGCTTTGAAATATTAACTGGTGAAGAAACAACTCACAAGGTACGTGTGACGCAGTTTATTGGAATGAAGATGGACGATGTGTCCTTTTCAACAGTACAAACGGGAAGGCAGGAACCCTCAGTGCAACAGAATAAACGGACTTTATTCTTCGCTTTTGGACTGATTCTTAAGGGCTTTCCATTTGATAGGGGGAGGGGGATATGAAAGAGACAGTTTTGGATTTACTGGGCAAGATAAAGGGTTTGGAATATTGTTTTATTGGCTGATTTTGAAATATGCTCTGATTTTAAATATTAAGATATAAATGTATTGAGTTTAAAATTTTATGCTTTAGGTTGATTTGGAACTTGAAAAATGAGAATCAAGGTTAAGTATGCATTAGTTAACATATATATGTTAAATATATTATTAGTTGGTGAAAATATATTCAGAAAATGTGTAAGATGCAGGATGATTGGAAAGAAGATGGCCGACGCATCTCCTTTTATTGTTGTTTTTTTTAATTGGAATGCCCCACAGAGTATTAGAATAGACTGAGTTTTTCATTAAGGGTTGGGAATATCGTTTCATTTGCTAACTTTGTTATATATATCAGTTTTGTTATGGAAATATTAGGGGACTAAAAAAATGTGTGGGTTGTATATTGGATTGGAAGTTAAAATCTGTAGTGGGTTACCTAGGAAAAAAAGGGGGGGTTAATGGGGTGGATGGATTGCTTTCAAAATTATGTTGGTTTGTTGAAAAAAGAATATTGAATTTTATTCTCTTTGGATTTTTAATAGAAGGCTGAGTTAGGATTTATATGTAGGGTGAGACCTCTAGTGGTTTCTTTTTGCCATAACTAGAATTAATTATTGTATAGAAATTATTATTATTTTATATAAGAAATGCTTATATTGCTGTAATAGGGGTTGGAAGTCTATCTTAGTTTTGTTTTGTTGTGGGTTGTGTATGTATTTGTTGTTTGGTTTTATTGTTATATGTTTGATATTATGTTTGTCTTATATAGAAATTTAAAAAAAAAGAAGATGAATTTATAGAATAATATATAGGTAGCTTTTGGGAGAACAATTCCCACAGCATATTATAGCAATGATGTCACTGTGGACCCTGAAAGAACAATTAAAATTGTGATTTGTCTTGGAATGGTATTAAAGGATGCTCTTCTCACCACACTTTCCCCTTTAATTAATCTTAAAGATTGCTTTGATTTGTTGGGTTCTTGTTTGTTTTTGGAAGGATGTCAATGCTACACACAACACCTCCCAAGATAAACCCAAATATTTTCCATGTCTGGGAATATGGGACCCATTCTTTTCTCCAATCAGAACAGATGACGAGAAGAATGCAACCCTTGGTTTGGTCTACCTACATACAACACATTAATGCCTTGCTCATACTGGACATGTTTCTTCCCCCATTTGCCCATGGCAAGGGTCTGATTGTGATGTCCAACTTGTTCTCCATGGCTAACTTAAACGTCCAAGTCCTTCTCAAGGCAAATAAGCCAGATAATGCTAGCCATGAATACAAAGCCAAAATGGTAGCAACAGCAACAACAATGTAATCATTCATGATTACACATTAATACAATATTTAACTTTATTACCCATTAATATAATAATGTGAATCTGCCCTTTTTGTCATGGTTTCAAAAATACACACTTGTGTTTCACATGTATTAGCTCAGCAGTCCTTATAACAACCTTCTATTGTAGGCAAGTGTGCAGGTGGACGGCTGAGGGAATAGAAGTTACAGGGTTACTTGGAGGAATTCAGTTCTTGCTTAGAAGAGGACAGCTTAGGCATCAGCAACTCTATCAAGATATAATAATATCTGTTTTTAAATAATATTTAATTTTAATCCAGGCTGATTGGGGGTCACTGCAGCCTCCTCTTCACCCCAGAGACTCTGACCTGGTTGCTGCTGCAATTAGTAGCTGTAAAGCAGCAATCTGGATCCATTGTTGCTTTTCTGCCACTGCTGCATTATTTTTCCAGTGGCAGCTATATATATATATATATATATATATATATATATGTACATGTTGCAGAATCAGGGTCTGATTATTAAGCAGTAGAGCATACAGTGTTGTTTCAGTGGCTCTTCTTAAATGAAGAAACCAGGAGTAAGCAACTAATTGAGGGATGATATGAAAACATAGTTAGATAGCCAAGTCAAGATCAGTCAGAGATGGGTGGAAAGCTGTAGGAATCAGGGTGTTATGCCTGGCCCCAGCACTGCTGTGGGCCTTATGGCTTTGGAGCCAGACTCTGATTCAGACTTAGAGCAGGATAATTGGGTACCCAGTCCAGTCATGGGAAGTTTGGGGCCTGGGAGCTTAATAGCTCTTCCTAACTTCCCATCTGATTGCAGGCCAAAGGAGGAGGATTATCCCTATCAGACACAGCTGCAAGATGCGGGGCACTCTGATTTGCAGCCTGGGAATGTGAGAACTGCACAGGAGGAAGACTCCACAGGGGAGTGAGAATTGGGGGTGTCACCCAGGTTATAGCACCAACCAAAAAGGGCAGAACAGAGATGCCCCCTCAGATATAGTGATCATTTACGGCCAGATTCCCCTGTGAGGAGAGACAATCAGAAGGGAAGCTTTAGCAGCCCTTCCCTGTATTTAAACTGATGCACAGGCACAAGAGCCTTTGCTGAGAACATCTTATTTATTTATTTATTTATTTATTATATTTATACCCCGCCTTTTTTCCTGCAAGGAACCCAAGGCAGCTTACATAATCCTCCTCCTCTCCATTTTTTAAATTAATACATCTTAATTGTTCAGAATACTTTTTTGCCTGGACTTATCATGAATTTTGAACACTTGTGACTTGTCTGCCTTGAATCATGTATTGTTAAGACTCTGACTTGTAATATATTTCTGGGACTCTGACTCTGTATGAATTCTAGACTTCATACTGTCTCTTGAACAAATGTACCAATAGCCGCTACCTAGGCTGTTTGATTTATCGGGGATTAAAAATATTGTAAACTCTGCCACAAACTCTGGAAAGCTGTTCTATGTAACCTGATCTACTGCAACAAAGAGTATCATTGCTACCTGTGATTTGTGTTGGTTTGCCAGAGAGTGTCAGAAAGCTGGGCCTGACAAAGGACTGGTGGGGCAAGTAACTTGCAGGGAGGTCCTGCGGGGCTAGGAACTGGAGTAAGGCACGAAGAGTTAGGAACAAAGCAGGGTGTTGATTTTGACTGGGCTGACACCAGGTTTCAGGGGACCCATAGCAAAGTGTCTGCTGGTGGGATCCACCCAATGCCACCCTGTATGTCGATTTACTTTTTTAAATATATTTTAATTATTTAATAACATAAACATACAATCGAACCCGTGCTCCCATCACCTTGGGACCAATATGATAAACAACTATTACTTATCTATACCATTAAATCTACATTCCAAAAATACATCAAATCTTGTAGTCCCCTTTCCCTCAATTAAAACATAATCTAAAAATAATCCCCATATATCCTTAAAATTGTTTTTCTTTAATTGTCCCTTTTTATATTTGATATTACAAATATGTGGATTTACATCATGCCCTACATACTGTAGAGTCTGCATGTGTTCATGAAACGAGAGAGTACATGAAAGTTTTGGCATTACATCCAATCAAATGTTTATGGGGTGTAGAGGGCTTAAATATGGAGTGTTTGAAATATAAGCAATGAACAACAAAAACAAGCAATAAGCACCAACACTTTGACATTCTTTATTTATATCTACCTGCACTTAACAACAACATCATCAACAACATAAACAACAACAATAGGAACAACATTATTTTTTCTGTGTCTGATTACAGTAATACCTTGGATTACAAGTAACTTGGTTTGAGAGCGTTTTGCAAGACAAGCAAATTTTAAAATATTTATTTATTTATTTATTTTTACTTGATATACAAGCAACTTCTTGCAATACAAGTACTGTAGTACGGCTTAAATTAAAAATCTCTGTACAAATTTTTTTGGGGGGATTTCATTTTGATATAAGAGTGTTTTGGATTACAAGCACGTTTCCGGAACGAATTATGCTCTCAATCCAAGGCATGACTGTAATGTGAATGGGTCTATCACTGGGGTTTTCTCAAAGTGACCTGGGATGAGAGTCAGGGGTCTGAAAGTATCTTAGGGTGCATGGCCATGGCCTTTCTCTAGCACTCTGACATGGAGTAGTGGATCTGCTTCCTTGTAGGAATGCCTCATTATCTCCTTGTATGTTCTAGTTGTATATTTACAACCAAAAAAAAGGAAGGAAAGAAAAGCAAACATAGCAGACATTATTATTCTCTAGTGCAGCTTTCCCCAACCTGGTGCCCTCCAGATCTGTTGGACTACAACTCCCATCATTCCCAGCCAGCATGGCCAATCTGGAGGTCACCAGGTTGGAGAAGGCTGCTCCAATGCTCTCATATTCAAGGAAACTAAACCAAGTAGCACTGTCCCTGGAATTTCTCACCACTCAGGAAAATGGGTATGTTAATCATTTTCTTCCTGATAATGCCCCACAAGTCTTTCTCCCAGTAGCATCATCAGTTTATATAAAGAAGGATTTCAAAGCTGATCTGGCTTTGCTCAGAAAGTGAGTCTACAAAAGGATTGAATTAGTTACCACTCAGCAGCCATCTGAGTGGTGGATTCTGGTGCTTTCATGATGCCAAATGCCAAAAGTAATATCCAGTTTTGAACCACAAGAAGGAGGTATGTGTGTGTCTGTGTGGCAGGAGAGACCAGCAGGACCAACAATGAAGGTAAGTATATCATTTCATCATTTCCCCCACCACAGCTCCCTTCTTCCTTATATCTATCTACAAGATACAGCAACTAGCTTCTTAGGGCTCTACTGATTAGAAGTTTGTTATGAAACTAAAACTGAAGTTAACTATTTCATTTGAATCATAGGGGATGATCTAGACTTATTCATGTTTAGAACAGGCCCATTGAAATCAATGGGACTTAAGTTAGTCCCTTACCAATCTAAATATCGCTATATCTAGATTCAACGCAAGACAAAGATTGACTTAAAGATTGACTTAAGCACTGAAAAAAAGGGGGGGGAATAAAATTCTATAAAATATGGAAATCTCTGACAAATGCGAATCCTCCACTTAAGGGAACTTCATGGTTGTAAAAAAGATCCTCTGGATCTAACCATCTGTCTTTTTATGACTTTTAAAAACATTTTATTTATTTTCCTTATGAATGAAACATTCAGCAAAGTTTCTACCACTTCTTGATTAAATGTTTATAGAGATGTGGTAGGTAGGGAAGGGCCGATAAAATTACTTTCAGGACAATTCTAATCCACAGGCCAGAGAATGACACTTGCTATTTATTGAAAGAACTCGGTTGTTCTTGGTAAACAACGGTGTCAGACATGATTGAGTCATATGGCTCTTTTTTACACTTTCATCCAGAACATAGTCTATGCCTACTACTAAAATAGTAAATGTCCACTACATTTTACTAAAATAGTAAATGCCTACTATATTTGCACTTTGTGTATATGGCAGAAATGGGGCTGAACATGGAAATGATCTAGGATGCTTTGTCAGAATGTTCTTTGATTTTCCATTTGCTTCCTCTAATCCGAAAAAGACTGGTAAATTTAATAGGTGAAAAAAAGGGAAAGGGAAAGGGAAAGAGAGAGAGAGACGTGGGGAGGGGAAGAGAGATAGAGAGTTGGGTGTTCATATATATATGAAAGATATATCTTGAATTGATTAAAGGAATCCCATTCTCTCTCTAGGTCACCATCATCAGACCCATTGAAATGAAGAACCAGTCAGCCATAAGGGAATTTCTGTTGATAGGTTTAGCCAGTTCTCCTGAATTACAGACACTTCTCTTCTGGCTATTCACATTCATCTATGCTACAGCACTAGCAGGTAACATCCTCCTCATCTTTACCATATGCACTTGCAGGAAACTCCACACGCCCATGTACTTCCTGCTCATCAATTTGTCCTTAGTGAATGTGTTCTCCATCTCAGTTACGACTCCCAAACTGCTCCAGACTCTTTTGACTCACAGAAAGAGCATCTCATTTTATGGCTGCATTGCACAGGTCTACCTCTTTATATGGCTATTGGTGACAGAACTTCTGCTCCTCACATGTATGGCTTTTGACCGTTATGCTGCTATCTGCCATCCTTTGCGGTACATATTCATCATGAAGAAGGAAGTGTGTATTGGCATAGCCACTGGAGTGTGGGTTGTAGGAATGATCAATTCTGCAGTTCACACTGGACTTGCACTGCAGCTTTCTTTCTGCAACTCCAACATCATCAATCATTTCTTCTGTGATCTGCCCCCACTTTTAAAACTCTCATCCTCAGACACCAATCTCAATGAGACTATGGCTTTTGTGGCAGATGTGATATTTGGGATTTGTAGTTGTGGGCTGACTCTAACATCATATGTGTTCATTCTGAGAACCATCTTCAAAATCCGTTCTGCAGAAGGGAAGAAGAAAGCTTTTTCCACGTGTTCTTCACATCTGATTATAGTCAGTTTTTACTTTTCCACAGTCATCTACACATATATCAGGCCCACCTCAGTCTACTCTCTAGACAAAGACAAGCTTGTTTCTCTCATCTATTCAGTGCTAACTCCAGGTCTTAATCCAGTCATATATTCTCTGAGAAACAAAGAGGTGAAAGAAGCTATAAAGACGCTTACTGGAAGAGGTAGGCTGCTCCCAAGACTTCAAGCAGGACCAGTGCAAGGCAGTTTGGTGCCCTAGGCAAGATCAGATATTTAGTGCCCCCCCTTCCCACTGGAGAGCGCTGTATTTTTTTTCAATGTGTTTCTGGCGCACCCTTTAGCCCTGCGCCCTAGGCAGCTGCCTAGCTGGCCTAATGGTAGCACCGGCCCTGACTTCAAGTCTGATATACAGACATTCAAATACATCTCAGTTAAAATACACACAGAGACACACTTCCTGAAGACATTGAATTGAAAAATGTTTTGCAGAAACCAGCTGATGAATGTGTTCAGTTGTTTAAGAGGAGATGACAATATGTTCAGGGCATCAATTCAATTTAGGAGCCTAAAATATATGCCTATGAAGTAGTGTGTGTCATGAAATGTTCCTATAAGCATGAAAAAATCATTGTTCTTTAATTTAATATACAAATAAATGTAACAAGCATCCTTCCTTCCTCTTCATTATTGCATGTATTTTGAAGGGGTAAAATCCATATGATTTAACGTATACAGCAGTTTTTCATAAATAGTGCTAGTGTGGCGTAGTGGCTAGAGTGTTGGTACTTTGGAGTTCTGGGGTCTAGCCCCACTCAGCCATGAAGCTCACTGGGTGATTTTGGGACAGTCACTGACTCTCAGCCTAACCTACCTCATAGGGTTGTTGTGAGGATACAATGGAGAGGAGGGGGAGGATTATGTGAGCCACTTTGGATTCCTTGCAGGAAAAAAGGCAGCATATAAATATAATAAATAAAAATATGTATTGATTTTGTAGTAGATTGAAAACCTCTTAGTTGAAGGCACAGTATGTGTAATGTGTATAGTTTGGTTTCTCAGGTCATGTCCCAGAGATTTCAGAATGATATGTGATCTAATATATGTTCTCCTAGTCCTCCAAGCTTTCCTTCACTCTCCTTGCTCCCTTGCCTGCCACTGGGCAACATTTTAGTCTTGCTTATTACATCACACAGTGAAGTATTTAATCAATGGGATGACTTGGAACATAAATGGGGAATTCCATTGACAAGGTTCCAAAATCCTTAGTGATGATGTTGATTTATTTTGTGTTATCTACCTGCATGGTGCTTTACAAAGGATGAGAGGACAGATTCCTTCCTTAAGAGGCTTACAGTCTAAAAATTAAACTGAAGGGAAGAAGGGGAGGGACATGGAGGGAGGTGTAAACGGTGGAAGAATACACCATTATTTATCTGACAAGTATTTAAACTTAGTTACAATAGGGCACTAGACTGGCTGGTTGTCTTAGAGGCATCCTGGGAAAAGGTGGGTTTTGATGAGTGATCAAAACCCATTCTTGGAGACAGAGTGGGGTAACTGGAGGAAGCTGGAGATCTTTGAATGGCTGAGAGTGATGGAGCAAGACAAGAAATAGTCATAGATATGTCAGTCTATAGAAGCAGAGATACATATTGGGTGGAACAAGGCCATGGCTTAGAAAGTAAGGGGGGGAAGTTTGTGCAGGATCCAGGAGTGGACAGGAAGACTGCATAGAAGCCTGTCAAATGTATAAATATTGTATTGAAACAATTCTGGTCATGTTGTAGGCTAGGATCCAGAGGACTTGGGCATGCCTAATGGTATTTTAAAAACACTTTTAAAAATAACACAAGGACATAAGACTAGCTTTACTGGATGATACCAAAGATCCATCAAACCCAGGAGGGGCAACTTCCAGGTGTCCAGGGGTCAATTCCCGCCCCCAATCCACTGGTGGTTGCACGCACCCCTCCCTGCCATCACCACAACTGCTCCCACCACTGCGCTGCTCAATTTGGAGGTAACCCCAGCAAATTATATTTAAAACAAGATAGGTGGGATTGGGAACCATGCATCTGTTTTAGAAAAAAAAAATTGCTCTCCTCGAGGGTTCTGGAAGCACACCTAGTTTTAAAGAGAAATCACTTTTTCTTTTTCTTTTGCCATTACAGCACCACCAAATTTCAGCAACAAATTTGCTGACATGGCAAGGGAGACAGTTGCAGATGAACAGAAGGGCAGGGGGACCGCATGCAGCATATGGACTATGTGTTGCCCACACCTGGCCTAGTCCAACATCATTCTCCCCATAGAGGCCAACCAGATCCGCATGTATTCAATAGCCATCCTCCTACCCCAATATTCCTCCCTGTACTTATATCCAGTGATACAGGACCTCTGAATGTTGAGGCTCCCTGTAGCCATTATGGGCAATAGACATTGATAAATTTGGGGGAAGTTACCTCAGTTTCAAAACCGCTCTATTACATGATGTGGATGAACCGACATTTGAAAAATGCAGGTCCAGAACTGCTTTGGGCATGAAGAATTAGTTAATGATTCTTTGTATGGGCCATAATGATTTTTAAATATATATATATTAAAACACAACAAAAACATGTCATTAGCTTAATTACCAAATAGACCATTACGTATCAATATTACACTTTTTTTCAGTTTTCAGAAATGGTACTGGAAGTAGGTTTTCTGTAATTATTTAATAGCATGTCCTGTGTTGAAGTAATTACATTAATATACCACTATAACCTTAAACATGGCACACCTGTTCCCCCTGAATGTGTGGGGGTGGAGTGGGCTTCCATGTACCAGCCCTGTCCTCTCACATCTCTACACATTCAGCTGAAGGTCTCAACAGAGTCTACATCCCTAACATTGTACATGCTAGGTATTGTGAACCGCCCAGAGAGCTTCGGCTGTGGGGCGGTATATAAATGAAATAAATGAAATGAAATGCAACTAGGTACCCTGCCCTTTTGAGGGTTCCTGATTGCACACAGAGATTCTGTGCATATACAACTTTATGTGAGTAGGCTGCATTCAGACCTTCAACTGAAAGCATAGAGGTCATGAACAGGGGAATCAAACATGGGCCCACTCCCTTGCTTGGTCTATGTGCTAAGATAAAATGTGAAAGAAACCTAATACAAAGGCTAATACCCAATACATTTCCTATCTATGTGTTCTGAAATGGTGCATTGCAGTTATTTAACATTCATTGCATATGTTGTTGCTGGACTCAGTGTAGACATAAATCTTCCTCTTATTTTCAGAGTCTAGGACTTGATACATTCTATGTTGCAGATAGAAAACAACGGGCAGCCCCACCCAATGTGGGTGCCATAATCCTCTGAACTCAGAGGATTACGGGCATCCAACGTAAGGTGAGATGAGCGTGGTGGCTAGGATTGCCTCTTCGCGCCCCTCACCCTCCAAAACATTTAGATGGCTGATTTCAGCTCACTTAATGTGTTTCCCCTCCTCACAAGGAGGAGAGGCTGCGGTACCACCTGGAGGAGAGGATGGTGGTGACATCTTACTCTTTCCCCCCCGTGCCCCCAGGAATGCCCCCCCTTTGGCAATACCAAATTCCAAAGACGGTCTTTCATCTTCAGATCCCAGCCAGTGCGGAAAGAACTGTGCCTGCTGTGATGGTGGGGAGAAGGGCGCTCTCCGCTGTGACCCCAGAAGGAATATCCAAAGTTGCAGCAGGGACTCTGACCTATACTTTGGCCCCCAGTCAAGGTCAGGTGGCCACAGGATTGTGCCCTAACTGACAAACCAACCAACCCATTCACCGAAATCCATTATTTGACTTGCTTGCAGCATACATTTAAATTAATATTATTGATTTAACTATGCACATATTTGTTCTGTCTCACATCAATGAAAGGCCTTTAAATATTCAATGAGGTTAATAAGAGCTAATCACTCAACTTAATTATGGTAGTTTATTTATTTATTTATTTATTTATTTATTACATTTATACCCCGCCTTTTTTCCTGTAAGGAACCCAAGGCGGCTTACATAGTCCTCCTCCTCCTCTCCATTTTATCCTCACAACAACCCTGTGAGGTAGGTTAGGCTGAGAGTCAATGACTGGCCCAAAGTCACCCAGTGAGTTTCATGGCCAAGTGGGGACTAGAACCCGGATCTCCCAAGTCCCAGTCCAACACTCTAACCACTACGCCACACTGGTGTAGTTGCATTTCACAATTGCAATATTCCCTTCCCCCTCTTTAGACAGGGCCGGATTAAGACCATTATGGGCCTGGTGCTGAGGATTTTGTCCCCACTCACCCCCGGCCAGCCTCCCCCAACCTGGCGCCCTCCAGGTGAACTGGACTATAGCCCCCATCATCTCCAGCCAGCACGATGGGAGTTGTAGTCCAACACCGCTGGTGGACCCCCAGTTGGGGAAGGCTGACCCGGGGGAGTCCGTCGGCGCCCAGCCAGAGCCGCGCATGCTGCTGCTTCCCCACCGGGCCGCCGCCGGCGCGCCAGTCCTTCCACCAGGCCGTGAGAACCGGGTCAGAGGCAGGCGCGCGCGCGGGCAACCACCTTACCTTACTGGAGTGGCTTTGGCTCTCCCGAGCTGGACAGACAGGGCATCTCACAGAGTCGCAGGTCCCCGGCGGGAAGAGCCGCCGCCGCCGCAAGGGAGCCGCTGCCTGGCGTCTCGACGCAAGGGCAAGTGCGGCAGCGCGGCAGCGGCAGCAGCCAGCAGGCGGCGGCGCGGCTCGGGCGAGTGGGCACGCCGCACGCTGCCGGGCCGGCTGTGGGCCTATTTTATGGTAGGGGCCTGGAGCTGCAGCTCCAATAGCCCCTATCTTAATCCGGCCCTGTCTTTAGAACATAGTGTCTTGTGTTAAGGGATGCTTGACAATGCTCTACTCTGACAGATGCTAGTTGATTTGCCAATAATAATAATAATAATAATAATAATAATAATAATAATAAATAAATAAATTAGACTTTAGAGTTAGCATAAATAGTACTGGCATGATCCAGCCAACGTTAAGCATTTTTAAGCTGCAAACCTATTCAAGTGTGTACCTGGGAGTAAGCTCCATTGGACTTAATGGGACTTGCATTTAAATAGCCATTTGCAGGATTGCACTGTTGTTAGATTATATTGATTTGAGTGGGAGAAGGTGCAGGCCTCAATCTCTGCTAGAAAAATTAGTGGAATGTAACAGTGCTTACATATGGATAGGTTATACCTTAGCTCTCTGAAAATTGAACATCAAGTGGTGAATTTGAACATTTGCCAGATGTCGAAATGGTGCAAAGATTTTGCTTCAGCAATAGAATGAATCATTGTCATCTTCCAGGTGATTCCTCAAAGGTCTCTTTCCCAGTGGCACCATCACTATATTTACAGAAATATTTCAAAGCTGATTACTGGCTTTGTTCAGCAGGTATGACTACAACAGGATTGAAGTAGCCATCACCAGGCATCAGACTGATAGGAAACAATTGTTTCTATGGTTTTCGAAGTGCCAGAATCAAAAAACACTTTAATTAATAAGAAGGAGTGGGGAACATTTCATCAAAAACAAACAACAAATAGGAATGAAGGTAGCTATTTCATTATCTCTCTTCCTTCTAACGTTTAGAAAATATGGTAGCTAGCTTTAGGGTTTCTACTGAATGTAAAGAGGACCATTATTAAACTAAACTTGAAGATAAATCTTCCATTTGAATCATCATTATACAGGAGAACAGAAGTCATAAGGAGTGAAAACAATAATGGGAAAACAAATTGCTATAAAAGTGCAAAATATCTCTGCAATGTCTTTTCTGTATATGTGAAACTCCAGGAAAGCTTTCTACCAGGAAATATTTCGTTAAAATGTGGCTGTGTCCTCCAGTGGTGGGACAGGTACAGATAAAGTTGCTTTGTGGGACTGATCTGATTCCCGCCCCCCACCACTGAACATCCAAAATATATATATTAGACATGAGCTGGTATGGTATTTTTGTTTTGTTTCAATTGAACTTTTACTCACCTCCACCATTATCATCTAACACATAAGGTATGTGACTAGTTGAAAGAAGCACTGAAGTGAACTCATGCAAGCATCTTCTGTCAGTACTGTGAGTCTTTCACTGCTAAGTCTGTGCACATAAGTTGATCTCAATAGAGGAACAGGAGGGATTTCTTTTTTAGTACTATGGTCGACATATTGATCTAGTATAAGTAGTTTTGTATGACCAGATGCCATAGTAAAATGAGAATGTCTTTCACAAACAATAAATTGTCTACTCTGTCACCTGGAGGGAGCAATCCTATGGCCCCTAGACAGTGTCTGAGGAGCCATAGGATACTTCAGATTTCCAAATCTGAGGTCGGAGATGGCATTCCAACCTCAGAGGTGGGAATTTGAGGTCCAACTCCCCTTCCCTTGCCCCTTGTAGCTGGCATGGAAAGAACCACACCAGTTGCTCTCCAGGGTTGGGAACTCAACCTTGAAGGATGAGGAAATGGGATGTTTCATTTGGCGGGGAAGGGAGGTGACTGGACAGGCTAGGATATGAGTTATCCTGAGGCACTCCAGACTCCTTCCCTCTTCCTCTGAAGCACCCCAGTTAGACAGGCAAAAAAAGTCCATCTAGCAAAAATGAAGACCGGGAGGAGTGGGGAGGTGAAGAACACCTCTGCCACTCCTCCCACTCTGCACTGGATGACCAGGCAGAACCCACCAAGTTCCAGGGATGGGGACTCAGACTCGAGGACTCGACTCGTGAGTCAGACTGAGTCCCCCCTCTGACTCGACTCAGACTCGAGTCCCAATATTTTTAATGGGACTCGAGACTCGAGACCAAGGACTCGTCAACATCCCTGCTTGATGCCACCTGCAGGTGCTGCCTGGACCCAGTTGCAGTAACAATCCAAGTTTATTTTTTAAAATCGTTTTCCTAATGCAACCTTTCAGACACTTTGGGATTTGGCTGCCTCTGCCTGCCTGTTTGGGGTTCCCTGCCTCCTCTGCCTGCCTCGTCTCTTCTTAACCAGTTCCACAGTTTGAATTGTCCAAGACAAAGGCCTCTGCCTGCCTGCTTTGGGGTTCCCCGCCTCCTCTGCCTGCCTGGTTATTTTGGGTTTGTCTGCCTGGTCTGTTCTTGTCAAAATCAGTGGCAGAGTTTTGAGATAAAAAGGCACACTTGTGCCTAGAATTTATTTATTTAAGCCACACATCTGAAGTAGCCTTATTTTGTTGGGGGAAAATCCCATTGATTTTAATAGGGACTCGTGGAGTCAGCTTTGGGAGTGACTCGGGACTCGGGACTCCTGAGTCACCATTTTGGACCAAGGACTTGGACTTGGACTCGAGACTCGGGTCCTAAAGACTCGTGACTCGACTCGTGACTCGAGACCAAGGACTCTTCAACATCCCTGCCAAGTTCAGAGGCTTACAATCATCATGATAGGTTTGTTCCCTATATCTCTGAAATCTAATGGATGCAAATGAATCACTCCATTTTTATTTTTTTTAAATGTGCAGTGCAGCCCTATCTGTATTTACCATTTCCAACCAGTCCAGTAGGGGATGGCATGAAACTCAAAAAGTGGCTCTTCCTGCATGGATTGGGATGACTACCTGAACATAGGTCATTGGTTTTTAAAGCAGACAGAGGAACATTTGAAGATAATTATAATTAGCCAGCTCCTAGAGAAACACTTGGATTATGGAGGCCTTCCTAAACTTGGAGGAAATATTTAATCAGGTTATCCTAACAAATGCTGACATTTACCAGCAAATGGTAAGAAAATGAAAGTAAAATGGGGTTCTTTATTAAGAACATTTGGTGGTTCTTGAGAAGCAATGGTAAATGTCAGCAATGATTGCCTCAGGAGATATATTTTAACATGTTTGACTGGTAAGTACTGCTATTTACTTGAAGGATGGCTGAATTTGATGATAGAGAAAGTACTTGATTAACAATGAGATGAAATAAAACATCACATAATTTTCTTTGTTCTCATATCAGACTCCAATAACCTTTAAAATGACTGCCTGGTAAGTCAACAGTTGCTAAATTTCAGACTTGTATGAGTGAAAGCAGAACAGAGTATAGATCTATCTTGATAACTCAGCTAATACAATCTATCTGTCTAGGTCACCAGCATAAGAAATATTGAAATACAGAACCACTCTGCCGCTATGGAGTTTATACTGGTTGGTCTAACCAATTCCACTGAACTACAGCCATTTCTTTTTTGGGTATTCACATTCATCTATGCTACAGCCCTAGCAGGTAACAGTCCTCCTCATCTTTACCATATGCAAATGCAGGAAACTCCACACCCCCATGTACTTCCTGCTCATCAATTTGTCCTTAGTGAATGTGTTCTCCATCTCAGTTACGACTCCCAAACTGCTCCAGACTCTTTTGACACACAGAAAGACCATCTCATTTTATGGCTGCATCATACAGGTGTATCTCTTTATATGGGCTTTGGGGACAGAGCTGTTGCTTCTCTCAAGTATGGCTTTTGACCGTTATGCTGCTATCTGCCATCCTTTGCAGTATACAATCATCATGAGGAAGAAAGTGTGTGTTGGCATAGCCACTGGAGTGTGGGTTGCTGGAATGGTCAATTCTGCTGTTCATGCTGGACTTATGCTGCGGATTTCCTTCTGCAACTCCAACATCATCAATCATTTCTTCTGTGATGTGCCCCCACTTTTAAAGCTCTCATCCTCAGACACCAATCTCAATGAGACTATGGCTTTTGTGGCAGATGTGATATTTGGAATTTGTAGTTGTGGGCTGACTCTAACATCATATGTGTTCATTCTGAGAACCATCTTCAAAATCCGTTCTGCAGAAGGGAAGAAGAAAGCTTTTTCCACGTGTTCTTCACATCTGATTATAGTCAGCTTTTACTTTTCCACAGTCATCTACACATATATCAGGCCCACCTCAGTCTATTCTCTAGACAAAGACAAGCTTGTTTCTCTCATCTATTCAGTGCTAACTCCAGTTCTTAATCCAGTCATATATTCCCTGAGAAACAAAGAGGTGAAAGAAGCTATAAAGACACTTACTGGAAGAGGTAGGCTGCTCCCAAGACTTCAGGGCTGATATACAGACATATTTCAAATACATCTCAGTTAAAATACAAACAGAGACACACTTCCTGAAGACAGTGAATTGATTTTGTGTTGTTTTTTTTAGAAACCAGCTGATGAATGTGTTCAGTTGTTTAAGAGGAGATGGCATACATGTTCAGGGCATCAATTTTGGAGCATAAAATATATGCCTATGAAGTAGTGTGTGTCATGAAATGTTCCTATAAGCATGGAAAAAATCATTGTTCTTTAATTTAATATACAAACAAATGTCACAAGCAACCTTCCTCTTTATTATTGCATGTATTTTGAAGGGGGGAAATCCATATATTTTAACTTATACAGGAGTCTTTCATAAATAGTGCTAGTGTGGCGTAGTGGCACAGTCACTTACGGACCCATCGCTAGAGTCTACACAATCCTCTTTAGAATTTCCTCCTTTTATCCTGGAAGACAATCTTACTCGGTCACGAGTGATCGCCTGATGATGATGAGTGGCTAGGGTGTTAGACTGGGACTTCAGAGATCTGGATCCCAGCCCCCACTCAGCCATGAAGCTCACTGGGTGATTTTGGGCCAGTCACTGACTCTCAGCCTAACCTACCTCATAGGGTTGTTGTGAGAATACAATGGAGAGGAGGGGGAGGATAATGTGAGCCACTTTGGGTTCCTTGCAGGAAAAAAGGCAGAATATAAATATAATAAATAAAAATAAAAATATGTATTGATTTTGTAGTAGATTAAAAACCTCTTAGTTGAAGGCACAGTATGTGTAATGTGTATTGTTTGGTTTCTCAGGTCATGTCCCAGAGATATCAGAATGATATGTGATCTAATATATGTTCTCCTAGTCCTCCAAGCTTTCCTTCACTCTCCTTGCTCCCTTGCCTACTACTGGGCAACATTTTAGTCTTGCTTATTACATCACACAGTGAAGTATTTAATCAATGGGATGACTTGGAACATAAATGGGGAATGGTCTACTTCCTAGACCTCAATACTGACCTGTTAGATCTTTCAGAGCAGGGGTGAGCAACCCAGTAACCTCCAGATGTTTAAGACTTCAACTCCCATGATCCCTGACCATTGGCCATGCTGGCTGGAGCTGAAGTGAGTTGTAGGCCAAAACATCTAGTGGAGCTAAGGTTTTCTTCTAGAGCTTCATTTTTAACCAATACAATTGTTGGCAGAAGCAAGGTGATGGTTTGTTGTTTTTTTGTTTGTTTGTTTTTGCTGATGTGGAGTAAGAGATGTTTAATTTGATAAATGTAAATGTTGTGCTTGGGAATTATTTAATTATGGGCCATAAAGGACATGCTCCCTTCACTGTGTATTAAAAAGGGGGGAGAGACTAAAAAGCATTTCATTCAAAATTACATGCAAGTGCAACTTGACAAAGCTTATGCATGTATAACTGTACACACAACTGGTGATTCCGCATGTTGAATACAGAAATCCTCTGGAAATACAGCAGGTGTATACAGCATATGTGCACTTCAGCTGAAAGCATGGAGGACTGTGGCAGGGTCAGCAGACATAGTCCCACTCCACTATCATTCATGTGTTCACTGATAGTGTGAAGAATGCTAATTCCTAGTATTCTTGTTTTCATGTCAGTACTTATGTGAAACTCAGTATATTCAGAGGTTGTTCTAAGATGTCCTGGCAGGAAGGGCTGTAGCTCAGTGGTAGAGTACATGCTTTGCATGCCGAAGGTCCCAGGTTCAATCCCTGGCTTCTCCAGGTAGGGCTAAGAAGAATACGGCATGAAATCCTGGAGAGCCAGTCAATGTCAACAATATTGGGCTTGATGGATGGTCAGACTCAGTATACGGCAGCTTCCTATGTTCTGAGATCCTTACATTTAGAAATAAATGTAAGTATTTCATTCAAGCTGTGAGCATTTCAATGAGGCATGCAGTATAATGTTACAATTACAAAACAAGTAAGTCTACAATCCTATATACACTTACCTCGGAGTAAGTCAAATTGAACTCAGTGGAACTTACTTCATTGTAAATGTCAACAGGATTGCACTGTAAGTAATGCAACACTTGTACATGGACTTAGGAATGAAGAGACAAGACATATGGACCACCATTTTATTAATGTTTAATTAACCATCATGCCGCCTTCCAACTCTATCATTCTATGTGGATAGTATTGGTTGTCAGTTAGATGAGATTTTTTGTATTCCTAAATGGTATGTTTTCTCTTTCAACAACAACAACAACAACGTTTTTCGGGCTCACAACCTTGCAAAGAATATACACTCTGATCTGGCCCACAGTGTCTGGAAGGATTCTGGAAATGGTGTGGTGTGGTGATGTCATGGGAACACCGATCAGATGATGAGGAAAAAATGAGAGCAATGCATTCCTGATCCACATTAGATAACTTTTTTGTTCATTGCAAAGCTGTTTTTTTAAAATCCCCCTTCATATGCTTGATACATTGTTTAAATTCCTCCAAACTGCCAAAAAGAAAGACTTATTTATAAATATTATAACATGCTCAGAGAATGGAAACAGCCGTGAAACATACCTCAGACAGAAGAACACATGGATTCAGCATAAACCAACTGTACAGAAATAGTTATTTCCTATCTCCCTGGTAACCACACTACATTCTGTACCCCCAGCCATCCAGAAAACCAGTAAACACACTCCATTCTATTCATAAACACACTCCATTCTATTCCCTCTCCCATCCTGTGAATTTCACCTTATAAAACTCCATAGCATAAAATGGGGTGAAAAATCACAGGTTTTTGAGTGGGGGGAACACCACCCCTGACAAATACCTTATTCTGGGGCATAGCACATACTACACCTTCTCCCTTAGCAAGGATGATGAATTGCTATCCAAATTGAGAAATTTGACAACAAACTCAATCCCATGCAAGTCTATGGAAAAACAAACAGACAATGCCTGTCAAACTGCTGGTGGACACTCATCAAATTTTAAACTCCTTTAAATAAACAATATCTTACCCATTCTTCTTCCTCCAAATCAGCACAGACCATCCTCAAACCCATCCCCCTACATCACCAAGTTTCAGATCAGTCTGTTGAGCTATTTTCTCAGAATAAGCCATAGAACATACCCTACTCCCATTTTCTGGTTATAATGGAAGAATGTGAATCAGCCAACTCACTCATAACATAGGGCCACAACTGTATTCCTATAATTTAAAGGTCAGCAATGAGTGGAAACTTCACCTCAACTGATAATTTATTCCTAAACTCACGATGAATATCTAAGTGTTTTGAGATTAGATGGTTGAAAATTTGTCTCCACTATCTACTTCCCTATATCTCTACAATCTCACTTTGACACAGAGCCCTAGACCAGTCACCAGTTCTGTGCATTGATCCTAACACTCCACACATCAAGGATGTGTTGATGGTGGTCTGGTCACAGCCATCCTCCTCCAAGTCTCATGGTCTTTGGTGGGTGCGGTAGGCAATCTTCTCCAAAATTGAATTTGGACCTCAGGCTGAAAGAGGTTGAACACCCCTGATGTAACATTTAGGCATGCTTGGGCAATGTTCTACCCTAAAATTTGTTGCTAGTTATAGGGATGGGCAAGCAAGCAAAGTTCAAGATCACCAGGATTCTCCAAACATTGTCTCGCTACTCATCTCATGTCTGATTCTCTCATATCTTCAATCACTGCTCGCTCTGCATGAATGGGAAAATTGTGCAAATCAAGCAGCAATCGAACCGGAGGTTTGCACAAGTTTCCTCCATAGGCTAAGGCAGGGCTGATTCAGTCTATGGAGAAAATTTGTGCAAATTAGGAAATTTGCGCAAATCAAACTGGGAATTGGGAACAAGATGAATGTGAGCACGTCTTTGGCAATTTGCACATATTTTCCATGGACACATGCTTGCACTTGTATTCAGAGCTTTGAATGGGACATGCTCTCATGTTTTGTGAGCAAAAATGAAATTTTCATATATCCCTAAATTTGCATCATCATCATCATCATGGCTTAAGAATTAAAATTGATATTAGTGACATGGTCCACTCAACTTTAAGAACTTTTAGACTGCAGTCCTATGCAGTTATATAGGAGTAAATCCTACTGGCATTTGGTGGGACTTACTTCTGAGTAAACATACACAGTAGGGTTGTGCTGTATGGTTCCATGTCAGAGTAAAGCCCATATGTAAGGCTGCAATCCTGTAGACACTTATCTGGTACTAAGCTCTACTGAGCCCAACAAGGCTTACTTCTATGTAGACATGCATAGGATTGCACTCTGTACATGTCCCCCCAAGGAACCTAATGGCATTTGAAACACGTTACAGATGCATGGATTTTTCCTGGTGTCTATGAAAACTGAATGTTAAGTTGGGAATTTGAAAAGCACGGCAAAAGTTGAAATGGTGCAGAAATTTTGCTTCAGCAGTAGGATGATGCATCATCTTCTTGATGATGCCTTAAAGATCCTTTGGGAGAAGTTGCACCATTGTGTTATTAAAGGCAAGATTGCTAAGCTGGTCACAGGGGTTTGCTCAGAAAGGAAGTGTGTTGACAACAGGATAAAATGAGTTATTACCAGCTATCTGCCTGATGAAAGACAATTTGCTCTGACATTTTCCAGCTGCCAGATTGTCAAAGCAAAAAATAATACTAACACGCCAGAACAAGCAAACTAAGTCCAGCAAGAACACACATAAACAAATAGGAATGAAGGTAAATATTTCCATTTCAGCTTTTGTTTTTCCTTTTCCCAGCTCCCTTACATCTACACAATATGCAGTTGGATCCAGACTAAGTTAGTTGCACTTAGTTCCTACTGAAAGAAATGGGTTTTTAAAGTCATGACTTAGAAAAAAAACCCTGTTGATTTTAAATGGGATCTAAGCTCAGCTAACATCATCTGCATCCAGGCCTTGACACTTAGCCTTTGAGATTCCACTGGTTGTTTTTTTTTAAATTTATTATTATTATTATTATTATTATTATTATTATTATTATTATTATTATTATTATTTTAAATCAGTTACTAAACAAAAATGAAAGTTAATTCCATCATTTCTATCATTAGTATGGAGCTGAACACAAGCAAAAAAAAAAAAAAGGCCTATGGCTTATGCTGGCTCAGCTTGTCTGAGCTTGGAAAACTAAGCAGGGTCAGGCCTGGTTATTACTTGGATGGGAGACCCCTCCTCTAGTTTCCTGCATTGAGCAGGGGGTTGGACTCGATAGCCTTGTAGGCTCCTTCCAACTCTATGAAATCTATCTATGAAAAATATAAAGGGTGAAAAATGGAAAAGTGAAGTTTCATGAACTTCATGTAGAAAATGTGTGCTTCTTATGACTTTATTTTTCCTTTCTGTATAAAACAAAGTCTGGGAATGTGGGAGGACCTCCAGCAGTGGGACAGAGACAGATAAATTGCTTTGGGGACCGGAATATAGCCATGGACCACCAGTTGACCAGCTCTAATCTAGGGTTTATGTTTACTGTGCAATCCTGTGCATGTTTACTTAAAAGTAAGTCCCAATGTGTTCAATGGAGTTTACTCTTCAGTAAGTGTGTTTTCATAATAAGTATGTCTAAGCTGGTATTTTTCTTTATTTGCTTAGTATGACAATTCAATATCAGTAGACTTTGCTGTCCCTCACCATCACCACTATCCAGGGCCGGTGCTACCACTAGGCCAACTAGGCAGCGGCCTAGGGCGCAGGGCGAAAGGGGGCGCCAGTCAGACAGAACCGAGCGGGGAGGGCTTTCCCCAACCCTGCGCTTTCTCCGCTGTTGGTGCTGCTGCTGCTGCTGCAGGCCGCTGGGTCGGAGTAGCTGAAAGTTGTGCCAGTCCGGGCGCCCCCCCCTGAAGATTAGGGTGACGGGAGGGAGAAGCTCTGCTTTGCCCAGTCTCTCACACTCGCACACCCCCTCTGTCCCGCCCTGAGGCTCCCTCCCTCGCTCCCTTTCCCGGTCGTCTCCTCCCTCTCCTCTTCCCCCTCCTTTTCCCCTTCCCTTCCCTTTCCCCTTCTCTTCCCCCAGAGTAACCGCCGGAGGAGCAGGCAGGCAGGCGCTGAGGCAGGCAGGCGCGGTGCTCCTGTTGTGTTTCTGGGTTGTCTCCTCGGCCCAGCCACGCCGCAGCTGTCGAAGGAAGAATCCCCCCCTCCCCGCAGCCACACCATGAGTTCTTTTCAACTTCTTCTCCGGCAGCGACTTTCAGAGGCTCCGAAAGTCGCCATCGGAGAAGAAGTTGAAAAGAACCGATCCTCCCAGGGGATCCCATTGCATTGAGGTTCAGCGGAGGGCTGTAATGCAGAAACACCTCAGCATGGAGCGTTTCCGGTTGTCCGTTGCTCAAAGGGCCTGCCTGTGCTCTGGCTATGCTCAGTTGCAGCCACTGAAGCCTTCCTGCCCTTTTCTTTGCCCTCCCTTGGAATCAGATTTCTCTCCCTCCCCCCACCCCCAACAAACCATTTCCCAAACCACGTGGCCCGGCGCCTATTTTAAGGGAGGCAGAGACACGACTTAAATGCAGAGGGACATACTGTTCTGAAAAGATATGGAGGGTGTGCTTGTTAATTCTGAATAATCTGAATTAACAGACCACTCCGAGGTGGTCTGTTCGGGCCGGCTCCGAAAGTCGCCTCTGGAGAAGAAGTTGAAACGCTACGTAACTTACATAACGTAACGTAACGCTACGTAATGTAAGTGCCTTTTCCTCGCTCCCCCCTCCGCCTCGGCCTGCAGCAGCTCTCCGTCCCTCCTGTGTTTTTCTTTCTCATTCCTTTCTTCATCCCTCTTTTCTTTTCCTGCCTCCGCGCTCTCCCTTCCGCGCCCCCCCCCGGCTCTCAACCTTTTGATCCCAAGTTTAACAAGGGGGGGCGCTAAATATCTGATCTTGCCTAGGGCACCAAACTGCTTTGCACCGGCCCTGCCACTATCACCACATGGACACAATCATAAACCATCATTAGTTTGAGGAAGCACTGAGGGTAAGGAGAAAGACATTATGCCTGTTCCTACTTTTCTTGTGTGGCTTTTTTTTTTTTTTTTAACCTCTAGGTCCATGTAGAGGACACTTTCTATAGAGGGACAGAGCAGAATGTTTTTCTCTGGTTATGGTGAGACTACTTTACATTCAGTATAATATGTAGCTTGATCAATGTAGGAACATAATAATGGAGGGGACCACACTGTGGGGGAAACCTGTGGGTTGAATCTAATGTTAGTTCAATTTAGGATAGTCATGACTAGCTTAAGTTCCATTCGTTTCAATGAGTCTACTCCAAGTAGGGCTAACACTGGGTTCAACCCCAATGTAGAAATTAGGGTTGAATGCAATGTTTTCCTAATGTAGAAATGCACAAACTTATACTCTTTATCACACCTCTATAATCAGAAATCTGCTCTTCTTGCATACAGAATGGAAATAAATTGGGGCAGCCATTCTTTGCCCTTTTTCTGATTATACATTCTGGAATTTTTGATGAGGACAAGTATTTGATTAGATTATGTACCCTGAGCAATCCCCCCCCCCAGTATATTCCTGTTAGTTGATCACTTACCATTCCTTTGTTAGGCAGATTTAGGGTGCAATCCTATGCATGTTTACACAGGGAAAAAAAGTCCCACAACTTCCAGAATGCTGGGAGTTGTAGGAATTCTGTCTAAAAAAATTATTTATTTACAATATTTGTATGCCACTCCATTATCTAAGCAGAGTCCAGAGTGGTGAACAATAAAAATATAAAAACAGATAAAAGAAACAAAAAACAATACATTGAAGACAAGCTATCATTAAAAATCCACAGGATTGTGCCTTTAATAGCTCAGAATGGTCTGCTGATGGGAATGAATGGTTAAGAGCTTTCTACCTTATGAAACGCATATTGAAAATACCTGCTTCTTTTGACCAAGAGCAGCAGTCAATCACACACACAGCGTGCTTCCCTTCCAAAGTTGCTGAGGGTTTTTTGCTGTTATTTGGCATGTGGGAACAGCCTGTACTAGCTCTTTCATGGCATCATTTGTTGTGCAATGGATTAACCCTTTGTGTAACATTCTATGACAACCTTTCCTTATCTGGTCAGTGCCCTCCAGATGTTTTTAGACTACAGCTCTCAGGATTCCTCACCATTGGTCATAATGACTGGGGCTAATGGGAGTTGAAGGCTAAAACATCTGGAGGACAAAAGGTTGGGGGAAGGCTGATCTACAACTATTCATCAGATTAAAAACATGGTCCAGTAGGCAGTCCATGTGCAATTTCTGAAAAGAGTCAGATATTGTAATATGAATGCCAACCCATAATTTCAGAGGGGAGTCTTAGGGAGACCTCATTTTTATTATTTGTCCATTGAGAAAATGTATTGAAAAGTGTACTACAAATTGTAGTATTTGCTGCTGGTTTGATTGTGATGGTAAGCACATGTGTACCAGTTTGCCCCCTTCGCAGCCTCACACAGAGCATCCCTTTGCAGTGGTAATCTACCTTCCTATGTTATCTAACATGTACACCCTTGATCCTACATACTCACAGTGGCAAGAAAGCAGTGGTATGCTTTGGGATCTTGTGTGATACCCTACTCTTAGCAGAAGCAATATAAAACTCTGCCAAAGTCAGTGGTGGTGTCATAAATTTGGGAAGTCACAAGTGCAGTCCTTGGGAATTAATACTGTGGAGTTGGGGAAAACAAAACATAACAACTTTGCTTTTTAAAATTGGGTCAGGTCATATTAACTCCTTCTGATCTGACTTGAACCTTCTTCCAGGTAGACAACCAAATTTATGAAACAGTACAATCAGGTTTGTGGGAAATGTGCAATAGTCACAATCGTTGTGAAAATTGAATGCCACTCAAGCATATTACAGTACATACTTTGAAGAAAAGGTGGGGAAAGTTTGACAGAAACTCAGAGACAGATGCTGTTAAAATGAAGAGAAGTAGAATTTGGAAATGTAAAGATACTAGGGGTTAGATCCATACTTTAAGTTGAGCTGTTGAATTCAATGGTGAACAGATTAACATAAGTAGTGTGATTAAAGAAAAACCCTTTGGGTTAGCTCTAGATTTAGTCATACTTACAGCAGAGCCATTGAGATCACTGGGACTTAAGTTAGTAAGGGTACAAACAACTTCCATTGCTGGGTATGCTGGGAGTTGAAGGACTTTTTTTCTATCTAAACATGCATAGGATTGATCTCTAAATCTGGACATAGCCCAAAGATGTTGTTGTTATCACACTGCATATATTATTCTTTTCACCATTGCAATTTTGTCTGTGTTATCATCCAGCAGTTGTGAATGGCAACTGCTAAGGTAATTATATCACTGTCAGTACTTCATGAATTTTAATTCCCTCTGACAACACAGTTGACATACATCCCTCTCCCACTCCACAGCTGTGTGTATATAAACACTGCCAACTTGAGGTTTATTTATTTATTAAAATATGTCCGTACCACTTAATATATTTTTAAAAACCGAAGTTGTTTACATTAGAACACAACTTAACAATATAAGAGTCCAAATAATAAAAAAATTAAAACAGGTTGGGGTTGGCGGTTTTTTGGGTTTTTTTTAAATGCAATACTTTAACAATAACAACAGAGTAGTAACAGAGTTCCTCATAGAGAGGGAAAGCCTGTGGGAACAGGTGTATTTATACTTCATGCATCTGATGAACTGGACAGTGCCCACAAAAGCTCATGCCAGAATACATTAGTATTTAAGGTGCCACAAGACTCTTATTTGTTTTTATTAACACAATGTTTCTGTCTAGGTCATCAGAACAGGAGATATTGAAATGAAGAACCAGTCTTCCATAACAGAGTTTATACTGGTTGGTCTAACTGATTCCCCTGAACTACAGACACTTCTGTTTTGGGCATTCATATTCATCTATGCTACAGCTCTGGCTGGTAACGGCCTCCTCATCTTTACCATATGCAAATGCAGGAAACTCCATACTCCCATGTACTTCCTGCTCATCAATCTTTCCTTAGTGAATGTGTTGTCCATCTCAGTTACGACTCCCAAACTGCTCCAGTCTCTTTTGACACACAGAAAGACCATCTCATTTTATGGCTGCATCATGCAGGTGTATCTCATCATATGGGCTTTGGGGACAGAGCTGTTGCTTCTCTCATTTATGGCTTTTGACTGTTATGCTGCTATCTGCCATCCTTTGCAGTATACAGTTATCATGAGAAAGGAGGTGTGTGTTGGCATAGCAACTGGAGTGTGGGTTGCTGGAATGGTCAATTCAGCAGTCCATGCTGGACTTATGTTGCAACTTTCCTTCTGCAACTCCATCATCAATCATTTCTTCTGTGATATACCTCCAGTATTAGACCTTGCATGCTCAGACACCAGTCTCAATGAGTCTATGACATTTGTGTCAGATGTGATATTTGGGATTGGTAGCTGTGGATTGACTCTAACATCATATTTGTTCATCCTGAGAGCTATCTTCAGAATCCATTCCACTGAAGGAAAGAAGAAAGCTTTCTCCACATGTTCCTCACATCTCATTGTAGTCAGCTTTTACTTTTCTGCAATTATCTACACATATATCAGGCCATCTTCAGTCTACTCTTTAGATAAAGACAAGCTAATTTCTCTCCTTTATTCAGTGGTAACCCCAGTTGTTAATCCAGTCATCTATTCCCTGAGAAACAAAGATTTTAAAAAAGCACTCAGTCTGCTCACTGGAAGTGGCAGACTTCTCCCAAGACCATAACGATGATCTTCAAAAATCTTCTGCAACAATTCTATTGTGAATAAGAAGTTAAGTGGGATGGGGGCGTGGGACTGTCTGGTAGCAATAAACTGAACAGGTTGACATTCAGTAAAATATGCTTCATATCATATTGTTACGGGTTGGAGGTTGGTCTGAATGAACTTTCAGGATCCATTAGAGAGCCCAATGCCCTATGATTTCAATGAGATTCAGTATCTCTTACAACTATGTTATCTTTGACTCTTAAAATTGCTGTAAGTAAAGCTATCACTGTGTGGGTGCCTTGAGGCAGTGGGCTGGTTTGCATGACATTGCCAGGCCATCATGGGTTAAACAGTGCTCACAGAAACCTACTACTAATCAATGGTTATGGAAGGGCTGTTCAACCATTGAATAACCAATGGTGGCCTGGTTTGCAGACCATGGAAATGGCAGCCGCATGCACCCGGCATGTGCCGTGACTCATTGTAGCTTATTTAACCTATAATGCCCCATTGTCTCATGTAAACTGGATCAATATCTCTGAAAGGACAGTTGATAGCTGGTGAGATTCTCATGCTGTGTTTTAATGAGAGCTAGGATGGTTCAAGAAACCATAGTTGACTGGCAGAGAAGAGATTAGTCATTTTTTTCTTCCCCTGCACAGGACAAGTGAGGGGGCAAGAGAGGTCCCTGTGTGTAGCAAGGAGTTCATCTGTGCTGGAACAAAGACAGAAAATAGGCAAAGAGCTGACAGATCTTTCCAAGAAATCATCTTGCACTATGAGTTTCCCTAGATATATGAGGGTGTAGAGGAATATATTAATACTCTAAACCCTCATCTTATGCTCATCCTGTATATACAGTAATACCTTGGATTGAGAGCATAATTCGTTCCGGAAACGTGCTTGTAATCCGAAACACTCTTATATCAAAGCGAGTCTCTGGCAGGCATGAGTGGGGCCAATTTCGGCCCACTACGCCCGCTCTTGTCTTGCAAGACCTTGCTCGTTTATCAAGTCAAAAAAAATTGTAAAAATTTGCTTGTCTTGCAAAACGCTCTCAGACCAAGTTACTTGCAATCCAAGGTATTACTGTATGTGTAAATAAACCTTGCATCACAGAAACAGTGTAAGTGACCAGTGACCTCCTTCTAAGAAAACTGAATCCTGCATAAGTGCTGGAACCTCTGAAATGGCTCAAGTGGGGTGTACAAGCAAAACAATAGGATGCATATGTACTTGGGAATAACTTACAGAACATAACATGTGTGTACCCATCTCTGTTTGAAAATCATCATATATTTTTTCCATTCAAAATACATGGAAGTGGATCTTGCATGCTTCCTTTTCATGACTGGCAGGTATTTTGAAAAGTAAAACATCGATTTAATACACACAGGAATCCTTCAGAAGTTACATATCCACTAATGATGTGGTTGTCTGAAAGAGTTGGATGTAAGGCCACTAACTAGATTCGTCATGTTCTCTTCCAAGCAAGGGGGGGGATACCTTTAAATGCTTCAAGCCACCAAGCCTGGTTGTTGTCACCATACCTCCTACTACATTCTTGTCACCTACCTCTATCCCACACCAAGTTGGTGGAGACTAACAACAGAGAGTATACACTAAGCTAACCTAGCAACTAAGAACTTACACTTGCGTACCCAGGCACTCCGCCTTGGGGATTGAATGTCCGGGCTGGCCTGAGCCGATGACCCATACTGTGCTTCGATGCACCTTGCTTCCAACAACCAGCAGAAATCCTGGTTGCTACTTTTACCCCCTCTCTTGCCCCCCCTTGATCCCCTGACCCCTCCCTCCGCTGACAAAATGAACCGGTCCGGCCAGGCAGGAGGGGGTGCAGGGGTCTCGGAGCCACTTTGCCCATGGCCCATCAAAGGGGCTCAGAAAGGGGATTGAGGGTACTTGGCAAACCACTGAGGGTGCTTGGGGAAGACCATCAGTATGTAAAAATGTGTCCTGGACTGGACTCTTGAGTCCCGGGCGGAGATTATGCAGGTGGAATGTGGGGCAAAGTGTATGTTCTGTCAGGCTTTCCCTCCACACCCACCTTCCTAACAGTGATACCATTTTCACTTTTCACAAGATATCTAAGATCGAAGATCACCTGGCTTACTGTTGTTCCTTTAATAGAACTTTGCTCTGCAAAAGTCACAAATACATTTTTCCCCCACATCAAGAAGGAAAGCATCCCTTTTAATGTCTGCAGATCAAGCTTTTGTCAAAGGCACAAAAAGTGACAAAAGGCTGACAATCTTACAACCTACTCCTATGTGTTTCTTACTCGGCAGTAAGTTCTGCTGTGTTCAGTGGGGTTTACTCTCATGTAAGTGCAGAGAAGCTTGCAGCCTTAGGCTGCAATTCTAAACACACTTCAGCCCCACTGGAAACACTAGGATTGACTTCTAATTAAACAGAAATAGGGTTTCACTGTTAGTCAGAAAACCTGCCCTGAGCTGGCTTAACAAGATCTCCTGCAGCTAATTTTGTGCTGTATGAATTAAGTCAGTAAGGGGCAAAGTACTTAGTAAAGTGGTTAGTGATAAATTTACCTAAGTTTTGGAGAAAAATAAACATTAACTATTGACCCCAGTCAAAATACTATTGTAATATATCTATATTGAAATAACATGATACTTGAAATTCAGTTCCTGGATTTGCCTGCAAAAGTATTTGCTTGCATTTCTTATTCTTTGCTGCCACCAAGAGTCCAAACAGGTTAAATGCATTGATTAAAATCATTCATTCATTCCTGCCCTGGCTTTGTTAACCTTGCTGATGTCTGAAGATAGGATTGCTGCAATGGAGAGCAGATAGATAGATACAATTATTGTGATCATAGATCAGCACATAAAGTGTACAATAATTACACACGAAGTACATAGTTATACCAACACTCAAAATAGACTAGCATGACCCCGGAGTATAAGCCAGTTATAATCATACATACTATTTTACCAAAAGGTTGCAGCAAGCACTAGCTGCTGCACAAAACCTGACCACTTTGTCTGTAATCTGAGAATCCTTATCTGAAAGAAGAACAGAAAGATAAAATTCAATTGATCAGCCTGGGATTATTATTATTTTTTTGTAAAATAGGTATAATAAAAACACGGCAAATGTCTGGATAAAAAGAACAGTATAATAGAACGTGCCCAGTGGTTTCCTCTTGCTCTACAGGGTCAAATACATTCATGATATGGGACCTTCCAATATAATCCCTCTAACAGCCTGGATGGATAGGGTCAATGTAAAGGCTTTCCTGAATTTAGGGATTGTTTAATTAGTTAGATAATTTGCAGGCATAAGTACCTTACTCCCAAGGAAGTAGTATTTTGTAACAAAACTTAAATTGTTCTGTAAAGGGCTATTAGACTGCTGGTTGTAAATCCATAAATCAATAATTTCTCTGCCAGGAGCCTTCCTCGTTGTGTTGTCTGAAAAGAGTTAGAGTCAATGGGGGCAGTCCTATAGGGGAGAAGACTAGTTTGAGCCAGACGTTTAGAAAACAAATCCATGCATGGGCCTCCATAGACATTAGGCCTGCCTCCAGGCACAGGACAGCACTGGAAACACAACATGGGACTATAAGAACAGCTCTCAAAAATTTGGTTTGGAGGACTTCAAGAGGCCCACAGCTATCATAAATACACAACAGAGACTCAACTGAGGTACAACCTTGGCAACAAATACCTGAATAGCTGAGGGAATATATTGTCCTCCTTTACTATGGAAGAATTTAAGCAAAGCCAAGACACTCCTTTGTGCATTTGCCATGACATTTTTTATTTGAGATTTCCAGGAGCTGGAAGAATGAAAAACTACTCACAAATACCTATAGCTTGCTACCTGTTCAATAGGATTTCCAATAATCTGCCATCTATGTTTAACTTTCCTTCTAGTAAAGACCATAACTTTGGTCCCGTTATAGTTTATGATTAGAAATTCATTATAATAACAGTAGGTGGCAAGTGTACTTTAATAGTCATCTCAAGTCAATACTTGTCAAGGATAATAACACTGCCTATTGGCTACTGGGCCATGTTCAAGATTATGGTATTGTCATACAAAGCCCTAACCAACTTAGGGCCAGGATACCTAGCAGACTGCCTTCCCTTATATACAACCGACTGACTATTATAAGATCATCTGAGGAAGCCTTGCTTGTCCTTACAAAAGTATCGGAATTTTGCCATGTACTACCTCAATGGCAGGCTTTTTCAGTAGTGGCACTCACCCTGTGGAAAACTCCCTTGTACAGTTCTGGAGGAAGAAAATTTGGCATCTTTTAAATGCTTCCTGAAAACACACCTGTTCACCCAGACTTCCCCTGGCCTATAATCGAATTAACCATGTTGTTCCATTTTACTACTCTTGTATCATTATCATTATCATGATATCGCATTGTTGTTTTTTAAATTGTACTTTAAATGTGATTTTAAATCATTTTTGAAATATTTATATGGAAACATCTAAAGGCTTCTTAATATTTAGCGGTATAAAAATAGTACAAATAAATAGATCAGCATAAATCAGTATTGAGAGAGGTCTAGTGTCCAATTTAGGGGGATGAAAACAAATATCAGCTAAACTCTTACCCACTGAATTAATTTAAAAATTAAATAACGTAGGAGGTAAGATACATTAGTGGTGAATTTCGTACCTTTTGGGGGGTGTATCGCCTCTCCTCTCCTCAGTGAGCAGGCCCCCCGATCCTCGGATTCTCCGCGGTGCAGAGGGGCTCTCCAGCTGCTCTCTGCGCCTCTTGGGCAGCCGTGCCGCTCACGCGGACTCCCGTCGCGTCACTTCTGGATGGCCGGAAGTGACGCGACAGGCCCTGCACTGACGCGGCTGAACCCTGTGCCACGGTTTTGGCTTAGAAACCAGGGCAACAGGGCTTAAAACCCTGTTGCCCTGGTTTCTATGCCAAAACCGTGGCGTAGGGTTCAGCCGCGTTGGCAGGGCCCATCGCATCATAGCCAGAAATGATGCACCAGGAGCCTGCGCAAGTGGCACGGTGGGGCAGACTGAGTGGGCGGCAAGGTAGGCCCGTGAATCGCCGTGAATATTGGGGGGCTGCAAGCAGCGGTGTTCATGTACTGGGGGGGCTCGCCTCTCCACCGCTGTAGTTCTCCGTGGTGCCCCCCCTCATTCTTCTGAGCGGCGTGGAACGTCCTCCGCGCCACTCGAGCTGCCTCCGACTGGTGCGCTGGTCCCATCGCGTCACTTCCAGCGTGATGGAAGTGACACGACGGGACCCTGCTCCGGCACGCTGGACCCCCGCACTATGTTTTTGGCGGGGGAAACCAGGGCAACAGTGCTGTTTAAGCCCTGTTGCCCTGGTTCCCCCCGCCAAAAACATAGCACGGGGGTCCAGCGCACCGAAGCAGGGTCCCGTTGCGTCACTTCTGCCGCGCCGGAAGTGACGTGACGGGACCAGCGCGGGCGGCTAGCCGCAGAAAGGCAAGCCACTGCTGGAACCAAGTAGGCCTATGTGAGGCTCGCGCGGGTGTGAACGGGGCCAATTTCGGCCTGCGCAAGGCAAACCGTTACATCCCTAGCTGCAAGCGGGGCCAATTTTGGCTCACTCCAGCCCCCCGATATTCGCGGTGACATCCCTAAGATACATCCCTGTTTTACTCCGTTGGAAGTTGGGACAGGATTAGAAGGTGTCCTCCATGATCACAGCTTACCCGTAGTCAAGTGTTTTCATCCACAGACAGTGGATGAGCATTAGCAGTCACCTATCAATATTGATGGCCTCAGATTTATTCCACAGTCTATCCCTAGGAATGAGATCAAAAACTGATTTAAATATGCTGGCTCAGCTTGTCTGAGTGTGGAAAGCTAAGCAGGGTCAGGCCTGGTTATTACTTGGATGGGAGACCCCTCCTCTAGTTTCCTGCATTGAGCAGGGGGTTGGACTCGATAGCCTTGTAGGCTCCTTCCAACTCTATGATCTATGAAATCTATAAAGGGTACTCCCTGCTGGGTAGGAATATTTTGTTTTGCTAAATGTTGTAAAATTAGATCCTGATCTGCAGTAGATCTTCCATTCTGAATCCCACCTGCTCTTCCCCCTGGAATGCTTTCCTGATCTGCCCAGTCTATTAATTTTCCATACAGGTGCTTCGCATAAAGTTCATTCATGACATTTATTATAACGATAGGTCTGTTTCCTTTTTTTATAAACCGTAATAATGATGGCCAGTCCCAGTCCTCCAGAATACACACTGTGTGATTAATCCATGTAAACAGCACAGCTAGGCTGGGATCCACCACTCTAAGTTGGCTTTAAGCAATTTGGGGGGAATATTGTCACTGTGAGGTTACGTAATTTGGGGGTAATTTAAAGTGTACATATGGTAAGTATGATAATTTGCATATCTGCCATGATTGGCTGAGAGAGTGAGAAGGCGGGTAAAGTCTGTGTTATATAAACTGTGGGCAGTGCTATTTAGGCAGGAATGTATGGTGGAAGAGAGGGGAGTGTGTGAGAAGTGCTGGAATGATGTTTATGAATCTGAGAAGCTGACTGGAGAGAGTTGATATTAGGATTGTTAGGAGATTAGCTAGTGAGTGCAGGGATAGATATTTTGGGACAGCCAGTGTGGCGTAGTGGTGAGAGTGCTGGACTGGGACTCGGGAGATCTGGGTTCTAGCCCCGGCTTGGCCATGAAACTCACAGGGTGACTTTGGGCCAGTCACTGACTCTCAGCCTAACCTACCTCACAGGGTTGTTGTGAGGATAAAATGGAGAGGAGAAGAATTATGTAAGCCACCTTGGGTTCCTCCTTGCTGGAAAAATGGCGGGGTATATAAATATAATAAATAAATAAATAAATAAACAGTTGGTGAGGGTGGATTGGTAATAGAATATGATAGTAAATTACTTAATATAGATTGAAACTTACATATGGAACTTATTTCCAGAAACTGTTGTATTTTAAAAGAAATTTTACTTTGTTTATTGAAGACACCAGCACTGGAAGCTGTGCTTTATAGTTGGTCAAAGAAGTATAAGGTAGGGATAAATAGACATCCAAAGGTCAGTGTGAGAGGTATAAGGGTAAGGGTTAGAGACAGAGAAACCCCCAACTTTCTGTAAGTGCACCCATACCTCCAAAACGGAGGGCAAGGTTGAGGCCCTATGAGGGGTGAGATGTGATTGTCACCACCCAGGGCTTTACCCAATTTTAGTTGGAAAATAAGTTTAGTGGTCTCTTAGATTGTCACAAGAGGCCATTTGTGAAGGCTGTCTATATTAATTACCTACATGTGTGAATAACCATGTCCGCCTGCATAGATATCCTGGAAGCGAGCTTCCCAAGAGGATACTCCCAAATGCAGGATGCACTATTATATATGCCCCCGCCACCACCCTCCAAAAGGTAACTGAATCATTTATCCTTGGGGAACAGTGCCTTTCCAAAATCAGGAGTAATAATAATCTGGATGATGACATAACATCAGAGTTGAATTCCAAAAATAGGAAGTCTTTGCCAATGCCACACAGTTTGTTCTCAAAACCAAACCTTATCCTTATTTCCAGACACATGGTAGTGCGGGCACTTTGCATATGTGCACCAAAGACAGATTTGAGAGCTAAAGGCCAACCTATACATTGCAGATATGTGAAAACACCTCCTCAGGTTGACTTAGGGGGCTGCCTTAATATAATGAGTCAGACCATGGGTCCATCTAGCCCAGTAGTGTTGACAGTTTGGCAGAGCCTCTCCAGGGTTTCAGGCAGGAGTTTTCCCAGACCTACCTGGAGATGCCGGGGATTGAACCTGGGAACTTCTGCATGCAAAGCAGGTGCTCTACCACTGAGCCACAGCCCCTCCCCTTGATTTGTCTTTATTCAGGTGTTATGTAGGATGGGGCATATATAGGGATGCACATGCCAATCCTGTCCCCAACATTCTCACCCTCTCTGTGTTGAGCAAGGAGGTGTCTAGGGGGCGTCTATTTGTGTTCACTTTCCTTTTAAGTTAAAAGGACAAAACATATATGTTATAACATTTAACATGAATATATATTCACGCCGCACAACAGCACTCTGCAACCTTACTGGTTGGCCTGCTTCTTGGAATGTCCAGGGGTGTGTGTCTTGATGTAACATCCTCCTTTGGGCAGTGCAGGAAGTTCCACTGCCAGTCTGGGTGGAGGTGGAGTTCCTTGCACCACTGTGAATGGTGAGAGGTCATTTTTAAATAATATTCAGAGAGAAAATAAAACAACAACAGCAACTCAGCCACCCCATACCATTATTAAGTAAGGTAAGCACCAACACCCCCATACAAAAATGTCTCAAAAAATTTCCCTCTGGAGGTTTTTTTTTGGGGGGGATGGCCCCAAAATCTTCAGCCTGCTTAGAGAATGCCTGATCTGGAAGTATGGAACCAACCAACTCCCCTTAAAATTGATGGCAGAGCACAATAGCAGCAGACTTCACCCAGACAAACACACACAGGACTTGTTTCTAAAGCAGATGCTTTTTAAAGTAAAAAGCAGTAACATATAAGTTCTCAGGTACTAAAAGCTTGATGGTTACAGACTTTGTGTGTTCAGTTTCTTGAATGTTACTAATTCTGTGAGGAAAGAGAAACCACAGTCAAGCCCCTTTGCTAAACCGTAGCAAGCATCAGTTAAGTCTGTTAACTGTAGGAATAGTCTGTCAGAGGAGTGGTAAAATGGAATTCTAACCTGTTGCTAGGCAACATCCAGCATTCCCTCCCCTAATTTCACTAAGTGATTTGCTCCACTGAAGCCTGCTCCCTGACTTCTCAGAGAAGCTTGGTTTCTGCCTTTGCCCTTTAACTAGACTACAACAGTCTATCTTATCCCTATACTGGGCAATCAACTTAAAAATGCTCCCTGCAGAGTCGTCATCTTCTTATCACACTATTCCAACAGAAATATCATGTTTATAATTTGGAGGTACCCCTGAACCAAGCTTTGTTACTTGATGTCCAGGTGGCTGGGAGTGAGGTTGACCAGCTTAGGCTGGTGTGCCAGTTATTTCATTTATGGGTTGATCAGACCTAGCCATAGAAATGCACATGTTACTACTAGAGTGGGTTACTGAAAAGCACTGCCCATGAGGCTACCCTTGAGCAATCTCCAGAAATCTCAGGTAGTCCAGAATACAGCACAGGTGGTGGTGGTTGCTAGTCCCTGGAGACATATGACCTTCATTTTGGTACAGCTGCACTAGCTTCCACTGTGTTTCTGGGTAGAATTCATAGTGCTGGTGGTTATTACATTTTACAATAGCTTGGATCCAGGTTACCTAAGGGACTGCTTGCCTCTTCCCATGTGAACATTTAGGATCTGCTGGAGAGGTTCTCCTTCACATCCCAGCAGTAGTGGATAGGGGTGTATGATTCGCCTCGCGGCGGGTGTAGCAGGACAAAATCGGCCCTGCTCACGCCCGCCGCGAGGCTCACGGGGCCTTACCTGGTCCTGGGGGTGGCTCGCCTCTCTGCGGCAAGCCGCCAGTGCCAACCACACTGGTCCCGGCGCATCACTTCCAGCAGGCCGAAAGTGACAGCGACGGGACCCTGCGCCGGTACGCTGGACCCCCACGCTACGTTTTTTGCGGAGAAACCAGGGCAACAGGCCTGCCAGAAGTGACGCGCCAAAACCAGCGCAGGCCGGTGAGGGCGGCTTGAGCAGTGCGGAGAAGTGCTCCATGCCGCTCAGAAGTTCGAGGCGGCGTGGGCGCCGCCACAGAGAGGAGAGGCGGTGGCAAGGCGGCCCCACCTCCAGGTTCGTGGCCATCACTATGATATATTTCAATTGGGCACTATCTACTCTCACCTTAATAGATGGCCAGCCTGATTCTGTCTGCAAGAAAGGTGCTGGTGTGCCGGATAGCAAGGAGTAAAGTTTTCTGAAGAATTTATTCTGCACAATTTCTATAGCGTTAATGGTACTTATATCTTCTCCCCAAATTTCGGCACTGTAAAGCATTTGGCTAATCACTTTGCCATTAAAGATTTTTATGGCAGGTTCAACCAGCTGACCTCCTTCGGTATAGTAGAATTTCATCAGTGCCCCGATGGATTTCTGAGCTTTCAGTATCACTGAGTCCCTATGCTGTTTTCCATGATAGGGACTCACTGAAGAGAACACCCAAGTATCTAAAAACGCAGGTTTGTACTATAGGGTGTTGATCATTTATGTCTTGGGCTTTTTTTTTTTTTTTGCCAAAAACCATTATTTTGGTCTTGGAATAGTTAATTGACATAAATTCTTGTTTGCAGTACGTACATACTAAATGCATCCAATAGGTTTTTCAGGCCCAGGCGGGAAAGGGATAAGAATACTAGGTCATCTGCATACATTAGGATAGTAATCTTCAGGTTCTTTATTGCTGGAGCTGGGGAGTCTACTTTGGCCAGTTGTGGTACCAGGTCATTAATATAGATATTAAAAAGGGAGGGTGCCAATAAACATCCTTGTTTCACTCCTTTTGTAGTTTTAATGGCTTCCGTCATATGGCCATTTAAACCAATTCTGACCTTCATTTCCGTGTTGTATAACTAAACAATATTTAATCTACTTAGTATTTGACAGTATCCTTCTGGGATCCAGGGCCTACATGTATCCAAAGCGACTTGCTTTATGTGTTTGAGCCAAACAAAGGTAGTCATGCTTTAACTCCCTTGAAATCAATGGAACTTAAGTCCCAACTAAAGTTGTCCCATTGATTCCAGTGTGACTAAAGTATGACTAATTTCATCTGGATCCAACCGTATAAATATAATGTATATTACATAGTTGAAATTACGGCTGTGGGGAAGGAAGTGAGGATAATTTATGGATTTTAGCCTGCAGATCATAATGAGCTGCAGACAGGTGGTACCTGCCCTGAATACAGGAGCATTATGAGAACAGCAGTGCTTTGTGATGAATATTAATTGTTCTTGGCTTTTTTTGCAACATCCTAGAGAGCAGCACATATCTACTGTACTGCTAACAGCACAAACACTTTCTGCTGGAGAGATACTCTCAGCTTTGTTCAGGTCTCAATTTCAATGCAATTATTATGCAGACATTCCTTTACTGTATGGGCACCTAGTGGAATTTAACAGAGGGAGCATTGCTGTGTTCATGGGAGGGAAGGTTAAATGACCTGCATTCCAAATACTCACTATGGCAACATATATTTTGTTTGATTTCCTCCTCTAAGTTCAATTAATGAAACTGATCCCACCCACCCCTAATCACCCTCACTGGGATCATTATTTGAAGCTCTGTTTCCCCCTGTGTGGTGTGCTGCTAATGGCTCCCAATGGACTTTATTACAATTACATGTAACTTTGTCTCTAAACTTGCCTTGACATTTTTGAGAGGAATGGGGGCAAGCTGGGCTTTCAGCCAGCTTACAATCCTCAGAAGAAATATTACCTGTTGCTTTCAATTAAGTCACACTGTATGACTGTAGAATCTAGTTGATCAGCTAATTGTTGAAATAGGAAGCATTTTACCAATACTGTTTATATTTGCCTGGCCTCTGTCCCCAGCTGGCCACAGGGCTCATTATCTTTAAATGATCAGTCAGTTATTAACCGGTGGCTACTTAATTACCTTTTCTGAAATGTCCTCTGCTTGCCATATGTAGCTGCTGATTGAAGTGTATTACATAAGCAGCTTGGCTTGCCAATAAATCTAATACACACCTTCAATCTCAGGCATAAAAATATTCTGTCTTTACTAATTAAAATGACAATATGCATCCACATATTTTTAGGTGGATGCTTGCCAGCTCTTCTGTGCTAGCTCCTCCTGCTGGCCAAAGTTATCTCTTCAGCAGAAAAATGTTGCTGCTTAATACAAAATAAAGAAGAGTTGGTTATATCTTATGGCAATCTGAAAGGGTAAATTGATGAAGATTGTTGGTTCTACCATACTCAAAGTACATACAACAGTAACTGACCCAGGTCTACCCCAATAAATTTTGGTGGGAAAATAAAAATAAAATAAAGACTAGTAGTCATATTTCTGAAGAGTTTCATCCACCCCTACAAACATCTATTAGCACCTCCCCCCAGGGCCGGCGCTACCGCTAGGCAAACTAGGCGGCTGCCTAGAGCGCACGGCTAGTAAATAGGGCGCAGAAACGCTCCGCCCCTGCACCTTCCTTCCTGGGCTGCGGAGGCCAGCGGCAGCTACAGCAGCAGCAGCAGCAAGAGGAGGAGGAAGCTCGCTCGCTCGGCCGACTCTTCCTCACCAACGCCGCCGGGACTGCTGGGCGACAGGGAGGGCAGAGGCAGCTGCGGCGGCGGCGGCAGCAGCAGCAGCAGCAGCAGGCTAGTCGATGCAAAAGGGAATCCCGTGCCGAGAACGAGAAACCCCTGCTTCCTTTCCTCTCCCCCCTCCCCCCGTGTTGCTGAGCCTGAACCATAGCGTTAAAAGAATCTGAGACGCGGGGGCGGGGGGGGGGAACTTGTCGATAGACCCAACAACTGTATTTTATTAGTACAAAATGGAACTAAAGAACAGCAGCAGTGTTGAGGGGAGGAGAGCCAGCACAGCAGTAAACAGAAGCTCATGTGGAGCGTGCCAAACAAATGTCCCATAAAAGGACTGCCCGGGAGGTGGGTAGGGGAGGAAATCCCTGCCCTGCTGCCCTGCAAGCAGTTTGAATTTAGCAGCGGAAGATTCTCAACGCACGGAGATAAATGCAACCACTTGCCAATGTTGAGGATATGTACGGCTGCTATTCTATAACACGCTTACCGGGCGGGGGGGGCGTTGAGCGAGCAGGCGTTTCCCGGCTGCTTTGCTCCGGAGCCCCCCCCCGGAGGGAGGGAGGGCTCAAGTGGGAAGGGGGGGCGCTAAATCTGATTTTGCCTAGGGCGCCAAACTGCCTTGCACTGGTCCTGCCTCCCCCATACACACACAGACCCCTTTTGCTCTGAAAATTGGGAGATTGTGGGACCCTCACCCACACACAACATACACACTTTGCATGTGATTAGGACAGGCCTGAGCTAAGACACATCGGCCCTCTTCAGAAATGCCCTCCATGCATCCAGAGAGAGAATGGAGCGGAAGAACAGCTCCAGCTGCTAGACCCACCCCCATCATGAACACCACTTCCAGCACCAGAGTTTTGAGCTCCATTCCTTGGATAGCAGGTTTGACAGGGTGGCCTATGTGCGTATATAGCTTTACAAACAGAGACTCCTCCACATGTGGGGACCTTAGATGGCTGGGGCTCCTGTTGACATGTAAGAGCCTACATGCTCCCCCTTCAGGTAGGTCTCCTGCTTAAGACCTGCTGCTGAATAGGTGGAGGTCAGCGGGATGGAGCTGGCAGGGAACTTCATATTAAGGGTGAAGCCAGCATGTGCAGCCCTGCTCCCTCCCTCTGTGCATTCTGTGAAGACATGGCATGGGGCCGGTTCGCAAGACCCAGGCTGTGGGCAGGGGAGGCACCACGGGGCTGTCCGTGGGGTCCGGTGGGGCGCCGCAGATGACCTGCGCCCCGCGCACGTGGGTGGAGCCGGCAGTCCCCACACTGCAGTGAGGGCCTCCCGGCGCTAGGGGGTGGCGGCTCGGGATGCCCAGAGGGGCAGTTTGCCCCTACAGGCTGGAGCGGCCACAGCTCCAGCCGCTCTGAGCTGCCACCTCTGTGCGGCCCCCGTGGGACAGCCGCCCGCTATTCACATGGCAGGGTGGCCACACGCGCTAGGGGCTTACCCCTCTACTGCCCATGGTCACTTTGCATGTGTCCCTCTGCTTTGCACCTCTGCTCCCCCGCGGTTCCCGTGTCATGTGAACACGCCCATGGTGAGCATTTCTGAAGATGGCCATGGTTTTGTGTCATCACCTATAGTTTAAGCCCCATGCTGTCATCCAGAGTGGTGTGTACGGATGTATTATGTACGCACTGTTCTTATCCAAACAGTTTTCTCTCCCCTCAAAAATTCCTCAGATATTTTGGCTGATTTCCTTGAAATTTAACTTTAGGCAAAATATTTGGTGCCAACTGAAGGTGTCAGGAAAGCAAAGCATAACCAAATAATGTATTTTATTTTTATTTTAAAAAATACTTTTAATACTGCCTGTCGTAGGAAACATATCCAGGCAGTTTACAATAATAAAAAGACAGTGCAATATAAACTAAGCAAAAACGATCATCACTCTTCAATAAAACCAGTGTTCATGAATTACAAACTAGCAAATGAGGATGTCTTTTTTTCTTAAAACAACAAACAAATAATTAAGGAGTATAGCAAAAACAAAGATTTGCTGAGCAGGACAAGGCTCAGCCCACTCCTTGTTGATACCCCATTGAGTCTTTTGGATTATCTTCCCATTTATTTCCTTTGGGCACAATCTTATGGCCACTAGACAGTGTGCCCCATGGTTGGGGGTGCAACTCTAAACTTGGGGCACCCTCCCTCCGCCCTCACTGCCAGTGTGGAGCCATACTGGCTGTGGATCTTGCGACCTGGAGGTACCTCAGCCTCCTCTCCTTGTGCTCTGGTGCAAAACACTAAGGCAGCCAAAATCAGCCATCCAAGAGGTTTGCAGGGTGGGAGAAGCACAGAGGTGACCCTTACCTCCATGCTGCTTCCGCCCTCCATAGGATGCGCATAAACATAATCCTCCGAGTTCAGAGGGTTATGGGCAGGCTCATTGGATTGTGCTGTTTATTTTATTTGGACCCTGCATTTCTACAATACAGTAATACCTTGGATTGCAAGTAACTTGGTCTGAGAGCGTTTTGCAAGACAAGCAATTTTTTAAAATAAATTTTGACTTGATATAAATGAGCAAGGTCTTACAAGACGTAGGGATATAACCGCTCGCCTTGAGTGGGCGTAGCGGGCTGAAATCAGCCCCGCTCATGCCCGCCAGAGACTGGCTTTGATATAAGAGCGTTTTGGATTACAAGCACGTTTCTGGAACGAATTATGCTATCAATCCAAGGCATTACCGTACAGTGACCGGCTCGATGGGCGATTTAAAAATATAATAAATAAATATGATAAATAAAAATGGCACTCAAGGCAGCTGAGAGGCTGGCAGGGTTAGGGTGTTTGAGTGCCAAAAACCCTTGGATTTTTTAAAAAAAAATTGTCTGAGATTGCCCCCAATCCTTAAGGTCAAACATAACCAGCTGCTCTGCAAAAATCCTTAGCAAACTGCCATAGATTTTATTACAGGAATGTGCACAGCACAAATATACTTCTGGCATAGACCTGTATCTGGGGTTTCTACAAGTTTAAATTTAGCCATGCACAAGAGGTTGATTTTGGCCATGCAGCAGGGAGATGGGATAGGATCATAGGTATATTGGATCACAGGATCATAGAGTTCGAAGGAGCCTACAAGGCTATCGCGTCCAACCCCCTGCTCAATGCAGGAAACTAGAAGAGGGGTCTCCCATCCAAGTAATAACCAGGCCTGACCCTGCTTAGCTTTCCACACTCAGACAATCTGAGCCAGCATGAGCCACAGGCCTGTATATATATTATAAGGGTATCTCATAATTTTCCATTCCTTTAACTGCTAAGATGCCTGATGGAATTTCTAAATGGAACTATCTTTGCACACACATGCACATGCAATGAAACTTGTTTGACATAAAAAGATGGATTCCTTTCTTTTATCTAATTTTAATCCGTGCCACTGAATGAAAGCTCCTATGAAAGGCGATCTCTGCCTAGAGCTGCATTTTTGCCTTTGAAAAAAGTTTTCCCGCTAAGGGCTCCCAATAGGCCCCATTAGAGTTACATAAACTTCATTTCATATGTTGCTCTAATACCTCAAGAGATTAATCAGAATATCCAGGTTTCTGGTCCATAGGGATAAAGCTGAATTGGTCACTGTGGGCCTCATCATTGCAACCCACTGTTCAAATTCTCAGAAGGGTTAGTAGAGAACAAGGAATTTACAAATCATCTGAGAAGATGCATCTTATTAACTCCTAGGCAGCTGTCCCAGTGTGACCAATTGCAAAAGTTTCATTTTTAGAAAGGAGTTGCAATTAAAGACACACTAATAATGTAACAGAGTGCAATGATTTTAGAAGGTGGTTATATTTTCATCTTAAGATAATTGCATACCACTGGAATTATTATCCTGTACAAAATATAATTAGAGGCAGAGGTGATCATTAAATTTAGAAAATGGGGTGGGGTGGGACCACACTTCATCTTACTTTGAGTGGACAAAAGTTTGTATTGAGGACAATCCACTTACACTTCAGGTAGAATAGTCAAAAACTGGATCAATAAGTAAAACGGAGATCTCATTCATCATTTCTCTTTTTCATTGTATGTCTTATTACACCTAGGTCCTTTTTTCAGAGGTGCCAACCTCTGTACCTGGTACCAGGGAAAATTTAGAATTGCACAGAGCTGTGTGATCTTTCCATGCATGCATAGTGCAGCCACTACAACACACCTGTGCATTTTTCGTGTGTGTGTGTGTGTGTGTGTGTGTGCTGCAGCAATTTGTTGGCTTAGAGTCACATTACATGACAGTCTGATGCCTACACGGAGTAGAAGGAAATCCACAGAAATGGGGTTTTGACAGTACTAATGCAGAACATAGTTTCCTTTCGCAGAGACATTGGCAAGTTTGTGCCCTACTCAGTGGTGCAGTAGCAGGCTATGTATAGCTGCTGGCTTGGGGGCAAAGCTTTCTTGGGAAGGAGTGAAAAAGGCGATAAGCAGCAGTGGGCTAGGGCAGCATGTTGTGGGTGGGGCAGTGGTGGGACCCTGTGACCTTTCAAGCCTGGGACATGTGTACCACCCATCCTGCATGCATGTCTCAGCAACTCTTAAATTAGCCAGAAGGTACAAGAGCAATCTTCTTTGCAAATGAACTTCATTTACATATTTATTTTAAATCTCACCTTTTGAACACAAAAACATATTCCCAAGGCACCTCACAAGGATCAAAATACATGCCATATTTAAAGCCAATACAATCAGAATTATTTATTTATTTACTTAGTGCAATTATATCCCACCTTTGTTCCATAATGGAACTCAAGGTAGCATATATGGTCCCAGGTCATGGTCTGAAGGCACATTAGGCAGCCATCATGCTGAAGCTAAGCAGGTCTGGGTCTGGCAAGTGCTTGGAGGGGAGACTACCTAGGAACCACATGTAGCCACCTTGAGTTCCATGATGGAAGTAAGCTGGGATATAAATGTAATAAATGAATGAATGAATGAATGAATGGTGTTCTCATGTGACCTCCTATCCAGACAAAGACTGGACTGAGACTTGCTTAGCTTCAGCAAGGTGGATGTAGTATGTGCCCTCAAACCCCACAAAATCAGTAAAGTCACCCTAGCTCATGCTGATCAGCAAAACACCCCTTGCCCTCAACTGAACTTCTAATGCAGGGGTAGACAACACATAGTGAATAAACAAAGAGGTCTAGATTAATTTGTTCAGATGGACACTACAAGATTCTGTTGTTGCTGTGTGTATAGCATGATCAAGTGCAATATAAGTGCACTTGAACATTTTTGTCTTCACAGGTCAAAGTGTGGATGGTACTAGAAAAGTAGATAGGAAAGGTTCTTTTCTTTCTTTCTTTCCTTCTTATTTATTTATTTATTTATTATATTTACCCCTGCCTTTTTTCCTGCAAGGAACCCAAGGCGGCTTACATAATCCTCCTCCTCTTCTCCATTTTATCCTCACAACAACCCTGTGAGGTAGATTAGGCTGAGAGTCAGTGACTGGCCCAAAGTCACCCAGTGAGTTTCATGGCCGAGCAGGGACTAGAACCCAGATCTCCCGAGTCCCAGTCCTACACTCTCACCACTACACTACACTGGCTCTTTTTAAAGTGATGGTTAGCATTTCAAGTTGTTACCGATTAAAAAGCAAAACAAAAACAAAACTTTTGTATATTAACTCACACCCAAAGCAGCTTACAAAGCATGAATAATAGCAGTTAAAACAATGTACAATCCAGAAACTCCCCCCACCAAAAAAAAAACAGAAAAATACCAACGACAACACATCATTAAAACAACAAAGAACAGCAATGGAGTAAAATTAACTGTTTAAAAGCAAATATTTATACAAGTTGCTTTTGGAATAGAAATATGTTCTTACCAATTAATATAAATCTCCCCTTACTTCTGTACTTAAAATATACATAGATAGAGAAGGGTGAAGAATGGGAGAGAAGGAGGGAGGGAGAGAAGAAGAGGGGGGATCTGTCAGATCACCATTTTCCCCCCTTGGTCAAGAGCATTAAGCTATGCTCCATTTGTTATCTAATTTGGCAGACAGACATCCTGTCAATGTTCTCCTGCTTTATAAAATGGGGGTGGGGAAAGCTCTTGATTCTGGATTGTCTTTGGAATCTGTGTTCAAACTGGTTTGTCTGGTTTGTGCTCTTTGAAACCAAGGAATGCAGTGTATTGATTTCATTTCCTCAGTGTTGATTTGTTAGTCTCCTGGAAACATTGGAGAGGTGCTGAGTCCTCTCAGAGTTCATAGAACTTAGGTTGCATCTTCACCAGCAATTATTCCTGGAATATTCTTTCAAGGATACACTGGGTTACGTATCCAATGTTAGTTTAACTTCATCCCATCCATTTCAATGGAACTACTCTAAGGAGGACTTACATTGGCTACAACCCATTGGGAACAACTGGCAAAGACTGTACCCACTCCCAGGTTCTTTGTTTCTACCAAATAAGTCAGTATCTTCATCTTGTTATACAGCCAATGGACTCTCCTCCTGCAATGATAAATATCCATTTAAGGCACAAATCAGCTTGATTTCCCTGACCCCTGTTTGGGTGTGATGCTGAAAACTGGCATCTGCATTCAAAGTACACTATGTGGACATATATGTCACAGACTATATGTGCCATATCAGCTGGTTTAATGATAAGTTCTGGTCAAAAATCTGTCACACACATAAACAAGTATTCAGTGATTTTTTTTAAAAAAAAGAAGCTGGTTTAAGACCAAAGTTAAGGCCTTAACTGACATGAGCCATGAGCAGTGCTGATGTTGTGCAATGTCAAAGAATGTGCTTGCTTACAACTTACCCACATCTTTCCTTTGTCTTTCAGGCCCAAATCCAGTTGGGGATAGCCTTATGAAGCATCTGAGCCTTACTGTATTTCTAAAGGAATCCTCCTGTGAGTTGAGCCACAGTTGAGGACTGCCTCTTAAAATCCTCTCTCTTTTTGTTTCACAATACCTGCTGCAAGTGGCTAGGAAGCCCAGCGGCTGCCACGAGTGCCACACACATTCACTACACTAATGGGGCCACAAATGTCCCTGGGAGCAATGGGATGTGTGATGACGTGTTGTCCCTCCCAGATACTGGGCAGGTTCAAACATTACGACAACCCACCCTGGCAATAAGCCGAGGTGGGTTGGTTGTTCTGCAACCAACAGGCGATTGGGCTCACTGTGGGTTGCTTGCTCTCTCCCCCTCCTTCCCACTCAGTCCTCCAGGTGGTATCCCAGGGGACAAAGCAGCAAGACAAAAACTTCTTTCCCTCTCCTCCAGCAGGATTGAGAGGCATTTTTTCGACTCCCCACAGCTTTTATGCACTTTAAAGTCCCCACCCCCAAGATAATGACAGCCAGCTTTCTCAATCCCTGTTTTGACAGCCACGGATGGCCTCTTAAAAGTGCCCAAGCGGCACCTTGGAGGGATTGTCCATGGCTGGCAAACATTTTGGTTTTTTTAATTTCCTCCCACCTAATTTTTGCAAATATTTGCAAAAAAATATTTATTTATTTATTCTAGCTGTGCTTTATTTATTTATTATTTATTTATTTATAGCTGCACTTTTAATCCCAGCAACTAGCAAGTGTTAGGTGGCTCACTCAAAACTGGCAGCTGTCTGTTCTTTGGGTGGACTGCTGTGCACTTCTGGAAGGTGTTAAAATGTCCTGAAAATCCATTAGACCACTATTTACCTTAATTTGGGTATATATCCCAGGTATTTATTAAATCTAAAATTGTGTCCAAGATTAATATTCAGTGAAGATGAATACCCTTCCCTATATTGTGAAGTTTCGTAAAAATCAACATTGGACATATAGCAAATTTAATATAATGATGGATGATGATGATGATGATGATGATGATGATGATGATGATGATGATGATGATGAAATGTCAAGTAAATGTTTACTTGCAGTAGATAGATGGACAGACATAAGCCTTTTTTGTTTATGTTCCTTTTTAATTCACCATGCTGCATTAATTAATTCAATAATCAGTAGTATTAATAACTTGATAACTACTGAATGGTTAATTCTGAGACTTTCTAATGAAGACAAAACCTGATGATCTTATCACCATATTTTATGGGTTTTGTTGTCTTTATGAAAGGGAAAGGGGATGAAAAGTTTCTGCTTGGGAATAATTTTAATTGAATGTCTTTAGCATTAAAAAAAAAAAAAAACCAAATGAATTCACTACAGTGCTAAAAACCAATGTGGACCTGGCTGATGTGGTTTCTTCTGTCAGGAATAAATGCTAATCTTAAAATTGATGAGTGCATGTTGACAAGGTAGGCAGCAGGTGGAAGCAGAGGATAAGGCATGAGAGGATCAAAGTTAACCTGCCGCCTGTAGGCAGCTATTTCTGGGATCATCCTAATTGATTAAAAAGCAGGCGCCATGTATTTGGCATAATGTCAAAGTAATATTTCATATCTGCCCAAAGGTAAATTAAAAGTCTGAAACATGTATGAAGTACTGGTTTTTGTTTGTCTTTTTTTCATCTAAGCGTCCCAATTTATTTTTTAAGAAATGTGTCCAGTTATTTTGGCTTGGATTTCCCATAGCCATTGAATATACAATCCTATACACATTGACCAGGGAATAAGTGCCATTGAACTCAAAGAGAATTCCTTCTGAGTAAACATGTATAAGATTGCAGTGTAAAGCTATATGGGTCATCATGTGTGTCCTTGCTTTCTTTGTTCCCTTCATTAGTAATAGACAAAAACTCTTAGTTTTGCCCTGTCATGGGACCAACTATGCCCTGATCTGCATGTGGAAGGGAAACAAGGCCAAGTAGAGTGTCCTATTCTTGTTTGCCCTTCCCATCCTGGTTAGGAATGTGTGTACTTATGGAGTGGTGAAGATCTGATGGATTTTCACAATTAACCCCCGCCCCCGATTCCAGTCCGCCAGCCCTGTGCTGGTGCCAACTCACTATGATGGGAGTCGAACCAGCTCACAGAATTCTGTCTCTATGGCAGGCCACAGTTTGTGCATATTTCTTAAAACACTATGGAAATTTACACAAATGGCACTTTTTACGTGATTTGTGTTACATTACGCAAATTGCATAGATCACATGGTATTTTGCATGTTTTCCTCAAATCAGCACCTGGAAAGTATGTGAATCTAGTGCCATTTGCGCAAATCAGCCAAATTTATGCTAAATCCACATGCTTTTCAGGCACTGATTTGTGCAAAACATGCAAAATACCATGATTTACATAATTTTTGTAAAGTTATGCAAATTGTGCAAATAGCTGCATTTGTACAAATTTCCTAGGCAATTTTTTTCTTTTAAAGTGCAAACTGCAGCCAGATCTTAGAGATGGAAGTCCACAGAACCACCACCACCCTGACTCGGCCCACTTCCAATCATCAGATTGGAAGCAGGCAGGAAGTTCATCGAGCTCAAATGAACCAGACTTCCTAGGATAGCACATCCCTCTGCTGCCACCAGGTGGGAGTCTTTATTTTCCCCATCTGTCTCCACCAAACAGCTTTAAAACCCTCTGGATCTCTTATAAATAAGTTTAGGTAGTGTGGGGTCTGGCTTGCAGGCATTGGGTGGGCAATCCAATATGAAAGGAGATCACAAGGTTTAACCATACATTTTAAGAGTTTCCTGAAGAAGTGTTATTATTAAGAAAATACATTTTCAATTTCACATCTGAATAATTACAACACACACACACACACACACAACAAATCATAAGAGCAAAAGAGTAAGAAAATAACCCATCTAATTCCTAACTAGACTGTGTCCCTATTTTCTCTAAGTTCTTCCCAGCAATATCTTACTGTCAGAGATCTCAGCTTTGCATTCAACTTTCAGGCATTCTGTTTCTCTCAGAAGTGGCTCTCTGTTCAACTTTCTCTGTCGGATTCTTCCTTTCCTTCCCACCATCCTATGTCTTTCAGCCTGCCTCTACATTAAAAAAAAAATTGGCCTCTACTTTCTGTAAATTAAAGGTAGCTGGTGCTCTTCTAACTCTTGACCTAATGAGGAAGTCTCACTCTAGCCTCATATTTCTTTTGATGAGCTCTTTGCAAACATTTCTGTAAAGGTTCTGCATTTTATATTATTTATTTATTTATTTATTATTTGCATTTATTTATCGCCCATCTGGCCGGCAAACCGGCCACCCTGGGCGATGTACAGAGATAAAACAGAATAAAATACATTAAAACATGTTTCTCCATTAAAATATTAAAACAGTATAAAATTTTAAAATCTTAACCCACCCCATATTCCCGCCTGAATAGCGGCGGAAACTTAGCAGTGAGGGGGCATGGTGGAGGTCACTTGGGAGAGAGTTCCATAGTATGGGGGCTGCCACAGAGAAGGCCCTCTTCCTCATCCCGACCAGCCAGCTGCTCTGGCTGAAGGGACAAGTAGAAGGCCGTCTGTGGCAGATCTTGTTGAGCGGCCCACTTGGTGTTGCTGGAGACGTTCCTTGAGATAGACTGGACCGGAGGGTTTTAAAGGTCAAAACCAACACCTTGAATTCGGCTCGGCAAGCAACTGGTAGCCAGTGTAGCTCCTTGAGCACTGGCGTGATGTGATCCCACTGGCTGCTGCCTTTAACCAGGCGAGCCGCCACGTTCTGTACCAGCTGTAACTTCCGAACTGTCTTCAAGGGTAACCCCACGTAGAGCGCATTAGAGTTGTCGTAAATCCGCCCAGTGTCAAGATAAGCCGTCCTCGTTATAAGAGTCCGAGAGTCCAAGCCAAGATATATTAGTCCAAAACCGAGCCAACGTAAACCAGTTAGGGGTCAGGCACAAGCGTAGTCAGGGTCGTTCCGAAGATCAAAGGTACAGAGGTCCGAGGTCAGGAATATCAAGAGCGTCTGGTGGTAGCTGTAACAAACAATTGCTTCCAGCATCTGAGTGTGTTTGGGACCTGCCTTTTGAGCAGGTGCTGATTGGTAAGGCTGCCCAGCTGGGTCAGGCTGCAGTTAGCCTGACCCCACCCCAAACACACTCCGGCACGGCTGGTCTCTGTCTGACCAACTGGAGGCACAACACTACCCCCATCCCTAGGACAGACCCCCTCCGGCCTCTCCCCCGGGACAGGTGTTGGCTGGGGGAGCAGAGAGAAATCCAAGGGGTGGCTTCCGAAGGCCCCCAAGCTCCTCCCGGACAGACCTTTGTTGCAGCCGCACACTCCTCCGGGTGGCCTCTTGCTGGATCTTCCGCTTCCACCGCCGGCGGTCCTGCGGGGGCAAAGGAGGTTCAGAGTCCAAATCGAGAGCTGGGTCGGTGGAGGGCACCACCACCGTGCCCGGGTCCTGTTGCCTAGATGTCCCAGGACGCGGAGGGGAGTCCGGCACGACCCTGGGCAGAACAGGATCCCCCAGGGTAGGGTCCGCTGGCTGCTCGGTGGTGGTAGATGGTAGATGGTCCAGACTGCCCTGCTGGAAGTTCCCCGGAGGTATCTGGGTCAGGCCACTCCGAATCGTCCTCTTCGTCTGAGGACTCCATAGAGGAGCTGTCTGTGGGACCCGCAGGCGGTGGCAAGGGACCTGGCTTAGTCGGGTAGTGTGCATGGAAACGGCGGACGAGACGTGGTGCATGCACCTGGGATGCATCCTCCCAGGAGCGGTCTTCTGGGGCATACCCCCTCCAGTCAATCAGGTACTGGAGCCAGCCCCGAAACTTGCGGGAGTCGAGAACCTGGGCGACTTCATACTCCTCCTCCCCATCAACCTCGATCGGCGGTGGGGGCCTGGAGCGGGTGCGCAAGGGGTACGGTGGAGCAGCAGGGACCAACAGGGACCGGTGGAAGACAGGGTGCACGTGGAGCGACGCTGGGAGCTGCAACTGGAATGCCACGGGGTTGACCTGGCGGGAGATGGTGAAGGGACCGACATGGCGTGCATCCAATTTCCAGGATGGCCTCAGGGAGCGGAGGAACCTTGTAGATAGCCAGACCCGGTCCCCAACTCGCAAGGGAGGACCCTCCTGGCGGTGGCGGTCAGCCGCCTTCTTATACGCTTCCTTGGCCAGGTCTAGTTGATCTTTCAAAACGGCCTGTACGGCATGCAACTCCTGGGCAGCAAGATTCGCGGCAGGAACTGCTGACGGGGGCAGGACTGAAGGGAAGAACCTGGGGTGATAACCGTACGTGGCGAAGAACGGAGTTAGCCGCGTGGAGACATGCGTCGAGTTGTTATAAGCGAACTCCGCAAGGGGTAGGAGATCCACCCAATCATCCTGCTGGAAGCTGGTGTAGCAGCGCAAGTACTGTTCCAGTGTCGCGTTTGTTCGTTCTGTCTGGCCATCAGACTGGGGATGATGGGCCGATGATAGATGTACTTCGACATCCAAAGACCGGAACAAGGCGTGCCAGAACCAGGAAGTAAATTGGGGGCCCCGATCCAAGATCAGGCAGTCTGGAAGGCCGTGGAGACGAAAGATCTGGGCAATGAACAGCTGAGCTGTCTCTCGAGCTGAGGGGAGTCCTGCACATGGGAGGAAGTGTGCCATCTTGCTGAACAGGTCCACCACTACCAGCACGGAAGTCTGGCCCCGGGACACGGGCAAGTCAGTGATAAAGTCCAGTGACACAGACCGCCAAGGTCCCTGGGGAGTTGGGAGCGGGACTAAGAGCCCCTGTGGGCGCCCCGGGTGTGCCTTCACCCGGCGGCAGGTATCACAGGCTGCCACATAGGCCTTGGCATCCGCCTGAAGTCATGGCCACCAGAAGTCCCGTAACAGCAGGTGGAGGGTCTTGTAGGTCCCAAAATGCCCCGCCGGCCGACTGTCGTGGCATAGATGCAGCGCCACACCCCGGAGAGCACCTGGAGGGAGGTAGAGATGGTCCCGGTGATACAAGAGCCCCTCCAGCAAGGAGAACGGAGTGTCTAAGTCCGAGTTCCCAGCATGCAGGGCAAGGATGTCCTGCTGTTGTTGCACACGCGCTCGGTCCGCCAAGGACTGGGACGGTAGGGTGGCAGCAAAGTTCTCAGAAGGTAGGATGAAACGCAAAGGGGTCTCGTCTTTCCCCGCCAGGTACTCGGGCTTCCGGGACAGCGCATCCGCCTGTTTGTTGTGCCGCCCGGGTAAGTATGTCACGGTGAACTGGAACCGGGAGAAGAAGATGGACCACCTGACCTGTCGTTGGTTGAGGCGCCGGGCCGTCTGCAGATGTTCGAGGTTCCGGTGGTCCGTGCGCACCTGTACTGGGTATCGGGCCCCTTCCAGTAGATGGTGCCAAACCTCAAAGGCCACTTTAATGGCCAGCAACTCCTTCTCCCACACGGTGTAATTCTGCTCGGAGTCGTTGAGTTTCCGGGAGTGAAATGCACATGGGAGAAGGGTCTGGTCCCCCTCTACTGGTTGCAACAGTACAGCGGCCACGGCTTTGTCAGATGCATCCGCTTCCACGATGAAGGGTCGTGCCGGATCGGGCTGCTGTAAGATAGGCTCCGACGTGAAGGCCTGCTTCAGGTGCTGGAACGCCCGTTGGGCGGCCTCCGTCCACTGGAAGGGCCCTTTGGTGCGGAGCAGGTCCGAGATGGGTACAGTGAGCTGTGAAAAGTTGGAGATGAACCGGCGATAGTAGTTTGCGAAGCCCAGGAGACGTTGAACGTCCTTGACACTCCTTGGGGCCTGCCACTGTAGGACAGTCTGTACTTTGGCGGGATCCATCTGAAGTCCCGAGGGGGAAATGCGGTGGCCTAAGAAATCCACGGTGGTGAGGTCAAATTCGCACTTCTCGAGCTTGGCGAACAACTGGGACTCTCGCAGCCGCTGCAGGACAGTGCGTACATGCTGGACATGTTCCTGTGGGTTTTGGGAGTAAATTAAAATGTCGTCCAGGTAGACAATCACGAAGTGGTCTAGACAATCCCGGAAGTGGTCGTTCATCAGATGCTGGAAGACCGCGGGCGCATTACATAGCCCAAACGGCATTATGGTATATTCAAAATGGCCATACCTTGTACGGAACGCAGTCTTCCATTCGTCCCCTGCTCGAATGCGGACCAGATTATATGCTCCCCGGAGGTCCAGCTTGGTGAAGATTTGAGCGGCACGGAGCCGTTCCAGTAGTTCGGGGATCAAGGGCAGAGGGTACCTATTCTGCACAGTGATGCGGTTCAGGCCCCGGTAGTCATTGCACAGGCGGAGCTCCCCACATTTTTTCCTGACGAACAAGATGGGTGCAGCTGCTGGTGAAGTGGAGGGTCGGATAAACCCCCGCTGGAGGTTCTTCTCGATGAAGTCCCGCAGGGCTGCTAACTCTGGTTCCGACAGGGAGTAGATTCGACCCACCGGAATCTTGGCATCCGGAACCAGGTCAATGGGACAGTCGTAGGGCCGATGGGGCGGCAATTGGTCGGCCTCCTTCTTCCCAAAGACATCCCGGAAGTCCTGATACTTGAGGGGTAGCCCTTCCAGAAGCCCTTCCCCTTCAACGGACGAGCAGGCCTGCACTGTCTGGGTCAAGCAGCAGTCTCGGCAATGGTGTGAGGGAAATGTGATATGACCTGTTGACCACTGGATCAAAGGATCATGGCGCTGGAGCCAAGGCAACCCAAGGACCACTGGAAAATGGGGAGCGGCGGCCAGATACAACTGGAGGGTTTCCCGGTGCCCTTCCAAGTCCATGGTCAAGGGTTCTGTCTGTTGAACCACCGGTCCGGAGGACAACAGCCGCCCGTCGATAGTTTCCACGAGGACGGGGTGCTCCAGGAGTCGGCATGGGACACGGTGCAGATCTGCAAAAGAGGCATCCATGAAGTTGCTGCTAGCGCCCGAGTCCAGCATGGCCTGGACTCGCAAGATCCCTTGCCCTGGAACTGTCAGGAGTATGGGCACCGTCACATGGCTGGCGGGAGAGGCTGGTGGGCGTTGGGCTTCTGTGGAGTTGGTCTCACCCCGGCCTAGGGGCCCTTCAGGGCCGGGGCCCGGCAGTTTTCCGGAAACGTGCTGGCTCGGACCTTGGCAGGGCAATGAGCGGCAAAATGTCCCTTCTGCCCGCAATAGAGGCAGAGGCTGAGTTGCCGACGCCGTTGTTTCTCCTCAGGCGACAAGCGGGGGCGAGCTCCCCCCAATTGCATGGGTTCTTCAGGTGAGGCGGGTTTCGGAATGGGTACCTCTCCCAGCAGTTTTCTGGGAGCGGGACCCCCAAGGCTGTGTCTGGAGTGGGAAAGGGCCCGCCGGCTCTCCACTCTCCCTTCTATCTTGAGGCAGAGGTGTATCAGGTCCTGCAATGTGGAAGGCCGGTCCGCATAAGTGAGCCCATCCAGTATTTCCCCAGACAGCCCCTCCTGGAATTGGTCTATGTAGGCCTCCTCATTCCACTGCAAGTCCTGCTGGAGCAGACGGAATTCTGTCACATAGTCCACTAGGGGGCGCCGGCCTTGCCGTAACTCATGGATGCGTCGATTGGCAGTGACTGCCTTCACAGGGTCCTCATACATGGCCTTGAGCTGCCGAGTAAAAGCAGCCAAGTCTCCCAACACCGGGCTCTGTTCCAGCAGCAGGGGAGTCGCCCATTTGGCCGCAGCAGAGCCCGTGAGCAGGCTGATAAGAAACCTTACCTTGGTCTTATCATCGGGGAAAGCCTCGGCCTTCAAGCTCATGAACAGCTGGCTCTGAGTCAAAAACACCAGGAGCTGAGCAGGTGTGCCATCAAACTTCTCTGGCACAGCTAAGGGGCATTTCTGCTTTCTCACTGGGATGGGGGCAGCGGCAGCAGGGGCCAGCTGGGCCTGCAAAGCCTGAACGGCTGCTATGAGTTGGGTTACCTGCCCCTGCAACAGCAGGTTGTCCTGAACAAGCTTTTCCATCTGGGACGGCTGCTGCTGCTCCTCTCCGTTTTTATTTTGGTAAGTGGCTGGAAGCAAGCTGTCGTAAATCCGCCCAGTGTCAAGATAAGCCGTCCTCGTTATAAGAGTCCGAGAGTCCAAGCCAAGATATATTAGTCCAAAACCGAGCCAACGTAAACCAGTTAGGGGTCAGGCACAAGCGTAGTCAGGGTCGTTCCGAAGATCAAAGGTACAGAGGTCCGAGGTCAGGAATATCAAGAGCGTCTAGTGGTAGCTGTAACAAACAATTGCTTCCAGCATCTGAGTGTGTTTGGGACAGGGCCGGTGCTACCATTAGGCCAACTAGGCAGCTGCCTAGGGCGCAAGGCTAAAGGGGGCGCCAGAAACGCCTTGAAAAAAAATGCAGCGCTCTCAAGTGGGAAGGGGGGGGCGCTAAATATCTGATCTTGCCTAGGGCACCAAACTGCCTTGCACCGGTCCTGGTTTGGGACCTGCCTTTTGAGCAGGTGCTGATTGGTAAGGCTGCCCAGCTGGGTCAGGCTGCAGTTAGCCTGACCCCACCCCAAACACACTCCGGCACGGCTGGTCTCTGTCTGACCTACTGGAGGCACAACAACAGTAGTCTAGGCAAGAGGAGACCAAGGCATGAACCACTGAAGGGAGCAGATGATTAGGAAGGTAAGGGCGCAGCTGCCGTATCAGATGGAGTTGATACAGCGCCGCCCGGCTCACAGCTGCCACCTGAGCCTTCATGGACAGCTGGGAGTCTAGAATGACCCCCAAGCTGCGGACCTGGTCCTTCAGGGGTAGATGTACCCCATTCAGCACCAGGTCAACATCCCCTAACCTCCCCTTGTCTCCCACCAGAAGTACCTTGGTCTTGTCGGGGTTCAGCTTCAGCATGTTCCTTCCCATCCAGCCACCCACTGACTCCAGGCACTAGGACAGGGTCTCAACAGCCAACATAGGTGAGGATTTGAAAGAGAGGCAGAGCTGCGTGTCATCCGCATACTGATGACACTGCACCCCAAACCTCCTGATGATAGCTCCCAGCAGCTTTAGGTAGATGTTGAACAACATCGGGGAGAGGATGGAAACCTGTGGCACTCCACAAGTGAGCGGCCGAGGGTCCGAAGCCTCCTCCCCAAGAACTACCCTCTGGTACCTTCCAGAGAGGAAGGACTGGAACCACTGCAATATAGTGCCTCCCACGCCCAACCCCTCCAGGCGGTCCAGGAGGATACTGTGGTCAACGGTATCAAAAGCCGCTGAGAGATCGAGGAGGACTAGAAAGGAGCATTCACCCCTATCCAAAGCCCTCCTCATATCATCCACCAAGGCGACCAAGGCCATCTCCATCCCATGTCCAGGCCTGAAGCCCGACTGGCACGGATCTAAATAATCGGCTTCATCCAAGTGTGCCTTCAACTGAGCACCCACCACCCGCTCGATCACCTTGCCCAGAAATGGTAAATTGGAGACTGGGCAGAAGTTGTTCAGATCCTGGGGATCCAAGGAGGGCTTCTTTAGAAGCGGTCTTATTACTGCCTCCCTGAGTGCTGATGGCATCAGTCCCTCCTCGAGGGAGCCATTCACCACCACCTTGATCCCCTCACCCAGTCTCTCCCTACAGCTCATAATGAGCCAGGATGGGCAAGGATCAAGGAAGCAGGTGGTCGGCCTCACAGATGAAAGCACCTTGTCCACTTCATCAGAAGGAAGAAGCTGGAACCGATCCCACAAAACCGGTCTGCCATTGGCCTCCTCCCACTCACTCCCTGGCTGTATCCACGACGCACGATATCCCACTCCTAATCCGATCGATTTTATCTGCGAAGTGCTTTGCTAAAGCCTCACAGGAGGCTTTAGACTGTTCCATAGGGTCCGGAGCGACTGGACCGACCAGACTCCGGACCACTTGGAACAGCCTCCTGGGGCAGCACTCCACAGATGCAATGGAGGCAGCATAGAAATTCTTTTTTGCTGCCTCCACCGCCACCCGATAGGCTGAAGATGTAGCTCTAACCCATGTTCGATCATCTACGGAGCAGGAATTTCGCCATCGGCGCTCTAGCCTTCTCACCTCTTGTTTCAGAGCTCGCAGCGAAGGAGTGAACCATGGTGCCGCGCGAGCTCTGTTTAGGCAAAGAGGGCGCTTCAGGGCAACTCAGTCTAATGCCCTGGTGATTGCAGCATTCCAGTCGTCCACCAGGGTCTTGACCGAGCTACCGTTTGTGTGCTCCAATTCCCCAAGCGCGTTGACAGGAATCCATCCGGATCCATAAGACGCCTGGGGCTGACCTTCCTAATAGGTCCCTCACCCCTGCAGAGGGGTTGTGGCGCTGAGAGATCCAACCCCACCAGATAGTGATCTGACCATGACAAGGGGGTGGTGGATATACCCCCGATCTCCAGATCATTTCCCCCCTCTCCAGAAACAAAAACCAAGTCCAGTGCATGACCGGCTACATGGGTAGATCCAGTTAATACAGGGTGCAGCTCCCAGGAAGCCATGGTCTCCATGAAGTCCCGAGGTGCCCCCGTGAGGGCAGCCCCCGAATGCACGTTGAAGTCCCCCAGCACCAATAGCCTGGGGGACAACACACGCACATCAGAGACCACGTCCAGCACCTCAGCCAGGGAGTCTGTCGTGCAGCGGGGTGGACGGTGCACGAGCAGAATCCCCAGGCTGCCCTTGGGACCCAACCTCCAGTACATGCACTCAATAAACTTGGTCTCCCGGAGAGGGAGTCTGGTGAGGACCAAGGACTCCCGGTAGATAACAGCCACTCCCCCTCCCCGTCCCCCAACCCTTGGCTGCTGGGCATACGAGAAACCGGCCGGACACAAGGCCTCCAGAGTAGGAGCAGCGGCCTCATCCAGCCAGGTTTCCGTAACACATGCCAGGTCCGCACCCTCATCCATGATCAAGTCATGGATGAGAGATGTTTTTTGGGTAACGGACCTGGCATTGCACAACAGCAAACGCAGGGTGGGGAGAGGAGCAACACATCCCCCAGTTATCCCTTGGCTCAGGGCAGGCCCGGAACAAGGGATAGATATTAAGCATCGATCCCTTGTTCCCCTTACTCGGCGTGGCCTGCCCCTAGTGCTCTGCCAGCACCTGCCGCTCAACATTGGTACAGTTTGCCCCCCAGAACTCCCCCCACTATCTCCCTGGGAGAGACACATGCCCCCTCGCTTCCGCCAATCAGGCGGGAGACCCACCCCTAAAATCAACCCCTAAAAACCCCCAGCCCTTCAAAAAGGAAGGGCCTCTTAAAACTCCCAGCCCCACCTATATCCCCAGCAGCAGGGGGACAGGCCCTCACCCTCGTGCCACCCCCGAAGTGGCTCCCCCAAAGGGGCGGCCCCCTTTGGTGTCACCCCTTTGGTGGCAACCCCGCCAGTGGCAGACCCGCCCCCGCTGGGGCCTGGTCTTTTATGACCCCACAATCAAGCAGCTGCAGGTGGGGCGAGGCGGCTCCTGGCTGAGCCCAGGCCTGCAGGGGGCAGGCAGCAGTCCCACAGGTGAGGTGGGGTGGGGCTGGCCTTGCACAGGCGTCAGCAGCAGCAGCAGCAGAGCTGGACCCACCTGCCTGGCTTGCTCTTTTCCCCGGCAGTGGTGATGGAGAAATGCTTTTTTGCAGAACAGACTTCCCTTGGCACCGCACCTTGGGGCTGGGAGATCTTTTGTGCGTGGGGGAGGAGTGGGGAGTCAGGTAGCAGGACAGGTCACTGCCAGCTGAGCCAATGGGCTTGGCTGGGGCGGGGAGATGGGCTCATTTAAGCACCTGTGTACAGTTTGCCCTCGGTCTCTTTCGTTTTCTGGCTCCCTCCCCTCCCGCCCTGTTAGCAGTTTAGGCTCCGCTGGTTGCCCGTTTAAAAGAGGGCCGAGTAGGAATTTTGGCTCATTGTCTCAAACTGGCCGGGGCAATGGGTGTGTTTTGCCTACTCTACACTGTGAGTCAGGGTGGAGAATTTTTGAATTCGATTTGGATCCCACCATGGGGATCATAGCTAAATTGGTCGCATTTTCGGGAAGTGCAGGATTAGACAGAGGGGCTTAGGGTTTTGGTGAACATCCAGTGGCACCTTTCAAGGTGACTGACGTTTACCCGAGGCTTCCCTCGCTAATGTCTTGCGGCTTGGCAGGAGGGAGATTGGGACGTTTTTGGGGTGCTACCTTTTCTCACCTACATTGGCTGTCTTGAGGCGCCAATGGGAGGTGCCAATGGTAAGGCCCTCCAGCTCCACATGGAGTGCAACTGGACAGGGGCGGGGCATCCTGCCTCCTGTCTGGTTAGGTTGCATTCGCACAAATCTTGGTTTTTCCTGGCCAATGGCCGGGCTAGGTTGGTACAGCACTTTGCCCTTCGCAGATCTTCAATTCAATAAATGTGGCCCTGATTTGAAACCGTATATACCTGTGTCTGACTTTTCATTATCTCACCTATACATGAGCAACCAAAACCTCTCTTGAAAAATTACAGACCTTTCAGAGCCACAATGTAAACAACTCCTGTTGCTAGCTAGCTCCTCTTTTTTTTAACCATCTGTTTAACTTCCTGCCTTTTCATTTTCTCTGTAGACTTTTGCAAACATGGTGACACCAAAGCTTAGTAAACTAGAACTTTTGATTGTTTGGATTTAGCAAATACTGAAATTTAACCATATTGTATCCAAATCAAATTATATATAAAACTAGAAGGCTGTATTATCATACAAATAGGATTATCTGTATGCTTCTCCAACAAAGATCAGAGCAAGATGGAGGTGTAACTAGGAAGTTACTGCCTTGTAGGATGGTTAGCTCCAACTTTACCTCTACTAATTTGGCTTTGAAAATTAAAGGGGTCGGTTCTGTTTTAACAGCCTCAGAGTGGTTCTGGCATGGCCCAAATCCTCAGAGTGTCAGGATGGTCATGGAATCTCCTATGGATGCAGCTGCAGGGGAGCCGCCCCATTGGGTTCATCTGGAGAACTGGGTTATGTATGGGGAAATAGAAGCCTCATGATACCTTTCTGCATCTGTGTCTTCTCCTACTCACTCTGGAGTCTCCTCTGAGGAATCCTCTGAGGATGATTGTTCAGCGTGCTGGTCCATGACAAGTGGGATGTGGAAACAGTATTTATTCATTATATTTTTAATCCAGATTTTCTTCAAGGACTTCAAGGTGGCACGCCGACTTTCTCTTCACAACAACCTATGAGGTAGGTTATGCTGAAAAATAGTGACTGGCCCAGGCTCACCCAGAGAGCATCATGACAGAATGGTGATTGAACCTAGGTGTCCACAGTCCTAGTCCAACACTCTAACTACAACACATAGGGTCTCACTATTTGCCAGAACAAAAACTTGTGAAACAGTTCCAACTTGTGGCATAGATCATTCATGTTTCACTATCCCCATCGGGTTATAATCCTAAATACTGGTTGCACATATCAGACATACTTCCAAGTAATGCATTTAGAATCTGTTGTTGCAAAAAATAAAAATAATAATAAAAAAAAATTGAAGAGACTTGTAGCCTCATAAAGACAGACACATTTATATTTGTGGAATAAGGTATCACAGAGCCTTTTGTAGGCTAGATTCCATATCATCATCATCATATGCAATATTTTGTCACTCTTTGAAATGGCTTCACATTTTGAGATACAGAACAGTGATGCAATTTTTGTAGAGGCAGGATTTTTTGAATTGTTGGTTAGTTGTTTCTAAAATTGATATACCCTGGTTTACTGACCCACTGACTTCACAAACATTTTCTCTGATGACAGAGCAACATATTGAAAACCAGGGAAGGATCCATATGAATCATAAAATGGCCCACATGAATTGATCTAATTTAAAACAAACACACAAATAAAGAAAAACAACTTGGTAGGTCTTTATTTTGGAATTTACAAGGGAGGGATATTAACTAATCAAGTTAATGATGGACAACCTGCCAAAATGCAGCTTGTTCAAACTCACCATAAATACAAAGGAATTCTCAAGTAATTAGGCCATGTTTGGTCATGGGAGAAATAGTCATCTGAACTAATTTTTACTATGATGTGCTGTTTCACTTTGGCCATGTCTTTAGTCTTTGTATTTGAAAATCTCCTGAGAAAGAAGCTGAGTTTCGTAAGGCTCTGCATAAGGTCTCTCTCACTTCCCTATTCCTAAGGCTGTAAATAATTGGGTTCAGAAATGGAGCCACCACTGCATAGAGGATGGCTACCAGCTTGTTGAGGTCAAAGGTTCTGATGGCCTTGGGTCGGGCATACATAAATATGGTGGTGGCATAGAACATAGAGACTACTGCTAGGTGGGAGACACAGGTGGAAAAAGCTTTATGCTTCCCTTTGGTGGAAGGGATCCTTGCGACTGTGCAAAGGATGCATCCATAAGATGTTCCGGTCACCACCAGTGAAGTCATGAGGACTGCTAATGCCGCCACAAAATCTAGCATCTCAATGGATGAAGTGTCAGTGCATGACAACCTCAACAAGGGTGAGATGTCACAGAAGAAGTGTCCAATGGTATTTTTCCTGCAGAACCGCAAGTTGGAGATCATCAGCACAGATGGGAAGGTAGCCAGGAAGCCACCTAGCCAAGAAGTCAGGCTCAAGACAGTGCACACTCTGTGATTCATGAGCGACGTGTAATGTAGTGGGTGGCAAATGGCCAGATACCTGTCATAGGCCATTGTTGCTAGGAGAAAACATTCAGAGGAAGCCAAGGATAGAAAAAAATACAGCTGAGTGAGGCAACCACCAAATGTGATAGTCTTTTCACCCAACAGTAGACTGGAGAACAATTTGGGCATTGTCACTGAGACATAGAAGATTTCTAAAAGAGAAAGATTTCCTAAGAAGAAGTACATAGGAGTGTGAAGGTGTCTGTTCATCCAAATTGTCACAATGAGTAGGACATTTTCCAGCAGAGTTAGAATGTAGATAGTGATGAATATGGCAAACAAGAGTAACTGATGTTGTGGGAGTTCAGAAAATCCCATAATGACAAATTCTACATGGGAAGTCTGGTTCCACATTCTCCTATATTCTCCTATATTGGTGGTTTCATTGTTAATAAGAGATCATATGAAGCATGGTTTCTGAAAATAAGCAAATAAAGCTATTGTTAGGCCTTGCTTGTAATCACCCATAAACTCTGTGACAGACAAGCAAACTGATTTGTGTGAGCCAATATCAGTCAGTTCAATGCACTCACTAGCATTAACAAATACGGTTGATTGAAAATGCAAATAGAATCTAAATTCATCATAATATCAACAGGCATAGTCTGAAAATGCAGCCAAAGCTTGAAATCCCATACCCACTTTCCTGGGAGTAAACCTGACTGTACTTAAGCATCTTTACTTTTGAATAGATGTGTAGGATTATGCTGTAAAATATCAGCAATGAGTGGAATTGAGATGTAGATAAAGCCAAGCAAGAGTTTCGCTAATAAAATGATAAAACAAATGAACAAACAAACAAACAAAAACACTCACCCCAATCACAGAACATTTTACAGGTACACAAGTTCCACATAATTTCTCTCTGTTTCATTTCTCTTTATTTAATTTAATGCATCCTTCATCGACATAGCACCTACCTTAATTCAGTAGTTTCATACTGAAATCTTTTACAGCTGCTGTTTTCCAGTACCTGTTATTTTGTCACATAATCTTGATTAAATAGGTGAAACACGAACATTGCCTCTAGCCAATTAGGACAATGAACCAAAATTACTACTCAGCCCCTGGAAACAGGCGGCCAGTAAAACCTACACTGCAAACAGGGATGGGAGGGAGGGAGCTGCTTCAGAAAGGAGGCGGGAGGAGAGGCGTGCGAGCCTAATAACAGCTCTACTGCCCCACTGCCTCCAGATTGGAACATCAAGAATCAGACCACTGTGGTCTGACTCGCCATTCCCCCCACGTGCAAATTGTCCGTCCCCCCCCCGCCGCCACAGCTACGCGTGGCTGGGAGGGGCAATCCACAAGTTATGCAGATGCTTGTATGTTGAACAACAAAATTCACACCACAATGTACAATAATCAAAAAATACAAATGCCAAACATTGACAAACAATAATCCAAACAGTAAGTTAAGCAATAAAAAAATACAATAGTCAATCGTTAACTCATATATAATATACAAAAATAATACAAACAATATGCAAAAATTGATCCAAACAAACAGACAAGTGTACCAGTTACAAATCTTGTTTCATACTCTTCATCAGATAAAAAATTATATTGGTTATCTCTTTCTTCAACACTTGAATCAATCCATCATATAAAAAACTGTATGGTAGGCCCCATATCTTGCACATGAAATCTTAATCCTCAGCTAAAGTGAGTATGAATTGGCTATAATGAATATTATAGCCTATATATATATATATATATATATATATACTATATAAAACTATATATAAAAACTATATATATAGTTTTTAACAATTTCTCATATTGTGACTGTAACACAAAAATATACATTAAATATATACAATATTTTATCTCAAATTATTTCCAATTATTTTAAATACCCAAGTCCAATTTAATGTAGTAAAATATATAATAAAACAAAAACCTCACCCTCAACAGAAGATTCAAAATGAGTAACTTCCAAAAAGAATTTTTCTCTCAACTTTGTCTTCAATATCCTGTCCCAAAACCACAAAAACTTCAAATAAGCAACAAGAGCTTATAACAACAACAAAGGGAGTGAAGATAGAAAGAATAAACAAAAGTTTACCTTGATCCAAGACCAATCTTACTTCAGAGCAGACTGTAAACTAACTAGCCCTGCTCGCACTGATTTGGGAATACTGCCGTGAAAAGAAAAGCTGTCTCGCCTGATTTCTGAGTAGACATGCATAGGATAGTGTTATTTAATAAGCTGAATGGATTTCTTCTGAAACAAGTAGGTATTTTAGTGATCTACTTCACATTTTAACGGCAATCTGAGCAAACCCCTCCATCCTTAGTTCTGATATTCCTATAGCCACTGTCCTTGTTCAAAAAGAAGCAGAATTCCCATTTGAACGGCTTTTCCAAATGACTTGAGTCAGTCTTGAAGTCCTAATTATACTAAACCATATGCAAACCCCTTGGGAATCTAAGCAGTTTAAGAGATTACCTTCCTATACAATGGTTTCGCCTAGTGATAACTACTCCCTTCACCACCTTCCCATTATATTAATGAATTCAAGTCAAGTTGGATAGGTCCACTTAAGATATAACTAATTATGGAAGCACTGTCTCTCTCCACTTCTCACTCTCTCTCCCCCCTTCTTTTCCAACCACTTTTGCCCCTTGAGAGAATTCATCAAACAGATTCATATTTTACAAATAATATTATCTAAATGAGCCAACCACTGAAATCAGTGGGTGAGATTCCTTCTCATTGTGTACTGCTGCTTTTGCATGAACGCACACAGCAGAGTTTTCATATACTGACTGCTTCCACCATCAACTGTGGGGGTCTGGTTGTATCTTGAGGGGGGGGATCCAAATAATGAGTATAAGGCATGTAGGGATCATAGATAGCAGAGATGGCTTCAAAATTGCTAAGGCCTTCCTCATTAGTCATGCCTGATATGATGGTAGGATAATGTCATGCTAGTCCTGGGACCTTCTTGGGGTGGGTTTGGGGAGCCAGGAGGCCTCTTGGGCTTTCTATGCAAGCAGTCATCTTTATTCCCAAGAATGCCATGGGGATAAGGCTGCATCAGCACATTGCATCATTCCCATGGGAATTCTAGTCCAGGAACATGACAGGGGCTGCTTTGGACAGTTCAGTCACCACCTGAAGTTGGAGGGAAAGCTTTCTTTTCCAGTACAAAAAGAAAAGAAAAGAAAATAGGAAAATATTTTTGTCCATCTCATCTAACAGTAAGTACATCACCCCAAAGTGACATGACATTTGCCTGCCCCTCAAAGTCACTGCACACAATCGTGCTAACTAATTTTTACCTTCTCCTCTTGGGAGGTAGAAAACAATTTCTTCAGCTCTTTACTTTGTTCCACTATCTGGACAGTATGAGTAATCTAGTTCATGGACTGGAAGAATGGGATTATCCACTTTAAGCAAACACACCATCCACTTCCTGCAATTTCTGGGAGTTGTATTGTGCAGAGAGACAGTCTCCTTTTTATGAAATGGACAGTAACTTCTGTCCACATATCACAGTTTCTGAGAGTTGCGTTAAGTGGAGAGATGTGGTATTCTTTTCATGAAATCGATTGAAATTTTGTCCAGTTATGGAACAAATACTGTCATTACATTAGTTGGTTTCATGAAATGGACAGTTCTGATGTGGGCAAGTCCACTTAAAAGTTACAACACATATACATTTCTGTTGAATCAATACATTATGAAATTATCCACTGTATTGCCTCTTATTGGGTGGAGCCTAAACCACTGTTCTGAGTGAAAGGTACGTTTTTCAGCCAGAACCACCCATCAACCATCCACTACTCCCATCAACTTGCATTGTATACTGTGTCTTTCTAGAGTTTCAAAATCTGCTTCCAAGCAGATTTCAAAGTACTGATTTTTATCTTTAGGTTGCAATCCTGTACCAATTTATCTGAGTGTAAGTCCCATTGAACTTAACGGCTCTTACTTCTGAGTAGACATGCATGATTGTTCTGTCAAAGCTTGGGATGTGCGTACAAGCAAAATATGAGTTTGTCAGAGTTCTCCAAATTCCAAATTCCAAATTCTGTTCTTTGTTTTTGTTTTTTCCACATAAAAATTCATGTGAGTGTATTTCAAATGCACTCATCCATCTAAAATGTACACATTCTTCTCTTAAATTTTGAAAAGTACACATTTTCTAATGTGCATTTTTCAAATGCAAGCATGCTGTTGTTCAGCACTTTTCCACACTATTTTTTCTTTTGTCTGTGAATCACATTGCAAGCATGGAAATGGACAGACTTTGACCATAGATTGCATTGGAGTCCATGTGCAGTCTGTAAGGTGAGAACCAGATAAATCCTGATCAAAAATGAACTGGAACAAATTTCTCATAGATCCCTAGTTAAAGCTTTTTACAGATTAGGATCAGTATACCTCAAGGAATTCCCATATGAAAGAATGTGCCTAGACGTTGTTGAGATCTTACTCAGAGGGTATTTTCTGGGGTCCCCAAAATGGGGGATAACCTGAAATAACACCTTAATGGGGGATGAGGTGACTCTGCTATCTTTTCAGCACCGGGTGAATAACATTTATGTCCCCACACCTTGTTTTAATAATGGTTTTCAGTTGTTGTTGTTGTTGTTGTTGCTGTTGCTGTTGTTGTTGCTGTCTTATGTTTGTTAGCCAAGTTGAAGATGGGAGACTGCCATGTTTGAGAGGGCCCTCTACAAAGTGACCACCAGGGCCACCGTACACCCTGGCTGCTCTTCCCCTTCATACTGCCGCCGCCACCACCACCACCCGGACACACAGAGAGAATGGCATGCTCTGTTGCTGATTGCTCCACTCCTGGATGTTCCATCTCTTTCTCCCTCTCTGCATCTGCCATGCTACCTCTGCTTCCCACACACACACACACAAGCTTACCAGCTGGTGGTGGGAAGGGTTCCTTTTTAAACATTTACAGAAGTTGGGTGGTCAGGCATGCTGTGTAGCAAAATGCCAGCCGAGGCTTCAGACATGTCCACCATCTCTTTTCCACCAGAGTACCTGTGGACTCTCGTGCAGTTGGAATTAGGTAGTTTCCAAACAGAGAAAATCAAAATAGAGTGTCAAAGTTACTGGGTTGGATCTAGACTTAAATCATACTTAGAGTAGACCCACTGAAAGCAATGGGATACAAGTTAGGCATTACTTACTTGTCTCATTGCTTTCAGTGGGTCTACTCTAAGCATGGCTACGTCTAGATCCAACCCATTGACTAGCCAATCCCATTGATTGGCTTCAGTACAGCAGCCTGGCTAGAATGTTGGACTGTTGCAGCTGAAGCATTCCGGAGAAGTGGGGCTCTAATTTGTGATTACTTTTTCATAGTATGGGTTCAAAAGTGGTGCACCAACTATAGTTCAAAAGCTATCTCAGAAGAGTCCATTCTAGTAGTTGATTTACAGCCTTGGTGATATACTGTTGATAACTGCATTTATCTTTCAAATCCCCTGCCATTTATTTTCATTGTTCTATGTTAGACACTCCATGTTGAGATTTGAGTTCGAAATCCAAATCCACAGAGAATGGAATGTAGAACATTTGTGTTTTGAAAAACAACAACAACATACTTGTCATTATTGCTTAATAACTGTTACAAATATTTTTGCATGATTACTTTGGAGATGAAATCTCAAGGGAGCTTTTTGTTGTGATGGTATAAAGATTCTTTTCTCAACCATTGGCATCACAACTGCATAGGAGAACTTTCTCTGTTTGATTTTAGACAGGGTGAGTAGAAACAATGAAAGATCTAGTCAATATTGAAGACTTAGAGTGTGTAATTGTGTCTGTGTGGATTATTGGATGGATTTTTAGATAACTATGGAAATTTAGAGTGATATTGTTTGTATCCTGATCCAAACGGGTAATGAAGGACATATTTGTTAAGTGCCTGTTTTCTGATTTCATTCTAAGAGGTTTTTCAAATCCTAAACATTTTTGCCAATAGCAGTTCATCCAATGGGGGAAAATACTACTTAGTATAGCTTGCCACTAGGTTTTGTTAACAGATGATGATGATGATGATGATGATGATGATGAAAGAAAGAAAGAAATTGATAGGGATTAAAATATTCACATAAGGATAGTTAGTGAATGTGTGTGTGTGTGTGTGTGTGTTCGCGCGCGTGTGTTTTGAAACAGCCAAACAAAAGGAAGACACTGACAGATTAGGCTGAGTCTATATGAACTGTGACACAATAATGTGCCAGGTACTTTCCAAATAAAGCGATAGACTTCAGTCCTGGACAAGTTTGAGTTGCTTATATCTATTTGACATCAATGAGAATTAAGAAGTCTGACCGTGTGGAGCGCTACAGCCAAAAACTCCTTCTCTGCCCACTGAGAAGCATATTGTGGTAAGAAAGCTGAACGTTTTTCCCCGACTAGAATTGGTTTGCAGAACCTTTAGGCTTCAAGGTAATGTTTGAATGCTATTGAATCTGGCATTTTGCATACCATTTTTGAAAACCATCATGATGGTTTGAAAGTCCACTTTCAATCTAACTTTAAGACTGGCCTTCCTATCTGTCATCTTTTTACTCTTCATCCACTTTTTCAAAATCATTCAAGAAAAACAATGTTTGCGTGCGTAGAGGAGAAATAACGACTCAGACACAGTTGTAACGTACAAATTGTGGTAAAATTAATGGGCCACATTTATTGAATCATCAATTGGAGATCATAGAATCATAGAATCATAGAAAAGTAGAGTTGGAAGGGGCCTACAAGGCCATCGAGTCCAACCCCCTGCTCAATGCAGGAATCCAGGTCAAAGCATCTCCGACAGATGTCTGTCCAGCCGCACCTTGAATGCCTCCAGACTGGGAGAGCCCACCACCTCCCTAGGTAGTTGATTCCATTGTCTTATTGCTCTGACAGTCAGGAAATTTTTCCTGATGTTTAGGTGGAATCTAGGTTCCTGTAACTTGAGCCCATTATTCCGTGTCCTGCAAACTGGGATGAACGAGAAGAGATCTTTGCCCTCCTCTGTGTGACATCCCTTCAAATACTGGAAGAGTGCGATCATATCTCCCCTCAGTCTCCTCTTCTGAAGGCTAAACATGCCCAGTTCTTTCAGTCTCTCCTCATAGGGCCTTGTTTCCAGTCCCTTTATCATCCTTGTTGCCCTCCTCTGAACCCTCTCCAGTTTGTCTATGTCCTTCTTAAAGTGAGGTGCCCAGAACTGGATGCAGTACTCAAGATGAGGCCTAACCAGTGCCGAGTAAAGGGGAATTATCACTTCCCGCGATTTGGAAGCTATACTTCTATTAATACAGCCCAAGATTGCATTTGCCTTCTTTGCAGCCACGTCGCATTGCTGGCTCATATTCAGTTTGTGATCTACCACAATTCCAAGATCCTTCTCACTTGTAGTATTGTTGAGCCAAGTGTCCCCCATTCTGTAATTCTGCATTTGGTTTCCTCTCCCTAGGTGCAGCACTTGGCATTTATCCCTGTTAAATTTCATTCTGTTGTTTTCGGCCCAGCGCTCCAGCCTATCGAGGTCACTTTGAATTTTGTTTCTGTCTTCCAGAGTATTAGCTGTTCCACCCAACTTTGTGTCATCTGCAAATTTGATAAGCATTCCCTGTACCTCCTCATCCAAGTCATTAATAAAAATGTTGAAGAGCACCGGGCCCAGGACCGAGCCCTGTGGTACCCCGCTCGTTACCTCTTCCCAGTTTGAGAAGGAACCATTGATAAGCACTCTTTGAGTCCGATTCTTTAGCCAATTGTGGATCCACCTGATAGTTGTTCCATCTAGCCCACTCTTAGCTAGCTTACTAATCAGGATATCATGAGGCACTTTGTCGAAAGCTTTGCTGAAGTCCAGGTATATAATGTCCACAGCATTCCCACAGTCCACAAGGGAGGTTACCCGATCAAAAAATGAGATCAGATTAGTCTGACAGGATTTGTTCTTGACAAATCCATGCTGGCTTCTAGTAATCACTGCATTGTTTTCAAGGTGCTTGCAGACTGACTTCTTTATAATCTGCTCAAAAATCTTCCCGGGGATTGATGTCAGACTGACTGGCCTATAGTTCCCAGGTTCCTCCTTCTTGCCCTTTTTGAAGATGGGAACAACATTTGCCCTCCTCCAGTCGTCTGGCACTTCACCTGTCCTCCATGATTTCTCAAAGATAATAGACAGTGGTTCTGAGAGTTCTTCTGCCAGTTCCTTTATTACTCTAGGATGCAGCTCATCAGGCCCTGGAGATTTAAACTCGTTCAGAGTAATCAGGTGCTCCTTGACCATTTGCCTATCAATCTCAAGCTGCAATTCTGCCCCTTCAGTCTGCACTTCAGGTTTGCCAGGGGGGTCATAGACCCTCTTTTGGGAGAAGACCGAGCCGAAGTAGGAATTGAACACTTCTGCCTTTTCTTTGTCTTCTGTTATCAATTTGCCATCCTCACTGCGTAGTTGAACCACCAGTTCTTTCTTCTGTCTTTTACTGTGCATGTATCTGAAGAAAGCTTTTTTGTTGCTTTTAGCATTCCTCGCTAACCTTAGCTCATTCTCAGCTTTAGCCTTCCTGACACTATTCCTGCAGTTCTGTGCTACCTGCCTGTACTCTTCCCCTGTAGCCTGTCCTTCCTTCCACTTCCTATACATGTCCTTTTTTGTTTTCAGGTCATCTTTGAGTTTATTGTGAAGCCACATTGGCTTTTTCTGTTGCCCTCTGCCTTTTTCCTTGTGGGAATTGTTTGCAATTGTGCCTTTAAAATTTCCTTTTTTAAAAACTCCCACCCCTCCTGGGCTCCCTTTCTCGTGAGAGTCACTTGCCATGGGATCTTACTAATCATTGTTCTGAGTTTGTTAAAATTGGCTTTCCTAAAATCCAGGGTACGTGTTTGGCTACACTCAGCTTTTGCTTCTGTTAGAATCAAGAACTCAAGTATAACATGGTCACTTTCCCCCAGAGTTCCCGAAACTGCCACTTTATCCACTAACTCGTCTCTGTTGGTTAGAATCAGGTCAAGGATAGCCGATCCTCTAGTTCCTTCCTCCACTTTCTGTAGGAGGAAGTTATCAGCAGCACAGCTCAGGAATTTCTTGGAGGGGCCATGTTTGGCTGAATAAGTCTCCCAACAGATATCAGGGAAATTGAAGTCTCCCATTACTACCACATCGTGCCTCCTTGAAACACTGGCAATTTGCTTTTCAAAAGTTCCATCCTTGTCTTCTCCTTGATTGGGTGGTCGGTAGTAGACTCCAACCGCCATGTTCGCTTTATTCTTTGCCCCCTTTATTTTAACCCAGATGCTCTCAATGGGGCTGCCAAGCTCCTCTTCCTGTATCTCTGTGCAGAGATACGTATTTTTAACATACAGTGCAACGCCACCTCCCTTTCTGTTGCTTCTGTTCCTTTTGAACAAGTTATACCCTTCAATTGCTGTATTCCAGTCATGGGAGTCATCCCACCAGGTTTCAGTTATCCCTATCAAGTCGTACTTGCCCTCATGTATCAAGAGTTCAAGTTCGTCTTGTTTATTGCCCATACTCTGGGCATTAGTATAGAGACATTGAAGACTATGTGCTTTATAGTCCGACTTTCCCCCTACATTTTGTGGTAGACTATCAATGGGCACCGCTGGAGCTGTTCTCTCCATTGTGGCATAGAGGCCTTCTTCCATTGGTACCCCCGAGTTTATGTCTCCCTCCCCTGTTGGATTCAGTTTAAAGCCCTCCTGATTAAGTTCCTCATGCTGTGTCCAAACACATTCTTCCCAGTCCTTGTGAGGTGCAACCCATCCTTTGCCAGCAGTCCATCTTCCAGGAAGTGTAGCCCGTGGTCCCAGAATCCAAATCCCTCACGTCGGCTCCACCTTCGTAGCCAGTCATTCACTCGGAGTATTTTTCTTTCCCTTTCTATGCCTCTTCCAAGTACTGGAAGGATGGATGAGAAAACTATCTGGGCCCCGAAGTTCTTGAGTTCCCTTCCCAGCTCTTCAAAGTCTGCCGTGATTTCTTTGTAACTCCGCTTGGCAGTATCATTTGTACCCACGTGGAAGAGAAGAAAGGGGTATGTGTCGGTGGGCTGCATGAGCCTCGGCAGCTGCTCTGTCACATCCTTAATCCGTGCCCCAGGGAGACAGCACACCTGGCGAGTCCATGGGTCTTCGCGACATACTTTGGCTTCGATCCCCCGCAGGAGGGAGTCTCCCACTACGAGTACTCTTCTCTTCCTCTTGCTGTAGGCCTTGGTTTGATTGCCTCCACTTGACTGACCCTCAGCCTCTTGCTCGCTGTCACGTTGGGTGCCCGGTAATCCGTCCTCTGCAGGCTGTCCTCTGCTCTCGTCCTCAAGTACATGGAAGCGGTTCCATAGCTCCACTGCTTCCACAGGTGCAGAGTGTCTTGTAGTTCTTCTGCTCCTAACAGTCACCCTTTTCCAGGGAGTTCCCCCTACGTTATTTTCCCTTGCCTCTGCAGTCTCCGACTCCACCTCATCCTGCAGTTGCCCTTCTGGCCCCTGTACTGTGCTTTGGTGCTGTAGATCCACCGTTCTGTCTAAGAACTCCTCGCTTTCTCTTATGCTCCTGAGGGTTGACACTTGCTGCTCCAGTCCTCTGACCTTTTCTTCCAACAGCGTGACCAGCTTGCACTTGTTGCACGTGTAGGCCACGTCAGTCTCCGGCAGGAAAACAAACATTGCACACCCCTTGCAGGTCACCACCACTGCTGAGTCCTTTCCTTCCATAGTGCTCTGTTTCTGTCTTCCTAGAATATATATATATATATATGTGTGTGTGTGTGTTTTTTTGTTGTTTTTTGTTTTTTTAGGGACCTCCCCCTTGACCTCCCCTGCCGAACTCCGCTGCCAAACTCCTGTTTTCTCTCCCTGTGCGCTCGCTCTGTTCGCTCGCTCTCTGGGAGCCTGCTTGCCTTTTCACAGTCCCAAAAACAGCTGGAGCCTCTCTCCTGTTGTGCTCCTGCTCAGCTGGGAGTCAGGAACAGAATGAGCTCCCAGGCCACGCCCTGCAATCAGCCCCACTTCCTGCAATCAATCAGCTGCAATCAGCCCCAGGTAGTTGCAGTCAGCAGGAGCTTCTGCTCAACAGAATGAGCTCTCAGGCCACGCCTTTCCCTTGCAGCACTTGTTGTTGTACTACTCCGCTGCCAAACTCCTGTTTTCTCTCCCTGTTCGCTCGCTCTGTTCGCTCGCTCTCTGGGAGCCTGCTTGCCTTTTCACAGTCCCAAAAACAGCTGGAGCCTCTCTCCTGTTGTGCTCCTGCTCAGCTGGGAGTCAGGAACAGAATGAGCTCCCAGGCCACGCCCTGCAATCAGCCCCACTTCCTGCGGGGAAAAGATCTACGAAGGGAAAAGTGCGGGTACTAATTACACTGGCTATCAGCCGGTCGCCATTGCTATAGGGCAAAACATCCAGCAAAGGAGGGTGACGCCATCAATCGTGATCCCCCCTGGCTTACACCACATGGTGCTGGAAGGACTTTCCCGCAGTCAGCCTCGTACGGACCGTGAGGTGCCAATACAGGTGAAGAAGGAAGACCTCAGAGACATGCCTTATCTCCCCAAACCAAGCCGTGAGGCATAGGTAGGGATGTAACTGCTCGCCCCGCATGGGCATAGTGGGCCAAAATCGGCCCCACTCACATCCATGCGGGGCTCGTGCGGGCCTACGGGCCTACCTTTTTCAGTGGCGGCTCGCCTCTCCACGACGAGCTTCCCATGCAGCCCACGCCGGTCCCATCGCGTCACATCCGGCCCCAGAAGTGACACAAAGGGACCCTGCGCAGGCACGCTGGACCCCCATGCGCCATATTGCGCCTGAGCAGGGTCCCCGTCGCATCACTTCCAGGGCCAGATGTGGTGCAATGGGACCAGCGCCGGCGGCTTGAGCAGCGCAGAGAACTGCTCCGCGCCGCTCAGAAGATCGAGGCGGGGGCTGCCCCCACGTAGAGGTGAGCCACAGAGAGCTGTGAGCCCCACCAAGGTTCATGTTTCATCCCTAGGCATCGGCGGCCTCAGGCACACCTCTCACCTGAAAGGTGCCATAGCATGATCACCGAGCCCCTAAAACTGCCTAATCCCGCACTTAACTGCCAATGTGACCGAATTAAAAATGCCATTAAGCACCCAAAACCTGAAATACAGTGTAGAGTAGGCAAAACATGAACATTGCCTCTGGCCAATTAGGACAATGAACCAAAATTCCTACTCAGCCCCTTGAAATAGGCGACCAGTAAAACCTACACCGTAAACAGGGATGGGAGGGAGGGAGCCGCTTCAGAAAGGAGGCAAAGGGAGAGGCACTCGAGCATAATAACAGCTCTATCGCCCTTCCCACTCTGCCTCCTGATTGGTGGTTAAGGAATCAGACCACTGTGGTCTGACCCGTTATTCCCTCGGGGCACAAATCATTCCCCCCTCCACAGCTACGCGTGGGGGGCACTCTATCTACTTGCTATTCTCATGTCTCCCTTCAATCTCTGCTCCTTACTTCTGTAATTTCTCTGTTTTCTTCAATTTCAAGGTCCTAGGCCTTCAATTTGCCTCTCACCTCTTTGATTCTGACAGGCTCTTGCTATATGTACGCCATCTAGAACCCTACTCCCCAATCCTGGTGAGTTTTACACCAGGGATGGGTGATGCTGGGCATTCAATTTCATTTAAGCCCAACAGAATTCCACAGTGTTTCCGATCCAACAAACAGCTGTGGACTGCACCAGATTGTGTTTTCTTCTTCTTTTTCTTTTCCTTTTTGTTTGGACTCTGCAAGCAATTCACTTTAAAAAAAAATGGACTTGAAATCTGTGCAAATTGAATGAATGAATATATTTATTACGGTCAACGACCAGCTCCCACTAATAAAACAGTATCAAATAAACAGAACAAATAACATACAAAGCACCATTATAACAATAATACATTCCGGGTGTATAAAATTTATATCAGATTTAAAAAACAAAAAAACAACAACCATAACCAGGATAAAGGATCACTATCTTAGCAAGGAAGTGCGGCAAGCTATGGCAGCTGTACAAAATTTGGCCACTTTATTAGTAGTAGAGGGGATCTTGTCAGAAAGTAGCAGCAGTATGTAATAATCTTCTGATCTACTTGGGAATTTACATAAAATAGGTAAAATAAGTTCTTTGCGAATGTCCTGATAGAAGGAACAGTATAAAAGAACATGACCCACAGTTTCAACTTCCCCGTTATTACAGGGACAGAGACGGTCTTGGAAAGGTATTCCTTGATATCTCCCCTCCAAAAGCATGGAAGGCAAGACATTAAATCTGGCCAAAGTAAAAGCTTTTCTGAGCTTAGGAAAAGTTAAATTGGCCAGATATGAAGGGGGGTCAAAAATCTTATTACCTATCACACTAAATTTGGGCAATGCACTTAGATGTTCTTGTAATTCTATATCCCAGATTCTCTGCTTAACAACTGCTTTGGCTTTAGAGTAACCCAGCGCTATTAAGGTGTTGGGAGAAAGTCCCACTAATAGCAGTTCTTTAAGCAGGTGCCTTTTCCACTTCGATTGAAAGGAGTCCAACAGAATCAGTGGTGCAAGTCCTACTGGTGAAAAAACAAGTTTTAGCCAGTAGTTTATCATGTATACCTTGGCACGAGCTTCAATAGGGATTAAACCAGCCTCCAGTCGCAAAGGTATGTTGGGGACACAATGAGGAACTGAAAATATGGCTCTTAGGAACTTTGTCTGAATAATTTCTAGGGGACGAAAGTTGTAATAAGCACACAGTTGGGAACCGTACAACATTTGTGCAACAATTTTGGCCACAAATACTTGAATCACAGAGGGGATATATTGCCCGCCTTTAGTATAGAATGTGCAAATTGTAATTTGTGCAAATTGCATTAAAAAAAAAAGATCTCTAGCAAGTGTACACCTGCACACTTATGGGGGTCCAAAATGAAATGCCTTGCTTCATCAATGTCCTGGGATGTGTTTCCTGTCAAAGTGTAGGAGGCACCATCCGGGAAAATTGAGAAAACAAGTCTACAAATAGGTTCAACTGTTGCTTTGCTTTTCCTGACAGCTGCCAAAGGTGAGCTGTCAAGTGAAAGGAAAGCCATGAATGGATCTTTGCTCACAGAAGGGGGTGGCCAGTAGATCACCCAATTCACAGTGAGATCCTCTACAGTATGTCTATGCCTGCGCATCCTATCATGCTCCTCCTGAAACTTTTTTCTTGTTCATCTTTATGCTTCAGGAACCCTCTGTTTTGTCATACAAAACTTATCCTTCAAATACTTTCTTCTGTAAGGCATTTTTTAATTGTCCAAATCTTGTTTGATCTCAATTGTTGCTTTATTGTTTATCATTTTGATGTTATTTCTGAATCTGTAAGGGCGCAACCCTATGGCTGTTAGAGAGAGTTAGATGACCATAGGAGAGGTTGGAGTGAGTCCCAGCTCTGACCTCAGAAATACACCCTGGGACTCCGACCTTGGAGCATCCTCCCTGCACCCTCGCAGCTGCAGCAGCTGTGGCTTCGAGGTTGAAAGATCAACCTTGGAGTTGGAGGTTTGTGGTGTTCCAGGAGGTGGGGAGGGGAAGAGAGAGGCTCCACCATGATACATAGTGTCCTAATGGTGCCTCAGCCTGTCCACCTCATGTTTCAGGTCAAAAGACTTAGACAGTGAAAATCGGTGACCTTCACCTCCACGCTCCTTCTGACCTCAACATGATGTCTGCAATTCTCCAAGTTTGGATGGTTAAAGGCAGTCACATTGGATTGTGCTGCCCAGAAACTTGATTTAAAAAAATTTTTAAACTTGAGTTATATATGAATAAGACAAACAAATAAATAAAATTACCTCATCACGTATTTATGTGGAATAAGGCTGCTGCTCTTATACACACTTACCTGAGAGTCAGCACCATTGACTTAAATGGGACTTACTTCTAGGTAGGCATGAATATGATTGCAATGGAATTTGTGCTTTCTACTCTCAGCTATCCTTGCTCTTCAATTCATTTTTCAAACCCTCTTTTCCCTGATTTATTCCATCTACCTCATCAAAAATGAAGTCATCTGAAAGAAGATTAATTTAGTGTTTTGTTATATTAAAGTCCTCACACACCCCTGAATATATTATATATATATGTTCAGTAACAGTCACACCTATTATTTTGACTTGGAGAATGAAGATGGTATTCATAAAGGTACAAAAGTCATTTTATGCAGATACCTTCTTTACTTGAGGTCCATAATAAGAAAAATGTGATTTCTTTATTAGAAACACAATCTTATGCATGTTCAGTAAGGCTACATGTGTATAGGATTGTAGCCTTATTAATTTTAGTGAAACCCCCTATGTGTTAATTCAGCATTTTGTTTCAGCAGGTACAGGTAAAAGAGGACAGATGGGAGATCATAACCAAGGAGAAGAAAACAGAACAAGTGTGACAGAATTCATCCTTCTTGGCTTCACTGGGTCTCCACATTTTCAGCTGTTCGCCTTCATCCTCTTTTTTATCATGTACATCCTGACAGTTTGGGGAAATTTGTCCATCATCCTTCTAATAATAACAAATCGTCGCTTCCATACCCCCATGTATTTCTTTCTTTGCAATCTCTCTTTCCTGGAGATATGGTACACAACAGCCTCTATCCCAAAGATCCTTGCCATCTTTCTGGGGAGGAGCAGAAGTATCTCTTTCATAGGCTGCATGTTGCAGATGTACTTCATTTTTTCTTTTGGATGCACAGAACATTTCCTGATAGCTGTCATGGCTTATGACCGATATTTGGCTATATGTTATCCCCTGCATTACAACAGTATCATGGACATCAACCTCTCTAGCAAGTTGGCATTTGGCTGTTGGCTGGGTGGATTACTCGTTATTTGCATACCGGCATATCTGATCACAACATTGTCCTTCTGTGGCCTCAATGTGATTAATAATTTCTATTGCAACATTGATTCCTGGATAGTTCTCTCCTGTACCGACACCCACTTCATTGAGATAACCGCTTTTTTAATAGCTATAATTGTAATTATGGGCTCATGTGTGATAACCCTTCTTTCCTACATGTACATTGTCTCCACTATCCTACACATCCCCTCCACGAAAGGTCGACAAAAGGCCTTTTCCACATGCTCCTCCCATCTTGCTGTTGTTATTATTTGGTATGGATCCACCATCTTCCTCTTTGTCAAGCCTTCCAGACAGACCTCTTCAGAAAGGACCAAAGTTGTAAGCATCTTCAACCTAATTGTGGTGCCATTGCTGAATCCTTTCATCTATACACTAAGAAACAAAGAGGTGAGGGGGGTATTGAGAAATGCATTGCACAGGTGATGCACAAAACATAGATTGTGTGGTGTGACGGACCAGAATAATAATTAAATAAATTTTGAATTGATGGGCATAGACTTTGGCTGCAGACATTCAAGTAGTTAAGAGAGGTGCAAGTTATTGGAGAGAAGTTTCACATCTTGCAGTATATAATGCAGACACTTAAAAAAATATATTCAGTGTCACCTCTAAATAGGCTCGCAGGTTTAAAAACAAACAACACATAACAAACCCCTGTTAAACCTGTTTGCTAGAGGTAAAGTGGGATGAGTGCACAGATCATTCATTCCCCCCCCAAAAAAAAAAACCTGGCTGCAACATTTGTGGAAAACAACAGCTACCGGTAATATTACCACTCACTGTAACAGCTCGAGTCTAACTACTCTTAAGAATGAAAGGCAAGCATTTTAGCCAATACTACTACATCTACTAATAACTTCTTCCATCAATTAGCACTGCTTATAATTCCATTCTACAGTTGTTATAGAAAATAAAAACTTTCATATATTGTGTTTTTTCTCAATGGAAATAATAATTGCAATAAGAATCATTCTCTCTGATTCACTTATTAAGGCTGAATAAAAGTGAGGAAAAATATTTTCTCTTTTAACTTCCAATAAAAGAAACTAATATTTTACTTGCGTAGTACAACTGAGTGGTGGTGGTGGTGGGGATCTGTTTGACAATAGTTTTAGGACAGCCAAGAGAAATGAGTTCTTCTCTCAATGCAGAATTAACTTACGGAATTCACTATAGCAATTTGTAGTGATGGATACTTTTTTTTTTTTTTTTTAAGGAATTGACAACTTGATGTGTGACCTGCCACCCTCCGGCATCACTGCCACCACCTCCACCATTTTCTCCCCCTGCCCTCAGATTCCTGGCTGGCACTCACTGCCACGTGGGATGCCCAGGGCACTGCAGCTGCCAGCCTTCAGCCCATCCTCCCAGATTAGCTTACCGGAGCTGTGCTGAGTGGCAACCATGTTATATTTCCCAAAGTGCAGTGTCCAGTCTCAGATGTCAGTGATTGCATTTTAGGAAATGTAATATGGTAGCTGCCTAGTGCCAAGCTGCCTACCTGCCTAGTGCCTAGTGTCATGGACTCCATGACAACCATGGGTCTGTCCCAACATGTCATCGGCCCAACACATGTAGCAGGGCACACTCTAGACCTGGTTTTTTCAGCCGGACATGGAGATGGTGATCTGAAGGTGGGGGACTTTGAATCGGTCCCCTTGTCATGGTCAGATCACTACCTGTTGAGATTTAGGCTAACAGCAGCTTTCCCCCTCTGCAAGGGTGGGGGACCTATTAAGATGGTCCGCCCCCGGAGGCTGATGGATCCGGATGGTTTCCAGAGGGCCCTTGGGGGGTTCCTGGCTGATATGGCTGGCGGTCCTGTCGAATCCCTGGTTGATCTCTGGAATAGAGAGATGACCCGGGCAGTTGACATGATTGCTCCTGAGTGCCCTCTCTGTAGTAGAGCTCGTACGGCTCTGTGGTAAACCCCGGAGCTGGGAGTGATGAAGCAAAACAGGAGACGGTTTGAGTACAGGTGGAGGAAAACTCCTAGTGGATGCAATCGAGCCCTGGTATGTGCCTATAGCCAGGTATACCTAGAGGCAGTGAAGGTGGCAGAGAGACAACATCTCATTGCCGCCCAGCGGAGCTCTTTAGGGTCGTCCGGGGCCTGTTATACGCTGGCCGCAGGGACATCATCAACCCATCTGATGCCCACTGTAATATATTCGCTAGGAACTTCCAGGAAAAAATCTCTTGCATCTGCAGGGACCTAGACTCCAATGTTATAGCAGTAGAATCAGGAGAGGTACCCGGAGCACAGCCTGGTCTAATTATTTTGGATGAGTTTCAGTTGGTACAGCTCGAGGATGTTGACAAGGTGCTTGGACGGGTTCGTGCAACCACGTCTGTTCTGGATCCTTGCCCCTCTTGGCTTATAAAAACTAGCAGGGAGGGAACGACCGGCTGGGCCAGAGAGGTGATCAATGCCTCCTTGCGAGAGGGAGTGGTCCCATGCCACCTGAAACAGGCGGTGGTGAGACCACTCCTGAAGAAACCCTCTCTGGACCCGGAAGATCTTAACAACTTTAGGCCGGTGGTGAATGTTCCTTTCCTGGGCAAGGTCCTTGAGCGGGTGGTGGCCAACCAGCTCCAGGCGCTCTTGGATGAGACTGATTATCTGGATCCATTTCAGTCAGGGTTCAGGCCTGGTTTTGGCATGGGAACAGCTTTGGTCGCCCTGTATGATGACCTATGTTGGGAGAGAGACAGGGGGAGTGTGACCCTGTTGATACCCCTGGATCTCTCGGCGGCTTTCGATACCATCGACCATGGTATCCTTCTGGAGCAGCTGTCTGAGTTGGGGGTGGGGGGTACTGCATTGCAGTGGTTCCGCTCCTACTTGGATGGCCAGCTCCAGAGGGTGGTGCTTGGGGAATGTTGCTCGGCCCCATGGACTCTCCAGTATGGGGTTCCTCAGGGGTCGGTCTTATCCCCCATGCTATTTAATATCTACATGAAACCGCTGAGTGGGATCATCCGGAGTTTTGGAGTGCGTTGCCATCAGTACGCTGATGACACGCAGCTCTATTTCTCCTTTTCATCTTCAGCAGGTGAGGCTGTGGATGTGCTGAACCGGTGCCTGGCTGCGACAATGGACTGGATGAGGGCTAACAAACTGAGGCTCAATCCAGACAAGACTGTGATGCTGTTAGTGGGTGGTTCCTTTGACCGGATGGAGGGTGTTCAACCTGTTCTGGATGGGGTTGCACTCCCCTTGAAGGAGAAGGTTCGTAGCTTGGGGGTGCTCCTGGAGCCATCTTTGTCACTTGAAGCTCAAGTGGCCTCAGTGGCAAGGAGTGCCTTCTACCAGCTTCGGCTGGTGGCCCAGCTACGCCCCTATCTGGACAGGGATAGCCTGGTCTCAGTAATCTACGCTCTGGTGATCTCTAAACTAGACTACTGCAATGCACTCTACGTGGGGCTGCCTTTGAAGACTGTTCGGAAGCTGCAGCTTGTGCAAAATGCGGCAGCCAGGCTTATTGCTGGGACCAGAAGGTCCGAGCACATTACACCACTTCTGGCCCATTTGCACTGGCTGCCAATATGCTTCCGAGCCGAATTCAAGGTGCTGGTTTTAACCTATAAAGCCCTACACAGCTTAGGACCACAATACCTGACGGAACGACTCTCCCAACCACAATCTACCCGGACACTACGCTCAACATCTGGGGCCCTCCTCCGATTGCCACCTCCAAGAGAGGCTCGGTTGGTGGCAATGAGGAGGAGGGCCTTCTCGGTGGTAGCCCCCCAATTATGGAATCAGCTCCCCACTGAGACCCGCCTGGCGCCAACCTTACTATCTTTTCGGCACCAGGTTAAGACCTCCCTCTATGCCAAGGCATTTAGTTAGGACTTGGAATAGCACGGGGGGGGGGGGGGATTGTCACCTGTAGGCTCAGTTTTATTGGTTTTTGTACTGTTATTTTAAACTGTGTTTTTAAATTTGGTTTTTTAATTCTTAAACTATTTTGTATGTTTTTATTGTTTTTATGCATAAAGTATTGTGAACCGCCCAGAGAGCTTTGGCTGTGGGGCGGTATATAAATGAAATAAATAAATAAATAAATTCCAAGATCATAGCAGTGCCAGGCTGGCAATGCCGGGTATGTCTATAAATGACTGGCTGCTACAGTGTTATTGAGGCTGGCACCGACGTGACCTCAGCAAGGAGGAGAAGGAGGAGGGGCTGTGGCTTGCCAGTGGATGGGGAGTGGAGAGGCCATGGACCTGACAGATCTAATGGCCTCACAACCCTTGTCCCTGCCCCAAGAAGTATGACTCAGCCAGACAGGCTCAGAGGCATAAAATGCTGCTAAGGAGGATGGGAAGAATAAAATGCTCTCCATTGAGAGAGCCTGGCAGGGCATAGGATGGTCAGAAGTCTCCAATCTCAGGGGCTTCTGTCATTCAGGTATATCAGTACTGTAGGATTGCATCCTTAATTTCTGTTGGATTATTTTGAACTCTTATGTCCACATTCAAATTCTGACATGCCCATATAGTTATAGATCGGGGTGGGCAACTTTAGGGCCACTCCCCCCTAAGACCCCCCCTTCTCCTCATGGGCTGCACTCCTGTCGCAAATGATGGCTGTTTGCAACAAAAATAATGATTACAGAGGAAGAGAGTTGTTATGTGGGCACTTATGATATCTTTCATCCTTGGATACAGATTTCCATATGCAATATACCCAGGCATACCTTGCATTAGTCGTGCACATGGGTTGGATCCAGGATCTGCCTTCTACAAGAGAAAGGGGCCTTCAGTGAGAGAAGGGATCCATTCAAAGAAGGTCCCTCTTTTTGATTTTTGGGGATCCCCCTTCCCTTCCATACCACATCTCACCCCATCCAGCAGGATCCCCTGACTTTCTGTGTAACATTTTCAGGGGGCTGGAGTGGATCCCATGGAAGGAGGGGGCAAGCAAGTTCACCAGCACACAGGGCCAGTGCAAGGCAGTTTGGCGCCCTAGGCAAGGTCAGATATTTAGCGCCCCCCCCTTCCCACTTGAGCCGGCTACCGGGCCAAGGAGAAGGAGGGGGGCTGTCAGTGCCATGCTTTGGCGGCGCGTGCCCAGGGAGCTGGAGAGGAGCCACTGCGATGCGTGGGGGAAGCGGCGGTGGCGGCGGATCCCGCCCGGCTGCCGGTGGGCTGGCTGCGTTGCCGCAGGAGTGGAGCGCCCATGGCAGGAGTCCCTCTCTGAGCCAGCCCTCCGCCTGCCCGCCTGCCTCGGTCGCGCACTCCAGCAGGCAAGCCACTGCCCAGGCAGGCGCCACTAGAGCGCTAAAAAAATTCAAGGCGTTTCTGCGCCCCCTTTAGCCATGCGCCCTAGGCAGCCACCTAGTTCGCCTAATGGTAGCACTGGCCCTGCCAGCACAATTGATCCAGCATAAATCTGGATCCTACAACCCCTGATGTTTAAATTACCAAATCTTTGTGTGGAAATCAGGAAAGGATTGGGTAATATTGCTGAGGAAATCAGTGATTAATGTGTGTGTCATGAAACATGTGTGCTTTGAACTCGGAGAAACATGTGTCAGATAACTAAAGAACATCTTAATAAGAACATCTTAACATCTCTAGACAAGCAAAGGATCTCCCTGTGTGGTTGATGACATCCCTGAATCTCCTTTCCTGTATAAACTAATTGTTTATTGGTGTAGAACCACAATCCTTGATAAAGGAAATATTTCCTTTAGAGTAACAATGTTTGAATTAACAGGGCTAGTGTAGATGGAGATGCCTGCAAATACACAATGTTGTTGTTGTTGTTGTTGTTGTTGATCTCTAGGCAGTCATACCAGTCAATGCAAACTCCCTCTATGCACATACTTTAAAAAAAAATTAGGGATGAGCAAATCAGCTAAATTTGAGCTCGCTGTAGTTCTCCAAATTCTATCTCAAAACTCATTCCACCATGTTGAGTCCATATCAAATTGAGAGGTTGGGTTATTTCCCCCCATTTTTCATGAAAATCCAAAATCCATGAAAATTTCGTTGGTTGTGCACATTTTTTTAATGCATGCATATTTGAAAGGATGGATGCAGTTCTGAAATGTACTCATTTTGAAGTGTATGCATTTTTGAAACATACACATTCTTCTCCCATCATTAAAATGTATTTGTGCATAATTCTGAAATGTCCTCATTTTTAAATGTATGCATTTTAAGTAGGCATGCTGTCAAACACTTTTTATGTTTATTTTGGTCCATGAATCACACTGCAAGCTCAGAAATGTATGGACATCAACCAGAGATGACCTCCAAGTGTGTTTGGTATGGAAGGTGCAAACACAGTAAAATTCTGATCAAAAACGAACTGAATCTTCTCATACATACATTAGATGCATTCTTTCATTGGGTTATATCAGAGATGTAGTGCAAGTGAAAGAATGCTCACCAAGGGGAATTACCCACTCCTCCCAACTGCAGCTTCTTGCATCCCCACAAAGCCTCTCTTGATCATGTAGGAAAATTGGGTGGAAGTACCGGTAGCTTGATTTTCAACAATTCTCCCCTCCTAGTGCAGCCCCCACCTCACAGTCCAGGGTTTTCCTAGAGGTTTCTTGCCCGCCCCAGAAGAGGCTTTTCAGTGGGCTACATTTGTAGGTGAGGTGGGAAATTTCCCTTCCACCAGCTTCTTTGTGCTTGTGCTAATACAGTGATACAACCCACTGCATCAACAAAAATTACTCCAGGTTGCAACATGCAGAAAGATACGACTATGGTTGGAGCAATAGAATGTTTATTCTATTGAAAGAGTACTTTCGGTACTCTTGCTTAATACAGCAGTATTTATTTATTCATTTATTTTCAAACTTTTACTGGTTATTGAGAGCTTTGTATTAATATCCTATCCCTCTTCTTTAATCAGTTCTATCTGACAATGCTCATTAGTGATCTTTACAGGTTGGTTGATATTTGTTCCAAAGACATGGGACCCTGATGAGAAGAGGGTCTCTTTCTGATGCTTGAGGGTGAGCTGTTTGAAGTGCCTTGTGGGTCTTTTCTTTCTTTCCCTTTTTTGTTGTGAGTTTGATTATATGCATGAGGTATCGTATTGTTAGGTCTCTTAACATGAGCTACTTAGTGAATTGTTTAATGTGAGTATAACACTGATATTATTAGTACTGGATATTGTTAACTGACCTACAGATATGTCTTATGCTGATTTAATTTTTTTGATATGTTTAATGAAATGTACTTGAGTTAATACCATGTCATAACTATGGCTATTGTCAGAGACAATTGGTAAGCTATGGGTTACATTACAGAACATGTCTAAAATGTGTACATTTCACCTTTTTCTTACACCTTGTGTTCTTTCCTGCATTGAACCTCTTCTTAGTGAAGCTACTTTAGAGTCCTAGTGCTCTAAATTCAACAGGTGGTTGCAGCTAGCAATTCATCTGAGTATTTTCTGGTGGATTTGATTCTGGTGACATGGGGCATTCAGATGCCAATTTAAGTGGGCTTTACTAGTGACCCATGAGCAAACCAAGGTACAAAGAGTGGTAAGAACTTTTTGAAGGACTCAGGGTACATCATAGTATCCTTCAAGAGTAGTTTGTCACAAGCCTAAGTCTTTAGAACTATAACATATGTATTTTAATGTTTTTATTATAAAAACCCATGCCCTCCCAAGCTGTTGCATGCCCTCCCAAGCTGGCATGCAACAATAAAATGCATATAACTAAATTCATATAATAAAAAATGCATTAATAAAAACAGCAAATGTTCCAAAAAACAACGAATACCAGCACAAGACAGAACTACAACACAATAGCAGCTATAATCAGGGGAAGATCAGAGTAAACAAGTAAGTCTTCATGGCCTTCTGAAAAGCCTGCAGTGATGGGGCCTGGCAGACCCCTGATGACAACTCATTCCTGAGGTGTGGGGCCACAACAGAAAAGGCGCTCTCTCATGTACTCAGCCACGTAACTGCCCTCGCAGGTGGGCAAGTGAGAAGGGCTTCTATTGCTGATCTTAAAGTGTGGGCAGGCTGATATGGGTGAAGGCAGTCCTTTAAATAATTTGGCCCCAAACTATTTAAGGCTTTAAAGGTCAAAACAAGCCCTTTAAACTGGGCTCTGTACATAGCTTCAAACAACATATTCAAAAACATATGCATTTCTTCAGCCCCAGTGCAATGAATTTCTAAATGCCTCCTTCACCTCTTTATTTCGTAGTGTGTAAATGAAAGGATTCAGCAGTGGAGTCACAATTGTGTTCAAGATGTTCACTATTTTGGTCATTTCTAAAGATGCCCTTTTAGAAGGCTTGACAAATAGAAAGATGGTGGAGCCATACCAAATAACCACAACAGCAAGATGGGAAGAGCATGTGGAAAAGGCCTTTTGCTGTCCTTTGGATGAAGGGATGTGCAGGATGGTGAAGATGATGTAAATGTAAGAAAGAAGTGTTATCACACAGGAGCCCAATATGACAATGATGGATATGATGAATGCTGCCATCTCGATGTCATAGGTGTTGGTGCAGGAAAGAACAATCCAGGAATCAATGTTGCAGTAGAAGTGATTAATCACACTAGGGCCACAGAAAGACAACCTTGTGATCAGAAAGGCTGGTATACAAATAACAAGGAATCCACACAGCCAAGAGCCAGCTGCCAACTTGCTAGAGAGGTGGATGTCCATAATAGTGTTGTAGTGCAGGGGGTAACATATGGCCAAATATCGGTCATAAGCCATGACAGATAACAGGAAGTATTCCGTGCACCCAAAGGCAAAAACAAAGTACATCTGCAGAATGCAGCCTGTGAAAGAGATGCTTCTGATCTGTCCAAGAAAGATAGCAAGGGTCTTTGGGATCGAGGCTGTTGTGTACCATATCTCCAGGAAAGAGAGATTGCAAAGGAAGAAATACATGGGAGTATGGAGGCGACGGTTTGTTATTACTAGAAGAATGATGGCCACATTTCCTAAAACTGTCAGGATGTACATGATAAGAAAGAAGATGAAGATGAACAGCTGTACATACCAAGACCCAGAGAAACCAAGGAGGATGAATTCCATTGCTCTTGTTTCATTTTGGGATCTTTCATTGTCCTCTCCCATCTGTCCTCTTTTATCTGCTGAAACAAATGGCTAAATCAATGCATTGGGTTAGATCCAGACTTAAACATACTTAGAGTACACCCACTCTATTCATGCCTTTAAAGTAAATGCTATTTTGGGCTGCATTAATAGAAGTATAACTTCCAAATTGCGTAAAGTACTAGTTCCCCTCTACTCAGCACTATTTAGGAATCATCTTGAGTACTGCGTACAGTTCTGGGCACCACACTTTAAGAAGGGTGCAGACAAACTGGAAAGGGTTCAGAGGAGGGCAACAAAGATGATCAGGGGACTGGAAACAAAGCCATCTGAGGAGGACTGAAGGAACTGGGCATGTTTAGCCTCAGGGCCGGTGCTACCATTAGGCCAACTAGGCGACAGCCTAGGGCGCAGGGCTAAAGGGGGCGCCAGGAGCATAGGGCTGAAGGGAGGGAGGGCTCAAGTGGGAAGAGGGGGGCGCTAAATATCTGATCTTGCCTAGGGCACCAAACTGCCTTGCACCAGCCCTGTTTAGCCTTCAGAAAAGAGGACTGAGGGGAGATATGATAGCACTCTTCAAGTACTTGAAAGGTTATCACACTGAGGAGGGCCAGGGCAGGATCTCTTCTTGACCATCCCAGAGGGCAGGACACAGAATAATGGGCTCAAGTTACAGAAAGCCAGATTCCAGCTGAACATCAGGAAAAACTTCCTGACTGTTAGAGCAATATGACAATGGAATCAATTACCTAGGGAAGTAGTGGGCTCTCCCACACTGGAAGCATTCAAGATGTAGCTCGACAGCCATCTGTCAGGGATGCTTGGATTCCTGCATTGAGCAGGGGGTTGGATTCAATGGCCTTATAAACCCCTTCCAACTCTACTATTATTCTAAGTCTCATTGATTTCAATGGGTCTACTGTAAGTATGACTAAATCTGGACCCAACCCATTGAAGGATTCCCCAGAATAATATTTCGATGATGATGATGATGATGATGATGATGATGATGATGATGATGATGATGATGATGATAAAAAGGTCTACACAACTTGGAACCTTATAAGATTAAAAAGATATGCAGATTAGAACATGATAGTTGCTAGAGGTGTGGACGATTAGACACAAATTATTTACATATTTTTTGCATTGTGAAGAAATCAAGTCATATTGGCTTAGCATTTTATTATATAGTGAGCAGATCATGGGATATAAAATACCGACTGATCCATTGAGAGTTCTGTTAAACTACTTAAAAGATTGTGTGGAGAACTGTGATACAGAAATGGACTTTCATTTATTTACAGCTGCTAAAATCTCGGTAGCTGCCTACTGGGAGAAAAGTAGTGCAAACACACTTACACACATACACACACTCTTATCAGTTTGGTCTTACAAGATCTGGGGCATTGCCATAATGATGAAATTGACATTCTATATTCATGTGGTGTGCCTCCTGTAGGTCAGACAGAGACCAGCCGGGCTGGAGTGTGTTTGAGGTGGGGCCAGGCTAAGTGCAGCCTGACCCAGCTGGGCAGCCTTACCAGTGCCTGCTCAAAAGGCAGGTCCCAAATACACTCAGATGCTGGAAGCAATTGTTTGTTACTACAGCTACAGCCAGACGCTCCTGACATTCCCGACCTCAGACTTGTACTGTTGAACCTTGGAACGATCCTGACCACAACTTTGCCTGATCCCAAACTGGTTTACGTTTGTTCTGTTTTGGACTGATATATTTTGGCTTCGACCCTCGGACTGTGATAACGACTACGGCTTATCTTGGAACTGGACAGATTCACGACATCATGTTAGAAACACCACTTAGGGAGTAATCCTGCAGAGATGAGCATAAACCTATGAATGTGGAGGTTCATGCTTATCCAGTGTAGAGCAGCAGGAGCAGCGGAGGCACCTGAAGGATCACCTACTCTAACATGATCCTGCCCTACGTTTCAGTCATCCATCGATGCCTTTCTGTGGCTGCCCCTGCTGTCCAAAATAAGTAGGGTAGCTGCTGGGCAGAAGGCCTTCTTGGATCTGCTGCCTTGCATATGGAATGCTCTCCCCAATTAGGTTCACCCAGCACCCTTACTTTTATCTTTTCAGCACCAAGCAAAGACCTTTTTATATTTCTAATCCTTTTGATCTGCAGCAGATTTTTAAAAAGTTGCTGCTGTTTTATTGTATTGTTTCATAGTTCTTGTTTTATTATTCTCATTTTTACTGTTGCATTCGATTTTATGTTGGAAGCCACCCTGGGAATATTTTATACATTGAATGATGGTATACAAACTGATAAAACAAAGAAATGAACTGCAATAATAATTACAATACAGGAAAAAATGAAATTTCTGAAATTTTGACATTCTACAATAAAAAATATTCTTACACTTAAATTACTATTACATTTTTGGTTTTCTAGTAATAAATTCCCTCACTTTTTCATTATGAAGCTGGTGTCTACACACACTGACCTGGTTCACACCTCAGAGCAGCAATTCCTGTGTTGTTTAACCCAGGAATTGCTGGGGATGAGTTTGAGTGCAACATGTGAGCCACTTCAAATTTTAATCAACAATACATTTGATTAAATCCAATTATGCACAGTTTGTCATTGGGTTAACTCTGGATTGATTAATGCCTAAACAACCCAGAGTTTCTGGGTTCAGGCATAATGAAACAACTCAAGTTTGTTTATTCAAATCGGAGGTGATCATCCATTGGATATACTGCTTTGGGAGAAAACATGTAAGGCTAAAACATTTATTCAGAGAGACTCACTTACCAACTATTTGCTGTTTCCTTTTTTTTGGCTCAATATTCCAACTAGACCCCTTTGAATTTGCATAGTTATCCACCCATCCATTCCCGTCATCTGTCCTAATTTCACAACATACACACTTCCATTCTCACCATTTTCAGCTACAATATATATGTAGATTCTTTCTCACCCTGTCTAAAACTGTGCTCCCTTGCACAGTTGTCTGTAAAGCAGATGAATGAATAAAGAATGTTTATCCCATCACAACCACAGACTCCCTTGAGGTTTAATCTTCAAAGTATTCCTCAAACTAGGATAAAGCATTTCTAACATTTCTCATGGAATGATTGTGGTGGTGGGGGGTTCCCTGCAAAGGTCATCATTTAAGCATTTATGTGCACCACTCTATGGAATTATACTGCTAGGTTTCTACAGATCTCTCAACACAGAGTGTTTAACAGAGGAAAAGAAAGCAACCTAGGGATTTCAGGGATAGATGGGGTATCTGGGACCAATTATAAGCAATTTATCACCAAGGGTGTAATTCACAACTGCTGAAGTGGACTTTTATCATATAGACTAATAGCAATTTCAGTTCTCCATGTGCCAATTGAACTTCTTATTTAGCCAGAGCAACACAATCCACACACAAGAGTGAAGTATCAGCAGGCTTGGCGTGTGTGTGTCAATGTTTGTACAAGTACAAACATATTTGGGGGGACCCTCAGGAGGTAAAGACCCCCAAAGCAGCCCAATTAGGACTGGACATATTCTGTGGGCATGGAATGCGGAATGACCATGGCAGGGTGGATAACCGGGGGGGAGGGGGGAATGGAATGAAGTATCTGGGATCCTGAACAGCACTCCACACTGTAACATTTTGTTGCTGGTCCACTTGTTTTGGTTTGTTATCTTCAGTAGTCTTTGAATATCTGATTGGTATGAATTGCATATAATTTTTTGATTCACGATTTTGGAACCCTTAGTATCCTAATTCAGTTTGTTCCCTCCATTTAATCATAAGGTCATCAGAAATTACTGCACCAATTACTGCACCATCACTGCATGTTACAACTTCCACTGCTGTGATGTGTAAACCAGTCAGTCAGATTGGGCTGTCAACGTGTGTCACACATAGGGTTGGATCCAGAATTATGCTGGATCAACTGCACTGGTGGGAGTGGATTTCTCTCCTTCCCACAACAGGCCCTCTAGCCCCCTGCAAATACTACACATAGATATTTTCTACATGATGTTCTTAATCTGCTTTATCTACTTCTGGTTTCATTGCAGAATTGAGATCCAAGCTTTCCAAAAGAGCTTTTCCTTTCCTGCTTTTCTGCAACAGAACCTCTAGGTGGTGCTGTGCTAAAGTGAAATAGCACAATTACACACATAAGAAAATACATATTCTTTCACTTTCAAAATAATACTCTATTTTCTCTATTCTAAGCAAACTTGGGAAATGCTCTTAAGAACAGAAGCAAAACTGGAGGGTCGCATCATCGTCTAAAGAGCCTTTAAATAACTGTGAGTAAGGAACAACAAGTGCACAATAAATGCCTCATGTAGAAAAGCTCAGAGGGTCGGAAACCCTACTGAATCGAGTGAGTTGTGGTACTTGTGGGATGGTGTGGGTGGGGTGGGGCAAGGGATACTCCAAAAATCAGGCTATAGAAGTTAAGAGACACTCCACCTGCTTTTTGCTGCTACAGGTTAATAATTTTAATTCTGGATAACCTCTCTGCAGTGACGCTATGTCACAATATACCATCATTCCAGGGGGCAACTTGGGAAAGGAATAATATTACATCGTGACTCACTGTCTTTCTGGGGGCATTAAGTGTCTTTCTGGGGGCATTAGTGTTATGGGTTTGGTCTTGGTCTAAATGACCTTTCAGGGTACTCTTACAGCCCAATGCCTCTGACTGCAAAGAGATTTGGGATTCCTTCCAACTCTGTTATTCTTGACTCTAAGGCTGGGTTTGCAAGGTCACTGGGGAGGAACAGAAGCCATGGTGGTGTCTTTTACCCGCCGCCATGAGTGCCAGTCACACACCACGTGATTTGCCTCACAGTGCAGTTTCCCATGTCATCTGAAGCTGGCGGGATGTGTAGTGGAGGGTGGCTTCCAAACCACCCCAGAACCCTACAACGAGCCATGGATTCTGGGGTGGTTTCGAAGTCTTAGAACCTGGTCTAAGACTTCTGCAAGTAGAGCTATGAGTGAGGATGCCCTAAGGCAGCACCTTGTAAGACCTGACAAAAGATAGACGATAGCCAGTAACATTCTGGTGATGTGTTTCAACTGGAGTAAGAATGGCCCAACCAAGAAGGCATAACTGATGAGTGGAGATTACTCTTCCCCCACATTAAACAAGGGGGTGAGGCAAGTGAGGTTTCTGTGTGTCGCAGGAAGTTAGCCAGTGCTAGAAGTTGAACTGGATCAGAAAAAGAGGCAGGGAGCCAACTTTGCTCCCTGCAAGAAATCCTAGGGCACTATGGGTTCTCCTAGAAGCCTGACAGGGAACAGGGATCTATTGGGGAGTGCATTCTCAATGTTGTGAACTCTCATTTTACCCTCAGCCTACATGTGTGTGTATGTGTATGCAACAAAACCTTGTATCACAGCAGCACCATACGTTTATATGGCCCCGCGGTTCCCGTGTTGTGCGAACGCCAACTGGGGGTGCCCCCACAGGACAGCCGCGCGTGGGACGCATGCAAAGTGACCATGGGCGGTGGAGGGGTAAGCCCCTACCGCATGTGGCCACCCTGCCATGCGAACAGTGAGCGGCCATCCCGCAGGGCCTGCACAGAGGCGGCAGCCCAGAGCGGCTGGAGCTGCGGCCGCTCCGGCCTCTAGGGGCAAATGGCCCCTCTGGGCATCCCAAGCCGCCCCCTAGTGCTGGGAGGCCCACACTGCAGTGTGGACACTGCCAGCTCCACCGGGGTCTGCCCACGCACGCGGGGCACAGGTTGTCTGCGGCACCCCCGCCAGACCCCGCAGATGGCCCCATGGTGCCTCCCCCGCTCGCCACCTGGGTCATATGAACTGGCCCAGAATCTGAACCCTGGGTAAGCCCTGGAACCACTGAAACATTTCAGTGCTTAGAAGTGGGGTTCACACGCAACAGTCATAAAGAATAATATAATTCAGGGATGCAGAATCTCAGGCCTGGGAGACAAATCTGGCTTACCTGGGGTTCCCCAGATGGCCACATTCTCTTCCGCTGACCCCACTCCCTTTCCCCCAACCATCAAGTCTTTGGTGGTTTCCTGGCTTTTGTACAGTCCCCCCCCCCCCCATTCTAAAAGGATGAAATGCCTCTCCTAAGGCTTAGTTACTGGTGGTAAGAGCAGGGTGTATTTGAATAACTTTTTAACTTTTAAGTGTCTCTATATTGGATGCCACTAAATCAGTCATCCAGCCAATAAGGACCGTATGATAGTAAACCAGAGTGTTATCAAAACATAAAAGGGTCAACATCATTTATTGAATCAGAAGGGAAGTTTAACATAAAGCAAATGGTTGGTATCCAATAATTGAGCTAATGGCTCAGTAGTCCACAATTATCCCCTGATAAGCAGTTAGTTTAATTAAGTTGAAAAGATCTCATTTTATTTAGTCACTCATTTTTACTGGGCTCAGGTTTTCCAGTCCCTAGCAAAGACTACACAGGCCGCAGTTAAAAGTAAGAGAATTGGTGAATGATGTCTTTTACTGGCTGAATGTATTTAACAAAGTTTAATAAGCATAATATTAGAGAAAGTATCACTATGGTGCTCCACAGGTGGGAATAGATATTTCAGATGTTAATAGATGCATAGAATAAAAAAACAATTTTGCTAACTACCAGAATTTCTTAGGATCTTCCAGTCTGCCTAGGATTCATTGCAATATTATACTTAAAGGGAAAGTCAATACAAATTAGGAGATTCCATTCTAAGGAACATTTAAAGAATATAGAAGGAAGGCCAGAGAGTTCTGGAACAACTAGCAAAATTCCTCACATCTGTAGTGGGTGGTTTTTATGGTTCTAATACACAGTGTTCCATTTCTGATCCCATGTCTGCCGGTTGCTGCAGAGTTTTTTCAGAACCATGGTGACCTCTACATTTTTTCAACAGTAATGGCAAAAAAAATCTCAGTGAGTGTCCAACTGTCCCTTCTAACTGTCCTCAAAGGTGTTTACAAATAGAGTGATCCCAAATGAACAGCCAGGTGTACACATTAGTTGTTTATTTGTTTCTTGCTTTGTGATTCATGAAAGCTGTAACAAAGAACATCTTTGCACAGTGTTAGGTGACTGGACATCTCGAAGTGCCTTCCTCAAAAGTAAATGTAGAAAAGTTTGACTCAGGAGCAGTATGGCCAGACATTCTCACTCCTATTCTATCTTTCCCTTCTTAACAGACTTTTCTAGTAAGTAAAATGATGGAAGAAGTGGTGGGAAAACAAGGAATGGTTACAACTGGAAGATGCCACCATCTGGATCCCTGCTAAAAATTCATGAGTAAGGCAGGGTGAATACACAATAAGAGCCTCATGTGGAAGTGCCTCATGTGGAAGTGCCCCGTGGGGTATGGAAATGATCCATGCTGCTGCAAAATAAAGAACATGTATGTATTTATTTAATTTTAATCTTAATTTTAATCCCAATTTTAGAATTAAAACTCAAAGTTGCATACAAAACAAAGATCACACAAAACTTTGTTCTACGTTGCTTCCTTCAATCATACAAATCTCTAGACCAAAGTCTGTTAAATGGGATGTGACTGTTGACATCTGGCAAATCTGTAGGCAACTAGGGATGGACAAAGATGTCAAACTGGTTTTTGTTTTTCCACTGTCAAGCTCGTTCCATCTTGGTTCAGTACAAGCTTTCACACACAGCCCTGCATATAATTTTGTAAATAATTTTATGCATTTTTAAATGTGAAAATTTTGTGCAATTTTTTCAAATGCACCCATTTTTGTACTCACACACCCATTCACTAAACTATATTTGTGTGCATTTTAGAAATATGCAGTTTTCTTTGCTCGTTTTTCAAATATGTGGATGGTGTCGTCAACAACATTTCTTTTGTCTCAAAGAACACATCATAAACTTGGAAATGTATGGATTTCCAACCACAGTTTGTGTTTGAGTCTGCACATAGGTCCAGAAGGTTCAAATTAAGAAAACTCGGGGGGGGGGGGGAACAATCTTTGACAGCAAAGTTCTCATCCATCCCTTCCCAACTGATGAGCACCACTCATCAGTAATTGAATGGTGCTCCACAGTTGGGAACAGATATTTCAGATGTTAATAGATGCATAGAATAAAAAAACAATTTTGCTAACTACCAGAATTTCTTAGGATCCTCCAGTCTGCCTAGGATTCATTGCAATATTATACTTAAAGGGAAAGTCAATACAAATTAGGAGATTCCATTCTAAGGAACATTTAAAGAATATAGAAGGAAGGCCAGAGAGTTCTGGAACAACTAGCAAAATTCCCCACATCTGTAGTGGGTGGTTTTTATGGTTCTAATACACAGTGTTCCATTTCTGATCCCATGTCTGCCGGTTGCTGCAGAGTTTTTTCAGAACCATGGTGACCTCTACATTTTTTCAACAGATAGATGATAAATATGATTGAGCAGCATTTGAAAATTTACTAAACATTTTGCTTAGGGTTTCTTTCACCTCCTTATTCCTCAGACTGTATACAATGGGATTAAACATAGGAGTCAGGACAGTATAGAGTAAGGAAAGTATTTTGTTTAATTCTACTGATTCTGTCCCTACAGAGACTGCATATGTAATGCCCAGTGTTCCATAGAAAGTACTTACTATGATAAGATGAGAGCTACAAGTGGAAAACGCTTTCCTCTTCCCAGAGGATGATGGGATATTGAGGATGGTGAATATAATATAGGCATAAGATGCAATGGTCAGGAGCAAAGGAACCAATGACACTGCAAAGCATGCTACAAAAATGATCACTTCTGCTTGGTGGGTATCAGAACAAGACAATTTTAACAAGGGTGTCAGGTCACAAAAGAAATGATCAACATGATTAGGACCACAGAGTGTTAAAGATGTGGATACAATGAAGTTCAGCACAGCAGCAGCTAACAGGAAACCCCATAACCATGTGCCAGCAGTTAACTTAAGGCAACAATTCCAGTTCATCAATTTGGCATAGTGCAGCGGGTTACAGATGGCAAGATAACGGTCATATGACATGAGCAATAAGAGAAAGCATTCAACAGTTCCCAGGGCACAGAAAATGTACAGTTGTGTGATACAACCTGCCAGGGAAATAGTTTTCTCCTTTCTCAGTAAATCTGCTAGCATCTTGGGGGTGATGTTTGAAGTATACCATACCTCCAGGAATGATAAATTGCCCAGGAAAAAATACATAGGCTTGTGGAGTCTCTTGTCAACTGAAACAGCTATTAAAATGAGAGAATTCCCCACCATCGTCATTCCATATATTCCTAAAAACAGCGGAAAGAGTAAGAGTTGTTGTTCCTGGAGATTCCCAAAACCAAGGAGTATTAATAAATTCATTGTTGTTCTATTGCTATGTATAGCATTTTCCATTAGGTAGTCCTAATTTGGGGAGGGGGAAAAAAGGTGGTGGTTGTTTAGACTAATCATATATATATATATATATATATATATATATATCACAAAGATATAACAACAGCATTATATGCATTATGCATTATACTCAGTAGAGTGCACATTCAACATTATATATAAAAAATGATAGATGAGTTTCCAAACTGATAGTTATTAGGATATGAATTTATGGGGTTTTTTCCTTGTATTTCTTATTCAGTTTCTTTTCTTACCTTCAGTTATTTAACTACATAGCATTTTCTGAGAACTTTCTCAGTTCAGACTGAGCAGATTAAAATGAACTGAACTGCTAAAGAGAGAAAGAGAATGACTAAACGAGGGAGAAATGGGATATGAGACAGACATTACCTTTTATTCCTACTGTTGCCAGCCCACTTTTGCAGATTTTGATTTTTCATTTGATGGGTCTCATTAATTTTATTACCTTCACATGTTTTCTATTTCTTGGATTCTTAAGTCACATTGTTTCCATATTTGTCTGTCTCACTCACATCTGACCCAGACAAACTGCAGGATATTCATTCCCCATCACAGTAATGGCTTTTAATTATATCCCTTCATACTATTCCAACACCACTTGAAGATTGCTCCTGCTGCTTGGTTGGATTCTATAAGTGTTCTAAACACCTTTTTCTTGTGACACCCACTTTGTATTTTCATTATATTTTTACAGGATTACACCAGAGATTATTGCTGTAGAGAGAGAAACAGATATTAATCAAACAAGGCACTAGAGAATATAACATTTGAAGGATGTGAAGTTTTTTAATGGTGATGTGTGAGAGTCAATATGCTTTAGCAAACAGAGTGTTGAAATGAGATGGAAAATAAGGTATAAATCCTCCTATGTGATGTGTTTCATTGTGTGACCTTAGGCCAATCACAATCTTGCACTTTGTCCCCAGTGAAATTAACAGGGATGTTGGACCCGAGTCTCGAGTCCGAGTCTGAGTCCTTGGTCCAAAATGGTGACTCACGAGTCACTCCCAAAGCTGATTCCACGAGTCCCTATTAAAATCAATGGGTTTTTTCCCCAACAAAATAAGGCTACTTCAGATGTGTGGATTAAATAAATTCTAGGAACAAGTGTGCCTTTTTATTTCAAAACTCTGCAACTGATTTTGACAAGAACAGACCAGGCAGACAAACCCAAAATAACCAGGCAGGCAGAGGAGGCTGGGAACCCCAAACAGGCAGGCAGAGGCAGCCAAACCCAAAATGTCTGAAAGGTTGCATTTTAGGAAAATGATTTTAAAAATAAAATCTTCGCTGGTGATCACACTTCTCTCCACCCCTTCTGGCACAGCCCAGGGATGTTGAAGAGTCCTTGGTCTCGAGTCCCGAGTCGAGTCTCGAGTCCCAATAAAAATATTGGGACTCGAGTGGGACTCGAGTCAGAGGGGGGACTCAGTCCGACTCACGAGTCGAGTCCTGGAGTTCAAGTCCCCATCCCTGGAAATTAATGATGACTTACAGCATGATCCAATGTGGCTTCCCATAATCCTCTGAACTCGGAGGATTATGGGCATCCTATTGAGGATGGAAGGAGTGCGGAGGCAAGTATTGCATCCATGCTTCTCTTGTCTTGCCTTCCAAAGCAGTTAGACAGCTGGTTTCGGGCATCTAAATATTTTCCCCTGGCTTGCAAGGAGAAGAGGCTGAGGCACTACCACGATTCCTTCTAGCACAGTGGTACCTCACTCATCCCCTCCCTGCCTCCCTCCCCACCCCCAAAATGCTGTTTCCAAGGTCGCTGTTATGACCTTGGAGTGACAGCCAGTGCAGTTCTTTCCATGCTGGCTGCGAGCGTGGAGGGAGGGTGCTCTGAAATCAGAGTCCCAGCTCTGACCTTGGAGTGTGTTCCTGAGGTTGGAGCTGGGGCTCTAACTTTTCCTGTGGCCATTTAGAGAGTGTCTAGTGGCCACAGGATTGTGCTCTTAATGTGGCCTCGGCAAACTTTTTACATGTGTTTGCCCATGACTAAATTTTCACTGATTTCAATGGGACCTAAGTGTGACTAACTTATTTATTTGTTTAATGTATTTTAATTCACCCTGTCACAAATATTTATTCTTACTAAACATTTTGAACTACTAGATACACTTTCGTGTTAAGCTTGTTTCCTTTTGATTCTAGCAAAAAGCATTCACTCTTACATTCTGTAACGCTTGTTCACTATATTTTGCCCAAAAGAACCTAGGAAGGTGACTGATATCAAGTCAGGACATTGGTCTCTTTATCTCAGGATGGTCTACACGTAGGGATGGGAAAACATGTGATATTTGAGCTCATTGAAGTTCTCCATGAAATCCCTGTGTGACACACCCGTCTCTGCCCCCACTCTCATGGAAGCACTCAGAAGCGTATATTTGTCTGGTGTTTTAGCCACCTTACTCTTTAGTTTTATACAGCTCCGTTGCTCGAGCTATGGTCCCTCACACTCAGGCCCCATACCCAGGTCACTGTATCCCCCCCCTCCGGTATCCTGCCTGCCTCACATCCAGGATTCACAGAAGACGCTCGGCCTCTTTCACTCAGGCTCCCCTTCCCAATCCCTCAGAGACACACCAGCAGTTGCCCAGGGCACTCCCCTCTCCTCACAAGCCTTTGGCCCCAACAGCCTCAGCCTAACTAAGGTAATGACCTGAACACAGTTATTTCCCTCGCTATCACCTTCCTTCTTTATCCACCGAGATTGTTCTCTAAGATGTGCGTGTTCCAGTCCCTTGGTCACTCACTCCCACACTAAGGGTTAACAGTAAAACAAAACAGGTCTATTTTATTTTTTACAAATGGAAACATAAGATACATTCAGGTGTTGGCTTAGCTCAAAACAGTAATGATCTTTCCACTCTAGGCTGAGGGAGCTCCTCCAGCCTCCACTATTGATTCTGAGTCGGTCTCTCTACATGTTTTCCCAGTTCCACCTTCAATCCAGAATGACTGCAGACCAGCCTGTCACACAGCTCTCTGCCCCTTGCTAACATTCTGAGTGCTGTGATTGGCCCTGCACGCTCAAGGAGGGAGAGGCGGAACTCCAGCTGTTTGTCACATACCGTGTTCAAAATTCAGTTCGACTTTTAAAAAAAAAAAAGATCAGGAAAAGTGTGCATGTTCCCAATCAAAAATGTGCATTTCATCCCATATTTCTTTATTTCTTTATTTATTATTTATATTTATTTATCGCCCATCTGGCCGGCAACCGGCCACCCTGGGCGATGTACATAGAATAAAAACGATAATATACATTTAAAACAGTATAAAAATTTTAAAATCTTAACCCACCCCATATTCCCACCTGAACAGCCAGGTTTTTAATGAGCGGCGGAAGCTCAGCAGAGAGGGGGCATGGCGGAGGTCACTCAGGAGAGAGTTCCACAGTACGGGGACCACCATGGAAAAGGCCCTCTTCCTCGTCCCCACCAGTCTAGCTGCTCTGGCTGAAGGGACAAGGAGAAGGCCGTCTGTGGCAGATCTTGTTGAGCGGCCCACTTGGTGTTGCTGGAGACGCTCCTTGAGATAGACTGGACCGGAGCTGTATAGGGTTTTAAAGGTCAAAACCAACACCTTGAATTCGGCTCGGCAAGCAACTGGTAGCCAGTGTAGCTCCTTCAGCACTGGCGTGATGTGGTCCCGCTGGCGGCTGCCTTTAACCAGGCGAGCCGCTGCGTTCTGTACCAGCTGTAACTTCCGAACCATCTTCAAGGGTAACCCCACGTAGAGTGCATTACAGTAGTCGAGGTGAGAGGAGACCAAGGCATGAACCACTGATGGGAGCAGGTGATTAGGAAGGTAGGGGCGCAGCTGCCGTATCAGATGGAGTTGATACAGCGCCGCCCGGCTCACAGCGGACACTTGAGCCTCCATGGACAGCTGGGAGTCTAGAATGACCCCCAAGCTGCGGACCTGGTCCTTCAGGGGTAGATGCACCCCATTCAGCACCAGGTCAACATCCCCTAACCTCCCCTTGTCCCCACCAGAAGTACCTCGGTCTTGTCGGGGTTCAGCTTCAGCATGTTCCTTCCCATCCAGCCAGCCACTGCCTCCAGGCACTTGGACAGGGTCTCAACGGCCAACCTCGGTGAGGACTTGAAACAGAGGTAGAGCTGCGTGTCATCCTCATACTGATGACACCGCACCCCAAACCTCCTGATGATAGCTCCCAGCGGCTTGAGGTAGATGTTGAATAACATCGGGGAGAGGATGGAACCCTGCGGCACTCCACAAGTGAGCAGCCGAGGGTCCAAAGCTTCCTTCCCGAGAACTACCCTCTGGTACCTTCCAGAGAGGAAGGACCGGAACCACTGCAATACAGTGCCTCCCAAGCCCAAGCCCTCCAGGCGGTCCAGGAGGATACTGTGGTCAACGGTATCAAAAGCCGCTGAGAGATCGAGGAGGACTAGAAAGGAGCATTCACCCCTATCCAAAGCCCTCCTCATATCATCCACCAAGGCGACCAAGGCCGTTTCTGTCCCATGTCCAGGCCTGAAGCCCGACTGGCATGGATCTAAATAATCAGCTTCATCCAAGTGTGCCTTCAACTGAGCACCCACCACCCGCTCGATCACCTTGCCCAGAAATGGTAAATTGGAGACTGGGCGAAAGTTGTTTAAATCCTGGGGATCCAAGGAGGGCTTCTTTAGAAGCGGTCTTATTACTGCCTCCTTGAGGGCTGATGGCATCACCCCCTCCTCGAGGGAGGCATTCACCACCGCCTTGATCCCCTCACCCAGTCTCTCCCTACAGCTCATTATGAGCCAGGATGGGCAAGGATCAAGCAAGCAGGTGGTCGGCCTCACAGATGAAAGCACCTTGTCCACTTCATCAGAAGGAAGAAGCCGGAACCGATCCCACAAAACCGGTCTGCCATTGGCCTCCTCCCGCTCACTCCCTGGCTGTATCCACGACGCACGATATCCCACTCCTAATCCGATCGATTTTATCTGCGAAGTGCTTCGCTAAAGCCTCACAGGAGGCTTTAGACTGTTCCATCGGGTCCGGGCGACTGGACCGACCAGACTCCGGACCGCTTGGAACAGCCTCCTGGGGCAGCACTCCACAGACGCAATGGAGGCAGCATAGAAATTTTTTTTTGTCGTTTCTACCGCCAGCCGGTAGGCTGAAGATGCAGCTGTAACCCATGTTCGATCGTCTTCGGAGCGGGAATTTCGCCATCGGCGCTCTAGCCTTCTCACCTCTTGTTTCAGAGCTCGCAGCGAAGGAGTGAACCATGGCGCCGTGCAAGCTCTGTTTAGGCTAAGAGGGCACTTCAGGGCAACTCAGTCTAATGCCCTTGTGATTGCAGCATTCTAGTCGTCCACCAGGGTCTCGACCGAGCTACCGTTTGTGTGCTCCAATTCCCCAAGCGCGTTCAGGAATCCATCCGGATCCATAAGACGCCTGGGGCGGACCATCCTAATAGGTCCCTCACCCCTGCAGAGGGGTTGTGGCATCGAGAAATCCAACCCCACCAGATAGTGATCTGACCATGACAAGGGGGTGGTGGATATACCCCCGATTTCCAGATCATTTCCCCCTCTCCAGAAACAAAAACCAAGTCCAGTGCATGACCAGCTACATGGGTAAGTCCAGTTAATACAGGGTGCAGCTCCCAGGAAGCCATGGTCTCCATGAAGTCCCGGGGTGCCCCCGTGAGGGCAGCCCCTGAATGCACGTTGAAGTCCCCCAGCACCAGTAGCCTGGAAGTCTGTCCAGCACCACACGCACATCAGAGACCACCTCCAGCACCTCGGCCAGGAAGTCTGTCGTGCAGCGGGGTGGACGGTACACGAGCAGAATCCCCAGACTGCCCTTGGACCCAACCTCCAGTCCAGTACATGCACTCAATAAACTTGGTCTCCCAGAGAGGGAGTCTGGTAAGGACCAAGGACTCCCGGCAGATAACTGCCACTCACCTTCCCCGTCCCCCAACCCTTGGCTGCTGGGCATACTAGAAACCAGCCGGACACAAGGCCGCCAGAGTTGGAGCAGCGGCCTCGTCCAGCCAGGTTTCCGTAATACATGCCAGGTCCGCAGCCTCATCCAGGGTCAAGTCATGGATGAAAGATGTTTTTTGGGTAACGGACCTGGCATTGCACAACAGCAGCCGCAAGGTGGGGGGAGGAGCCACACATCCCCCAGTTATCCCTTGCCTCTGGGCAGGCCCGGGAGAAGGAATAGGTATTAAGCATCGATCCCTTGTCCTCCTTAATCGGCGTGGCCTGACCCTAGAATTCTGCCAGCGTCTGCTGCTCAACAGTGGTATATTTTGCCCCCCAGAACTCCCCCCATCATCTCCCTGGGAGAGGCACATGCCCCCTCGCTTCCACCGATCAGGCGGGAGACCCACCCCTAAAAGCAACCCCTAAAAACACCCAGCTCTTCAAAAAGAAGGGCCTCTTAAAACCCCCAGCCCCACCTATATCCCCATCAGCAGGGGGGCAGGCCCTCGCCCTCGTGCCACCCCTGAAGGTGCGGCCCACAAAGGGGCGGCCCCTATGGTGGCGACCCCGCCACCGCTGGGGCCTGGCCTTTATAGCCCCACAGTTGCAGGTGGGGCAGGGTGGCTCCTGTCTGGGCCCGGTGCTGCAAGGGCAGCCAGCAGTCCCACCAGTGGTGCAGGTGGTCCCAGGCAGCAGCAGCAGCAACAGCAACAGCAACAGCAGCAACAGCGGCAGGGCTGGGCCACTGGCCTGGCTCAATGCTCTCCCTGCAGAGGCAATGGTACAGAGGATCAAACGTGAAAATATGGGTTTATTTGGGGGGGATACACATTTACACACTTACGCAAATGCCACACTTCCTTGTTAACACAGTGATCTTTTATCCTGGTTATGGTTTTTTGATATAAAAATCTTGATATAAATTTTATACACTTTGGGATGTATTGTTGATGTAATCATGTTATGTACGTTATATGTTTTGCTTTGATACTGTTTTATTATTGGGTGCTGGTCGCTGACCGTAATAAATATATTCATTCATTCTTATGCAAATGCACATTTTTTGAAGTGTGCACTTGGGGAAGTGTGCACTTTTTGACATAAATGCAAAGTTCATGAAATTGTGGACATTGCCCAAGAATTGCATTCATGTGAGCGTTTGCGGTTGTACATAGGCCATGTTTGCATAATTTGTGATCAGGAATGAAATTCTTCTACATTCCTAACTGACTGGCAGTGGCTCTACACATTTTCAAGCATCAATCTTTCCCAACCCTACCTGGAGATGCTGGGGGATGAACCTGGGATCTCCTGCATACACAATATTTGCTCTGCCACCAAGCTATGAACAAGAAAATTCACATTAACAAAAGGACCCTACCAGAAAACCTTACCACCCCTCTATGAGGGTAAATGGAGATCTGACTTAGTAGAACCAGGAGCCACAGTGATGACTGCCTGGGGGGAATTACTATTTTTGATTGGATAAAGGCTCTGCCTTCCATGAGCCAAAGGAGTAAATTCATATATGGTGTGTTGTGATATGTATCACATTGACCAGCTGTAGCACAGTGTTTACACATGGAAAGGAACAGAATGGCTGTAAACAAGTATGTTATGTCTTTCTACTTTTCCGTGTTCTTTCTCATGGGAAAGCTTGGGCCTGGGAACCATTATGAGCTAGTCACATGGTTGTATGTTCTGGTTGACGTGGCCTAACTTGTTTTTTCTGTCTGAAGCCATTTAGCGCAGAGCAGAACTGCTTTCTTATTCTTCTTCCTTTTCTCTTCTGGCTATTGCTTGCTGGACTTGCAACAATAACGCTTTGTGGAATTGGAAGTTGAAGCTCCAACTTAATCAACTGGAACTAATGCTTGCTATGCATTGTACTCTGCACATGGACTGTAACTAGGAAGTGTATACTTTGTAGAATATTACTTGTAAGTAAATAAACAGGTAGAATTAGACCTGTGGAGTTACGAGGTTCTTGACTGGTTACAACCGGGAGCTACGTGGTCCTTTGATTATTTTTTTTTAATCCCCCTTTTTCCTGCAAGAACCAGGCGGCTTCATATCGCCCCTCTCTCCTTTATCCCCAACAACCTGTGAGTAGGTTAGCTGAGAGTCATGACTGGCCAAAGTCACCGAGTTTTCAGGCGAGGGACGAACCCGCTCCGATCCAGTCCACCTTAACACTATCACATGCCTTGCAAACCGACACGCTGTAATGCTGCGCAGAGGGGGGTGAGATCTGGAAGATCTGTGTATAGAATAATGGGCCTCTATGCACAGACAGGATTTTAATTCTCCCATCCAGCACACGCGGAGCTCTGCTATCACGCACGCGCCTTCAGGGTCCCCAGAAGTTTTTGGCCTACAACTCCCAGCATGCTGGGAGTTGTAGGCCAAAAACATCTGGAGACCCAAGGTTGGAGAACACTACTCTATGAGGTATGTTCTGGAGAAATATGGCTGATTCACACATTACTTTTGATATGTAATTCCCCAACAAACTTCTACCCCATGACTGGCCTTATCAATCACCACTGCAATCTAGATGCTTGAATTAAGGACTGGTACTCTTGATCTTGTGGTTATTTTCCACGTAAAAAGTTAGTCATGGCTACCTTAAGTCACATGAATTTAAATGGGAACTATATGCAAGATTGTGATTGATCTAAGGTCACGGAATGGGCACATCACTGAGGAGAGATTTGTTCCCACGTTTCCCTAATCTAAAACCAACACTCTGTTCTATACACTACATTAACTTTCAAACATCACAATTAAAACACATTCAAGTCACATGCTTCAAAGGGTATATTCCCTAGTGTCCCATTTTATGAATAACTTCTATTTACAGTAATAATCTCTGGTGTAATCCTTTAAGAGCAATGAAAGTACAAATTGGTAGTCACAAGAAAAAGATATTAAAAACACATATACCGGTAATCCAACGAACAGTAGCAATCATCAGGGATAGCGGAAGAGTATGAAGGAACATACTTAAAAGCCATGACTGCAATGGGAAATGAAGATCATGCAGTTGATTTGGCTCAGATTTGAATGTGGCAGGCAAGTATGCCAATGAAATGACTTAAGAATAAAAGGAATAGAAGACACTTGATGGTAATAAATTAAACTGCACCCATCAGGGAAAAACCTAAATTTGTAAAAGTAGATTGACAAGAGCAGACACAAAAGGTAATTTAAAAGAGATATTCCATGATTTCTCTTTCTCATTCTGTCTCTCTTGCTCAGTTCAGTTCAAATATATTATTTCAGTCATATCATACGCTATAACAAGGTCTTATTAAATATTACACCATTAAATATTTCAATACAAGAGGGGTTGGATTAAAAATACAAGGAAATAACCTAAATTCCCTTCCCTTAATTATCAGTCTAGAAACAGATTTGTCTTTTGCGTACGTGTGTGTGTGTATGTGTGTGAGGGATGGGGACTCGGACTCGAGGACTAGACTCGTGAGTTGGACTGAGTCCCCCCTCTGACTCGAGTCTGACTCGAGTCCCAATATTTTTAATGGGACTCAAGACTCGACTCGGGACTCGAGACCAAGGACTCGTCAACATCCCTGGGCTGTGCCAGAAGGAGTGGAGAGGAGCGCGATCACTGGTGAAGAGCACATGGAAGCGAGGCGCGCCGCTGCTCGGACACTATGGACAGCTACCAGGAGCGCAGCCCCAACGATGTGTTGATTTATTTTGATTGATGTGTTGTTGTGGGGGGTTAGGGTTAGGGTCAGACATTTTGGGTTTGGCTGCCTCTGCCTGCCTGTTTGGGGTTCCCAGCCTCCTCTGCCTGCCTGGTCTCATCTTGACCAGTTCCACAGTTTGAATTGTCCAAGACAAACGCCTCTACCTGCCTGCTTTGGGGTTCCCTGCCTCCTCTGCCTGCCTGGTTATTTTGGGTTTGTCTGCCTGGTCTGTTCTTGCCAAAATCAGTTGCAGAGTTTTGAAATAAAAAGACACACTTGTGCCTAGGATTTATTTAAGCCACACATCTGAAGTAGCCTTATTTTGTTGGGGGAAAACCCCATTGATTTTAATAGGGACTCGTGGAGTCAGTTTTGGGAGTGACTCAGGACTCGTGAGTCACAGTTTTGGACCAAGGACTCGGACTCGAGACTCGGGTCCAAACACACTCTTGACTCGATTCGTGACTCGAGACCAAGGACTCTTCAACATCCCTGGTGTGTGTGTATATATGTATGCGTGTGTGTGTGTGTGTGTGTATATATATATATATATATATATATAATATGATGTAGAATAAGCAGTCTACTGATTACAATGCATCATTGTGGCTTTCATATCACTGTAACTAAGTTAAATTGAAGTGTGTGTGTATATTTGCATCAGTTTCAAAAAATATCTTTTCCCTCCACAAATTAGGATTACCTAATGGAAAATGCTATACATAGAAATAGAACAACAATGAATTTATTAATACTCCTTGGTTTTGGGAATCTCCAGGAACAACAACTCTTACTCTTTCCACTGTTTTTAGGAATATATGGAATAACTATGGTGGGGAATTCTCTCATTTTAATAGCCGTTTCAGTTGACAAGAGACTCCACACACCTATGTATTTTTTCCTGGGCAATTTATCATTCCTGGAGGTATGGTATACTTCAAACATCACCCCCAAGATGCTGGCAGATTTACTGAGAAAGGAGAAAACTATTTCCCTGGCAGGTTGTGTCACACAACTGTACATTTTCTGTGCCCTGGGAACTGTTGAATGCTTTCTCTTATTGCTCATGTCATATGACCGTTATCTTGCCATCTGTAACCCGCTGCACTATGCCAAATTGATGAACTGGAATTGTTGCCTTAAGTTAACTGCTGGCACGTGGTTATGGGGTTTCCTGTTAGCTGCATGCGCTGAACTTCATTGTATCCACATCTTTAACACTCTGTGGTCCTAATCATGTTGATCATTTCTTTTGTGACTTGACACCCTTGTTGAAATTGTCTTGCTCTGATACCCACCAAGCAGAAGTGGTCATTTTTGTAGCATGCTTTGCAGTGTCATTGGTTCCTTTGCTCCTGACCATTGCATCTTATGCCTATATTATATTCACCATCCTCAATATCCCATCATCCTCTGGGAAGAGGAAAGCGTTTTCCACTTGTAGCTCTCATCTTATCATAGTAAGTACTTTCTATGGAACACTGGGCATTACATATGCAGTCTCTATAGGGACAGAATCAGTAGAATTAAACAAAATACTTTCTTTACTCTATACTGTCCTGACTCCTATGTTTAATCCCATTGTATACAGTCTGAGGAATAAGGAGGTGAAAGAAACCCTAACCAAAATGCTTAGTAAATTTTCAACTTTGATAAACTGGTTAAATCCTATTCAACAATATGTATCATCTCTCTGTCCAAAAAATATGGTGGAGGGATTTGTTACAATAAAGCTCTGCAGCAGCAGGCAGACATAGGATCATGCATGGGGCACTTTGCCCCAGCACAATAGGGAATGTCATACTACAGACATGTAAAAGCTTGCTGAGAAATTGTGCTAGTTCTACCAAAACTCTTTGGCCTTCCTTAAACGTTCCTAAGATGTTTCTTCTCGGGGGAGGGGGGACCTTTCTTTGTCCTTTGCTTTAACTGCAATCGTGCAACAAATCCTAGGCATGTCTGGAAGCTCCAGTTCTGGTGGTCTATATCAAAACTATGTTATTTATTTATTTATTTATTTTAAAAATTGTAATGCACCCTTTAGTATAGCAACTGTCAGGGCAACTTATAATATGTTGCATTTGTTGATACATGAGGAAGAGGGACCCGCAAATTCACTTCAAATTGTTGCATTAGGCAGAATGTCCATGGGCACTCGTCTTCCTTATACCCTTCTCTGTTTGTGTAGTGGCTTGATGCTTGGGAAGCAACAGCCAATAGTGCTTCTGTACTATTGTTGGGTTACATGCAACTATCAGGTGCTTCAGGAAGTAGGGGTGTTGAAGATGGAGTGGGGCTTTTTGAAGAATCCAAAGGGTTTTTTTTTAATTATTATCACAAAGACCTTTTCATTCTCTCTGTTGCCCCTGCTCACGAGGAAGGGAGGCTGAGGCACCACCGGGATACATCAAATCCCGGTGGAGCATCTCTCCTCTGCTCCATGTCCCCTGGAATGCCCACCAAATGCTGTCTCCGGGGTTGGTCTTATGACCTCGGAACCACAGCCAGCACTGTTCTTTCCATCATGCCTGCTGTGAGGGTGCTCTGAATTCAGAGTCTCTATCCCCTCTTTCCTAAGTGAGTGTGATGTGAAAGAGTTTGTTAATTGGCTCTGCTCTTTAACTCATTTGTGGTCAGAGCCCCAGCCACTTAGTGCAAGCTCGCCTGTTTCAGCAAGAATCACAACCAGGACTCATGTTAAATTGACAGTCACATCTGTGCTGAGTCCTGCCGCCTATAACCCCCTTTCAACCCTTGTGCTCAAGGCAAACTCTCCCTAGGGAGGTTGGCTTGAAATACAGAAGGTGACATTTCAGCAGGTTTTCCAGTCTGGCTTGGAGGTTTCAACAGGGAAGAGACAGCAGAACAGCATGCAAATTGAAGTGGGTATGTATTTCAAGCCCTAGGTAGATTCACTGTTCCAACTCCGCCATCCTTAGCCATCTAAAGGACTCCTGCTCCCTCAAAAACTCTGCCTCTCCTCCCTTGATACAACTCATGCTTGGAACATCTTTCTAGGATACCCTCATGCTGCAGCTTCTTTGCTTCTTCTCTTCCTCTTCTTCTGCAGGTCCTTCAAATCCTCCTCAGAAACCCATTCTTTCTGTGATGCCTTTGGCACAACTCTTCCGTCTTCACTCTTCTGGTGCATTTCCTTATCCAATTTGAAGTTATTGTGTTGTTATTAAAACACTAAATTGTTTGGGGCCCAGATATTTGAAGTACCTGGCCCCTTGGGGAAAGGTAGTATGAGCCTGTGGGGCTCAGAGTTTCCTCCCCTCAGACTTGTAAGCTACTGTGAAGGAATACCAGAATACCTAGAGCTCAGTCCCCCTATTCTTAGAATGCTCTCCCAACTAACCTTGCTCCCTCAACCCTGTTCCAAATGTTCACCCCAACCCCTTACTTCTCCTCTCTTTGCACTCCCATGGGTGTGAGGGTCTTCTGTTTGTCCCATCCCAATCTCTTTGCTCTGTCACCCCAACACACTCCTCCCCCTAGAAAACCAGGAAGTTCATGAATGTCTACAGCTGCACGTTTAGACCTAAAACCCAGCTTCGCCAAAACACTACACAATTAATTTCCCCATAATAGTATTGTGCCCAGTGAAGGCTGAAGCATGCATAATTGTTGTAATGTGTTCTCAATCTCATTGTCAATGTTTTCCTTAGCTAATTTCTCCCAAATTCCGCTCATGCATTTAAGGTCTGTGTTACACAACACAATAAATGTGCCAGTGTGCTGTTATCCCCTTGGACTGTGTCTGAGTGTGTGGTTCTTTGGAAAAGGGGAGGGAAGTGCCTTCTTCTTAGCCGTAGATGCTCTGTTGCCAGTGTCTAAAGATTACTTTGAGGTAAGTGCAGGTTCTCATCAGAATGAGTGTGAGTTTGTACACATGTTTAATGAGAGTACATCCAGTAACAGCATATACTAAGGGGACACAGCAGAGGTGATGTTGGGGGAGACTGAATTGTGATGGCTGGAACTGCTGGAGGGTTTGCGTGTGTAAGGGCGAGATAAAGAAGAGGCAGACACAGGGTATATGGTTTCAAATCAGGGCCACATTTATTGAATTGAAGATCTGTGAAGGGTGAAGTGCGGTTCTAACCTAGCCCGGCCCTTGGCCGGGAAAAAAGACCAATATTTGGCGAATGCATCCTAACTGAACCAGAGGCGGGATGGCCCGCCACCGGCCAGTTGCCCTCCATGTGGAGCTGGAGGGCCTTACCATCGTCACCTTACTTTGGCACCTCCAGGCTCCCAAAATAGGTGAGAAAGGTAAAACCCCAAAGGCGTCCCAATCTCCCTCGTGCCAAGCCTCATGGCGTTGGCGAGGGCAGCCTTGGGTAAATAAGCTCTTACCTGGGTCCCCGCCCTTCTGAGCCATTGGCTCTTCCCGTGACCCACCAGACCAGGTGCCTGCCTCCTCTCTCCTCCCCCACGCGCAAGCCTTCTCCCTGTTTCCACATAGGGGCCATTGGAAGTTCTTTCTAAAGGTAGGGGTTCACAAAACCCTCCCATTTTGGAGCATGTGAGCCTTGCTTGCCTGGAGAAGATCAGAACATTGCTTCTTGACTCAAATCATCTGTTGGCCAGGTGTCATTAAAGCTCAGTAATAATCATTTGGTTTCTCCTCTCCATTCTATCTGGTTGCATTAGAGAGAGAAAAAGGTGAGACAGTGAGGCCCCTGCATTGGCCCAGCTTGGTTCCTCCCCTCCCAGAACTCTCTCTTGCATGGATAAAGAGGACATGTTAAAACAAACCAACCCACCACAAAATAAACCTAATAAAATGTTCAAATTGTTCAGTAAACAACATGTTTTGTATGAACTCTGATATAAAGCCAAACTGTAGTATCCAATGTTAATCCTATGTAGAGGAGACCCATTGAAATGAATGGGACCAAAGTTAGTTGTGACTAACTTTCATCTCATTCATTTCAATGGGTCTACTATAGGTAGGACTAACATTGGATACTACCAAATGACTGCTATGTGGGACGTGTCTATTAACATCTGACAAATCTGTTCCCAGCTGATGAGCACCATTCAGTTTGGCACTATCCTGAATGGCAGTGATCGTGAGTAAGCTTGTAACAAACATTATAATTCAAGCAACCATCATGCCATGCTCCCTGAGGGACACAGAGGGCCAGTTTGCATGACATCACAGCCTGCCAAGGGTTATTTAACTCATGGTGAGGCCGTGGCACATGCAGGGCACATGCGGCTGCCATTTTGTATATCCAACCCCGCCCGTCTTGAGGGTTATTGTGTCATGTGAACCCAGCGAGTGTGGATTAAACAACCCTTGAACAGGCCATGGGTTATACAGGGATAATGAGATAATTGCATTCCAAGATAGTGTTGTACCAAACCTAGATCTTTCAGGTCAAAGTGTGCTTGCAATTCTTGTGCAATTTTGTCTTTTTGACTTACTGATTGTGTCACCAGCAATATATCATCAACAAAGACAGACCAACAAATACACCCAGTTTCCCTGTTCTGTGTGATTTGTATACAGACAGTGATCAGCCTTGCTTTGTTTGAATCCCAAACTAATCAAAACTCTGTCTAGTTTCTGGTTCCAGCATCGAGCTGCCTGCTTTAACCCATATATGGACTTGTTCAGATGACATACAAGACTCGGATTTTCTACAAAACCTTTTGGTTGCTGCATGTAGATTTCCTCTTGTAATTCACCATATAGAAAAGCAGTTTTTACATCAAAATGAAATGCCATCATTTTTCTTTGTGCTGCCAATTTCAACAACAGTCTGACAGTTGCATACCTTGTTGTTGGTGCAAACACGGAATCAAAATCTACCCCATGTTTTTGTGCAAACCCCCTTGCAACAAGCCTTGCTTTGTATCTCTTCACCTGCCCCTGGTGATTTGTCTTCACCTTGTACACCCATTTACAGGTGATGGCTTTGCGCCCCACAGGCAAAGATACTAGACTCCATGTGTTGTTTTCATGCATTGCATTGATTTCATCCTGCATGGCCTCAAACCAATCATTCTTCACTTTTCGTTCCATGCTTTGAATTTCCTCAAAACTTTGTGGTTCTAAAGCTATTTTGAGAGCTTTATGTACAACAATTTTCCCACCTTGGAATTCATCCTGATATCTAACAGGTGTTTTGCGTTCTCGGGTTGAACGCCTAAGAGATTGTTCACCTCCCTCCTGCTCCCCAGATATCTGCCCAGTGGCTTGTTCTGTCCCAGAAGCATCCTGCTATGTTTCAGACATTGCATGCATTGGCAATTCCACCAGCTGTTTCTGTTCATTTGTATGTTCGTGAAAAATCACATCCCTGCTCAGAATTACCTTGTTGTGGTGTGGTGACCACAACCTGTACCCTTTTGTTTGTGCATCATACCCCAGCAGAAAACATTCAAAGCTTCTTGGAGATAGCTTTGTTCTGTTTTGAGCCTGTATATGAACAAAACATTTACACCCAAAAATGCGCACGTGTGCTATCTTCGGTTTCCTCCCATGAAACATTTCATATGGAGTTTTCCCAATTGTGGTATTTGGTAACCTGTTCAGCAGGTAATTGGCATTTGACAGTGCATCCCCCCAGAAACGGTTTCCCACCTGTGATTCAGCTAATTGAGCCCTCATCATTTCCTGGAGTGTTCTGTTGCGTCTTTCAGCAACGCCATTTTGAAATGGGAAGTATGGGGCAGTGACTTTGTGCCCTATACCCTCACTTTCCAAGAATTTCTTGAACTTTGTACTCATGTATTGTCCCCCACCATCTGAGAGTAATTCTCCTATTGGATATTGTTTATATCTGTTCCCAGCCCATTTAACAAATGATTCAAATCTCTCTTGAACCTGAGACTTATGCTGCAGAAGATAAACAAAACAAAATCGAGAATAGTCATCCACGAGTGTCATGTAGTACCTATTTCCCCCATAGCTATTTTCAAATGGTCCAGCCACGTCAGAGTGTACTAGCTCAAATATTCTTGTGCTAACTCTATCACTGTGTTTCTGAATGTTAGATCTGTGTGACTTTGCTGTACTGCATACTTCACATTCCACATACTTAGAACAAGGTTTCATTTTCATACCCTCACACAGACTTGGCATTTTCTCGATGCTCCTGTAATTGGCATGCGCAAAACGTTTGTGGGAAATATGCACACAATTGTCATGTGGTTTGCAATTTGCATACTTTGCCCTCTCATCATGTGTTACAAATGGATTTATAACATATAGAGAATTCTACAAATCACCTTTTGCACAGATCACCCCTTCATGTGAAATTACACAGTTGCTGTCAGAAAAACATATTTCATAACCATCATTAGCTAATTGTGAAATACTAATTAAGTTTGTATCCAGCTCTTGAACAAATAGTGCCCTTTGCTGACCCAAAGTAGCAAAGTCAATTGTTCCTGCAGCTGTCACCTGGATTCGCTTTCCATTAGCTAATTCCACGTGTTGATTCCCACATTCTTCCAGAGATTGAAATATGTCTCTAGAATTTGCCATGTGATGACTGGCCCCAGAGTCCAAAATCCACAGATTGCCATCAGAAACTCCCACCCTAGCAATTAAACTTTTGCCCGTTTTAAATGCCTCCTCAGGTGTACTGGTAGCTTCCTGTTTGGGTTTTTTCTTCTTCTGCTTGCCCTTAAAAGTACAGTCTTTTTAAAGATGCGATGTAGATCCACAACAAAAACATTTCCTTACTTTCAAAGCTGTAGCCTGGGTAACTCCCAGCTTATTGTAATCCCCAGCTTGGCTGTGCCCCGCGTCAGCCGCGCTGTCTGCTGATTTGCGTCCAGCATTGCTTTTCTTCCCTTGCCGTTTCTCCCACTCAGAGAGAAGCTTGCCTGACACATACTCCATGGTCAGATTCTGATCTGGTTGCCCCTCCATCAATGTTACAATTGTATCATATGAAGAGTCCAGACTGGATAACAGAATAGAAACTTGATGTAAGTGCTCAATTTGCATCCCTTGTGTTCTAAGCCGGTTAAACATGTCACGAATAGTACTTAGATGTTCTGGCATAGAACCACCTGGCTGCAAGCTCAATTTGTACAGCTTACGTGCAAGTATGATCCTACTCCCTGCTGTTTGCATCTGGTACATCCCTTGTAGGGTCTGCCAGATCTGTTTTGCCGTTTCCAAAAACTGAATAAATGGCACCTGGGAACTTTCAACAGATAAGCACAGAATTGCCTTTGCTTTCTCGTCTCGTTCCTTCCATTCATTGTAAGCTTGGTCTCCCACGGCCACTGCATCCTGTGTTACAACATTCCAGAGCCCTGCATGAGTTAAATAATGCTGCATCTGGAAGCTCCATAATACATAGTTCGAACCAGATAGCTTTTCCACTATCTGTGGGTTTAGAGCTGGTGCTGCCGCCATCCCGGGAACAGGGGGATTTGCCACCTCGTCCCCTTCAGAACTTTCGGCCTCGCTGTCTGAGCTTTCGGCTTTGAACAGAGCCTGCAAGCTCTCAGCGTACACCTCCCACTCTTCCCCTTCCTTACCAGACGAAGGCCCAGGAGATTTCTCTTCTGCCTTGATGTCCTCCTCTGCCATAAATCACTGCATTCCCGGAGTCGAAGTTGTTGACACAGCTGTTGGAAAACAGGTCCCGCTGCTGCTGCCGGCGTTGACCCTCAGCCTGGTCCAGAACTGGTTCTGTTCGGTTCTGGCACTGGTCCAACTGGTCCCGCTGAATCCGAATTTCTGGGCACACAACCCTGAAGGTGCGCGAGGAAAAGCAGAGTGCCTCGCATGAGTGAGATTGAAGATTTTAAATCCTATTCCCGTGTGCAGACGCCCATAAATCCACACACAGAAGTTCAGATCTGTCTCTCCCACTCCCAGCACAGCTTTCCAACGTATCGGATGTCAGCTAGCTCAGCTTCCTCCTGTTTGCAGATTCCAGTAGTAAGGAAATAACTCTGTAAACTCCACAGGTCTATTTACTACCTGTTTATTTACTTAAGAAAGCTTATTCTACAGAGTATACATTTCCATGTGCAGAGTACAATGCATAGCAAGCATTTAATCCAGTGGAGCAAGTTGAGCTTCACTCCACTCAGCACAGACATTACATGATTGCATTTAGTCCAGCAAGCACTAGTCAGAAGACAAGAGAGTGAAGAAGAGAGAACAGTTCAACATCTCTCCAAAATGGCTACAGACAGAGAAAAAAACAAGTCAGTACGTCATCAGAACATACAAACCACGTGACCAGCTCGTATTTCTTTCACACCTACTTTTCCCATGAGAAACACACAGGAAGTAGGAGACAAAACATAACTTGTTTACCAGCTATTCTGTTCCTTTCATTTGTAAACAATGTGCCACAGCTGGTGATTGTGATACATGTCACAACAGCCTCTGCAAAGATTTCATAGATTTCATAGATTATAGAGTTGGAAGGAGCCTACAAGGCTATTGAGTCCAACCCCCTGCTCAGTGCAGGAAACTAGAGGAGGGGGTCTCCCATCCAAGTAATAACCAGGCCTGACGCTGCTTAGCTTTCCACACTCAGACAAGCTGAGCCAGCGTAAGCCACAGGCCTGTTTGAGGCTGCAATCCTGTACCCACTTGCCTGGAAATTAGGGTGAAACTAAACATTCTGCTTATGACTACTATGCATGATTGGGTTACTTACATTAATGGAAGTGTGCATGGGCCTAATTTGGATCAGCTTACCACATCCAATTTTTGGCCTGAAACTCCACCCCATTGGAAACAATTCAGAAGGGGTTTTTTCCTACTTTTTTTTAACCCTTCTGTGGGGGTGGTGGAATTTCAGGATGAAAAATGGAGAGAGTGACCTTAAATCCCCCCTCCCAAGTCACCATGGTTCTGATCCAAATTGGGCCTGCTTGCACTTACACTCAAGTGAGTAAGCCAATTGCATATAGCTCTGCTGTACTTGATTAGCAGAATGTTTAGTGTGGCCCTTAGCCTCGCAGAATTCAGTGGGAGTCAATACATATAAAATTGCACTGTGGATCTCAAAAGCAACCCAAGATCTTCCTGCAAAATCAGATCCTGAGCAAATAGGCAAGTAAATTGTATTTTCCAACTGGGCAATTTAGATCTTTTTTTAAAACACAGTCTCTTAGGAATCCAGTAGGTGAACCCTTTGTAGAATGTGCAACCCTTTGTAGAGTGTGGATGAGCACTGTAGAATGTGAAAAGTTTGGAGGAGAAAGAATATAGCTTGACTTCAATGGATCTTATGTGTGATTAACTTGATTTGAATCCAACCCAGTGATATTAATAATGACTATATGAAATGCCTTCATTCTTGAGTTCATTTATTTTCTTACTTATTTACAGGGTTTATATACTGCTCTACTTCCAATGAAATTACAGTGAACAATGAACAGTGAACAATACAAATAATTAGATAATTAAAATCTTTAAAATCAAATTATTCCAATAAAACAGTGACTGGTCAGTCCAGGAAGGCTTGTTTAAATAAAAAATGTCCTCACCAGTTACCAAAAAGAGAACAACATTGGTGCTTGCCTAACATCAACTGGCAGGGAGTTCCACAGAGAGGGAGCCAATATACTAAAGGCTCTACACTGAGTGGACTCAAATTAGACTACAGGTATTGGGCTTTAGAAAAATTAGCCTGAGTGCTAGTCCTACTCAAAAGAAGTGTAGGTATTCTACACTCAGCAGCAGAGTTCATTTCTAGTACAGCAGCTCTCTTTAGTCTTCTAATAGCTCTTACTCTAAGAATTAAAAACTACTCTGTAGACCAAAACAGTTCTAATTCTAACTGTTTATTTTCTTATAACAAAGTATATAACTATAGTTTACATTCTATATACAGAGTTCATGTACAGAGCGTCGTTTCTTGTAGCTCAGCTCAGCAAAAACAAAACCAGCAGAAACAACTGCAACAGCTGAGCAGCATTACCTCATTAAAACAGCAAAAGTTCATATACTACAGCCTAACCACTCATTATCAACTTAATTGCATCAATCCTTACACCTAATAAGACTAAATACAAGATTAGCTTTCAATAAAAACAGACAGAAGACACATTAGCTCTTTCTGTCTAAAAACATTACAAATTAACAAGCCACAGCACTTTAACAATAAAATGACACAGCTAGTTATTTTAGTTCATACACTAACAACAGGTCCATGTGGAATCACCAGGAGTGACCTCAGTGACTGGGCAGGCTGGTAAGGGTGATCTCTCAAATATCTTAGTCCCAATTTGTTTAGGGCTCTATACACCAATTGTCCATAAGATGATTAAAATTGTCCATAAAATGGCTTTAAAAAGCAAAAATGTATCTTCATGAACTCTGTACAATTACCACTGATGTATCTTTCTCATGTGGTAATTAGGGAAAATATACTTTTCTACACTTCTCTCTCTCTCTCTCCACAGGTCTGTTTAGCTAACACGTGATATCCCTAAAAATGAAACTGGGTTTAAAAAATCTCAACAAAACCAATGGAATTGTATTCCACCCAATGGAACTGGACACTGGATCTGTGTGATCCAGTCAACTGCACAGGACTTACAGTTATCATCATTTTCTCCTCTTTAAACATAAAAAAGATTGGTTCTCTTATGAGATCTTGACTCAAGTGCACTGTTTATTCCAAAACGGTTGAAATTTCAGATTAATTACAGATTAATATTTAAAGAAACTAAGTAAAGAGCAAGATAAATGTTAATCACAGAAGAACACTTTTGAAATAAGAATATAAGAAGAGCTGTTTTGGTCCAAAGGCTTATCTGGTCCAAAATTCTGTCCCTGTAGTGGCCAACCAGATTAATAGGTGTAGCACACCAAATGTTCTCATTGCAACTGGCTTCAGGGATGATACACAAACCTTGGGGGGGGCCTGCGGCTCTCCATGACTCACCTCTCCACGGTGGCAGCCCCCCCGCCTCGATCTTCTGAGTGGCACAGAGCAGTTCTCCGCTGCCGCTCTGAGCCACCTGCGCTGGTCCTGTCGCGTCACCCTGTGCAGGTGCAATACAGTGCGCGGGGGTCCAGCGTGCCTGCACAGGGTCCCGTCGCGTCACTTCCAGGGCCGGATGTGACTGGGACAGGACCGGCGCGGGTGGTGAGCCATGGAGAGGCAAGCCACCAACAGGAAAAGGTAGGTCCATAGGCCCGCACGAGCCTTGCACGCTGCAGCACGGGCGTGAGCCAGGCCGAGTTCGGTCCCACTCCCGCGCAAGCGGAAAGTAACATCCCTACGTTCTGATACTGATGGTAATATACAGCCATCATGGCTAGAAGTCATTGATAGACCTATCTTCCATGAAATGATACATCCAACTTTAAGAAAAAAATTGACCATAGAGCACTTGATCAAAATTAATGTACAGTTCACTGGAGAAATGTAAGTAAATAAATAAGCAAACTGTTAGAATCAACTGGAATCATTTCTTTTCTCTTTGAGTTGTTTTCTGCAGTTGAGATCAGGTCTTAAAACAATAATGTAACATTTTGGAAGGAAGATGCAAAGCAGGAGGCCAGTGTTGGAGGCCAAGATAGCAAAAACCTCTACAGCCACTATGTATTTCCCCTTGGTGCTCAGGTAAGCTGGAATAAAGCAGAACCAAACACTGCAAAACACCAACATACTGAAGGTGATCAATTTGGCCTTCATTGAAAGTGTCAGGCAATTTTCTGGCTAGAAAAGCTACCGTGCAGCTGATAATGGCCAGAATACCCATGTAGCCCAAAAGACAGTAGAACATGTTGAGGGACCCAACGTTACATTCTACTATGATCTGCCCAGTTTGTGAGTGCATATCACCATCTGGGAATGGAGGGGAGGTAGATAACCATGCTATACAAAGACACACTTGGATGAGGGAGCAGGAAACAAGAATGATGTTTGCCACTTTTTGCCCTAGCCATTTCCTCATCTTGTTTCCTGGCTTTGTGGCCAAGAAGGCCAGGACTACGATGACTGTTTTTGCCAACACACAAGAAACTGCAACAGTGAAAATGATGCCAAAAGTTGGTTGCTGAAGAAGGCAGGTCATCTTCACAGGCTTTCCAATGAATAACATAGGAGAAAGATAGCAAAGCAGGATGGCACCAAGAAGAATACAAGTGAGGTTCCGGTTGTTGGCTTTCACAATGGGAGTATGCCAATTCTTTAGAAAAGTATGTATCACAAAACATGTGATTATGAAAAAGGAAATAGCAAGAGAAACCAAAACAGTCCCCAAGGGTTCTTGATAGGAAAGGAAAGATATCATCTTAGGGATACACTGGTCATGGTTCTTATTTGGATACTGGTCTTCTGGGCACTGGACACAATAAGCTGCATCTGAAAGGGATGAACAGGGCCATCAGCTTGGACAATATATATAGTGCCCCTTGCTTTATGTAAAAGATGATTATGATGATGATGATGATGATGATGATGATGATGATGATGATATATCATGGTGCATATTTAATGTTGGGCAGAAATTGCTCACTTTAGCATTTATTTCTCCTGAGTGCAATCGTAACCCAACATTCCTAGGATTAAGTCAAATTTAATTCACTAGATTTTCTATATTAAAAATAGTCAACTCTCACTGAATGTCCATTGTAGATCATTTAATTAAGTTATTACTGAAGTCACCCTTTCCCCCATCTTCTCATATTGTGTCAGTGTTCATGGGGGGTGGGGGTGGCCGGAGACCATGGATAGATTTTTGTGTGACAGGACTTACATCATGGACTAAGCATGTGTTCATAGGCACCCTGTTACCTAATTGTAAGACTATGTTCCTGCCCCACACTATCTTTTTTCCTCTGACACCAGTCCGTTGACCTTGGGATTCTAGTAAAAAAACAAAACATATAGATCTTGTACAACTGAAGATTACCTGTCCCTACTTTGCAGCCCTTCCACAAGAAAGGCAAAATTAAAATTTCTGGTGTTCCTTGGAGAGGAGATTTCCAAAGTTGAGGAAAAGCCGCCAAGTAGGATACTCAGTATGTACCTTGCAGTCATGCTTTGGCACCCTGATGGTTTAACTAAGAAATCATTCCTTGTCAATCACAACAGTCATTACTGAAACACTGGACTTGAAAATGTGTGTATGTTATCTTGCACCCAGACTAATTTAGGGCTTTATATGTCATTAGCAAATTCTTAACGTACCGGTACTTGTTTTTCTAGATGAGGTAGTTATCCCACTATATCAGCGTACTGGTGACACCTTGCCCCAAATCTCCTGATGACTGCTCCAAATGACTTCATTTATTTTCCACCCAATAGCCGAAGCTCTCTGGGTGGTTCACAAATCATATCATATAATTAAATAACATTGGGGAGAAGATGGTACCCTGTGGTAGGGATGTACATACTCGCCTCGTGGTGGGCGTAGCGGGATGAAATCGGCCCCGCTCACACCCATCAGAGGCTCATGGGGCCTTACCGGGTCCGGGGCTCCCTCGGCTGTGCCACCTCAAGCCCGCCACGCCGGCCGCCCTGGTCCCATCGTGTCACTTCTGGCTGGCCAGAAGTGACGCAACAGGACCCTGCGCCGACGTGGTGGGCTCAAGCCGTCTGGAGAACTGCTCCACACTGCTCAGAAGATTGAGGTGGGGGGCCCCACCACCGCAGAGAGTCAAGGCGGAGGAGAGCCGGGACACCCCCCCAGGTTCGTGAACACCACTACCCTGTGGCACCCCACAGTTTAGCTGCCATGGGGCTGAGGTGCAGTCACCTGATGCTATTCTCTGGAACCGAACCTGCAAGTACTAGTCAAGTAACTGTAAAACATTGCCTCCAACTCCCAACTCACAGAAGTGGTCCAGGAGGATACCATGGTCAACAGTATCAAAAGCTGCTGAGAGATCCAGAAGAAGTAACAGGTTCACACTCCCTGCTGTCTCTCTCCTGAAGAATGGTCATCCATCAGGGTGACCAAGGACCAATTCTGTCCCAAAACCAGGCCTGAACCCAGACTAGAATGGATTCAGATAATAAGTTTCATCCAAGAGCACCTGCTGCTGAGACACCACCATTCTCTCTAGCACCTTACTCAGGAATGGGGAATTTGTGATCAGACAATAGTTGGCATAAATCTCTGGATTCAGGAAGGGTTTTTTCAGGAGTGGTCACACCACTTCCTCCTTCAAGGACAGTAGGAACCACTCTACCACACAAAGATGTGTTCACCACTCCCCTGATCCATCCGTCCAGTCCCAAGCAGCTAGGCTGAATAAGCCATGAAGGGCAAAGTTACAAGAGCATGTGGTGGTGCTTAGACCAGTCGCAGAATGGGTGACAATGTAGTTTCAGTTTGGTTTTGATATTTATTTATTTATTTATTATATTTATTAATCGCCCATCTGGCCGGCCACCTGGTAGTAACGTTTAGTAGTATTGATAAGAATTTATCAATAGTTACAGATTTCTTCATATTTGGGATGGAAAGAACTTGAGATTAACCCCCCCACACACAAAACCCTATGTGGTTGAAACCAAAACTGAAAGGTACGTCCATCCAGGCACTGGGTTTTGAGTGTTTAATTTTTTTAAAGGCTGGTTTTAAATCCTTGCATGTTCACCAATGTTAATGCTGAATTAGAGTTGTCGCCTCTTTCAACGTGTGCCTCATCTTTTACAGATATATGGCAGGAAGGTCTTCTTCGTGCTAAGTATAGCTGTACCTATTGAATTTGACTGGTGTGGGGATTTACCAACATTCACATATTTCTTCATATCCAGAAATGAAAGAACTTGAGTTGTTAAAAATCTGAATGCAGGAGATAGTGAAACTGACCAATTCATCAATCCCTAGGTCAATTTACATGAGATGCTAAAATGCCTCATCACTGCAGTTTTCTTAAACTTTTTTTTTTAATGTAATTTTTCATGATCATGATTGGGAACAAAGTGCACAGAGATGGGGTTTTAACCCTTTCCTGCTTTGTTCTCATCCCAATGAGAATCATCTCCTGACACTAAAGAAAGTCTTGTAGGGTAAAAATAAATAAATAAATGGAACCATGGAATTACATGTACTGTAGCATATAGTTCTTCCCTGAAAGTAAGACAAATTTGAAAATACTGTCATGCAAATTTGTATACTGTCACATACCCATTAGGTCAGAAATCATGTCTTCTGAGCATGGAGTACAATCATAGCAGCAGAATGGTTTCCCCTCTTCTACTATCTTGCTGTATCCAAGATGGCAGCTGTCAACACATGTGGAATGAGGTGGAACCTAATGATAAAAAAGGAAGATAGAAACAAACTTTTTTTTTTATTCACTAGTCCATCAGCAATCCTTAGCTCCCACATGAGACTGCTCAGCATTTGCCATCAGATCCTGAGTGTCCACTCTCTATCCTGTCCTTCCATGTGATCAAAAGGAGAGGTATCTGAGACAGGGCCTATTCAGTGGTTGGTGCTACGATGATGGAACACTATCTCTGAAGACATCCACCAGGATCCTTCTCTCCTTATTTTAGGCATCTGGTAAGGACCTCTATAATTTCAGCTGGCTTTCAGTGTGTGACTATTTATTCTGCTATTTAATCTACATTTTTCTGCATTACTGTCTGTTCTGTATTGCTGCTTTTAGTAATGTTTCTGTTTAACTCTTCTTCTTCTTCTTCTTCTTCTTCTTCTTCTTCTTCTTCTTCTTCTTCTTCTTCTTCTCTTCTTCTCTTGCATAGCGGAGGCTCTTCAGCCTTTTCAGCCAATGCAAGGACAAAGGCAGGTGGGGGCTGAGGCTGCTGGAACTCAAGGTTAGCTCTCCTGCTCCAGCCATGCTTGCCATGTTGCCCAACATTCAATCTTACAAGAGATCATGATGTTCAGGATAGCAAGGGAGCAGTCCAACAAGGAAGCACAGAAGGATATGGTTTTGCTTCAGCAATGACTAGGCCACAACTGAGCATCTGTATAGCTGGCTCTGTTGCTCTACCCTTCTGTGGCCTGTCACCAGGTTCCTGATCCAGACCAAGATAGGGGTCTTGCTTCTTCCTTAAAAGGTGAGCTCTGGGATGGTCAACCTTGCACTGCAGGACAGCTATTGTACCTTCAGTTCTTGACTTCTGCTTTGACATGGTACCACATATACTCCTGGGGTGATCTTGGTGGGAATGGAGTGGGGGAGGGTGACCGTGAGACTCCTCAGAGTGCATTTGCTCCTATGAACCTGCACCCCTTTTGTGTGTGTTACAGCAGCCTAGGCTTATCCAGCCTGTCTAATTATGTGGGGCTCATAAATTACTCAAGACAAATGGACTAAAGGTTCCTCAGTAATAGAGCAGTAAAGCCTGAACAGCAAATGCATTCCATTCAGCTGTGACTTTAAAGTGTCAAATTCAAGCATGTCTTCCTACCTGCTTAAATCTGCTATGCCACACAATATCATCTTCAAAGATGGTGAACATGTGGCTTGGTAAAATCTGCCCAACCTGAGCTTTTCTGAAGGATTGATTGGGGAAAGTGTCCCAGTTGATGATATCATAGCCAATAGAAAATTCCCCATTCTCGAACAAGACTTCTTGTCCAGCTCCGTTATTGAAGTGGATGTTTTTCAAGAAAGAGTGGAGCTATATTGGGAAAGAATACAACAAGGTATATAAAATAAAATAATAAAAATAAAAAGAATTCATAATCTTTGCATGTCCAGTCTATCATCCAGTCATGTATAAGCATTCTACAATTGGAACCTGGGAGCTGCCCGTCAGCTTAACTTCACACAATGAGGCAGCATCAGTTTGAATTAATTTTTATTCATGGTGATTGGTGATCCTTGATTTGTGGAGACTACAGCAAAGATTATAAAAGGGGATAAGATTATAAGAAGAGCTGGACTCTATCTGACAATGCATTCTCTTCCCACATTCTGCAACCACCAGATGCCTATGGAAGTGCACAAGAAGGACACTGAGTGCAAGAGCATCCTCCAGCTAATGTTTCCTGTTGTTATGAAGTACCGTAGCTCACTCAGAGTGAACAATACAGACGCCATCTTGGGTCAAGGCCAATAAACTTGATGTCTTCATCCACAGCATCAGCAAAGTACAAAGTCACAGACAAAGATTGGCCGTGTATTCATGACTAAATTCAGTTTCTATTACAATTCAGTTGTGATTCATTTTCTAATACAGCTACCAAAACTTCATGCCACAAGGCAAAAGTAGTGGGTAAAATTAAGGGGAAAAATATGAATACACTGAATATGAAGGGCACTACCTGTACCTGTGCCTGGTCAGGGTACTTCAGCTGCTCCTATTGTTTTCTTAATATGTGTTGCTAAGAGAGTCATCTTCCCAAGCACCCTCCTTTGTAATGAGGGAGGAAGAGACATTAGAGGCTTTGCTGAATCTTGAGCAATGCCATTCCCAGTAAAAGGAGCAGGTTTTGTCAATTCTAAACAGAAATGTTATACAGGTTGTGTAAATTGTACAAGAAGAGAGGGTTTCAGTTGCACAATGTCACAATTTTTTCTTTGCAGGACAGTGTCCAGCTGTGGCTGATTGGAGACTCAGAGGAGGCCCTTCCTGGGAAGAGCTCTAATGTTGACCTCTCTGGGAGAAAGGCAGACTCAGGATCCTGCCACTGTCGGACAAGCCCAGCTCATAAGCTCATAATCAGGAAGTGTGTGTGGCAATTCTGTCCTGTTCTGCTCCAATATAACTTGGTTTGCTTTGCTAGTCAGCAGAAGCAGTCCATACTTTGCTCATCAGCAAGCACAAGCTTCATTTTAAAAGGGATTTGTTTTCCCTGCTTCACCTGAAACCAGGAGTTGCAACACTCACCACTAGTTCCAATCTGCAGGAAAGTGCTGCAGCCCAGGGAAAGGTACATTACTCTTGGAGGTCATTGTACAAATGGGAGCCTCCACCCTCACTTCCCCACTTCCTTTGTATGTTTCCATTCTTGGCTAAAATCCTGAATGCCAGAATAGCCAGAGCACTGTTCCCATTCCTTTTAGACTCGCTTCTTTCCAATCCTCTCCTTCCATCCTGCACCAAACTGCTCACCCAGCAGCCCTACATTCTCCTCCTCTTTCCTCCCATGAGTGTTAGGTCTCCTATTTTCCCAAATCACTCCCCTTTGCTCTATCACCCCGGCCTACCCCTCCCCTAGCAACACAAGCAGCCAATGCATGTCCAAGGCTTCACCTTAGGCCTGTAGCCCAGCCAATTTAACTAATTTCCTCATCAAAGCAGAATTCTTGGTGAAGGCTGAAATGTCCCCAATTGGTGTAATGTTAAAAAAAAAAAAAAAAAGATTGCTCAGCTAATTCCCCCAAAATCTGCTAGTTCATTTAAATCCATGTAAAACTGCAATAAATGCGGTGAAATGGTGTTATCCTCTTCAGTCTTGTCTGAGTGTGGATCTTTTGGGGCGGTAAATGTCCTTCTTAGCCATAAAGTAATCACTATTTGACAATGTCAAAATGCTCCTTAAGGGAATGCAAGTCACATGAGAATGTGTGCAAGCTTATCAGTATACCATACGAATTCATCAATGTCAGTTACTTTTATTTGATTTTCAAACCTTAGGATTCCAGAGAGTTTCCTCACAACAATTTGGTGAAACACTTTCAGCCAGCAGACATGATTTCACCAACCCAAACATGTACAAAGAATGAGGTTTTTTACCTGCCATGGCTGAACTGCCAAATAATGCTCCAAGTTGCCTTTATCCCACATGGTTCTTTGTCTGGACAAGTATATGGCATGTAAGGCATGTGCCACAGCATACACAGCATTGTAGATACTGTAGCTCTGACCAGACATATCCATCTCAAACAAAGATGGAGGAAGGTTCTCCAGTTTCTCCTCTCCTCTACAGTGTTTACATGCATTGAGTGCAGATTGCCAGAACAAACAGAGGAAATGCATTAGTGTCACATCAGATGTCAAGTGGTTAAGAAAGTCCTTGAATCCTGGCACAACACTCGTGTGCCCTGAAAAAGAAAAGGCACCATGGAAAATTTTTCTGCCCATCAATTCTCCCGTGTGTGATGTGCTGAAATACCATGAAGATGGCATAATCCAAACATTCCTGATGTGGTTCTTCATGTGTAGTTCAATTTCTTCTACAAACAATGTTAAAATCATGAGAAACTCAGAGCCCATACTGAGAACAATCACATTAACATCAGTTAAAAAGAGGGGTGTAATTAGCTCTGACATTTTTTCAAAAGAAATATTATCAGCAGGATCTATGTTATTGGTAGTCATCCTTTGCAAGAAGGCAACACAAATGTTGTTCTTGGCAAGCATAGGAGTCAATTTCTGAACAAAGTTCTCTCCATAATTATCGTTAGATAAAAGACCAATCCATGTCCATTTGAAATGCAGGAGAAGCTTGACAATCCCCGTATGATGAGTAGTTTCCCTTGGTGCCATCCAGTACAAAAATGGAAAATGAGTGTCACCACTTAGTGTAGCTTCAGATGAACCATAAATGAGCTGATGGGGAGGAAAGGTGGTTTATTAGATTTTGAAGAAGTAACAAGTCTCCAATGTAAATTCATGGCTTTAAATACCTTCCAATACTAACATCCAATTTTGCATTTAAAAATAATTTTACATGTAATGATTAGGTATTAAATATTTAAAATTAAATATTTAAAATCCACTTTCAGAAGATTCATTATAAAATAATTTAAACAATCATTATGTCTAATTACTGGAGTTCAAAGAAATTAGTTTAAAAATGCTTAGTAAATTAGAGTCCATACTGAGAACAATCACATTAGCATCTGTTAAAAAAAAAGTCTTAGCATGAACTCTGAGATACTTCCAAGTGACAAATTATTAAGATAGTTATTTTCAGTCCAGTACAAAGAAGGGGAGACTGTTTTAACACTTAATGTAGCTTCAAATGCAACATATGGGAGGTAATGGGGAGAAAATATATCAGATCTTGAAGAATTTACAAGTTTCCAAAGTAAAGTGACTGCTTGTAGTCTCTTGCAATAGCAACTCATATTGCAATTGTTATTATTTTATCATACCTAAGTATAATATTTCAAATATTTATATCCTATCTCTATTGACAGTAGTAATACTGGAACTTCCGGTGAGAAATTTATGGCAGGCTGACTGCTCCATAATGGTAGAATAACAGCTAGAAGCGATTCTAGCTGGAAATCTCCCCAGATGAAAGGGTATTTATCAACGAGATTAATCACAGCCACCGGGGATGGCCGTTATCTGTGAATTTACTGCTGAAGATAAGGCTTCAACAGTGGATACACAGAAATGATCTGGGGCTGGGAATGACACCTAGCTCACTGCCACTAATCAGAGCCTTTTTAAAAGACACTAAGCCTGAAAAAAAATCTCATTTCCCATATGATTTATGGATTACAAATCATCTACAACCAAGGGAGTTTTTTTTTTTCCTGCAGCATTTAATGGTGAGATAATCCCTTTTTTCTGGGACTAAAAAGAAAGGGGGGGGAGGGAAGAAAAGAAGATATTGGAGGTTATAATTGTTAAGATCTTTGGGCAAAAAGTGGAATAATGAGAAGATATAGAAAGGAGGCTTCCCATTATGCTTATTCTTTTCTTATATTCCTATATTTAATACTCTTATTATTGACAAAAGTTTGGAAGTGAAAAAGTTGCTAGACGAAGGATGTAATCCGAGAGATTGTTTATGTTTGGGTTATCTGGTTTCCATAATAAGAAGATAGAGAACAGAATGAACTTCTGTTGCTGTAGAGACATGACTCAATTCTGTTGAAGCTTTGAAGCCTCAGTTTAGCAGAGGAATTCAGATTTTAGAACTGGACATTTGACTGCAGGGAATAATGGCTGACAGGAAAGATGTAAAAGGCAGGAAAATTTCGACAGATTTATCTACAGACAAAATTGTTACACCTGAGTTTCTTCTGGATTTATTTGACCAAATGAGTAATAAAATGGAGGAGCTGGGAAACAAGCTAGAAAACAGGGAGGATAAGCTGGAAAATAGGATGGAAGCCTTTGAGATAAGAATGGATGATAAGATTATGAAAATGAAAGTGGAGATCACCGATGCAGTTAAAAAGTTGGATGGCTCGATAAAGCTGACAAATGGAGAGATCAAACAGATTACTGATAAAGTTGAAATCTTGGAGAATAAAATAGTAATAGTAAGTAGAGACGTTGAAGGGGAACGAGACAATTTGTCACTGTTAGAACTGCATCTAAAAGAGCACTGTTTGAGATTTAGAGCGATCCCAGAGATGAATGAAGACATTAGAGGAAGAATGACCAAAATGGTGGCAATTTTTTGGGTGTGGAAAAGGAGGATATGGAGGCAGAACTTGACAAGATCCATGGAATTAATTGTGCGTGTAATGGGTGATAATGAAGAGACAGGCACAAATATTTGGTTTCAAATCAGGGCCACATTTATTGAATCAAAGATCTGCGAAGGGAGAAGTGCAGTTCTAATCTATGCTGGCCGTGCGGCTGGGAAAACAAGTTTTGTGCAAAAACTTCCTAACTGGAGCGGCGGTGGGTAGACTCGCCACCCTCCAGTTGCAGTCCATGTGGATCTGGAGGGATTTACCAGTGTCTCCTCCCATTGGCACTGCATGACATCCAATGTAAGTGAGAAGGGTAGACCTCAAAGGCAGCCCAATCTCCCTGTCTGCTAAGCTGCACGACATTAGCTAGGGCAGCCTTGGGTAACCACCAGTCACCTTGAAAAGAACAGCTATTGTAAAATTGAAATTGCTTAAAGGGCAGGTTAACTTTTTGGGCCCCGGCATGCTCTTGCTTCTTTCTGGAACATATGTAGTTAAGTTGGTTTCTCTAGGGAGCGTTTGCCACAATTTAGGCGCAACAGGAAGGGGGGGGGGAATCTGTCACATATTCAATTCTCTGTGCTTAAGAATGGCAGCACAAACAACCAGGTTTTCAGATACTGAACTGAGCGTACAGACAGGTTCATCTGCGAGGAAGTGGTATTTAAGCAATCATAGTTGCAGACTGTGAAGGGTCTTCAAGGTTAAAGGCAACATTTTGAATTGGATCCAGAAATAAACTGGAAACCACTGAAGTTTTTATTATGCATTTGTAATTTGAGAATTATGATTTTAATGGTGTTTATGCCTTGTATTGTTTTTCTTTATGTTATTCACCCTGGAGTATATTATTATGGAGTAATATATCCTCAAAGTTTCATTTAAGATAACATTCTGGATTGGTGTATTCTTGACCAAGTATAGCTTTTGATTATTTTAAAGGTAGCCCAATGTAGAGAGTGTTACAAGAATATAAAATTAAAAAAATGTACTGAGCATCACATCTTTTTCGCACTACAAATTGTCAACATATTTTCTGTTTGTTTCTAGTACTGAAAGCATTTCCAACCACAACGGGCAAAACTCAGACATTGACATAAATTTGCTGAATAGACAAGACACCTGTACCATATTGAATTATTGTTTTTACTGCTGAGGTCAATGATCTCTGAAGGGAAATTTCACCTCATTTGGTGGGGAGGGCAGGGTATGGGTTTTTTTAAAAAGGACCACAAAACTGTGGCAACTTTTCAGGGACCCTGCATTTTCTAACTGGTTCATGGGCTTGGGTTGGCAAGCTAAACCTTCCCAGTGGGGTGGCAGAATAGCATTTGCAGATTTTCCCCCTCTGGTACTTCAATTTTGTATTTAAAACTTTAATTTATGTCTGCCCACCAGTCAGTATTTATTTCATTGCAATGAGCCCAGGGTGAATAACGTAAAGAAAAACAATACAAGGCATAAACACCATTAAAATCATAATTCTCAAATTACAAATGCATAATAAATTGCAATAAAACCATCACTACAATACCAGAAATATAGATGTTCTATTATAATGTTAATTTCTATAACACATTTTATATGGGTGAGATATATAGTATCATGCTTTACAATGGTAAGAAAGCTAAGAAGTGGTTCCAACTATGCAGTATGCCTATGTACACCAGTTGCTGGGGCTCATGGGCGGGAGGGTGCTGCTGCACTCGTGTCTTGCTTGTTTGTTTCCCGTGTGCAGCTGGTTGGCCACTGTGTGAACAGAATGCTGGACTAGATGGAACCTTGGTCTGATCCAGCATGGCTCTTCTTATGTTCACATTGACTATACAGACTCTCCCATAGATGTGTAATGAAGACGCTATTAACAGAGCATACCAGAACAGGATACCATCCTTTTCATACATAAAGAGATATATACATACCTGTGGAATCTTGTAGTTACTTAAGACGGTGGCCATCTGGATGGAGTTTTCTACATGGCGTCCGCCAATAACAGACACAACATGTTTCTCATCACACTTGTAATTGGGTATATCCTTTTCCTGTGTGAACAGTAGATCCAAGATGGTCTGATATGTTGTCTTTGAGTCAAAGAGGTTGTCGTAGATATGGAACCCCAGAGTCTTATTGGGAATGAGCCTTGGATTATTATTGATTTCATGAATGGCAAAAACCATGGACAGGACATGCTGATAATGTTTAAGCTTTATTCTGCAATAAGGTTGATATGGAAACTTAGTTACTTAATATTGGGGCTAGTACATTATTATCACAGGTACAAAAAGAGTTGCTGAACACATGATCCCTAGCAGCTTGAGACTGACATGTCATGATTGGGAAACAAGTGTGAATCAGAGTTTTTTCCCATATGTGAGGGTAGAGTTGTTCAATAAGTAAGAGAAAAAGAAGAGCCGGGAGAACATTTCATTGTATATCTGGGATAGATCAAGCCAGCATCAAGCAGATTGTCCTACTAATTAACTCTGCCATTGAGATCAGCTGGAATTAAGAAGTGGATGGTTCTTGCCCTTGTTTTTCAATGTTTTATTTTTATAATCATATTTTAAAATCTGAGGAATGATATGTGCAGACAGCACTAAAATGTAGTGCGATATACGTTTGAAAAGATATGCTAAAACATTAAAAGTTTCATTTACCAACATCTGATTGAATGCAGTCAGGTGAATTAAATCATGCATATATAAAATGAAGCAACAAAACATAAACAGGTATTCTAATGCACACAAATTCAAACACAGAAATGTGAACATAAATTTATTGCCATTGAGAAGCCTAGATCATCTCCCAAAGATAATTTAAGTATGACTTCTTTGCTCCTTCTGAGAATGAAATTAAATGTCACTTCCCCAAATTAAGTGTACGTGTGACCTGGTACCGCACTTCTCTCTTTCCTTGCATGGAAGTAAATAAATCATGAAAAAATGACTAAAATATTCCATAATGGATGGGTTCGCACATCACAACGATGCATCATGGTGATTTGCCACCATGGGTTGGTTATTCTTCAAAGTACCCATGATGAGCACAACATTGTAGGTTAGTCTCTCCCTCCCTTCCCCTCCTATCACCCTCAGTCCTCCAGGCAGTATCCCAGGGGACACCATGGGAGGAACAAGTCCTCCTTGCCATGACACTGAGACATCTGTTTGCCACATCTATTTTTCTCACTTTAAATTAAAAGAGAGGGATTAGGAAAGCGGGCTTGAGGGTTGGGGGAAAGTGTGAACGTGGCTCCCCAATGTGGACTAGAGTGGGAGAAAGAGAAAATATGAGGCTCGTCCCAAAAACAGGGTGTTAATCCCCCAAAACCCCATTTTCACACCCAAAGATCACTCTATTTGGGGATCTCACCCACAAAATATATATTTTAAATTGCAAAAAAAGCCATGGGGAGCTGAACATAGCTTGGCATCACAGCAGGGCTGGGTGAAGCCAGTGCCAGCTGCCCCCAAGTGCTGCTTGGGCACTTGTGGAGTATCTGCACTGGCAGTGGTCAGGGCTAGTTCAGGAAGAGCGGCAAGAAGTTTCTTGATGCTCTTACTGAGTGAGTCACTGGCCATGGGTCTTTACCAGTGGTGGGATCAGTTGTCCAGGTTCAGATGACATGACAATGCAACATGGGTAAAACAAACCCGAAGACATGGGTTCTCATTGTGGGTTGTTGTTGTTGTTTTTTAAAACCTATTGTGGGTAACCCAGGCTGGGTTTGCACAAAACAACAACCAACCGTTGACTGTTATCATTGTTATATGTTGTGGGAACACCTCCCCCAAAGCCATCCCCAGTATTTGTACATAGATATTGTAAGTGTAATACAGCTTATACCGACCAATGTTCCACCCATCTTTATAACTGAAGCCTGTTTTCATTCTTGCATTCTTTTCTGCTCATTTTGCATAAAGACATGCACGTAAGACACAATGAATTCAAGGGCAACCAATAGAATAAAATGAAAAATAATGCATTTCAGTAGAAAACCTGACATTTCGGCGCACCATTTCCCCTTCTGAAATGACTCTTTAAAAGTTTTATTTTGAATCCTTTTCAGGGTCATCCAAAGAAATGAGTGAGCTATCCCCCACTCACCTGAGATAAATTCAGAAAGAGACAAAGTTGTTTCTAAAAATAAGGAAGACCTCAGATCATTTTCTGACACAATCTAAGAATTGATCTGAAGGGCGCCTCTTCAAAGTACCCTTCAAGACGAAGCAACAGAGAAACATTTCTGTTGTTTTCCCTTTAAAAAGCTGTTCTGAAGGTTTGCCCCTGGCAAAATTGGGCGTGAGGCCAAAATATCCCCCCCTCTTCTGAGGAGATGTGGGGCAAGAGGGCTTTTGGCACATACACCAGGATTTCCTGGAGGAGATCTTCAAAGCAACCCCCACACACACACAATGCAAGTGTTGTGCCTCCCGTAGGTCAGACAGAGACCAGCCGTGCCGGAGTGTGTTTGGGGTGGGGCCAGGCTAAGTGCAGCCTGACCCAGCTGGGCAGCCTTACCAATCAGCGCCTGCTCAAAAGGCAGGTCCCAAACACACTCAGAGGCTGGAAGCAATTGTTTGCCAATACAGCTACAGCCGGACGCTCCTGACCTCCCTGACCTCAGACTTCTGTACCTTTGATCCTTGGAATGACCCTGACCACGATTTTGCCTGATCCCAAACTGGTTTACTCGGACTGTGATAACGACTGTGGCTTATCTTGGAACTGGATGGATTTATGACAGCAATAGAGAAATGTCCCCATTTGCTTTGCTAGTGATTCAAAGATCCATCCCTGGCAAAACTGGAAACAGGAGCAAAACCATAGCCACAGGGAACCTTTGTGATATGAGTTCCAACTACAGGGGTGAGACTAGGCTCCCAACCCCATTTTTCCTGGGGTCTGCGCTTCAAAGCTGGGGAAGATTTTTTTTTTTTAGACCAGATGTAAGAACTGGTGGAACTTGAATATTCATGCCTTCTTTGAAGCAAGTATTGCCCAGACCCTGAAGCTCGTTCCTGTGTCTGAGCTGGATAAACTTCACTAGCATCAATACAGTTGTCATCCCCTTCTTTCTTGTGCCATTATAAATCTATTACAAGCAGAAATTGAAATGATCTAACATGGACATGAACTTCAGTTACATGATGTGAAAAGCCGTACCTCTTGAAATACCACCTTAACCTTCCTTCTGGGTAAATCTAATATCACTGGGGAAATAGCATTACTTACATATCACCATCATGACTCCTATCAGGAACTTGTGTAAAATGGAGCAAATGCACCACAGGATATATTAGAGAAAGAATCCCACCAATTATTACTTCTCCAAACTTATACAGATTGTCTTGGATGTTTCTGTAAGGACTGCATTTTTCTTTCACTTCCTCAAATGCAAGAGGGGGGAGCTGTAGCTGCAACAACAAGAGCAATAGCAAGCACTGACATTTTAACATATGCCTATTCATGTCCCAGCTCCACAACAGCATCCCTTGCCACAACCACAGCATGCACAGTGGATGATCAGTTGAGTGCTATTCAAATAACAGCCCCACTGCCAGAGTGCCTCCGTGGCACATTGCAACCAGCAGAGACGAGTTCAGATCAGAATTTAACCACCTATGTTTTCAATCTGCATTATTTTTTTTATTACACAAGAAGGAAAGTAAATAACAGTAATTTTGTTAATTACAGAGTAGATAAGTGCCTCTCTAGTCAAAAGAAAGTGTGTGTGTGTGTGTGTGTGTGTGTGTGTGTGTGTGATTAGCAGTCCCACCCAAACTACTTTCTCCTGGTCAGTGAAGAACTCTTGGAACATTTCTTTCTTTTTACAATATTTAGAGAATTTATGTATTGACCATATGTGATGATGACCTCAGTATCTTGAATTAATGTCACTGTCAAGAAGGTATGGTACTGGAATTTGTCTCAACCAGATTGCATCACAGATATTTTCAGAATGATTTGAGAATCAGAACACAGTGGGATAGAAGCCAATTGGATTGTAGAGGAGTGTTTCATCTTTATTGTTCCCCCCCCCAAGAGGAAAACCGAATGCCATATTTAAAAATGAAATAAATATAAAACGTTCTTTTATTCTACCCACATGCCCACAATTTGTTTGTTTGTTTGTTTGTTTTATTCATTCATTTTCTATACCACCCCATAGCCGAAGCTCCCTGCATGGTGTACAACAATCAATTAAAAAAAACAAACAATAAAATACAGTTAAAAATATAAACACTAAAACATTATGAAATTTTTAAAACCTATTTTAAAAAAATACCCCTAAAACAAGTTAATGAAACACAACCACTAAATTTTTTTTATTACAGTTGTAATTGTAATTTTAACAATTGTATTTGTGCAAAGAGGAAATTGTGCAATTGCACTTTGCAATCTTCAATAAATTTGCAAATAACTAAATAGTGTGTGTGTGTGTGTGTGTGTGTGTGTGTGGCGGGGGGGAGAGCAGGGTGGCAATGCCCCGGCGGCGATGTCTCCAAAGGGTACGCCATCAAAGGGGTTGCCCCTTTGGGGGGAGCCACAAGGGCAAGGGCCACCCCTCTAACACTTGCCTATTTAGTTTCCTTTGGGGGAGGGATTGTTTTTCCCCTTCCCCTGAGGATGTACCATGGAGGGCAGATATGGGGCCTAATGGGGGAATCTGTGGGGGCACCAATCGGTGTAGTGACAGGTTGGGAGGAGGGTTAGCCAGGTAAGGGGGATGTGGCCCAGACAGTTAATGGCTGTCCCATGTTCCAGCCCTACTGGCACCCGCAGGTGTAGTGGGTGCCCTATCAGCCTGCCTTCGGGTCTCCGGATGCTGCTTCTAAATGCCAGGTCAGTCCAAAATAAAACCTCCTTCATCCATGATCTAACAGTGGATGAGGCAGCCGATCTGGCATGTATTACCGAGACCTGGGTGGGTGAACATGGAGGAGTCAGTCTCTCCCAGCTCTGCCCACCGGGGTACTGGGTAAAGCATCAGGGTAGACCTGAGGGCCAGGGAGGGGGGTTGCTGTGGTCTATAGCAATTCTATCTCTCTCTCCAGGCTCCCTGTCCATCTGACTACTGGTCTGGAGTGTTTGCACATTGTGTTGAGGCCAGTGGGACAGATTGGGGATCCTGTTGGTGTACCACCCACCCTGCTGCTCAACAGACTCCCTAACTGAGCTGACAGAGGTGGTCTTGGTGGTGCTGCTGAGCAGTTGAGGTCCCCCAGGCTGTTGGTCCTGGGAGATTATAACGTCCATGCCGACGGTGTCTTATCTGGGGCAGCTCAGGATTTCATGGACTCCATGGGACTGTCCCAACATGTCATTGGCCCAACACATGTAGCAGTGCACACTCTAAATCTGTTTGTTTGTTTTTTCATTCGGGCATGGGGATAGTGGTCTGAAGATGGGGGACTTTGAATCGGTCCCTTTGTCATGGTCAGATCACTGCCTGCTGAGATTTAGACTGACGGTGACTTTTCCCCTCTGTAAGGGTGGGGGACCTATTAAGGTGGGCCAACCCCAGAGGCTAATGGATCCAGATGGTTTCCAGAGCACCCTTGGGGTTTTTTCGAGTGATATGACTGGTGATCCTGTCGAATCCCTGGTTGATCTTTGGAATAGAGAGATTACCCGGTGGTAGACCTGATTGCTCCTGAGCACCCTCTCTGTAGTAGAGCTCATATGGCTCTGTGGTACACCCCGGAGCTGAGAGCAATGAAACAAAATAGGAGATGGCTTGAGTGCAAATGGAAGAGAAACTTCTAGTCCTTGTGGATGCAATCGAGTCCTGGCATGTGCCTACAATCAGGTATATTTAAAGGCAGTGAAGGTGGCATAGAGACAACATCTCACTGCCTCTATCCAATCTTCTATTTCTTGCATAATGGAACTCATCTATCTATCTATCTATCTAGAATTATTTCTAGGCCTCCTTTAAGGGTGGATTCCTAATCAACCCTAAACAACAACACTGGAAGGGAGGCCACTCTTGCAGCTGGGTACACATCATCCAAGGTACAGATCTTTATCAGGTGGCACCTACACCATCAAAATAGTTGAATTTACCAAAGTTGTCCTCAAGAATACATTTGTGAATGCCCCCCTTCCCTTGAGAAAAAATATATATGAGTCTAATTGAAACTCGTTGGATATTAGTAAAATTCCTTAGATATTTTATTTGGCAACATTACTTGACTATTTCCTTCAAGTTAATATTAGCACCACTTCACTCCATTGTCTGAAGTTCTTGATCTGGAATAACTTCAGAAAGTAATGAGACATCTGGGAATGTGTGCAAGGGGAACAAAAAAAGACGCCGTTACTTAAAAAAATAATCTAGCCCATAGTTTCCTATATAAAAATTTTTGGAAACAAAGTACGTAGCTATTTTCCTGTTAATTCATCAAGGGATCATATTGGAGCTGATTGCTTGCCTGTTTAAAATGAATCTCCAATGCTAATTCTTCTGAAAGAGCATGAACTATTAGTATGTGATTCAGATACTGAAAAAGTAATTAAAATGGATTTGTATTCAGTGGTAAGAATATTTTAAACTAGAACTTTTTAAAACTTTTGAGCAGAATTAAATTTTATCCATGCTTTTCAATTCTTAAAACAAAGCTACATTTGTATCCATTTTATGCAATCAGCTTATCTTTAAAGTAGTCTTACCAAGAAGACAGAGAATATAATACATTGGGAAATCTTCAGTTCGGAAAATAGTTTCTTCTGATTTCAAGGGGTTTAAGTAGGTAGGTAATACATTTTCTTAATCATTATTTTCTTATTTATATTAACTTTATGAAATAATTGCTGATTTCATATACTACATCAATTTCTTCTTCTATTGACACCTTGGGACTTACTGCTGAGCAGAGCTCATAGGATTGCAGTGTTAGTATTTTTAAGGGGAAATCCTATGCCAGTTTAGACAGAAAAAAGGACTACACCACACCTCCCAGCATGCCCCAGCCAGCCCAGCTGGGTGGAACATGCTGGGAGTTGTAGGAGTTTTTTCTATCACTGAGAACAAACTGAAAATGTGGATAATAAATATTGAATAATTTGTAAGAGGGCAAAAAGTGGTATAAAAGAGGTATCCTTTCCAGTAATATACAAAATATTCCCCCTCAAACTATTGCCCATGGTAAAAGAAAAAGAAAAAAAAGAGGTTTTTAAACAATACAGAAACCTGCAAAAAGCTGTTCAGTAGAGATGACACTGGGATGGTGCTGCACACCACAAACAGCGAATTCTTGTCTCCCAAATGGTCTTCGAAGTTGACAACAACGACAATGGTTTCATGTCAGGTGAAGGTATCTTTATTGTGCAACGCCATAGGCCACCACAATTCCAATGCAAGCAAGAAATAAAAACAACACACACACACACACACACACACACACATATATATATATATATATATATTCAATATATATTCATTTAAAATTACAGTTCCCCTCCAAAACAACAAAAAACGGTACAGTCCTTCCTTCTCCATAAATTAATATAAGGGTATAGAATTATGCCGAGCCATTAGTTTTCTGGCAGCCAGGCCAAATTTCATAACCATTTTAAAAACAATGCACAGAAATGTTATAAAATGTTATGAAAATATTAGATAGATGGATGGATGGATGGATGGATGATAGATAGATAGATATCATATATGTATTATATTATATATTTAAAAGAGGGGGAATATATGAACAGTACGGTAATTAAAATAACTCATTAAAATCACACTTCCCCTCAAAGCAACAGGAGTAGTACAGACCTTCCCCATGAATTAATATAAGGGCACAAAATGATGCCTGGTCCTTAATTCACTTGCAGCTAGGGCAAATTTTGCCACTTGGGTTGTAATATACATTGCATACATACATTGTTACCTGCAAGTAATGTACAAATCTGATCCAAACAAGCTCTATTTGACAAAGATTTGAGAATATGATAGAGGAATTTACACCTTGGGGACTCCTACAGGGCGCAGTGGAGTATTCAATATCTTCAACTTCACCATACTCACAAATGCAGTCGTTGATGAGTTGGGATATTGTTAAATCTCCCATCCAAGTAAGCAGAGGGCAAGCATTGAAATCGTAGAGCTGTGAATGATTTCCTTAAATGAGCAACAGTAAGAGTTGTAAAGTATTGCTCCATATCAAATGTCATTTTATATACTGGATACCAATTTGAATATGACATTTGTGTGATAAAATATAAGTCTCACCACTGAGAGTGCAGAAAGATCATTTTCTTTAAACAGCTGTTTAACTCTGTTGGAAGAAAGGGGAGGTAAAACTTCTGTGCTAACCCATAAGTATGTAGGATATGTCTTACAGAATATACCCAAGAACCTTGGGCTGGGCTGGGTTTCACAGTTGTTCTAAGAAACATTTTTTGGGGGGTAGGCACATTCCTATAAATAGGATTAAGAATTTAATCTTATTTAAGAAGTTCAATTCTTAAAACAAATTTACACTTGTTTCCATTTGATGCAATCAGCTCATCTTTAAAGGAGTCTTACGAATAACCACGGAGAATATAATAAGTTGGGAAATCTTCAGGCCAGAAAATAGTTTCTTCTGATGACAAGGGGTTTTAAGGATGTAAGTAATATACTCTCAGGCAGAGTGTACCTATGGCCCCTAGACAGCATCTAGGGGACCATAGGAGTCTTCAGATTCCCAGATCTGCGGTTGGAGAAGAGCTCCAACCATGGAGCTGGGGACCTGCTCTTAGATTCTCTTCCCGCCCCCACAGCAAGCCTGGAATGAACCGTGCCCGTGCCAAGAGCGACCTTGGAAAGGGAGTAAATAAATGGGGTGTTCCAGGGGTGGAGAGGAAAAACTGGGGCCTCAAGGATACAACATATCCTGATTCCTGACAGCACTCCAGCCTCCTTCCCTCCCCTTCTCAAGCACCTCAGCTAGATGGCTGAAATTCACTGTCTAGCTGACTTGCAGGGCAGAAGGAACAGGGTGGCTGATATCAGCTCTGCTGCTTCCCCAGCCTGCATAGGCTGGCCATCATCCTCCAAGTTCGGCGGCTTATGGGGATCCCAGTTGGATTGCGCCCTTACTCATCATTTTCTTCATAAGAACTTTATGAAATAATACCTGATTTCATACACTATATTACTTTCTTCTCATATTGAAAACTGTGTGACTTACTGCTGAGTAGAGATACATGGGATTGCACTGTTAGTATTTTTAATTGTCTGTCTTCCTAACTAATACTCAGAACAAACTGAAATGGGGGTAAGAAATAGAGAATCGTTTCTAAGAGAGCCAAAATGTGGTTTGAAAGAGGTATCCTTTCCAGTAAGGTACAGAAATATTTCTCTCCCCCAGCCACCCACTATTGCCTATGATTATTATATTATTATTTTTTATTTTTTTAAAAAAAAGAGAGAGGTTTTGAAACAATACAAAAAGCTGCAAAAAGCTGTTTGGTAGAGATGATGGTGGGATGGTGTTGTACACCACAAACAGCAAACTGCTGTCTCTCAAATGGTCTTCTAAGCTGACAACCACAGTGGTTTCATGTCACTCTTCGGTCTTTGCTACTTGGTGCTTAGGGAGTCCAAACCTGGAGATCCATGATTGGATTGGTCATTTGTTTATTTATTCCTTTATTATTTTAAAATGAGGCAATGATGGCTCCTTTTCTAATTTACATCCTCCCTGGTAAAGCTGCTATTTGCTTGTTTTTAAAGGATACAGTAATACCTTGGATTGCAAGAATATTCGTTCCGGAGCCGTGCTTGTAATCCAAAACACTCTTATATCAAAGTGAGTCTCTGGCGGGCATGAGCGGGGCCGATTTCGGCCCACTACGCCCGCTCGAGGTGAGCGGTTACATCCCTACACTACTTGTATTGCTAGACCTTGCTTGTTTATCAAGTAAAAAAAAAATACTTGTCTTGCAAAATGCTCTCAGACCAAGTTACTTGCAATCCAAGGTATTACTGTATATGCTTATTAAACCTAGAGGGTTGGATCCAGATTTAGGTGGGTGCAACAAGGCTGGAAGACATGAACTTCACTGCTCCCCCCCCCCACATGCATACAGACAGAGCAGTCCATCCAACCCCCAGAAGGTTCTACACAGAGTCAGTGCTCCCTCCTGAATGGGGTATGCAGTGTTGTGTGGAGGCTAAGGGGGAACTAGGTGTCCATGAAAACTCGGTAGAGTCACCTTCCAGGAGTGGAGCTCTGCTCATGCAAATTGGCTTTGCCTAATTCAAGGTGATTCCCTCTTCTCCCCCACACCAGAGTCTACTCCATTCAGCAGGGGGCCCTTCCCTCTTTTTACCATTTTGCTGATTGAGATGCTTGGGGTGGGAAAGCATCTCCACACCCTTTACAATCCCAAACAGAGTCACCACCAGTAGGAGGCATTCTGGCATTCTTGGAGGAGGAGACATGTTGTCTGGAGCTCTGCTCTTGCCACCCACAGTTCTGAAATGGGCTTCTCATACTTTTGGGGAATTTGGGGGGGGGGGGAAGCAGCTGCTTCTCTCACCCGTCACCCCTACTGGCACAATTGTTAATGCCTCCTTCACCTGAAGTATGATAATCAGCTGGCCAATTGAGCGGATTGAGGGGGAATTGAGTCGGAGGCATTTTGAGTCAGCCCTACTTAGAAAACATTATCTAACATCCAACTTTCTATGTGCAGGGAGTTTTCTGAACAGGAATGTTCAATTGTGTGGTACAAAGTTTTATCATTTCATCTGCTGTTTGTGCGAGCTGCACACAAACAAATGAGCCTTAATTAAATTTGTTCTATTGTACCCTTATTTGTTCTATTGTACCCTTATTTGTTCTATTGTACCCTTACTTGTTCTGTTTGTGTGAGCTGCACACAAACAATGGAGCCTTAATAAAATTTGTTCTATTGTACTCTTACTTATTTTCCAATTATTCACATTGATTTATTTATCTATCCTTTCTCTTCCAATTCAGATTGTCCCCTAATGCAGGAAGTAGGAGAAAATGAGACAGAAGTGACTGAATTTATCCTCATTGGCTGGTCCGGTAGACCCAAGTCAAGGATGGGTTTAATGGCCATCATGATAATTGCATACTCAATCACAGTGGTTGGAAATGGACTCATTATCTTTGTGATCATTTCTGATCCACGGCTCCACAACCCCATGTATTTTTTCCTGTGCAATTTGTCCATCCTTGACCTCTTCCTCATGAACTCTGGAATCCCACAATCTATAGCTAACTGCATGGTGGATAGACCTGTTATATCTTTTCATTTGTGTGTCACCCAACTCTATGCTGGTCTCTTCTTTGGATCAACTGAGTGTTTCCTTCTGGCTGTCATGGCTTATGACCGTTATATTGCCATCTCCAACCCACTCCATTACACACTCATCATGAACAGGACAGTTTGCATCCTGTTAGCTGCTACTACATGGACTATAGCCTTTATGGTTACAGTAGTCCCCTGTCTTGCTAAGCCAGCTAGATTCTGTGGAAACAATGAGGTGGATCATTTATCATGTGAATTCAAAGCTGTCTTCAAACTAATTTGCAGTGACACCTCTTCAAGCCAAATATCTATATATATCACCAGCATGTTCACACTGGTTCTCCCCCTTGGCTTTATCCTTTTTTCCTATATGCGCATTCTTGCAGCAATCCTGAGGATTCACTCAGAAGGAGGCAGATTGAAGGCATTTTCAACATGCGGGTCTCATTTGACTGTGGTGACTATGTACTATGGCACATGTATATTTACATATGTCCTTCCCCAGCATAAGAACACCCGTGACATTGACAGAATAATTTCTGTATTTTACGGAGTGCTGACACCCATGTTTAATCCTTTAATTTATACTCTGAGAAACCAAGATGTGTTGGGGGCCTTGAAGAGACTGAGGGGCAAAAAAGCTGATGGATAACAGACTACACTTTTTTAATAGATCATTTTTGACTAAGGTATTTGTCAGGAATTGTCCTTGGATTTTTACCTCTTGTGTAGTTTCTCCTAACTCTGCTTGGTAATAAATATATGCTATTCCTCCATAGGATGCCTGTACTCCTTCACCTCTGTGCTCCTCCTGTCCTGCAACTCAGCTAGATGGCCAATTTCAGCTGTCCAGCTGAGGTGCGTCAGAGTGGTGGGGAAGGAGGCTGAGGTGCTGCCCGGATACCTCATATCTTGGCGGTGCCTTTCTCCTCCCTTCCCTGCTCCCTGGAATGCCCTCTAAACCCTGTCTCTGAGGTCACTCACTCTTGCAACTTTGCTGATGCAGCCTGTGCGGTTGTTTCCATGCTGACTGTGAGGGATGAGAGGGTGTTCCGAGCATGGAGACCCGCTATGAGGTTGGAACCATTTTCCAATCGCATAGCTGGATCTCCAAAAAATCCTATGGCTGTCTAGACTTGGTCTAGTGGTCATAGGATTGGTGATCAGCTTGTGTTCAGCATCTGCTTCATCTTAGTCATTGTTGTTTTCTTTTTTTACATTTTGTCTTTTCCTACACCTATTCCATGTACCTCAAAGCTGTAAAATCCTACCAAAATGCCTACACAAATGAGTCTTTGTTTTACTCTAAATGATGGTTCTTCTTCTCTGTCATTATATTTGAGCACAATCCTAAGGATAACATTACTGACCTACATAAAATACATTTGATTGTATTTGTTGTGGGGCAGAGTCCTAGAAGTAGGGATGGACAGATCTGTCAGTTTGGCTTTCACACACACACACACACGCCATGTTCTTTACATCTGGTTCATGAAGAACATTTGAATTTTGTTGAGTTCTTCTCAAACATGAACTGAATGACCCATCTGCACTGGCTAAATTGTATAAGTACAGCTGCATCTTGCATGGAGATGACTCTGTTGTATCTGTCTGCCATGTAGCTGCTAAAGATGAGAAGCCTCTTGGGGGGGGAACACAATTCAAAAAATGGCAGCCCTAATTCAGCAATACAAATATGGCTGAATACACATGGATTTTAAAGAGGGAAGCATTCAAAGCTCCTCTGGCTTCATGGACGAGTCTGCTTTCTCTGAATTTTGATTTTTTAAAAAATCAAAAGTCATTTCCATGCCATTTATGGAGAAATTAGTGAATTTTGGTAAGTTCTCATTAAAAATGAAGCATATGCAATTCTCACCCATTCCTAAACTTATCCAACCAGTCCATATTTCTGGGGCTCGGGCATTTCTCAAGAAACTCGGGCTGAAGTTATGTTTCGGCAGCAGTAATGGAACAACATGTGGTCTGCAGCAGCATTCTATTCAACTCTCAATTTAAGTTGCACACTGTATGTATTCTTACCTTTTTAAACTCACTATGCCACACAATTAATCTTTCAAGATGGTGAACATTTGGCTTGCTGACATCTGCCCAACCCGGATTTTGAGATAGGAGTGATTCGGGAAAGTGATCCAGTTCTTAATATCAAAACCAGTAGGCAATTCCCCATTTCCAAACTAGACTTTGTACTCAGCTCCGTGTAATGTGGATGTTTCTCAGGAAAGAGTGGAGCTATATAAATAGAGAATGCAACAAAGTATATAAAATGGAATCTATATTTTTTGTGTAAGCTCACTCTGCCATTCTGTAATATATAGATATTTTACAAAGCTGAAATGCACAGGAATCTAGTTTGGGAGTTTTCTGTCAGCTTAACTTCTTAAAGATTTTGTGAAAGGCCAGGCCAACCAAAGGAAGGCTCACACCACCACCTGTAAAAAAAAAAAAAAAGGAAAGAAAGAAAGAAAGAAAGAAGGGAGAAATACCTATGGAGAAAAGCAGAATACCAGAATAATTATGGAATGGGATTTCTCTATTCTGCTCATGCCTAAACCAATGTGGACTGTGGGTGAATTCTCCATTCAGAATCAACATGTTTGGAGTTGGAACAAATAAAGTGATAATGTGACAATTATTATCTAAACAATTTCCCCATTAAAGAATTCTTCTCATCCTTCTTTTCATATTGAATATAGAAGAATGATCTATTCCCAAGCATTGTGTCTGGGGTTGAAGCTGAGCAGCCATCCTTCACTAGGAGCATGAGGGTGGTCCATTTTGATTAAGAGCTCTATTGAACCTCTTATGGATCTTTGCTTGCATGAATTCATCCCCCGCACATACCCTATGTATATGACAAGAGAGAAAACAAGGTCATGGCCTAAAATAACTTCTGTGCTCTTTGGAGGCCAGGAAGATTCCCCTGCAATCATGTAAGCTGCTATCAACCAATTTATTACTTTACTTTTTATTTTTGCTTGTTCATCTATGTTGCCCATATCTTGCCCAATAAACAGACAGATCTGGGCAACAGCTGTCAAAATACTTTACAATTCAAAACAAAACATTAAACCTAAAAACTGCAGTGAAAAACAGACCACAAAAGAGATAAAAAATTAATAAAACAATTCAGAAGAAAAATAAAAAGGTCTTGACCTGGAAAAAAAAATCAAACAACTATCTTCTGGTTTAGATTTAAAAAGGGGGATAGACCTGGGTGTCATTTGCATATTGATGTCACCTCCATCCAAATCTCTGGATAACCCAGTGAAGAAATGTAAACCTGATGAAGTCATTTGGATTTCAGTGTCAGACAGCTTTTAAAAAGGTGTAAGATTCATTGGCTTATCTATATTCATATGTGTTGAAGGCACCTGATTTCAGCAGACCTTTTTTATGATAAGGTCAAAGATGAGGCGGCTGACTCACATCCCACCATTATAACCAGCATCTGAGCCTTATTGTATAACTAGGGAATCTTCCTGTTAATTGACCCCTGCCTGTTCATTGCTTACACTAGCAGCTGGCAATATGGGTTTTTACACTGAGAGGAAGCCCTTTTCTGGCAATCCTCACCATCCTTATGCTGTTTTTTTTCATATGCTTTTTTTGGCGGGGGGTGGGGACTAGTACAGTAAGACTGAATTATCCGAAAGTTCAAGGTTTTTATTCTGGATTTGGGACTGCACTATAACAAATGCATTTTAAAAATATTATCCAGCATCACATTGTGTTTTCCACTATACTCATGCTGTAGGACATGTCTGTGATTGTACTGGAACTTGAGATACTTGATGGGGATAAAACAGTTTGACTTGTATGGTGTTGCAGTTAAAAAGAAGCACACCAGTTCTTTGATTCAAATTTTATCCTCCCAAACATCACTTTTCAACAGAAAAAGATGTGTGGGCTGATGTTTGTGAGTTCAGTTTGATTGAATTCATATTCCATGCAAGTCCATGTGAGCACCTTGTGTGTGTGGGGGGGAATTCACTGTCCTGCAAATGCAGTGTAATATGAATAATTAAGTAGCCTTCTCCTGCACAGAACCAGAGTCTTCTCCTCCCCACATTGCCAAGATGTATTTTTTTTCTTCGTGACTCTCAAAAATCTATGAAATGGATATATTGTTTTCAAAACTTGCTTTGACATGTCTCATTATTGGCAAAACCATCAGTCACAACGGTCCTAGAAAATAGAGCTACAAGCATCACACTCCAGTTATTAGCAGCAGTACCACTCTCAGCGCTGCTGCATTAGAGGACACCCCCAGCTTCCACTGCTTAACCCATCCTGCCATCTACTGATGTAAGCAACAAGCAGGCATGGGTCAAGTCACAGGAGGATTCCTCCTCTAGCAATACAGTAAGGCTCACATGCTTCATACAGGAGTAGCACAACAAGGATCATCTTTGCTGGTCCCAGGCACTCCATCACCCCCATCTGGATTTTGGGCCTGAAAAACCAAGGGAAAATTTGGGTGCATGGAGGGTAAGCTGTGAGCAAGCACAGTTTGTGACATTGCCCAACATAATCTCTGATCACATGGCATGTCTAATAATAAGGTATCAGCCTTAGCTTCCAATTTCCCGTCTTTATGGAGTTTGAGTCAACTTCAGATGGCCTTAACTCTGGTCTTAAACTGGCCCATTTTTAAAGATCATTCAATATTACTTTTATTTATTTATTATCTTTATATCCCACCCTTTTTCCTGCAAGTAACTCAAGGCGGCTTACATAATGCTCCTCCTCCTCCTCCTCCTCCTCCTCCTCCTCCTCCTCCTCCTCCTCCTCCTCTCTATTTTATTCTCACAACAACCCTGTGAGGTAGGTTAGACTGGGAGTCAGTAACTGGCTCAAATTCACCCAGTGAGCTTCACTGCTGAGTGGGGACTAGAACCCGGATCTCCTGAATCCCAGTCCAGCACTCTTCCGGAGTGTACAGATTTGTTTTTATTCTGCTTTGGAGGAGTCCCACTTTGATTTGGAGAGCTATCAAACACATTCGAATCAGCCCAGTTCAGTTCAGGATTCTGAATTTGTCTAAATCTAAATCACACCCCTGATCCTCATCTATCTATCTATCATTATTTCTAGGCCTCCTTTAAGGGTGGATCCCTAATCAACCCTGAACAACAACACTGGAAGCAAGGCCACCTTGCAGCTGGGTAAACATCATCCAACGTACAGATCTTTATTAGGTAGCACCTACACCTTCAAAATAGTTGAATTTACCAAAGTTGTCTTCAAGAATACATGTGTGAATACCCCCCTTCCCTTGAGGAAAAATATTAGTCTAACTGAAAATTCCTTAGATATTTCATTTGGCAACATTTCTTGACTATTTCCGTCAAGTTAGTATTAGCACCACTTCACACCATTGTCTGAAGTTCTAGATGTGGAATAACTTCAGAAAGTAATGAGATATCTGGGAATGTGTGCAAGGGGAACAAAAAAGATGCCGTTACTTAAAAAAATAATCTAGCCCATAATTTCCCATATAAAAACTCTTTTAAAACAAAGTAGCCATTTTCCTACTTTAATTCATCAAGGGATCATATTGGAGATGATTGCTTGCCTTTTTAAAATGAATCTGCAATGCTAATTCGTCTAAAAGAGCATGAACTATTAGTGTGTGATTCAGAGATACTGGAAAAGTAATTAAAATGCATTTGTATACAGTAGTAGAAATATTTTAAACTAGAACTTTTTAAAACTTTTGAACACAATTACATTTTATCAGTGTTTTTTTTCCATTCTTAAAACAAAGTTACACTTGTATCCATTTCATGCAATCAGCTCATCTTTAATGTAGTCTTACCAAGAAGACGGAGAATATAATACATTGGGAAATCTTCAGTCCGGAAAATAGTTCCTTCTTCTGATTTCAAGGGGTTTAAGAAGGTAGGTAATACATTTTCTTACTCATTATTTCCTTCTTTATATTAACTTTATGAAATAATTGCTGATTTTATATACTACATCAATTTCTTCTTCTATTGAAACCTTGGGACTTACTGCTGAGCAGAGCTAAATAGGATTGCAGTGTTAGTATTTTTAAGGGGAAATCCTATGCAAGGTTAGACAGAAAAAAGGACTACACCATACCACCCAGCATGCCCCAGCCAGCCCAACTGGGTGGGGCATGCTGGGAGTTGTAGGAGTTTTTTCTGCCTAAAGAGGCATAGGATTGCACCCTTAATTGTTTGTCTTTCTAACTATCACTGAGAACTGTAGCGGATGGGACCCCTCCTCCAAATCCCACACCCTCAATGTGTACTTCGCTCTCACCAAGTGCCACCTTGTATTGGTCACTTCAGACTTTAAGCTGTCTTCTTAAGTTGCTTTAGCCGATTATATGTCTTAGTTAGGTCTTATATGTAGCTGTTCACCCACGTTTGTTTGTCTTTATTAAGAGCAGTTTGTTTTATTTGATTACTTGATGCATGGTGCCCCTCCGTTAATTCACTTCTAACTTTCCTGTCACCAGTCAGACTCTGGAGAATTAGAACTTTGAATAACAAGATTGATTTATTGTTCTAACAAAGTCTCTAAACTGATATTCAACTCAGGAACAGATAACTTGGAATTTTCAACAGTTACATTCAAACTTGTTCTTTGTTTAGATTCAGGTTAAAGGCAGGCAGCTGTTATACAGTGCTCTTTGTGGCTTATGCTGGCTCAGCTTGTCTGACCGTGGAAAGCTAAGCAGGCTCAGGCCTGGTTGTTACTTGGATGGGAGACCCCTCCTCTAGTTTCCTGCACTAAGCAGGGGGTTGGACTCGATAGCCTTGTAGGCTCCTTCCAACTCTATGATCTATGAAATCTATGAAACTTGGCTTGGTTACTTGAAGTTACAGTATCAGACCAGTGAACTTAACTGTCCCTGTCACTAGTCCAGAGCTTCACCTTCTTCCTCAGGCAGAAGGTTCTTCACTCCCTAAGTGGAGACTCCTGTGAACTGTTCTATAGTAACACCTTCACATTTGCTTTCTCACAACTTAGTACTAGATTTCCTGTCTGAACTCTTCTCTTCAGTACCACCTTTCCCTACCTACTCTTTTAACCTCCCACTCCCTCTCTCACTCCAACCCACTCTCTCCCCAACTGACAACCCCTGGGGTTCTATGCTCTCTGCTTCAACCAATCAGAGCCTCTGGAATGTTCAGGTTGGCCCCTCCCCGGGCTTCTGCCTGTCACTCCGCCACAAGAACAAACTGAAAATGTGGATAATAAATAGAGAATCATTTGTAAGAGAGCCAAAAAGTGGTCTCAAAGAGGTATCCTTTCCAGTAATGTACAAAATACCCCGCCCCAAATAAACTATTGCCCATGGTAAAAGAAAAAGAAGAAAAAGATGTTATGAAATAATACAGAAACCTGCAGAAAGCTGTTCAGTAGAGATGACACTGGGATGGTGCTGCACACCACAAACAGCAAACTGTTGTCTCTCAAATGGTCTATGAAGCTGACAACGACAATGGTTTCATTGTCAGCTTCTTTTTATTCTATTGTCCTTATTTATTTATTTTTCTATTGTACCCTTACTTGTTAGGTTTGTTCTCTTTGTGTGAGCTGCAAACAAACAATGGAGCCTTAATAAAATTTGTTCTATTCTACTCATACTTATTTTCCAGTTATTCACACTGATTTATCTATCCTTTCTCTTCCAATTCAGATTGTCCCCTAATGCAGGAAGTAGGAGAAAATGAGACAGAAGTGACTGAATTTATCCTCATTGGCTGGTCCAGTAGACCCAAGTCAAGGATGGGTTTAATGGCCATCATGATAATTGCATACTCAATCACAGTGGTTGGAAATGGACTCATTATTTTTGTGATCATATCTGATCCACGGCTCCACAACCCCATGTATTTTTTCCTGTGCAATCTGTCCATCCTTGACCTCTTCCTCATGAACTCTGGAATCCCACAATCTATAGCTAACTGCATGGTGGATAGACCTGTTATATCTTTTCATTTGTGCTTCACCCAGCTCTATGCTGGTCTCTTCTTTGGATCCTGAGTGTTTCCTTCTGGCTGTCATGGCTTATGACCATTATATTGCCATCTCCAACCCACTCCGCTACACACTCATCATGAACAGGACAGTTTGTATCCTGTTGGCTGCTGCTACTACAGCCTTTATGGTTGCAGTAGTCCCCTGTCTTGCTAAGCCAGCTAGATTCTGAGGAAACAATGAGGTGGATCATTTATCATGTGAATTGAAAGCTGTTTTCAAACTAATTTGCAGTGACACCTCTTCAAGCCAAATAACTCTATATTTCACCAGCATGTTCACACTGGTTCTCCCCCTTGGCTTTATCCTTTTTTCCTATATGCGCATTCTTGCAGCAATCCTGAGGATTCACTCAGAAGGAGGCAGATTGAAGGCATTTTCCACATGCGGGTCTCACTTGACTGTGGTGACTATGTACTATGGCACATGTATATTTACGTATGTCCTTCCCCAGCATAAGAACACCCGTGACATTGACAGAATAATTTCTGTATTTTACGGAGTGCTGACACCCATGTTTAATCCTTTAATTTATACTCTGAGAAACCAAGATGTGTTGGGAGCATTGAAGAGACTGAGGGGTAAAAAAGCTGATGGTTAACAGACTACACTTTTTAAACTGATCTTTTTGGTAGGATATTTTCATTGCAATACACAGGAGTTGTCCTCGGATTTCTATATATTGCGTAATTTCTCTCTCTTGTAATAAAAATACAACAATTGATTTTTAAGGTGTATTGAAAGATTAAAATGCAAAATAATGTTAGAAGTATGTGAAATGAATCTTCACTGTATTTATACCCGACTTTCAGATCATTAATTTTTCAAACTTCTGATTTTTTCAAAAACATTGGTATGATACTTTTTTCTCTCTGCCTTATAGGCATATTATTGATGCAATCTACAGGTCAATGGAACAACAATATTTGCATTTTTTGATAATAGGAAATGATAACAAGAAATATCTATAATTTAAAAAAATCAGTGTCTTAGGGCACAATCCCTAAGGGTTGTGCTCCCGACAGACAACTCTCCGAGTTTGAAGTCCGCCTCCTATCAATTTAGACTCTCTGCTTAATATCGCAATCTCCCTAGTCATCAAATTTTGTTTTCTCTCTATTGCTAATTGATGCTTATCCTCCCCCACTGTGCCAAAAATGGCTGATTAAGGACAGGTGGTCAAGACTGCAAAAGTTTATTGATAAAATAAGTGTGGCGTAGTGGTGAGAGTGTTGGACTGGGACTCAGGAGATCCAGGTTCTAGTCCCCGCTCAGCCATTAAACTCACTGGGTGACTTTGGGCCAGTCACTAACTCTCAGCCTAACCTAGCTCACAGGGTTGTTGTGAGGATAAAATGGAGAAAAGGAGGAGGATTATGTAAGCCGCCTTGGGTTCCTTGCAGGAAAAAAGGCGGGGTATAAATATAATAAATTATATATATATATATATATATATATATATATATATAACCTTGTACCCAGAAGCATATTTGTGAAACTGGCAGGAGACTTCAATGCCAGAATTGGCCAAAACGATGAAGCTCTTTACCGCAAGTTTGGCGAATATCCTTCTGAAATAGAGATTGTCCATCCAATACCCGAAAGGAAGTCTAAGGATAAAGGTTGCAATTACTCTGGGTTGTGCCTTTTACATGATATGGTAAATGCCTTAGACTTTGTGCTGCTTAATGGTGACACAGAGGGGGATAGAAAAGGTGAATTTACATTTTTGCCAAGTTTTGGAGTATCAACTATTGATTATGTCATTGTTTCTTATAATTTGTTAAACTTAGTGCTTAACTGTGGGGTGGGTATACACACCGAGAGTGACCACCTCCATTAATAGTACTTTTAAATTTTGAGAATCAGGATGTCCTATCCCAGTGATGGCGAACCTTTTTGAGCCCGAGTGCCCGAACTGCAACACAAAACCAACTTATTTATTTCAAAGTGCCAACACTGCAATTAAACCTGAATACCAAGGTTTTAGTTTTAGAAAAACAACTCATAGTTGTCCGAACTAATTAACATCTTTTGTCTTAAAAGAAAAACACAATAACTGAGCTTCCAATGATACAAACAGTTTTTTGTTGAAAAAAAACATCAACTCAAAAAATTATTATAGTACTACATTGTACACATAGCCTGAAGGGAATTTATACAAACTTTTTAAATAATTAGGCACATGTATTTTTGGATAAGGGATTCTCAACTTGTAATATGATTATATGCCAAACTGAAATTGTATGGGGCAAGCTTTACCCCGGGTCCTTTCCCTGCTTCTACAGGTGTCGGATTAGTAAAAGTAAAAGTCAACCTGTACTAGGATGAGCAAGATAAACAAGAAAACTAAACGTGCTTATCACATTTTAAACACTTCATGTCTTGGACTGCAAACACTGCATTAGGTGAAAGTTTGCATTGGGCATGATTTTGCACAATTAATGTGATTTTTGCTATTGCGTGCATGCTGATAATTTGTCAAACCTTGGCTCATACTCTGTTAGTTTGAGAGCAACACATGCAGCACTCACGTCAACTGTTAGGGCTTTACATCCAAGCCACGCATGCTCTGTGCATCATTCTTCAAAATCTTTTAAATGTGATAACAATGTAGAAAAGAATTCGGTAACAGGAATTCTAGAATAAAATCATTCTGTTCCACACTGTGAGAAAGAACAAAATCAATAGTGTTTTGCAGAAGGGGACAGTCTTTTCGCGATCTGGTGACCAATGGCTCGAGTGCCCACAGAGAGGTCCCTGCGTGCCAGCTGTGGCACCCGTGCCAGAGGTTCGCCATCACTGTCCTATCCTGTGCCATACTGGCAAGAACCAGGCAGGGCAAGAGGAGGATGTAGGTGATATCACTTCCATTCCCACATTTAAAACACAAAAAGCAGCTAGATGGTACAGACCTTTTAAAGAGTTGGGAGGGGACTGGAAAGGCCATAGGATACTGTGCAATCCAGCTGCTCCCCTCCCTGTCCATCAGCACACACCCCTTTCTCCCTCTCCAAATTCTCTTATGAGGTTACAGTGCAACATCATTTGAGAAGCTTTCCAGGGTACCTTCAAGCAGGATATAGGGGTGGGCTGAGTGAGAATCCACAATCAGATCTCCTCCTCCGTGCTTGTAACTCTTTCTATGGGTGCAGCGGAGGAGATCCTCAGCATCCTATGGTGCCCTGGACACAACTTAGTTGCCACTGGATTGCTTTCTTAATGTTGAAGTGAATCTGTAGACTTTCTTTGGAGCCTTGATGTCATCATGTGGCCCATTAAAAGCATTTGCTACATGAGCAGAAGACATAGGAGTAATTTGTCCTCTGGAACTAAATCGGGCTGCAGCATCTTAAGACCTAGTGGATCAGTTTTAATACAGATCTCTGGATCAAAAGGACAGGTAGTCTCCATCTTTATATTTGAAGGATGTCTCTCTCTCTCTCTCTCTCTCTCTCATGTTTTTCATCTTCTCTGATGAACTGCAATGCAAGGATAATGCAATAATAAATAAACTTATAAAAATGATATTAATCTCACAATCCTTTATTAATTTCAATTGGTTATTTATTTAAATTATGTATAAACATTCATATACTGCCTCATTTGCTAAAAAGCCATCAAGGTTGTGCACAGCAACATAAAACTATAAAAGCTTAAAACAATAAACAATAAAAGTAAGGGAATTAAGAACCGTAAACCATTAGGATATCAAAGCAACTGCATAATTTAATTCAATTAGATTAATTGATTCATTCATTGGATTAATTAATTGGAAAGTTTTTGATTGACTAAAATGTGCCCCTGAGTAAAAGCAAGTTTACATATGTGAATATGTACTCAGAAAAACTAAAGGTGGCCATCTGAGTAGCAGTATTCACTCTGAACTCTCCCATAGGGATGCAACTGCGAATATCGAGGGGCTGGAGCGGGCTGAAAGCCCCACTCGCAGCCCCCCGATATTCACGGGCTTACCTGCCGCACCGCTTGGTCCTGCCACCGCTTGCTCTGTGCCGCGCCTCTCGCATGGGCTCCGTCGCATCATTTCCGGCTGTGACGTGACGGGCCCTGCACCAACGCGGCTGAACCCTGTTGCTGCAGATTTGGTGTAGAAACCAGGGCAACAGGGCTTAAAATGACCGTGATGGCCATTTTAAGCCCTGTTGCCCTGGTTTCTATGCCAAAACCGCAGCAACAGAGTTCAGCCGCGTCAGCGCAGGGCCCGTTGCATCACTTCCGGCCCGCCAGAAGTGATGCGACGGGAGCCCACGTGGGCAGCTTTGGGGGGGGCCTGCGAGGTGCAGCGAGGCGAGGTGCCCCCCTCCAGGTACGAAATTCACCACTACTCTCACATAGGAAGGGATGCTTCTTCTAAGACAGTGCATACTGTGACATAGACCAACAGCAGATAAAAACGAATGATGATTACTGAAAACTATTGTTTTATTCATATCCACGTTTGCACAATTAATTAATGAATTGAAAAGTATACAGTTAATCAACTAACATCAATATTTATTTGATTGGGTTACAATTGATCCAGTCACTTAGATGGGGGCTGGAGCCATACTAAGGGCTTTTCTACATGAGGCTTTTAGCCTGCCACTTTACTGAAGCTTCTGCTTCCGGATTCTTTGTGGGATTAAGATTGGTTCCTTTACATGTGTTCCCGCCCACCCACCGGGTTTTCTTTCTCTGCCTTTCTACGTATATGTTCCATTACAAAACCACAAGGTGGCACTGGAGTACACCATATTTACAAAAATACACGGCCATTTCATTGCGTTTCATAACGTAATAGCCATTTAATAGCTCGTTTCCCTTGTTCTAAAACAAGGCACGGAAATGTTTGGAAAGCACAGGGGAGGCCCTGGAGGATGACGATGCCATGTAAAGTACCCACAAACTACCCTGAGTGAACCCTGCAGGCATGGCAAGTGGAATGGTAGAGTAAAAAATGCCTCCTGCTGTACCTTAAACATCTTTTGTTTTTTGGTTTTTTAACTTGCTGTGGGTGGGGATGGGTGACAGAGAGGTTTGTCAATGCAGTGCATCTGCATGTCTCCTCCTCTCTCCTCCCTGACCACCATCCAGCCCCCTTTCGGAACATAGGAAGATGCCTTGTACTGAGTCAGACCATTGGTCCATCTAGTCCAGTATTATCAACACTGACTGGCAGTTGCTGTCCAGGGTTTCAGGCAGCCCTACCTGGATGCCAGGGATTGAACCTTGGGACCTTCTGCATGCAAAGCATATGCTCTATCACACTGAGCTATGGTCCCTCCCTTTCCTACCTCCCTGACCCTCTTCTGAGATCACCACAGCGGTGTCTGCAGCCTGAGGGAGTGTTCCTGGACACCCTCCAAGGGACCATATGATTGCTCTGCCCGTCATGCTTTTGTCCTATTAAACTCAGTAGGGCAAGTTAGTCAAGGTAATCCAGTCCCCATCCACTGCACTCCATCTGTCCAAGACACCTGGAAAAAAGGTCTCCGGTGACAACCTCAGTAGATTGGTGATTGGGGAGGGAGAATGTACTCTAACTGGTATTCGTGTCATCTGGTGTGTAGGGCTTTAAACCAGAGGTGGACAAGGGTGAATAACAGCTCTTTGAATTGAGCTCAGAAACTTAGTGGGAGACATTTGGGAGTCCCTAAAGAAAGGGGGGAAACAAAACAAATCAAAAACACAACTTTAAAAAAAAATCTAGCCCATATTTTCTTAGATTAAAATCTCCCATTGACAATGAATTAGCTATTTGTGTGTGAAAAGGGTGGAAATAACAAGTCGAGACAGGTAAATATGGTACAAATTAGGGCCACATTTATTGAATAATCAAGATCTGCGAAGGGAAAGAAGTGCAGGCTTCTAGCTAAACTGGCCAGTGGCCAATAGAGGAATTAGTGATTCCCCTATCATTATTTTTCGGGTGATGCATTCATCCCCGAGGGGTGGTGCCTCTAAATCATCACCCCTCAGTTTTACTCTGTCCTGGTGCTGGGAGGCCTTCCCAATGTCACCTCCCCAGGGAGCCACAAAACTCCAAGCAGGTGAGTTGAGTCAGTCTCAATGGTGGTCCATATCTCCACAGCTGGACTGCAAAACCCTGAGCAGAGACGCAGAGCCTCCAGAGTCACCAATCACCTAAAAGGTGCCATCGGATGCTTAAAAACCCTACCCCCACTAAATATTCCCGCACTTAGCTGCCAAACGTGACCGAATTAAACCAAACAAAACCATCAATTAAAATTAATCCCATCCGCTGCATCACAGCGTAGAGTAGGCAAAACACACACATTGCCCCATATGGCCAACTGAGGCAATGAGTCAAAATTCCTACTTGGCCCCCTAACAGGCGACCAACAGAGCCTACGCTGCTAACAGGGAGGCCACAAATGAAAGAGGCCAAGGGTGGGGCTGCTGGGACTAATATCATCCCTGGCGCCCCGCCCCACCACCAAGGTCCTCATAGGAGCATGCTAGACACACGATTGGCCCTTCGACTTGCCTCCCCCCCCCACATGCAAATTTCTCCTGTCCCCAAGCTGTGCAGGGTCTGTGGAAGAGCATACTCTATCCATGCTGATGATGCTAATGAGGGATTCTACAGGAGCTGCTTCCCTGCATTACCCTCCTTTTTTATGAATTTCCAGTGCTAACTCCTTAAATGCTACTAGCTATGAACTTCAGTACAAGTCAGGGAAGGTTTGTTTATAAAGATAGATAGATAGATAGATAGATAGATAGATGAGAGAGAGCAGTGCCAAAAACAAAACAATGTTGGTGCCTGTCTGACATCATCAGGGAATTCCGTATAGCAGGAGCCAATACACTAATGGCTCTTCACCAAGTGGACCTGGACATACTATGGGGGTATTACGAGCCTTACCTTGGCTTGGTGTTCTCCGCGGCACGGTCCTCCACCCCACCACCACCGCCCCGATCTCGCCGTTCTGAGCAATGCAGAGCGTTCTCCGCGCTGCTCGCGTCGCCACCGCAGGTACTGGTAAGTCCAGGCGAGCCTTGCGCGGGCGCGGGTGGGCCCAATTCGGGTCCCACCCGAGCCGCACGAGAAAAAGGTATACATTCCTAGGACATACTTCAGGTCCCTGTGGAACCTCCAGGAGTGCCTAATCTGATAACCTCAGTGACTGTTTAAGCACTCGCTCAAATATCCTGGTCCCAGGTTTTTCGGGGCCTTATATGCTAAGAGCAAAACCTTAAACCTGGCCTGGTAGCAAATAGGTAGCCAGTGAAGCTCCCTCATTAGAGTTGTTACCTGCTGGAAAAGGGACAGCTCCTGAGTGACAACAGACAAGCTGCTGCATTCTGTACTAGTTGCATCTTCTGGACCAACCTTAAGGGCAGTCCCAAATAGAATTTATTGGGATAATCCATTCTTGAGGTTACTGGTGCCTGTATCACTGTGGCCAAGCTACCTATCCAGGAGAGTCCATAGCTGGTGTACCAGTAGAAACTGGCAGAAGGCACTCTAAGCTGCTGTGAACACTTGGACCTCTAGTGACAAAGTTGAATCCAGAATACCTCTAGATGAATATCCTGATCATTCAGAGGGAGTGCAACATATCTTCTGGATTTGGGAATCACTCACTCACTCACAGGGACTCCATCTTGCTAAGATTCAGCCTTAGTTTACTGGCCCTCATCCAGCCCATTACTGAGTCTAGGCACTGATCCAGGATTTGCAGAGTCTCGCCTGATTCAGATGTCAGAGGGAGATAGAGCTGTGTGTCATCAGCACTTTGCTCCAAATCCCCTAATGACCACTCCCAGTGGCTTTATATACTGTAGATGTTAAACAACACTGGGGACAAGATGATACCCTGTGGAATAGCCAAGGGGCCAAGGAATAATCACCCAGTGTTATTTTCTGAAACTGACCCTGCAGGTAGGACTTGAACCACTGTGCCTTCAATGCCTGGCCCATGGAGCTGATCCAGGAGGATACCATGGTTGATGGTATCAAATCCAATCAGAAATTGAGTAGAATTAACTGGGGCGCCACTCACTCCCCCTGTTTCTCTCACAATAAAGGTCATCCATCAGGATGACCAAAAGCTGATTCAGTTCTGTAACCAGGCTGAAACCCAAATCGAAATGGGTCTAGATCCTCCAAGAGTGCTTGCAGTTGCCCCCACCATGAACCTCTCAGGTACCTTCCCCATGAAAGGAGTATTCACAACTGGGTGGTAGTTGTCAAATACCATTGGGTCCAGAGTAAGTTTCTTCAGGAGTGGTCCCACTATCGCCTCCTTAAGGGAAGCAGGAACCACCCCTTTGCATAGAGATGCATTTACCCACCAACCGGCAATCCCCACCCCCAGCTAACTTTTATTAGCCAGGAAGGACAAAGAATGAGAAGGCACATATTCAGTTGCATTGCTGCAAGCACCTTGTCCATATTATCAGGCACAACAACTGAACTTGATCCCACAAAATCAGGCAGATGGACGGTGCTGTGAGATATGTTGACTGGAGCTAGCTAACAACAGCTTCAGGTTCATCACAGGGATGACCAATTTTGTCCTCAATGTGTGATGCAAAAAGGTTGCAGTGGGTTTCTGTGGGGTCCAGGACTTCATTCATTGAAGAAGATGTTAACAGCCCACAAACCACTCAAAAGAGCTCCGTTGGATGGCCACTCAAGGATGCAATGGAGGCAGCAAAATAAACCTTCCTTGCTGCCCACACCACCACATGGTAGGCACAATTATGTGCTCTAGAGCATGCTCAGTCATCTTCACCTATACTAAAGTCCTATACTATTTGTGCTGTAGCCAACATCTGGCCTTTTCCAATGTCCGAAGCTCCTGGTATACCAAGGAGCAGAGTGGGCTCCTTCCTAACACTAATGAAATGATATTCAATGTTCTCACAGACAGTAGATTAGGTGGTAAACCTGTTTCTGGACTGTATTCTTCAGACGAGAAGTGGGAGTTCACATGATGGAATACCTGGTTAAAGATCACAGAATAGAGAACTGTATTGTAACTGATTTTCCCTATGGGAGAAAAGCAATTTAATTTAGATTTTAAAAGACCAGTCTGCACGCTGACTCATTACCAATGGAAGTATTCTGAAAGCATAGAGAACATGAGTTTATTCGCCCGCCCAAGGATCCACATAACAACAAAACATTAGAAACATATATGGTTTGGTCCATGGGTCCAGATGTAAGTCATACTGAGAGAAGACTCATTGAAATCAATGGGACTGAAGTTATTCATGACTAATATCAGTCCCATTTATTTCAGTGGGTCTACTCTACATATGATTAAATCTGGACCCAACCCATACATTTTTGGCTATGGAATAATTAATTCACTTTATTCCCTTCTAATGCAGCAGTTTTCAAACTGCGCCCTGGGGAACTCTGTTTTTCCTCAGAAGATAATCAGGGGTACCCCAATGCAAATGTTAGTAAAGGCAGACAAATGTCCTAAAAAGGAAATTTGACGAACAGTATTGAATTTCCCTCACTATGTGTAGCGTGAACAGAGTACCCAATGCGTTGTAGATCATACTCTTTGTTTGTACAGACCAAGGGTGAAGCCTTTCCCAGTGCCCCAAATTATGCCCAGAATTACCTGAAACCCACAGGAGGCAATTAGAAGTGGACATGTTTTCCTCAAGGAAGAAAGTGTGAAAAACACTACTCTAACTGTCCACTTTTGAGCATGAAACCAATGGGGAGAGAAAGAGGAGTCTTAAGTGCCTATGGAAAACATTTATTATTGCCCAATGCATTTCGGAAATGGTTTCCCTTCATCTGGGGCCGCTAGTTTTTTGTTGGATATATTCCGGAAGAAATCCTTCAGTTATCTTTGCACGAAAGTGTTCCCATCCCACTTTTCCGCTTTTGAGCATAGACGTTCTAGTTCTACCACCTGAGTGCATGCATGTTACTGTTTTGGAAAAGAGAAACTATCTTTCCTATGGATGATAATATTACTACTGCTGCTTGAACACATGAGGAACTATTAGCATAAACCAGCACAATTAAACACTATAATTTCCATTGAAATCAGTGGGATTTTGGCTAGCCTATTAAATATTGTTCAGTGGAATTTATTGGTAACTATATTTTGGGGCTTATGACTCAAATCCCTTCCCCTATGGGAAACTGGAGCCTTAGCTACACCGTCATTTGACCATTTTAATTACTAATACTGTAGCAAAACAGTAAACCATTAGTAAACAGTTGCCGGGATCATAGCGAACAGGGTCACATATGCAGGGGTACTGTTGCATAATTATGGATATTGGCCTTAATGGTCTTATGGGGTGGAGCTCTTTAGATGATAATGCATTCAAAATGCGTTCACACTTCAAAATGTGGTAAGCCAGACCTTCTGTTTTTTGGCGGCCCTCCTGCTCATCCTGCTGAGTTGGATGCTCGATATCTACTCCACAGACATGCCCTAATGGCACCACTACAGGTGTCTCCTATTGAATTCATTTCTCCCCTAGCATAGGAATATATATATATATATATATATATATATATACACACACACACACACACACACACACACACACACACTCCTGTCAACAGAAATTCATTGGGGTTTCCACAGTTTTGATCTTCTCCAACATGTGTTGTTACTTCATCCATGGCAGCTTAGCACTACACATTACGTGTAGTTCCATGAAAGCTGGGTGGGATTTTTTTTTCTTTTTTACAAAATGCATCAAGTGAAGCTGCAATTTGAGTTTTAAAACTGCCACAGTCATTGAAGACCCAAATAGGTACTTCTTAACCCTTTCTCTTCAAGCCATTTCCCACTGAAACCCTTCCCCCGACTTATTTTTCCCCCTGCTTGAAAAATGATATGGATACTTAAATCTTATTCCCAGTGGCTGTAAAAGCAGAGGGAGGTGGCATTTTTAACAAGGAAACAGCAGGAGGGGAAGGGTTAAGAAGCTCCTCTCCCCCTAAATGGGTCCTCCATTTCTTATTGCAAATTATATTTCCAATTATACTTTCACTGTGTAAAGAATAAGGGAACTACACATCATGAATGCATCCATCACATTTAACATACCTTGCTTTAAAAATAGAATCTTAAAGGATAAGGATAAAAAATGGAACATTCATTTGTAGGATTCCTTTAAGCTATGGATAGAAAGACAGTAATTTGGGTAATTTAACTGATGATCCAAGAATAGATAGTGTGATTGTAAGAATGTCTCTTTGTAATTCAGTCAGTATTTGATCCTTCCAATAGGAAGCCAATCCAGATAACAATTGGTAAGGCAGATGGCTTTTCAGGTACAAGCATGCATAATGAAGATGTAGACCAAATATAATAAAAAGTATCTTAACTATTAGTCCATGTGAAACATGCATATCATGAAGCGAATAGTACCAATATTCCTCCAATTTTTCTCTTGAATGTTAATGACTTCTCTGGAGCATCTTTAAAATTTTCTTGACTGCATCCTTTACTTCTTTGTTTCTGAAACTGTAAACAAGAGGATTGACCAGGGGAGTAAGCAGAGTGTAGAACAGAGAGAACACTTTCTTTAAATCCCTCAGTGAACTCATGTTTGGTAAGACATATACTATTATCAAGGAGCCATAGAAGCAAGCAACCACAGTCAGGTGAGAGGAGCAAGTAGAGAATGCCTTTTGTTTCCCTATAGTGGATGGGATTCTTAAAATGCTCTTGATGATGTAAACATAAGATGTCAGGGTTATTAGAAATGGAGCAAGAGTGCCTATAAAAGAAATTATGAAGGCGGTAGTTTCAACCAAGTGTGTGTCCTTGCATGAAAGTCTTATCATTGGGATCAAATCACAGAAAAAATGATTGATTTTGTTTGGTCCACAGAAATTCAGCTGAGATACAAAGAATATTATAAGACTGATAAACAATGATCCACTGATCCATGATCCAGCAATTAGCAGGATGCAAACTCTCCCATTCATGAGCATCGCATAATGCAATGGTTTGCATATTGCTAAATAACGATCATAAGACATGACAGCTAAAAAGTAACATTCCGTAGTTGCAAGATACCCAAAGAAATACAGTTGTGCAAAGCATCCAGTAACAGAAATTGTTCTGTCCCCACTCAGAAAACTGACCAACATCCTTGGCATGATGGTTGAGCTGTAGCAAGTCTCCAGGCAGGACAGGTTTCCCAGGAAGAAATACATCGGTGTGTGAAGATGTGGATTGAGGACCACTAGAATAATAATTAGGATGTTCCCAGCCATGGTCACAATGTAGATGGGTAGGGACAGTATGGAAAAGAAAGTCTGCAGATCCTCACTATTAAAATCAAGGAGAATAAATACCACAGGAGCAGTTTGATTTCCCCCTTCTTGGTTGATTTTCAAGTGCATCTAAATAACAGCAGAATATATCAAGAAAGAATTAGACTTGTATTAATTGATTGAGAGGGTTTAATTTTAGTCTGTTGTAATTTAAAACATGTCGAAAGGCAGTTGAGTACATGCAATATTAACAACCCAAGATAAATAAACATACAACAGTAATTTGTTTTATTGTAATATGTAGACTGGTAATCTGAACAGGGTTTTTATATATACAATCTTCATGAAGTTTAGAGCGTACTGCTTTTCTTTCTTTTTTGTTCCAAGAAAACATGAACTCATTCCGTTTCTCTGGTCTCATTTACATGCAGCTCACACACACAATTGTCTAAGCAGCTCATACAGCTACCATCCAATTTCTGGCAAGGCAAATAGAAAGGAGAGGATGAAGAAAAATTCCATTTGTCATGTCGGAAAATTGGTGCCTCAAAGTGCAATCCTATAACCATCTGTCTACTCAGAAGTAAATCCCACAGAGTTCAGTGTGGATTACTCCCAACGTAATTTGTTATAGGATTGCAATCTCATAGCCTGAGAAAATTCAATTAGCAACTGATGCTACACCCCACTGGATTCAATGGGATTTACCTCTGAGTAGACAGTGATGGGTATCCACTATATAAACCTACTTTGCCATCCTGAGTATTTTCTCAATGTGAAAACTATTAACTTTTTAAAGTCTTTTCTAGTCTCTGTTAACTGTTCACTTTTTAAAGTCTTCTCTAGTCTCTGAGTTTGTACATTAAAGGCATCAATCACTTGTAAGAGATGTAAGAGCTTGTAAGAGATCAAAGCATGAAAAACCCCTCAGGTTTTAATAGTAACTTGGCTCATTTCCATTATGCTATAGGCTTTAAAAGTCCATGCGAGCATTCAGTGCCTACTACATTTAGGCCCTGGGAGGTGACTGTAGAGGCACTGGGAGGTGTGACAATCAGGCCAACACATAGAAAGTGACCGTTTGTGCAGTAGTGATCCCTACTAAAGTCAGCAACCTGCATGTCTGCTAAAACAGCTATCTGCTAAGAAAATGTGCCATTGTATGGTAAGGGCTGAAGCAATATCCACTGCTGCATTAAAGTTTAAAATAGTGGGGTCCATCAGTACATGCTTTAAATGAGACTGTCTATGCAATGGGATTAGATTGACCCCACCCCAGAAGTCATGGAGTTCAGAACTCATTACATCAATACAGAGACATAGAGGCTTCTTTTTGTATAGCTCTGGGAAAGCAGAGCAATGTAGAGTGTCTTTGTGAGTGTGTGGGAGAGAGAGCGAAACAAGGAGAAACCAAAGCAAGAGATGTGAGAGTCCTACTTAGCCACTAGATGTCTTTTCACTGTGTTAATGGAGTCAAGTTTAGAAGGTCAAGCCTAGCTCTAACACCCCCCCACACACACCCAAGTATTCGACAGGCAAGTCCACACATTGACACATCTTCTCTCACCTCTGAGTTAGCAAGTATGAGAGCTCTGGTTGTTCATTTTTATGTCAGAGAGAGAGAGAGATTGAGATTTGAGCTATTACCGTTTAAATCTGTATTTTAAATTCTTTTAAATTAAACTACATGCTAAATCTATTGACCTCTAAATCAACATTAAAAAAGAAAGAAAGAAAAAGAGCCCCAAGCACCTTACTCAGATTGTGGATCAAGCCACCAAACTAGTGCAAAAGAGCTTCCATGAATCATTAAAACCAGACTATCCTGGAAGCTTGATGATTTGGTCTTTTCTTTATCACACAGAATTGTGATCATGGGTATAATTGAACAAACAACATACTTTCTGTGGTCTTCAACACACAACAGCTCCCAATGTCGGTTACATGGAATCCATCCCATACATGAAAACCCTTTATTCAGAGGCCAGTCTATAAGGTTTCCTTGAAAACTTGCCAAACTTCCGTTACAATGAAAATGTGGATATATCTCTTCTTGATAGTTGCTGTCCATTGCTGAATATAATCAGTCTAAAGCTTATATAATCATCCACATTTATTAATCAGCCTGAAAAAACATCTGTGCAAAATGAACATGGAGAGGACAACACCCCAATCATAAGGGAAATTAGTGATTCCCCTATCATTATTGGCATACCACCCTTCGTGGCAAATCCCCAAGATCCTTCATGGCTTTGGGGTTCCTTGAGTTCAAGAGCCATGAAAAAATCTGTTAGAACAATCTTCTCTGTCATCAGATCTGGAGATCAGGATTCTGTCTCTTTGAGATCTGTTCCCTTCCCCCCCCCTCCACTTTTTAATTTCCAGGAAATAAATCAGGGACACTGTCAAGCCAGGTTGTTTTAACCAGGCTGAGACATATGATAATCTTGTGATTAACATAAGGGGAAACTATCTAGAGATCTGCCTCAAGTGTGGAAATATTAGTGATTCTGAAGCTGCCTTTCCTGTAGCTAAGTGACAGCTCTGTAAACAATCTTCCTTCCTAACCTTTATAAGTATTATCATCAGAAAACCTTATCATTGATGAAATGGCTCTCTGCTGTTCTAAATTTTTGATGAGGATACCTTTAAAAATACCTCATCCCAGAAAATGATTAACTGTGCAATTCTATGCATATGTAGTCAGAAGTAACTACTGATTTGGCTGCTCTGAATCTGGAGTGTCCATGATTGTGCTGCCTCCATGCACAACGTCATGCTAGCAGCAGCACAACATTAGCCTTCATCCTATCCATTCTTTCACTTAATTAGCTAAAAGCAAAGATGCTTTACCTATGGCAGGGTATTGGATTAGATGGCCTTCGAGTTCCATTCCAACTATCATTCTGTGTGGATGGTATTGGTTGCCAATATGGTATTTGTAATGTAGAATGGTAGCTTCGTTGTATGATAGCTTCAGATGCACAGATTCCATGTTTCCATTTCAATGAACAGACACATCTGGAACTTAGGACCACCATTATGCTACTTGCAGCCACTAAGCTCCAAGGTAGTGGTGAAGCTGGAGATAACCACAGCATAGGATACTGTCTGTACCATATCCTTATTGCCTAAGTGAGATGTCTGTTATGGCACTTAACAACTATGTTTTCCCAGCATTTTGAAGCTTGATTGAAAATGGAGAACCCTTAACACAACATGTTAAACATTATTATTATTATTATTATTATTATTATTATTATTATTATTATTATTATTACTACTACTACTATTATTTAATTGAATTTGATTACATTTTGACAAAGCTGTGGCTAGAATTTTCTGATCAGGCAAACTTGAAACTGAAAATGAAAAAACTAAATGGAAAAAAAGAATGAAATAAAAAAATTACTAAGAAATTACAACCCTTTAGAAGGGTAAGAATTCACATAGAGGCACTTCAACATTATTTTTTAAAAGGTTTTTTTTAATAAAAAAAAACTTAATTTTTTTTTTTTTAAATGAAGAGATATCATGATGCATCTATTTTAATACGAAGTGGTGATAATCATTTCAGGAATTTAGCACTATTGTAAAAATATCCAGCATTCAGGGGGGGGGGATCATTATCACAAAATCCCACTGGCATTAATCTCTGATAGGCTTATTAACGTAAATTAAGAATAGCTTATTTACTAACATCTCTTCTGGGGTGTATAAACTTAGCAGCAGAAATGGCTCCTTCCATTGTTACTGGAATCAATGTATCTGCTTGGTTGCGTTTTTTTCCTCTCCTGCAGACAGTTGATTTCTTCAAGTGTGTAGAAAATACCAGCATGAACTAAGGAATTCTGCAACATGTAGTTCTTAAGAGACTATATTTCAAAGAGAGGCACACTTTGTCTCTCAAAGTGGTCCTAGAGTTTCAATAAAGAAATGGTGTTCCACATACAGTCCTAGAGAGTGGCTGTGTCAGGGAGAACCAGATTTCAGAATGTGTTAACTTTAACTTGTACTTACAGAAAAGGCCATATTTTGTTTAAAAGTACTGATGCTTCTCTATATAGAAATGCAACCTAGTATGTTTGGTGGGGCTTGCATAGGATTGTGTGCTCTCAGTCACTAGGTGTACCTAAATTATTATAAACATATGTAGTCCATTTGTGTATATTAAATCATCCACTAAAATCACTTCCAGTCTCAGGACTGCCTCAGCCTTGGGTAGATGTAGTAGGTCTCAGCATGCCACTCTATGTCCTCAAATTGTTGCTGCTGCTTGAATGCTGTGTTAGAATACTTGGGTGTAATTCTCTCCTCTGCTGTCTTCTTTAGTTGGTGCTTTTAATTCACTTTCCCTATAATCTCCTTCCTCTCTTAAACTTGGAAAATTGAATTAAAATGCTAACAATTTTTTTTAAAAAAAATTGATAACAATAACTTATTTAATAAGGAGAGGGACAGAGGGAAGGAAGTAATAGGAATAATTCAAATTATATATCAGAATGAATGGCGACCAATAAATCAATTATCCACTAGTGAGTGCTTAGGGCACCTCATCTCAGGACTGCCTCAGCCTTGGGTAGATGTAGGTCTCAGCATGCCACTCTATGACCTCAAATTGTTGCTGCTGCTTGAATGCTGTGTTAGAATACTTGGGTGCAATTCTCTCCTCTGCTGTCTTCTTTAGTTGGTGCTTTTAATTCACTTTCCCTACAATCTCCTTCCTCTCTTAAACTTTCTACTCTCCCTCAGAATTGTCTCACAAATACTCAAAATACCCTATGGCAGCTCATCAGGGACAAAACGGGTTGTGTTCCAGGTGTTCTGCAGGGGAGTACAGCTACATGGTTAAATATAAAGACATACTCATCAATTCACACAAGTAGCTGTGTGTTCATTCATCATCATCATCAGGCGATCACTCGTGACCGAGTAAGATTGTCTTCCGGGATAAAAGGAGGAAATTCTAAAGAAGATTGTGTAGACTCTAGCGATGGGTCCGTAAGTGACTGTGGAGGCCAATTCTAGATCCACATAGCTTCCCACAGTGAGGACACAGGTTACCAGATAGAAGATGGTCCTGTAAAGGATTCATTTGACGTGCTTTTCGCTTAGCACGTTTCTCCCTTTCACCTTGCACTCGGGCTTCTTCAAAGTCCATGGAACCTTTGTGAAAGGCCAACCTCCATTTAGATCGTTCATGGGCCAGAGCTTCCCAGTTTTCGATGTTTATATTGCATTTTTTTAGATTAGCCTTATGAACATCTTTAAACCTCTTATATTGACCACCGATATTCCGCTTTCCATCCTTGAGTTGGGAGTAAAGTAACTGCTTTGGGAGACGGCAGTCAGGCATTCGAACAACATGACCGGTCCACTGAAGCTGGCGTTGAAGGATCATTTTTTCAATGCTAGTAGTCTTTGCTTCTTCCAGTACACTGACATTTGTTCGCCTATCTTCCCAAGTAATTTGCAGGATTTTCCGGAGGCAACGTTGATGAAACCTTTCAAGGAGGTGGAAGTGACGTTTATAGATAGTCCATGTTTCGCAGGCATACAATAAAGTTGGTAATACAATGGCTTCATAAACCAGTGTTTTGGTCTTCTTACAAATATCCCGATCCTCGAACACTCTATGTTTCATTCGAGAAAATGCGGCACTTGCGGAGCTCAGACGATGCTGGATTTCACTGTCGATGTTAGCTGTAACAGAAAGATAGCTGCCAAGATAGAGAAAATGATCGACATTTTCCAGTATTGTCCCGCCAAGCTGGATAGATGGCATCACCAAAGGATTGGCTTGCACTTGCTGATGAAGCACTTTGGTTTTTTTGATGTTAAGTGAGAGACCAAGTTTTTCGTATGCTTCTGCAAAAGCATTTAGGATAGTTTGGAGATCATCCTCTGAATGTGCGGAGACCACATTATCATCAGCATACTGAAGTTCCACAACGGAGGTTGTAATTACCTTACTTTTTGCTTTCAGCCTGCTGAGATTAAAAAGCTTTCCATCTGTTCGATATATAATTCCCACACCGGTGGGAAGTTTCCCCTTGACAAGATGTAAAACCATGGCGATGAAAATGGCAAATAATGTTGGGGCGATAACACATCCCTGTTTAACACCTGATCCCACTTTAAATGGAGCACCATGAGAGCCGTTGTTGTCCAAAACCGTTGCCGTCATGTTGTCATGGAGAAGTCGCAAGATATTCACAAATTTATTGGGGCATCCAATTTTCATAAGGATAGTCCAGAGAGCTGTACGGTCTACAGTATCAAAGGCCTTAGCCAAATCGATAAATGCCATATAAAGGGGTTGATTTTGCTCCCGGCATTTTTCTTGGAGCTGGCGTGCAGTAAAAATCATGTCTACTGTCCCTCTAGAGGGGCGGAAACCATATTGAGTCTCAGGGAGGATCTCTTCTGAAATAGATAGAAGACGGTTTGCGAGAATCCTAGCAAATATTTTACCTGCGGTTGCTAAGAGAGAAATGCCCCGATAGTTTCCACAGTCTGTTCTATCACCCTTCTTAAAGAGGGTGATAATTATGGCATCCCTGAAGTCTTCTGGGATCTCTTCTCTTATCCAGATTTTTTCGATGAGTTTATGAAGATGTTGTACAAGTTCGGGGCCCCCGTCTTTAAAGATTTCAGCAGGAATCCCATCTGGTCCACTAGCTTTGTTGTTCTTCATTTGATTAATGGCTTTTTTTACTTCATCCAAAGTGGGGAGTATTGCAAGTTCCTCTTTAATTTGTTTTTGCGGGATTTGCGGAAAAATCTCATTATCCACCTTAGATTTACGATTTAAAAGGTCATAATAATGCTCTTTCCAACGCAGTGCAATAGACTCTTTGTCTTTTAAGAGTTTGGTGCCATCTTTTGATTGTAAAGGGTTTGTACCATAGGTTTTTGGTCCATAAATGGCCCTTGTGGCCTTAAAAAAGCCCCGCGCATCATGGGATTCTGCAAGTTGTTGAATTTCTTCAGCTTTCTTTTTCCACCAAGCGTTCTTAAGTTCTCTTGTTCTTCTTTGGACCTCAGCCTTTGCGCTAGCGTAGGTTTTTTTCTTGGCAGCGCAGTTAATATCATTTTGCCATATTTGGAAGGCTTTCCTTTTTTGGTCAATTATATATTTAATCTCATTGTCATTTTCATCAAACCAATCCTGATGTTTCTTAGTTTCAAATCCAATAGTTTGTTCACAAGCTGCAGTAATGGAGTAATGGAGTAATGGTGTTCATTCAACCCAGATACAGCTATATACTTGGATCTGTACCCTAGATTACGGTAAATAGAATTCCAGATCTTGGTACAAATCAGACATGAATGCAAGTAGACAGATTCTCACAACCATCTGAATGAGTATACATAAAATGTGAACACACATTCAGTTTAATGTGTGAATCCCCCTTGTATCTCATCGAAAGGCACACAACTGTCTGTCTCTCAAAGAAGAGGTGGAGTTTCAATAAAGAAATATAATTCCATATGCAGTCCTAGAGAATGGCTGTGCCAGGGAAAACTTTGGGAAAGCCAGGTTTCAGAATGGATCCATGATAGTTAGGTAGACAGATACTTGCATCTTTTCCGTGATTAGCGTTAAAACAGTGGGGAGATACTTTCAGCAAGAAAACAGCAGGAGGAAGGAAGGAAGGAAGGAAGAAAGCAAACAAACAAACAAAAAACACAAAAATACCCTGTCATGTGCATGTTTAATTTTAAATTAAATTAAAATTAAAAAGAAGAAGCTGACCTGCACAGATGAAGAATGGCCATCAAAGGATTGCCTTACTACATTCCATTTATCCTTCCTTATTCTATCATTAATTTCTTGGAGGCCAAGAAGAAAAACACAATGATCATCTGAATGTTCTTTTAACCATGAATAGATACTTTATATCCAAATGCCATCTACAAGATTGATGGTTAAAGATTGTACTGTGTACCCCCTTGATAGTAGTGTCAGTCCCTGAAGTCCTTCCAAGAGGACTTCAGGGACCGACAGAAAGGCTAGCTAAAATATTGAATGGCAAGGCAGCTTGCTTTCCAGGTCCCTCTCCAAAACAAAGACATACAGGAAATACATTACCATCACTTTCTTAATGAGTCACCATAAAACACTCATCACAACACCAACATTAGAGAGGCTCCCCCCCCCCCATATCTTCTGAATTTTAATGAGATCTATGAAACATCTTGAAAGTTTTCTTAGCTGCTTCCTTGACTTCTTTGTTCCTCAAGCTGTATACAAGGGGATTCACCAATGGGGTGAGCAGCGTGTAGAACAGAGAGAACAGCTTCTTCAACTCACTCAATGAACTTACATTTGGTAAAACATAGACTATTATCAAGGAGCCATAGAAACAAGCAACCACAGTCAGGTGAGAGGAGCAAGTAGAGAATGCCTTTTGCTTCCCTGTAGTGGATGGGATTCTTAAGATTCTCTTAATGATGCAAATATAGGAGGTCAGGGTTATTAGAAATGGAGCAAGAGTGCCTGCGAAGGACATTATGAAAGCTGTCATTTCAACCAAATGGGTATCATTGCATGAGAGTCTTATCATTGGGATCAAATCACAGAAAAAATGATTAATTTTGTTGGGTCCACAGAAACTCAGCTGAGATACCAAGGATATTATGAGACTGATACCCAGTGATCCACTGATCCATGATCCAGCAATTAGCCCAATACAAACTCTCCCATTCATGAGCATCACATAATGCAATGGTTTGCATATTGCTAAATAACGATCATAAGACATGACAGCTAAAAAGTAACATTCCGTAGTTGCAAGATACCCAAAGAAATACAGTTGTGCAAAGCATCCACTAATAGAAATTGTTCTGTTCCCACTCAGAAAACTGACCAACATCCTTGGCATGATGGTTGAGCTGTAGCAAGTCTCCAGGCAGGACAGGTTTCCCAGGAAGAAATACATGGGAGTGTGAAGATGCTGATCAAGAACCACTAGAGTGATAATGAGGATGTTCCCAGCCATGGTCACAATGTAGATGGGTAGGAACAGTATGGAAAAGAAAATCTGCAGATCCTCACTATTAAAATCAAGGAGAATAAATACCACAGGAGCAGTTTGATTTCCCCCTTCTTGGTTGATTTTCAGGTGCATCTAAATAACAGCAGAATATATCAAGAAAGAATTAGATTTGTATTAATGATGAAGAGGTGTAAATTCAATTCCACTTTAATTGGAAACATGTCCAAAGGCAGTTGAGTACATGCAATATTAACTACACAAGATAAATAAGCAAACAACAATAACCCGCTCTATTGTAATACATAGTTTGGTGATCCAAACAAGGTTTTTTTATGTACAATCTTTGCAAAGATTAGACTATTCTAGTTTTCTTTTCTTTCTTTCTTTTTGTTCCATGTAAACATTAAGTCATTTAGTTTCTCTGGTCCCATTTACATGCAGTTCACACACACAATTTTCTAAGGAACTGATACAGCTACCATCCGATTTCTGGCACCTTTTACCTTTAGGCACTGGGAGGTGACTGTGGAGTCAGTGGGGTGCAACAGGCAGTACTGTGGAAGTAAATGGTCATGTGGCATTGTACCCATCTGACTTCAACAGTCTGCTAGAACAACAATCCATTAAGCTACTGTGCACTTGAATGGTGTTGGCTGCAGCACTGCCAGCCTCCACTGCTGCAGTGCAGCATCTCAAGGTGAAAGGGAGAAATCCCCTCCAAGCTGTAACAGCACACAGCAACCACCAGTACCTTTGCCTTGAAAATGGCTCCAATGGCTGCTGCTTTCCTCAGTTAAAAGTACTGGACTGAACAGTAGACGCTTTACATGAGACTGTCTGAACAATAGCATTAGATTTCCCAACCTCCTGAGAGTTGTGGAATTCAGAACATCAGTGTGTGAGTTGCAGTGTCATTACATCAGTGTTTGGGAGAGAGAGTGAGCAAGAGATGTGAGAGTCCTAGTTAGTTACTAGATGTTTTGTCACTGTGTGAACTGAGTCAGGTGTAGAAGGCCAAAGCCATATTTCTGCCCACCCCTCCAAGCAGTCTGCTGGCAAACCCTGCAGCCCAACATGCCACTGATACATCTTCACTTACCTCTCATTTAGCAACTGTTGCTCTGGTTGTTAATTCCTATGTTAGAGGCAGGTTGAGCTATTACTTTTTAAATCTTTATTTTAAATTATTTTAGAGTACACGCTAAATACATTTAAAAAAAACAAAACTCCTCAGATTTTAGATCAGGCCACCAAATTTGTGCTAAAGGGTTTCCAGGAGCCATTATCATATAATCCAGTCTATCCCAGAAGATATAGATATAGATATTCTGTAACACACAAAATTCAAATCATGGATATAATTGAACAAGCAACATATTTTCTGAGGTCTTCAATACACAACAGCGCTCGATGTATGTTACATGGAAGCCATTCTGTTAGTGAGAACCCTACATCCAATACCTCAAAATGTCAACCTAGAAAAGGTCCTGGAAGATTTGCCAATCATTGGTTACAATAAATATATGGATGCATCTCGTCTTCATAGGTGCCATGCATTACTGAATAGAATCAACCTAAAGCTTATATTAAAATCTAGATGTATTAATCAGCCTGGGGGGAAAACAATAACAGTGGGAAAGGAATGTGGAGAGGACAACACTCAAATCATAAGGGAAATTAGCAACTCCAGTATTATTATTGGCATATCATCCTTCATGGCAAACCCCAAAAGGATTTCTTGAGGTCAAAAGACATGAAGAAATATGTTAGAAAAATCTTTTTTGTTATCCATTCTGGGGATCAGGATTCCATTTCCCTTTCCCTTTTAATTTCGAGGAAATAATTCAGGAATACTGTAACTCAAGCCAGGTTGTTTTAACCACCAGGCTGAGATATGTGATAATCCCGTGGTTAACGTAAGGGAATCAAGTGTCTAGAGCAGTGTTCTGTAACCTTGGGTCCCCAGATGTTTTTGGCCTACAACTCCCAGCATGCCCCAGCCAGCTACGCTGGCTGGGGCATGCTGGGAGTTTTAGGCCAAAAACATCTGAGGACCCAAGGTTGCAGAACGCTGCTCTAGAGATTTGCCTCAAGGTTGAGAATGTGAGTGATTCTGAAGCTGCCTTTCCTGCCTCTCAATAACTGCTCTGCAAACAATCTTCCTTCCTATTCTTTATAATTATTATCATCAGGAAACCTTATCAGTGATGGATGGAATGGGTTCCTGCTGTACTAAATGTTTTGATGAGGATACCTTTAAAAAGACTCTGTCCCAGAATATGATTAACAGTGCAATCCTATGCATATCTAGTGTTACGACAGATAATTCTGGGCGCTAGATTCCCTCTAACCCCACACTTTTACGAAAGGTTTAGGATCTTTGGCTGGGGTAAAACCTGTGCTGTTAGGGGGGAATATGCGCTTTGCTCCTTTTACACTTAAACAAACCTACACACACACATAGACTCTAGAAACAAAAGGGTGGTTTTATTGAAGAAGAATACAGAGTAGGTACAGCGTCTTACTTGTTGGTAAAGCAAACCTAGTGATGTCAGGCAGCAAAATATCTTTACGCTATGGCTCAAACACACCCTGTATTCTGGAGAGGAGAAAGAGTCCCTTTTGCCCTGACAAGCCTGAATAGGAAAAAAAGGGGGGGGAGATTTCCACCTAGAAGGATAGAAGAGCAAAGTCCTGGCTACTACCTGTCTGTTGTGATGGTTCCAGCTGTAGCCCTGCAGTCCACGTTCCAAGGTGACCCCTCAGCTCTTTCTCCCAACCCACCTTGCTAAAACCTCTTGGTTCTTATAGTCTCTTTCCCACCTTTTTGGAGGGAATGAGAGCATGCCCTCTATTTCCATAGTGTGACTTTGTCCAGATCTTAACCAGTAAAACTCTTTCATGCAAACATTATAATATCCAAATACTAATAAACTACCTACCACTTATGATGAATCTTGCTTTTTAATATTTATTTTGTTCAGCCTTCTACATAATGCCTTTATTAATTTCCCCTTGCTTTTTCTGCTTCACCCACCAGGGGCTGTGCTCGGTACCAAAAAGATCCATGGCTCAGGCCCACAGGACAAGAAAATAAATAAATCACAATTTTGTATATGCCCATTTTCATATGCTCTAAAGCCCGTGTGTGTGTGTGTGTGTGTGTGTGTGTGTGTGTGTGTCTTTAAAGGACCTTGTCTCCTAAGGATGCCCTTATATATGGATAGGGGAGAAGAAGGCATTTGATTAAAAAGAAAACACCAACCTTCAGGCAGAAAGATTCAAGGGGGTGGACAGCAGAAGCTGAAGCGCATGTTGGCAAAAAGCCAGCTAACCCAGGGGTATCAGATGCAACAGAGATCCTCAGGGCCCCAGGGCCTTTATTTCAGCAAGTGCCGATGGACAGCAGGGTGGTGGGGCAGGCGTTCTCCCAGGCATTCTCCCGCCCCCTAACACCGCCTCTTCCGCCACGTATTTATTACACTGCAATCTTTCATCTTTTCTTCCATTTTCAAGCTGTCTTGTTTTCAGCTTTCTAGCACAATTGCTAAACATGGTTGAGAGATCCCCAACACCAGCAACTGTTGCAGCCTCCCAAAACAGCATCACACACATACATGCAACATCTACACACTATTTGACTATGGAGTAATTTATTGCCCCACCCACCCACCGCGTTCTAATATTGCAATTTCAATGGTGTTCTGCAGAACTCCATGTTTTCTCAGATATTCATCAGGAGTTCCTAATGCAATGCAATGATTAATAGCCAGTGTGGCGTAGTGGTTAGAGTGTTGGACTGGGACTCAGGAGATCCGGGTTCTAGTCCCCGCTCGGCCATGAAACTCACTGGGTGACTTTGGGCCAGTCACGGACTCTCAGCCTAATCTACCTCACAGGGTTGTTGTGAGGATAAGATGGAGAGGAGGAGGAGGGTTATGTAAGCCACCTTGGGTTCCTTGCAGGAAAAAAGGCGGGGTATAAATATAATAAATAAATAAAATAAATAAAAATAAAGGCAAGCAAATGTCCTTGAAACTGAAGACAGCTTGGCCATGACTCCTGATCTTTCCTTACAATATGCAGGATCAGGAGAATACCACATGCACTGCAGGGCATGGTCTTGGTTTGCATAGGTTACATGTGTGGCCTAGCCAGCCAGCCATGATATGAGTTGATAATATGCACGAGAATATAGCACAAAACATCTGCAGTACCCAGATCTGCAGCACAGACTCAAAGGGGTGGGGTCCCACAGCAGATAAATACATGTGGAAAAGGTTCCCTCAAGGTAGGAAATGTGAAAATTATTCCTCTATTTATCTTGTTCAGAACATAGAACTAGAGTTCGACTACTTGAATGGAAGTATGTACAATATTTAAGAAAGCAGAAACTATCTTTCCTATAACTGCTAATGTGACTTCTGTTACCTAAGGCTGCAATCCTATGCACACTTACCTGGGAGTAAACCCCACTGAACTCTTCAGGTTTTACCTTGGAGTAAACATGCATAAAAGGACACTGTAAAAGCACAAGCAATTATGGATGCAGTCCAACAAAATTAAGCATAATATTTTATGCAAATCCGTGGGGTTTCAACTATTTTTAAACTACAGTATATCCTACTCAATTGCTTTCAGTGGGATTTAGTTTGCATTCTCCAATCAAAAAATGTGGCCAAAAATGTTTATATTAGGGGGAAAGTGCACATAAAAATTCACATATTTCTGAATATAACATTAAAATGCATTATATTACTAATTGCTTGCAAAAATGTGTCTATTATCATGTATAAAAAAAGAATGTATTAGGAAAAATGTACCCCAAAATGAGTATGAAATTTCATGCAAACATTTTTAAAATATTTAACTCTTAAGACTGGAAAAATGAGAAACTGAGAGATACTGAAATTGGCAGATTTCTCCATCCCTATAAAACATGAATGGGAAGATTCTACCCAAATGACATCTACCAGATTGATTGTCAAATATATATATATATATATATATATATAGTATGGTTGGAAAAATGTTTCCTGATAGTTGTGTCAGCACCTGAAGTCCTTCCAAGAGGACTTCAGGGACCGACAGAAAGGCTAGCTAAAATATTGAATGGCAAGGCAGCTTGCTTGCTTTCCAGTTCCCTCTCTAAACAAAGACATACAGGAAATACATTACAATCATTTTCTTAATGAGGCATCATAAAACACTCATATCACAACGCCAACATTAGAGAGGCTCCCCCCTTTATCTTCTGAATTTTAATGAGATCTATGAAACATCTTGAAAGTTTTCTTTGCTGCTTCCTTGACTTCTTTGTTCCTCAAGCTGTATACAAGGGGATTGACCAATGGAGTAAGCAGCGTGTAGAACAGGGAGAACAGCTTCTTCAACTCACTCAATGAACTTACATTTGGTAAAACATAGACTATTATCAAGGAGCCATAGAAACAAGCAACCACCGTCAGGTGAGAGGAGCAAGTAGAGAATGCCTTTTGCTTCCCTGTAGTGGATGTGATTTTTATAACGCTTTTGATGATGCAAACGTAAGATGCCAGGGTTATTAAAAATGCTGGCAGGATGCCTATAGAGCAAAGTATGAAGGCTGTAATTTCAACCACATGTGTATCGTCGCATGATAGTCTTATCATTGGAGTTAAATCACAGAAAAAATGATTAATTTTGTTTGGTCCACAGAAACTCAGTTGAGATACTAAGTATACTATGAGACTGATACCCAGTGATCCACTGATCCATGATCCAGCAATTAGCACAGTACAGATTCTCCCATTCATTAGCAGTGTGTAATGTAATGGTTTGCAGATTGCTAAATAACGATCATAGGACATCACAGCTAGAAAGTAGCATTCTGTAGTTGCAAGATACCCAAAGAAATACAGTTGTGCAAAGCATCCAGTAACAGAAATAGTTCTGTCCCCACTCAAAAAACTGACCAGCATCCTTGGCATGATGGTTGAGCTGTAGCAAGTCTCCAAGCAGGACAGGTTTCCCAGGAAGAAATACATGGGAGTGTGAAGATGCTGATCAAAGATGACTAGAGTGATAATGAGGATGTTCCCAGCCATGGTCACAAAGTAGATGGGTAGAAACAATATGGATAAGAAAGTCAGCTGATCTTCACTATTAAAATCAAGGAGGATAAAAGACACAGGAGCTGTTTGATTTCCTTTGTCTGGATGGATATTCAAGTGCATCTATATGACAGCAAAGCAGACAATATCAACAAAGAAGACACTTAAATCTTTGATAGAGCAGTCAGTTTAATTCAGTGCATGCCCAAGTATTTTAAATGATGCTTATTTGAAGATATGACATATTAAGAGGCTGTGATCTTAAGTGCACTATTTAAGGAATAAGTCTCATTTCATATTTCTTTTTTTTTTTATCCCGCTCTCACTTTCTTTTAATAAGGATGAGCAAGCAAACTAGCAGCCTGCCATTCTAAGGTCTAAAATGGGAATATGCAACAGATGCTTTAAATGAATATTCTAATTGTTTCTGCACTCAGAATATTGGTCTATCTGAAACACACGCACACATCATCATCATCATCATCATCATCATCATCATCATCATGATTGTTCTGGTTATTCTGTGGCACTCAGGACATAGATGTAGATCGATGTAGAAAAAAATAACAACCGGGTGCTTGTAGCTACAAACGCCACACAATCCCTGGCCGCTGAGTAAGCTACCATCATGACACTGGCTGCTGATTCCTATGTTAGAGAGCAATGGGGTTGAGCTATTGTCTCTATTATTTTCATTTCCAGTCACTTTAAAATAATGGGAAGCTAACTACACCGAGGCATTAATCAGCATTTTAAAAATCTAAATACTTTACTGAGATGGTGAATCAGGACACTAGATTTGTGATAAAGCATTTCCAGGAGTCATTACCTTGAAGTCACAATATACTGGACAGCTGATGACTTCTAATTTTTCCCTTATCACTCAAAATGCTGGTCCTGGAGCATCTAAGCAATTATACACTATTGCATTATACTGGTCTTCAATATACAACAGCTCTCAAATGTAAATTACATAGAAGTCATCCTTTTAGTGACAATCCTGCTCCAAGTGCTTCAAAAACATCTTACAATGAAAACATGGATATATCTCTTCATGATAGGTGCTCTCCGTTGCTGAATATCATCAGTATATATAATCAGTTTATATGTTTATATAAACATCCATATGTGTTAATCAGCCTGAAAGAAGCCACAGAGGGGAAATGAATGTGGAGAGGACAACACCCAAATCATAAGGGAAATTAGTGACTCCCCTATCATTATGGGCACATCATCCTTCTTGGCAAATTCCTAATGGATTTGTTGAGGTCAGGAGCCATGAAGAAATCTATTTTAAAAATACCCCTCTTCTGATTCAGGGATCAGGATTCTCTCTCCTTTAGATTTTTCTGTTCCTTTTTATTTCCCAGGAAATAAAGCAGTCTATCTGCATGGAACTTACTACTCAAGCCAGGTTGTGTACGGTTAACCAAGTCTGAAGCTAGTGATGATAATCTTGTGATTGTAATAAAGAAAGGTAGTGTCTAGATTTGCCTCAGTGGTGGAAATCTTAGTGGTTTTATGAAGATGCCTTTTCTACCTCTCACTGAATGCTCTGTGGACAATCCCATTCTGATTCTTCACGAATATTATCAACTGGGGCATTTGTCATTGGTTGAATGGCTTCTCAGATGTTCTATATTGATAATGAGTATATCTTCTAAGGACCCCCATCCCAGAGGTAGATTAACTGTGCACTGTTTTTTGTAGTGTGCCCTTGCCCAGATTATGACCACTAACCGAGGGTATGGGGTCAGGGGGGGCGGCGCACCGGGCGCACATCTGGGGGGCGCATACTTCTGCCCCAGCTCTTTCCCTCATCCCAATGCCCTTAGAGGGCGGATCACCCCCCCCCCCCTCGCTGCGCCCCACTGCCCCCCCACTCCTTCGGTTCTAGTGCGCCTGGCGGCGGGAGGCGAGGAAGGAGGGCGCACGGCCGGTGCGTCCGCGGGCCCGGGCAGGCGGAGGGCAGCCTGCGCGCGGCGCGTGGGCCCATGGAGCGCTGGAAGGGGCTGCGTGTCGCTAGGTGACTCCGGCGCCTCGGTGTGCATCGGGGCGGCCGTGGCCCGCGCCCTGGTGCAGCGCGGCATGAACTGTGGGCTGCGCCCGATCGTGGACAAGAGCGCGAGAGAGAGGAGAAAAGGGAGGAGAATAAGATGCATATAGAGAAGAAAAGGGAAGGGAGGAGACCGAGGAAAAAGAAGGAAGGAGGAAGGAGAAGGGGGCTGGGAGGACGAGAGAAAGAAAGGAAAAAAAGAGGAAGAGGAAAAGAGAGAGAGAAGAAGGGAAGAGGAAAGATGGGGACTGAAAGAGTTTAAAGAGTTGGGGAGACGAAAAGGAGGATGAAGGCAGGTAGAAAGAAGAGAAGGGAGGGAGGCAGGAAAGGAAGATGAGGAAGGAGAGGAAAAAGAGTGACCGGGAAAGGAGAGAAAGAAGGAAGGAAGGAAGAAGACAGAGAAGAGAGAGAGGAAAAAGGAAGGACATAGCGGGAGAACAGCAAAGGAGAGAGAAGGAAATGGGGGAAAGGAGAAAAGAGGAACGGGAACAAGGATGGCGAGAGAAAGGAGAGAGAGAAATGGAGGAGGGTGGGAGGGTTGAAGGGCGGGAGGGGAGAAAAAGGGGGGAGAAAGGAAAGAGGAGGGCAAAGAAAGAAGAGGTAATTTTTAAAAAGCCAGGAAAGGAGGAGGGAGAAAGGAAATGGGCTAGAAAAAGAAGGGAAAGGGGCGTGTGGGGAAATGGGATCGGGGGACGGATGAATGAAGAAATGGAGGAGGCAGGAAGTTGAGTTGAACTTGTTGAAGGGACAGGTGGAAAGCGGGAGGAGGCCCGAGCAGAGCAGAGCAGCGCGGGTGTGTCTTCTTCTTCTTCCTCCTCCTCCTCCTCCTCCTCCTCTTGGGGAGTCTCCCTTATTGCTTCCCCCTCTTTCTAGACCTCTGTGTGACCTCCCCGAATTTAAATTAATCTGTATATTATATACAGATTGATATCTTGCACTTCTATTAAAGAATTACAATTAGAGGTACAGGATTGAGGAAGTTGGCTCCATCTAGCCCAGTCTTGGATCATCTCCAGGGTATGGTTCCATTTGATGTTTAGTTTTGTTCTTGATATTTTTTGTCATTTACGATGGTTGTGAGACGACATATAATAGCATGGCCCATGCTAGGTTACTACATTTGTAGATTTGTATTCATAGACCTGCTGAAAATGTGGAGAATGTGTAATGCATGTTCGCACTCAATAAAGTGTTTGAAAATAAACTTGTATTTAGATGCATTTTACTTTAATTACATCAGTATTTTCATAACAAACAATACATGTGCTTAGGGGGTAAGGGTTTCTTTAACTAATCTAGTGGAAGAGACTCGAGTGCTAAAATCCACGGGTTATGTGCACTTGCCCAGATTATGACCACTAACACTTTATTGTTAACAGTATAATGGCCAAATACTAATCAACGATTTACAACTTACAACGAATTTAGATTTTTAACATTTATTTTTTCAATCAATCCCACTTGAGTGTTTATGTACCCATCTAGCACACACCCACACTTCCTCCTCTCAAGGGAGAACAAGCTGGAAAGCATCTGGCATTAATTAATTTATTTCCAACTTCCAAGTACATTACCACAACCTCCAATTTTTCCCTGGCTTTGGGGTTGGATGGACTTCAGTGCTTCAGAACTATACATGGGTGGGAGACATTTTTTGTACTTTTGCCCCACACCTTTTGCTTTGGATCTGCCCCATTCGTTTGAATGTGGCCCCTGAGAGCTTCCCCAAAACTGAATTTGACCATTGGGCTGAAAGAGGTTCCTCATGCCTATCCTAGTAGATACAAAGAAGGGGGATATGGTGTCTATGTGATTACATGCTTTGGGCTTTGGCTACTGAAAAGGGACTTTTGGATGGTCAATGGAAATTGGGACAAGGGGGTGGCATTGGCTACAGTCTGCTATGGCATCTTTTCCTGTATGTTTCTTTCTTTGTTTGTTTGCTTTACCATTTCCATTCTATGTCAATTTCACCGACCCAGTTTTGTCTCACATACATCTTTTTTTTTTTGTTATCAAAAATATTTGAGACTTCTCTTTAAGAAACTCAACAATTCCAGTTTCCCTCTTCCATTTAATAGCTGCGAGATTCTATTTTTTATTTTTATTTTGCTTTTGTGTTGACATCTGTTATCGACAAATGCTATGTTATGTGGTGCAGGGATGGTGCTGGGGACTTACATCCTGAGCCATGAAGCAGGCCCAAGATGAGGAGCAGTAATGTTAATTAGTACACTCAAACATTCCCTATTCTTGGATACCAAAAGCCAGTTTGAATACCATATAGTATGCTGTGAATTTTGAACAATTGCATTGCAGCTGAGGACAGAAGACACAGTAAAAACTTGTAATGTGACACGTGGGGGGATTCCCCCCCATTTGTTATGGAATGTATCAATTGGACAGCAATCTGAATTGTTCCTTAACCCTTTCTCTTCTCTCTATATTTGAATGTCAACATGAAGCCAAAGAAGACAATTTTTGCATACTCAAACTGCTTTTCAAATCTCTGCATTGAGAAAGAAGGCATGCACAAATTCAAAACTGTTTTCATAATCAGGCACTGCAAAACGTTCATATCATAAAGTCAATTGAAACAATCCCCCATCTCCGGCATGATATTTTCTTCTGAAATTTAGTGAGTTCTGCGAAGTATCTTGAAAGTTTTCTTCACTGCTTCCTTTACTTCTTTGTTTCTCAAGCTGTATATAAGGGGATTGACCAGTGGGGTGAGCAAAGTGTAGAACAGAGAGAACAGTTTCTTCAAGCCACTCAATGAATTCATGTTCGGCAAGACATAGACTATCATCAAGGAGCCATAGAAACAAGCAACCACAGTCAGGTGAGAGGAGCAAGTAGAGAATGCCTTTTGTTTCCCTGTAGTGGATGGGATCCTTAAAATGCTCTTGATGATGCAAACATAAGATGTCAGGGTTATTATAAGTGGAGGCAACGTGCCTATAGAGGAGACTACAAAAGTGGTCATTTCAACCAAATGGGTATCATTGCATGAGAGTCTTATCACTGGGATTAAATCACAGAAAAAATGATTAATTTTGTTGGGTCCACAGAAACTCAACTGAGATACCAAGGATATTATGAGACTGATACCCAGTGATCCACTGATCCATGATCCAGCAATTAGCCCAATACAAATTCTCCCATTCATATGCATTACATAATGCAGCGGTTTGCAAATTGCTAAATAACGATCATAAGACATCACTGCTAAAAGGTAACATTCTGTAGCTGCAAGAAAGCCAAAGAAATACAGTTGTGCCAAGCATCCAGTAACAGAAATAGTTCTGTCTCCACTCAGAAAACTGACCAGCATCCTCGGCATGATGGCTGAGCTGTAGCAAGTCTCCAGGCAGGACAGATTTCCCAGGAAGAAATACATGGGTGTGTGAAGATGCTGATCAATGATGACTAGAATGATAATGATGATGTTCCCAGCCATTGTCACAATGTAGACAGGTAGAAAGAGTATGGGAAAGAAAGTCTGCAGATCTTCACTATTAAAGTCCAAGAGGATAAATGTCAAGGAATCTGTTTGATTAACTTTTCCTTGGTTGATTTTCAGTTGCATCTAAATAGCAGCAGAACATATCAGGAAAGAATTAGACTTAAATATTTAATGCAGAAATCACTTTAATTCATCATATGTGTGAAGGATGGTTGAGTATCTATCCCATCACTAGAAATATCAGAAATCAACCAATCAAATATCAGAAAGTAACTGTTATGGGCTACAATGTAACAGTGAGAACAACAATCAAAATAATATTCTCATATGAAAAAGATTTATGTGATATTCTTTGTTTTCAGTGCTAGTTTCTCTGGTAGAATATATACCGTAACTTGTTTAGTTTCCCAGAGCTAGTTTTCACATGAGCCAACTCCCAAGGCAACACTTTTGTGAGGGCCCATATATATGGATTTCATAGATTTCATAGATCATAGAGTTGGAAGGAGCCTGCAAGGCCTTCGAGTCCAACCCCCTGCTCAATGCAGGAAACTAGAGGAGGGGTCTCCCATCCAAGTAATAACCAGGCCTGACCCTGCTTAGCTTTCCACACTCAGACAAGCTGACCCAGCATAAGCCACAGATGATGTATATGAAACTGCCCCAGTTTACAGAGATATAAGTGAAGTGCTTTCCCTGGTTTGTAAGTGCCTGAACAAGAGATGTACTTTTGAAATTCCCAAATTTACTTCCAACTCAGGTGGGAGATGGAGGATGTAATTCTCGTGAGAGTTGCTACACTGGTTGGGATGGTTCGAGGGGTCTGGGAAGAGCAGAGAAGATGGGTGGCTATTTTCTTTCCCCTAGTACTTGGACTGAGCTGGATGAATTATCTCAGACTGCTCATTTTGTGTAAGAAAATTTCCTAGTTCATCCAAAGTGTGTTTCTGGTAGCTCAAACATCTCTACCATTTTTTCCAGTGGTAGCAACAGGAAAAGTTTTAGTGTAGGAGCAGATCAAATGAAAGTGAGTTTTGTGTGATCTTCCTATGTGTTGCTTTCATAAATGGCTGTGTGCACCTCCACCAGCATTGAAAAAAAAATCTAGCTAACAGTTTGCCCTGTTTATCGTTCAAGCCACCAAACTGCTGATAAAGAGTTTACTGCAGTCCTTACCTTAAAGCTGGAATTCACTAGATGCTTGATGAGCTGTTTTTTCCTCATCACACACAAATCTGGCTCATAGAAATAATTGCACAAACAACATACTTCATGCAGGACTTATTTGTTTAACAGCTCTCAAAAGTATGTACTGTTAATGACAATCCTGCATTTGGTGCTTCAAAAGATCTATCTGGAAGATTTTCTTGAAGACATTGAAATTTTGTGCTGCAAGTGTGGATATATTTCTTCTTCATAATTGCCAACCATTGCTGAATGCAATAAATGTATAGTGCATAAACATCCAGATCTATAGTTTATATAAACATCCAGAATTCAATGGGAAATGAACATTGAGAAGAAAACACACAAATCATAAGGGAAATTAGTGGTCCCCCTATCATTATTTGCATGTCATTCTTCTTGGGAAATAAATCCCCAATAGATTTGTTGAGCTCAAGGGAACCACCCTTGAATCTTTTGAAGGGCACAACAGAAATCAGTCAGTCAATTCACCATGAAGAAATATTTCAGGGGGGGAAACCCTTTGCGTTATCCAAACTGGGGTATTGGGATTGTATTTAATTAATTTCCTCCCCTCCCCCTTTTCTCCAGATGGTAAATTGGTCTTTCAATATGGAGACTGCTACTGTAGCCAGGCCATTCTAACAGGCTGATACTAATGATTACGGTAAGTTGTGCAAAGAGAAGGGAAGCCAATGTCTAGATTTGCCTCAATGGTTTGCATGATATTGAAGCCCCCTTTCCTGCCTCTCAGTGAATGTTCTGTGAAAAATCACCATTTCCATTATATGGCTAATATTAGTCATTGGAATAACAGATTGCCCATGTGCCATGTATACCAATAAACTACCATGCATCATCATCATCATCAGGCGATCACTCGTGACCGAGTAAGATTGTCTTCCGGGATAAAAGGAGGAAATTCTAAAGAAGATTGTGTAGACTCTAGCGATGGGTCCGTAAGTGACTGTGGAGGCCAATTCTAGATCCACACAGCTTCCCACAGTGAGGACACAGGTTACCAGATAGAAGATGGTCCTGTAAAGGATTCATTTGACGTGCTTTTCGCTTAGCACGTTTCTCCCTTTCACCTTGCACTCGGGCTTCTTCAAAGTCCATGGAACCTTTGTGAAAGGCCAACCTCCATTTAGATCGTTCATGGGCCAGAGCTTCCCAGTTTTCGATGTTTATATTGCATTTTTTTAGATTAGCCTTATGAACATCTTTAAACCTCTTATATTGACCACCGATATTCCGCTTTCCATCCTTGAGTTGGGAGTAAAGTAACTGTTTTGGGAGACGGCAGTCAGGCATTCGAACAACATGACCGGTCCACTGAAGTTGGCGTTGAAGGATCATTTATTCAATGCTAGTAGTCTTTGCTTCTTCCAGTACACTGACATTTGTTCGCCTATCTTCCCAAGTAATTTGCAGGATTTTCCGGAGGCAACGTTGATGAAACCTTTCAAGGAGGTGGAAGTGACGTTTATAGATAGTCCATGTTTCGCAGGCATACAATAAAGTTGGTAATACAATGGCTTCATAAACCAGCGTTTTGGTCTTCTTACAGATATCCCGATCCTCGAACACTCTATGTTTCATTCGAGAAAATGCGGCACTTGCGGAGCTCAAACGATGCTGGATTTCACTGTCAATGTTAGCTGTAACAGAAAGATAGCTGCCAAGATAGAGAAAATGATCGACATTTTCCAGTATTGTCCCGCCAAGCTGGATAGATGGCATCACCAAAGGATTGGCTTGCACTTGCTGATGAAGCACTTTGGTTTTTTTGATGTTAAGTGAGAGACCAAGTTTTTCGTATGCTTCTGCAAAAGCATTTAGGATAGTTTGGAGATCATCCTCTGAATGTGCGGAGACCACATTATCATCAGCATACTGAAGTTCCACAACGGAGGTTGTAATTACCTTACTTTTTGCTTTCAGCCTGCTGAGATTATACATCTGTTCGATATATAATTCCCACACCGGTGGGAAGTTTCCCCTTGACAAGATGTAAAACCATGGCGATGAAAATGGCAAATAATGTTGGGGCGATAACACATCCCTGTTTAACACCTGATCCCACTTTAAATGGAGCACCATGAGAGCCGTTGTTGTCCAAAACCGTTGCCGTCATGTTGTCATGGAGAAGTCGCAAGATATTCACAAATTTATTGGGGCATCCAATTTTCATAAGGATAGTCCAGAGAGCTGTACGGTCTACAGTATCAAAGGCCTTAGCCAAATCGATAAATGCCATATAAAGGGGTTGATTTTGCTCCCGGCATTTTTCTTGGAGCTGACGTGCAGTAAAAATCATGTCTACTGTCCCTCTAGAGGGGCGGAAACCATATTGAGTTTCAGGGAGGATCTCTTCTGAAATAGATAGAAGACGGTTTGCGAGAATCCTAGCAAATATTTTACCTGCGGTTGCTAAGAGAGAAATGCCCCGATAGTTTCCACAGTCTGTTCTATCACCCTTCTTAAAGAGGGTGATAATTATGGCATCCCTGAAGTCTTCTGGGATCTCTTCTCTTATCCAGATTTTTTCGATGAGTTTATGAAGATGCAACATAGTATCTGACATGTATTAATAGGGAATAATACTACTACAGTACCATAATTGATCAATGGTTGATACCATAATTGTGCATGCTTTCCCCCCCCTTACATTACCGATGTCTTTAAATAATGAGTGTGGTAGACGTGAAATGAGTAATAAATTGTTCAATGAATTATACATATAACATTTTCCCAAAGGTGACCAGTGTTCTTTAATTCAATTCCAAACTGCTCCGTGCTCCATTCCATTTTTGGTTCACAATGTTTGTGTGGAGAAAGCCCAAGACAGGTCCACACACACACACACACACGGTTTTCACCCAAGGGAGGGGGCAAGGAAGGGGGGATGAAGTCATCGGAGAAGTAGCAGACAGACCATCATCCCCAACAAAGGAGAGTCTCGGTGGAGATCCACAAAACCAAGGAAGGACCATCAAGGATCATCAAACTATCAGGGCAGTCTCAAAGAGCTGCAAAGTACTAGTACGTCACCTTCTTCCCGGGCAGGAATAAGCCCACCTGAAACGAAGAGGCAGGCATAAGCCCCCACCGGACTTGGAGGGCGGGGAGAGCGGGAACTCAGGGGTAGAAAACCCCTCTCCCTTCCGGTTTAGGGTTGTTGGGAACCAAGGGTACTTCGGGGCCAGATTCATCTTCCAAACAGCAGCCCGAGTACGCCCTTCTCATCCACGGATCGGCCGACCCGGAGCCAGGCTGAAACTGACTAGACGCAGAGTCTTTGGTCTGAGGTAATTGACTAGATTCACTCCGCTAGCCTGTTCATTGAGAAACCCAGGGGTCAGCTAAGGTTGTGTTGATGTTGTAGTATTCCTGGAAAGCTGTTAGTTCTGCTCTGTGTTTTGTGTAAACAAATAAAAGCCTTATTTGGTCATTTAAAGGGCTGCGGTTTCCTCTTGTGTGCGAAAGCCTCGTAGGTGATTGCCAGCGCTCGTACGGGCTGTATCTCAGTGCCGGTTAACCCTTTAAGCGCCGAACTCACGCAAAGGATCCTGTTGGTGATCCTTCACAGTTTGTTTCTGAAAAGCTACCCCTTTGCTGATAGAACTCCTCAGAATTTCTTTCACCTCTTTATTTCTCAAGATGGTATATAAAAGGATTGACCATGGGAGTCAGAATAGTGTGAAAGAGGGAGAATGCTTCATGCAGCTCACCCCAGGCATCAGCTTTTGTAAGACATAGATAAATATTTAATCACCATAAAAACAGGGGTGGAAGAACTAGCCATTTTGAAGCTCACTTAAATTGTCTGAAAATCACTTCGAAGCTCATTTCAGATCGCTCCTGTTTTTCTTTTAAAACCTGTTTTTCAACTCATTCAAACAGGGAAAGTGTGCATTTTGAATGGGGAAAAATGTGCATTTCTGGGCATATTTTTCATCGACTAAAGGGGGGAAATGCATGTTTTTATTTTAAATTATTTTAAATTGCCCTGTATTTAGCTCCATCCATCTTGTCCTCAATCCTGACAACAAGTTCCCAGTCCCTGACAAGGAAAAGCATCCCTACGTGATGCTGCTACCACCATTCTTCACCATGGGAATGGTGTTCTCAGGGCAATGAGCACTCTTGGTTTTGTGACACACATAGTGTGTTGCAACAAGGCCAAAATTTTCAGTTGGGGTCTCACCATACCAGAGAAGCTTTTTCCATATGTTTGCTGTGTCTTCCAATTTGCAAACTCCAAATGGGCTTTGATATGGGTTTGCTTCAGCAATGGCTTTCTTCTCGCCGCTCTTCCATAAAGCCCAGCTTTGTGGAGCTTCTGGATGATAGTGTGCCATGGACGGTTTGTCCCATCATTGTCCTCCTGGTTGCTTCTCTGACTAATGCCCTCATTACCTGGTCATTGAGTTGTTTTGATAGCTGCTTGGTATTCATGATGCTTTTTGTTTAGATATGCTCTCCTACAAACTCTGGGGCCTTCCAGAAACAGGTGTATTGAATCTGAGATCATTTGGCACTGGAATTGCACACAGCTGGACTCCATTCAACTACCGTACTTACATGTGACTTCTGGAGGCAGTGGGTTGCACCAGAGCTTATTTAGGCATGTCACAACACAGGGGACTGAATACTTATGCAACCAAGAAGTACCAGTTTGTTTTTGTTTACTTAACTTTTGTTCCACAGTAAAGATATTTTGCACCTTCACAGTGTTGAGTATCTTGTGTACATAACAATGCCAATTCAATCCATTTCAATTTCAGGCTGTAACACAACAAAATGTGGACAAGTCAAAGGGAGGGTGAATACTTCTGCAAGGCGCTGTATGTAGGGTTAAAGGTATGATGGCTAAAATCCAACTCAGTGGCAGGCAAGCTATCTGATTGAAGGGGAATCACAAACGAAATGATGAATTTAATTGGGGCCATAGTAATGTGACAAGGAGGAGGAGGAGGAGGAGGAGGAGGAGGAGGAGGATCATCATCATCATCATCATCATCATCATCATCATTTTATTAGTAAAATGTGTGTATCCAAGATACAGGTGCTAGATGACAAAATTGCTAGGTATCAGTCATAAGATATCACTGCTAAAAGGTAACATTGCAAACAAGGAATCCAAAATGTGTAAGTAGACCACACAGCCATTAATAGAAACGGCTCTGTCCCCTGTTATTAAACAAGTCAGCATCCTGGGCAGGATGGTTGAGCTGTAAGTAGTCCCCATGCAAGATAGATATCACAGGAAAAATTGCATTGGAGGATGAAGATGCTGATCAGACACTACTAGGAAAATGATTATGAATTTCCCTTCCCAGCCAAAACCAGGAAAAGAAGGGAATGCAACACCTGGAGCTTTCCAAATCCTAGAATGATGAATTCAGATATATCAGTGCAGTTTACAAATATCATGTTTGATGTTATTTTCATTTGTATAAGAAAAACAAGAAGCCTGACTTTATGAAAATGAAAGGGTGTTGGTGATGGCTTTTGCTGAAGATGTCTCGAGCATGTGATACAGGCCTGTGGCTTATGCTGGCTCAGCTTGTCTGAGCGTGGAAAGCTAAGCAGGGTCAGACCAGGTTATTACTTGGATGGGAGACCCCTTCTAGTTTCCTGCATTGAGCAGGGGGTTGGACTCGATAGCCTTGTTGGCTCCTTCCAACTCTATGAACTATGAAGCCATGAAAAGTGATCTTAGTAGAGGACTAAAGGGAGTGAGGGTTATTTACAGTGTGTGTGGCCATACAAGGTCACTCTATGGATACATAGAACAGGGGTAGGCAATGTGCAGCACACGGGCTGCAGGCACCGTTTGGACACTGCCTGTGTGGCCCACCAGGGGTGCCCTGGCCTCCGATTTCCTCACTACTACCACAACAAAAGGTACACAGGGGGAGTGGTGCACAAGGGGAGTAATCCCCATGCACTCTGTTTCCCTATTCTGCTTGGAAACAGGGTGCAGAGCAGGGGGTTGGACTCGATAGCCTTGTAGGCTCCTTCCAACTCTATGATCTATGAATCTATGAATCTATGACTCTCCTCATGTGTTCTGTTTCCCAGCAGAGCTGATTCTGTTGGGAGCAGGGCATGTGGGGCCCTGTTTCCCATCAGAACCAGGAGTTCTGGGAAAGAGGGCACATAGAGAGAGTCATCCCCATGTGGCTTCTTTCTCAGTACGATCACTGTGGTGGTGGAGGGGGGAGAATTTACCCTCTCCCCCATCGCAGTGGTACAGAGTAGTATTGCTGGGATGGGGGTGAGCTTAAAACCTCCTCCCCATCACAGCAATCTGAAGGAGGCTTGTGTGTGTGTGTGCATTTGTGTGTATTCATCTGTGTGTTTATGTTTATGTGTGTGTGTGTGTGTATGTGTATGTATGCACTTGCATGTGCTATCCCTGACTTCCCTCTCAACACCCAACATCACATGCAGCCCTTCAGGCCATGTAAGTTGCCCAACCCTGCTCAAGAGCAAGCCTCTTGCTTCTTTGCAGCCCTGATTGGTTGTGTTCTTGCAGTGCCACTTCTTGTGGCCAAATCCGATTGGCTCAGCAATTATGACTTGGCAACAGTTATCCATGCCTTGGTTACATCACACTTAGACTATTGACATGCATTCTACATGGGGCTACCCCTTAAGAGTGTTTGGAAGCTTCAATTGGTGCAAAACGTGGCGTCTAGGCTGCTAACCATTGCATGGTTTCAGGACTGACCAGTGCACAGTGTTTGACAAAAAATGATGACAAACATCAGGTGTGTGAAGAAGCAGTGTAAAAGATATAGGAAATGGAGGGGAGGTTTGGGTAAACATTGTGGGTTCCCTTAAAGCCCAGCTCAACCCATCCCACCCCTGCTTTGTCCTGCAAATGTTGTGTGTGTAAAGAGTGGAAATAACCACTCAAGACAGGTAAATATGTACAAATTAGGGCCACATTTATTGAATAATCAAGATCTGCGAAGGGAAAGAAGGGCAGGCTGCTAGCTAAACTGGCCAGTGGCCAGTAGAGGTCTTTTGGGTGATGCATCCATCTTCAAGTGGTGGCACCTGTAAATCGTCACCCATCAGTTTTACACTACCCTGGTGCTGGGAGGCCTTCCCAATGTCACCTCCTCATGGAGCCACAAAACTCTGATCAGGTGAGTTGAGTCAGCCTCAAAGGCAGTCTGTATCTCCCCAGCTGGGCCGCAAAACCCTGAGCGGAGAGCCTCAGGAGTCACCAATCACCTAAAAGGTGCTATCGGTTGCTCACCAACCCTGCCCCCACTGAATATTCCTGCACTTACCTGCCAAATGTGACTGAATTAAACCAAACAACAATCAATTAAAATCAATCCCATCCACTGCATCACAGCGTAGAGTAGGCAAAACACGCACATTATCCCATACAGCCAATCGAGGCAATGAGTCTAAATTCCTACTCGGCCCCCTAACAGGCAACCAGCAGAGCCCATACTGCTAACAAGGAGGGAGGGAGCCCACGGCCTGCAAATGAAAGAGGCCGAGGGTGGGGCTGCTGTGACTAATATCGTCTCTGGTGCCCCGCCCCCCCAAGGACCTCATAGAAGCCTGCTTAGTCATGCAATTGGCCCCTCAAATCGCCTTTCCCCCCCCCGACATGCAAATTTCCCCCCTCCCCAAGCTGTGCAGGGTCAGTGGATGAGTATTTGGCTTGTACTTGATTATTTTGAGCCTCCACAATTCCCAGAGCTTTGCTATTTTTATCCTCCTGATTATGAATTAATGAATTCTTTATTACGGTCCCAGGCCAATACAAGTTTTCATGCAACAGGAAGATACAACTGATTAAGAGTCATTAGATAAAATCAATACATTATAAATGGGGCCAACATATTTCCCCCTAATTTGCACTGAAATAAGAGAGAAACTTGCAACCTTTTCAGTGATATAGGATGAGTCATCCTTCAAACAAAGCATCACCAACTCTTCAGAATAACATCCCAGGAGAGTTCTTAGTTTCGGGAGAATAAGTTTCTCTCTGCAGTTTCTATCCAGATGACAGCACACATTAGTATATGATCAGCAAACTCTATTGCACCGATTGGGCATGGACACAGACATTTCTTAATCTGGATTTTATGGAATCAATCACTTAACAGTGCAGTGGGCAACATGTTGAAATGAGCGAGCATGAATGCTCTCCTTATTTGGAAACTGTCAATGTATGTGGATACAAAGCTCTAACAATTCCATATTTTAGAGGATTTATTAGACTTGATGGGGAACAGGATTTATCAGCTGTGACACTCAAAAGTGGGAGATCTGAATCAGCCAATCTCTGCATAACAGAGAGCTCTGCTTTCTTTAAGCCATAACTGCCCAAAACCTCAGGAGAAAAATCCAGCCTAAAAATCCACTTCTCCACCTCACTCATTCTCCAACTAACAAAAGGGTCAGAAAGCAGGAGATGAATATAACTAGCAGGAGATGCAGAAAAATGCAAATGTAGCCAACATTTAGAAGCATTTATCCAAGCCTGGCATTCAACTGATCAAATACATACAGTAATACCTTGGATTGCAAGTAACTTGGTTTGAGAGCGTTTTGCAAGACAAATTTTTAAATATTTATTTAATATTTTTTGACTTGATATACAAGCGACGTCTTGCAATACAAGTACTGTAGTACGGCTTAAATTAAAAATCTCTGTACAAATTTGGGGAGGGGATTTCGTTTTGATATAAGAGTGTTTTGGATTACAAGCACGTTTCCGGAACGAATTATGTTCTCAATAAGTTTTTCCCCCGGAAAAATTCGTTCCGGGGGAGCTCATTCTGTTCCTGACTCCCAGCTGAGCAGGAGCACAACAGGAGAGAGGCTCCAGCTGTTTTTGGGACTGTGAAAAGGCAAGCAGGCTCCCAGAGAGCGAGCGAACAGAGCGAGCGAACAGGGAGAGCAAACAGGAGTTTGGCAGCGGAGTAGTACGACAACAAGTGCTGCAAGGGAAAGGCGTGGCCTGAGAGCTCATTCTGTTGAGCAGAAGCTCCTGCTGACTGCAACTACCTGGGGCTGATTGCAGCTGATTGATTGCAGGAAGTGGGGCTGATTGCAGGGCGTGGCCTGGGAGCTCATTCTGTTCCTGACTCCCAGCTGAGCAGGAGCACAACAGGAGAGAGGCTCCAGCTGTTTTTGGGACTGTGAAAAGGCAAGCAGGCTCCCAGAGAGCGAGCGAACAGAGCGAGCGAACAGGGAGAGCAAACAGGAGTTTGGCAGCGGAGTAGTACAACAACAAGTGCTGCAAGGGAAAGGCGTGGCCTGAGAGCTCATTCTGTTGAGCAGAAGCTCCTGCTGACTGCAACTACCTGGGGCTGATTGCAGCTGATTGCAGGAAGTGGGGCTGATTGCAGGGCGTGGCCTGGGAGCTCATTCTGTTCCTGACTCCCAGCTGAGCAGCAGCACAACAGGAGAGAGGCTCCAGCTGTTTTTGGGACTGTGAAAAGGCAAGCAGGCTCCCAGAGAGCGAGCGAACAGGGAGAGCGAACAGGGAGAGCAAACAGGAGTTTGGCAGCGGAGTTCGGCAGCGGAGGTCAAGGGGGAGGTCCCTAAAAAATAATAATAATAATAATAATAAAATAAAAACATATATATATATATATATATATATATATATATATTCTAGGAAGACAGAAACAGAGCACTATGGAAGGAAAGGACTCAGCAGTGGTGGTGACCTGCAAGGGGTGTGCAATGTTTGTTTTCCTGCCGGAGATCAACATGGCCTACACATGCAACAAGTGCAAGCTGGTCACGCTGTTGGAAGAAAAGGTCAGAGGACTGGAGCAGCAAGTGTCAACCCTCAGGAGCATAAGAGAAAGCGAGGAGTTCTTAGACAGAACGGTGGATCCACAGCACCAAAGCACAGTACAGGAGCCAGAAGGGCAACGGCAGGATGAGGCAGAGTCGGAGACTGCAGAGGCAAGGGAAAAGAATGCAGGGGGAACTCCCTGGAAAAGGGTGACTGTTAGGAGCAGAAGATCTACAAGACACTCTGCGCCTGTGGAAGCAGTGGAGCTATGGAACCGCTTCCATGTACTTGAGGACGAGAGCAGAGGACACCCTGCAGAGGACGGATTACCGGGCACCCAACGTGACAGCGAGCAAGAGGCTGAGGGTCAGTCAAGTAGAGGCAATCAAACCAAGGCCTACAGCAAGAGGAAGAGAAGAGTACTCGTAGTGGGAGACTCCCTCCTGCGGGGGATCGAAGCCAAAGTATGTCGCGAAGACCCATGGACTCGCCAGGTGTGCTGTCTCCCTGGGGCACGGATTAAGGATGTGACAGAGCAGCTGCCGAGGCTCATGCAGCCCACCGACACATACCCCTTTCTTCTCTTCCACGTGGGTACAAATGATACTGCCAAGCGGAGTTACAAAGAAATCACGGCAGACTTTGAAGAGCTGGGAAGGGAACTCAAGAACTTCGGGGCCCAGATAGTTTTCTCATCCATCCTTCCAGTACTTGGAAGAGGCATAGAAAGGGAAAGAAAAATACTCCGAGTGAATGACTGGCTACGAAGGTGGAGCCGACGTGAGGGATTTGGATTCTGGGACCACGGGCTACGCTTCCTGGAAGATGGACTGCTGGCAAAGGATGGGTTGCACCTCACAAGGACTGGGAAGAATGTGTTTGGCCACAGCATGAGGAACTTAATCAGGAGGGCTTTAAACTGAATCCAACAGGGGAGGGAGACATAAACTCGGGGGTACCAATGGAAGAAGGCCTCTATGCCACAATGGAGAGAACAGCTCCAGCGGTGCCCATTGATAGTCTACCACAAAATGTAGGGGGAAAGTCGGACTATAAAGCACATAGTCTTCAATGTCTCTATACTAATGCCCGGAGTATGGGCAATAAACAAGACGAACTTGAACTCTTGATACATGAGGGCAAGTACGACTTGATAGGGATAACTGAAACCTGGTGGGATGACTCCCATGACTGGAATACAGCAATTGAAGGGTATAACTTGTTCAAAAGGAACAGAAGCAACAGAAAGGGAGGTGGAGTTGCACTGTATGTTAAAAATACGTATCTCTGCACAGAGATACAGGAAGAGGAGCTTGGCAGCCCCATTGAGAGCATCTGGGTTAAAATAAAGGGGGCAAAGAATAAAACGAACATGGCGGTTGGAGTCTACTACCGACCACCCAATCAAGGAGAAGACGAGGATGGAACTTTTGAAAAGCAAATTGCCATTGTTTCAAGGAGGCACGATGTGGTAGTAATGGGGGACTTCAATTTCCCTGATATCTGTTGGGAGACTTATTCAGCCAAACATGGCCCCTCCAAGAAATTCCTGAGCTGTGCTGCAGATAACTTCCTCCTACAGAAAGTGGAGGAAGGAACTAGAGGATCGGCTATCCTTGACCTGATTCTAACCAACAGAGACGAGTTAGTGGATAAAGTGGCAGTTTCGGGAACTCTGGGGGAAAGTGACCATGTTATACTTGAGTTCTTGATTCTAACAGAAGCAAAAGCTGAGTGTAGCCAAACACGTACCCTGGATTTTAGGAAAGCCAATTTTAACAAACTCAGAACAATGATTAGTAAGATCCCATGGCATGTGACTCTCACGAGAAAGGGAGCCCAGGAGGGGTGGGAGTTTTTAAAAAAGGAAATTTTAAAGGCACAATTGCAAACAATTCCCACAAGGAAAAAAGGCAGAGGGCAACAGAAGAAGCCAATGTGGCTTCACAATAAACTCAAAGATGACCTGAAAACAAAAAAGGACACGTATAGGAAGTGGAAGGAAGGACAGGCTACAAGGGAAGAGTACAGGCAGGTAGCACAGAACTGCAGGAATAGTGTCAGGAAGGCTAAAGCTGAGAATGAGCTAAGGTTAGCGAGGAATGCTAAAAGCAACAAAAAAGCTTTCTTCAGATACATGCACAGTAAAAGACAGAAGAAAGAACTGGTGGTTCAACTACGCGATGAGGATGGCAAATTGATAACAGAAGACAAAGAAAAGGCAGAAGTGTTCAATTCCTACTTCGGCTCGGTCTTCTCCCAAAAGAGGGTCTATGACCCCCCTGGCAAACCTGAAGTGCAGACTGAAGGGGCAGAATTGCAGCTTGAGATTGATAGGCAAATGGTCAAGGAGCACCTGATTACTCTGAGCGAGTTTAAATCTCCAGGGCCTGATGAGCTGCATCCTAGAGTAATAAAGGAACTGGCAGAAGAACTCTCAGAACCACTGTCTATTATCTTTGAGAAATCATGGAGGACAGGTGAAGTGCCAGACGACTGGAGGAGGGCAAATGTTGTTCCCATCTTCAAAAAGGGCAAGAAGGAGGAACCTGGGAACTATAGGCCAGTCAGTCTGACATCAATCCCCGGGAAGATTTTTGAGCAGATTATAAAGAAGTCAGTCTGCAAGCACCTTGAAAACAATGCAGTGATTACTAGAAGCCAGCATGGATTTGTCAAGAACAAATCCTGTCAGACTAATCTGATCTCATTTTTTGATCGGGTAACCTCCCTTGTGGACTGTGGGAATGCTGTGGACATTATATACCTGGACTTCAGCAAAGCTTTCGACAAAGTGCCTCATGATATCCTGATTAGTAAGCTAGCTAAGAGTGGGCTAGATGGAACAACTATCAGGTGGATCCACAATTGGCTAAAGAATCGGACTCAAAGAGTGCTTATCAATGGTTCCTTCTCAAACTGGGGAGAGGTAATGAGCGGGGTACCACAGGGCTCGGTCCTGGGCCCGGTGCTCTTCAACATTTTTATTAATGACTTGGATGAGGAGGTACAGGGAATGCTTATCAAATTTGCAGATGACACAAAGTTGGGTGGAACAGCTAATACTCTGGAAGACAGAAACAAAATCCAAAGTGACCTCGATAGGCTGGAGCGCTGGGCCGAAAACAACAGAATGAAATTTAATAGGGATAAATGCCAAGTGCTGCACCTAGGGAGAGGAAACCAAATGCAGAGTTACAGAATGGGGGACACTTGGCTCAACAATACTACAAGTGAGAAGGATCTTGGAATTGTGGTAGATCACAAACTGAATATGAGCCAGCAATGCGATGTGGCTGCAAAGAAGGCAAATGCAATTTTGGGCTGTATTAATAGAAGTATAGCTTCCAAATCGCGGGAAGTGATAATTCCCCTTTACTCGGCACTGGTTAGGCCTCATCTTGAGTACTGCGTCCAGTTCTGGGCACCTCACTTTAAGAAGGACATAGACAAACTGGAGAGGGTTCAGAGGAGGGCAACAAGGATGATAAAGGGACTGGAAACAAGGCCCTATGAGGAGAGACTGAAAGAACTGGGCATGTTTAGCCTTCAGAAGAGGAGACTGAGGGGAGATATGATCGCACTCTTCCAGTACTTGAAGGGATGTCACACAGAGGAGGGCAAAGATCTCTTCTCCTTCACCCCAGTTTGCAGGACACGGAATAATGGGCTCAAGTTACAGGAACCTAGATTCCACCTAAACATCAGGAAAAATTTCCTGACTGTCAGAGCAATAAGACAATGGAATCAACTACCTAGGGAGGTGGTGGGCTCTCCCAGTCTGGAGGCATTCAAGGTGCGGCTGGACAGACATCTGTCAGAGATGCTTTGACCTGGATTCCTGCATTGAGCAGGGGGTTGGACTCGATGGCCTTGTAGGCCCCTTCCAACTCTACTTTTCTATGATTCTATGATTCTATGATTCAATCGAAGGCATGACTGTACTTCCAATTAAATAGCTGCATCCCCCAAACAGGGAGATAAACCCAGAAGTCTCCTCATGAACACTGATAAATAGAGTGACACTGATGAAGTATTGCTGAAATATTGTACATTCCCCCCCATCCCACCCCCACCAAAACCACCCTATTATTAATGGAGCTTTTTAAGAAACAGTTTAAAGCATGCTTTATTATTGTATTTTTGATTTTATTTTTTACATAAAGGACAGGTCCAGTCATGATGATCTTGTCCATATCTCCCAATCATACCTAGCAGACTGTGAGAACCCCATGATATCTAGTGCTTCTTCCCACTCCACTGCCCTGTCCCTTCCATCTTCAAAACTAACTATGGTGCAACCTTATAAAAGCACCAGTATTTTTCACTATCATGGTTAACTCAAACCATAGCAAGCAAACTCATTTCTAACCATGGTAGCAACCAGTGGTTTACAGTTAACCATGGCTAGCATTAACATTGGTGCAGACATAATACTGTTTCTAAAAGAGGGGGGTGGGATTCAAATATGAAGGGGGAAAGGTGCATGACCCTGCATGGAGAGGATGTTGCCTTTCTAATAAACCCCCTGTTTACTAATGTACTGGTTGAGTAAATGGGAAGTATGCACGTCAGGACCGGTGCAGGGCAGTTTGGCGCCCTAGGCTAAACTATATTTAGCGCCCCCCCTCTCGTGCCGTGTGGGGGGGCTCCGGAAAGCAGCCCTGCTCTGCAACCTCCCGCCCCCCCCGCCGCCACCGGACCCCCCCCCCGCACTCTGCCGCTGCCGCTGCCGCTCCCCACCTACCTTCCCACACCTCCTCCAAAAAGGGACCCCCGCGCTCTGTTTTTGGCCGGGGGAAACCAGAGCAACAGGGCTGTTTAAACCCTGTTGCCCTGGTTCTTCCCGCCAAAACAGAGCGCGGGCGGGGCTCCGGAAACAGCACGGAGAAGGTAGGTGTCGGGGGGGAGGCAGCGCGGAGTAGAGGCGAGGCGAGGCGAGGGGGGGAAGCGGCGTGGGGGGGGAAGCGGCGTGGGGGGGAGGCGAAGCGAGGCGAAGTGGGGGGGAGGCGGCTCAGAGGCGAAGCGAGGCGAGGTGGGGGGGAGGCGGCGCAGAGGCGAGGCGAAGCGAGGTGGGGGGGAGGCAGCGCGGGGGGGAGGCGGCGCAGAGGCGAGGCGAGAGGCGGCGCGGAGGCGAGGCAAGGTGGGGGGGAGGCGCCCAGGCTCAGCCCCACCACTACTCGGGGCGCACTGACCTGGCTTTCTCGGAGAGGCGGGCGGGCGGGCGGGCGGGCAGGGCAGGAGCGCGCCGGCAGCGAAGAGGAGCGCAGCGTTCTGCGCCCTCTTACGCTCCGCGCCCTAGGCAACAGCCTAGTTGGCCTAGCGGTAGCGCCGGCCCTGATGCACGTAGTAGGACAAGCAGCACTAGTCAGAACACAGCATCCACCCGCGTCATCTAAAGCTGCATCTCTCAGCAAAATCCACTCAGAATCCTCTTAGAAACCCTTGCTACTATGTTCCAAGCACAGGTTGGTTTTTCTCTCTTGTGTCCATATTGAGACCATAAACATTGTTCCTTTCACCCCAATCCCCAAGGCAGTCAGGGTGGGACAGGAATTCCAGTAGTTTTGAGTAACTTTAGCCCAGTGGTCCCCAACCTTTTTCGAGTCGCGACCCCCTTTTGTAATGGCAAAGGAACCGGGGACCCCTCACCACATTTGCATAAATTTGCATTTTGGTGGGGTAAAGAAAACACATGAAAAATAGATTTTTCAGAATATAATTTAATTTAACCTAATATTCATTAAAGGTGGTAAAGCCAAATTTAAGGTAATCTTCTGAATATTTCCGTTTTTTCTCCATGGGTACAGATTTCCGAAAATAAAAATTAAAAATCTGAGGAAAAACAATTTCTTTTTGTATTTCTATTGTTGTACTTGCTCACCTGCCCTTCCTCTCTTTGGACTCTGGATGTTAGTGGAAATAGGGCCCAACAGGGAGCAGGCAAGTGAGCGGATTTATTTGACTAGCAGCCAGCTTTGTATCAGAAAGGAGAAGACATGTTTATTTGTTTGTTTATTTATTTTATTTGTTATATTTATACCCCACCTTTTTTCCTGCAAGGAACCCAAGGGGGCTTACATAATCCTCCTCCTCCTCTCCACTTTATCCTCACAACAACCCTGTGAGGTAGGTTAGGCTGAGAGTCAGGACCGGTGCAGGGCAGTTTGGCGCCCTAGGCTAAATTATATTTAGCACCCCCCCTCGTGCCGTGGGGGGGGGCTCAGGAAAGCAGCCCTGCTCTGCAACCTCCCGCCCCCCCCGCCGCCACCACCACCGGACCCCCCCCGCACGCTGCCGCTGCCGCCCCCCCACCTACCTTCCCAGTCCGACGCCTCCTCCAAAAGGGACCCCCGCGCTCTGTTTTTGGCCGGGGGAAACCAGAGCAACAGGGCTGTTTAAGCCCTGTTGCCCTGGTACTTCCCGCCAAAACAGAGCGCGGGCGGGGCTCCGGAAACAGCACGGAGAAGGTAGGTGTCGGGGGGGGGGAGGCGGCGCGGAGGAGAGTTGAAGCGAAGCGAAGCGAGGCGAGGTGGGGGGGAGGCGGCGCGGGGGGGAGGCGGCGCAGAGGCGAAGCGAGGCGAGGCGAGGTGGGGGGAGGCGGCGCAGGGGGGAGGCGGCGCAGAGGCAAAGCGAGGCGAGGTGGGAGGCGGCGCGGAGGCGAGGCAAGGTAGGGGGGAGGCGCCCAGGCTCGGCCCCACCACTACTCCGGGCGCACTTACCTGGCTTTCTCGGAGAGGAGGGTGGGCGGGCAGGGCAGGAGCGCGCCGGCAGCGAAGAGGAGCGCAGCGTTCTGCGCCCTCTTCCGCTACGCGCCCTAGGCAACCGCCTAGTTGGCCTAGCGGTAGCGCCAGCCCTGCTGAGAGTAAATGACTGGCTCAAAGTAACCCAGTGAGTTTCATGGCCAAGTGGGGACTAGAACCCGGATATCCCAAGTCCCAGTCCAACACTCTCACAATTACGCCACACTGGCTCTCTGTTCTGCTGGAGACAGCTAAAAATAGTTCTGCAATAGCCACAGAAGCAAGTGAAATGAAATTCATTCACACAGTCTCTCTCACTCTCTCTCTCACACACACACACTTCATTTTCACTCAGAAGAAGCCATAGTTCAGTGAAACTCTTCCCAATGAGTGTGTCAAAAAATACCATAACGTGAGCTCTCCAAGTGGTGTTAAGTACCTTCTCCCAACAGAATTATAGCCAGCAGCACGCCTCACTGCTTTGCATTGGGGCTGCCAAAATCTCGAAGGGCTAAGGAGGAAGTAAGCACACTTGCCTTTGTGCAAATAATCAAGTCGCCCAGGTCGTCCTCATGCTGCCGCTCCCCCTCCCCCAGCCGGCTGCATCTGAGAAGGAAGGGCTGGGTGGAATGCCCCCCACCCTCCCCTCACCCCTGGACGCTGCCGCGACCACCTCCCCTTTCCAGCCCAACAACAGCTCAATCTGCCCCCTCCTCCAACTCGTTCTTACAGAGATCTTCAACAGCAGCAGCAGCAGCAGCAGCAGCAGCAGGAAGAAGCGCGTGTTGGCGGCAACTGCAGGCAGCGTCGTCTCCTCTCTCTCTCACACACACACACACCAGCATGAGGAGGAGGAGGCGAGATGTTGGCGGCAACTGCAGGCAGCGACTCACTCACTCACTCACTCACTCACTCCAGCACAAGGAGGAGAAGCATGAGGCGAAGGAGGTGCTTGGCGGCAACTGCAGGCAGCGGCTCCTTCTCAAGGCTCACGTGCCTGTTACCCATAAAGCACCAGTGTAGGCACACACGCGCGCGCGCGCTCTCCTTCTCCAGCAATTGGATTGCAAGCGCCTGCTGCTGTAGGAAAATACCTCCCCCTCCCTCCCTCCTTCCAGTATAGCTGGCGACCCCCCAGAAAGCATGTCGCGACCCCCTTGGGGGTCCCGACCCCCAGGTTGGAGAACGTTGCTTTAGCCCATCAAAGTACATCAAGCTTCTATTGTCCACCATCAAATGCCAGTCTATAGAAAATGCTGAAGAAAAAGGCACAATTTTTGAATAGTCTTGGAGCATATTTACAAAACTAACAATGATGTACATACTTCCTAGACTTATGGAACTCTTACCACGTCAGTTCATTTTGTCTCCCACAGAACCACTCTGTCTAGTGGAGGATACTGGGGCACATTTTGGGGAATTCCTTCAGTACTCATGGGTGCCTACTGGGCCTGTGCCAAAATGCCCCCTCCCTATTTTGCTATTTTTCAGGGTGTTTGTCTGTGGGGGTGGGGATCAATGATTTCTGGGGGGGAATGGCAGCCAGCATCTGACATCACACTTTCAGAGAGAGAGGGAGAGAGAGATCACTTGGACATTTTTAAAAGGAGGTAAGATAAGAGGCATCAGCTCCCCTGATCTGAAATGATTCACTAATATCTCACCCAGCCCAAAAGCTTGCCCTCCATTTCAGGGCCAATTCAATTTGAATGAACCATTTCAGCTCTGGTCTAGCAGCTACCAGACATGTTATGTGACATGTTGGGGGGGGTCACCCCCATTTTGTTACAAAATGTATCAGTTCAGGCAACAATCTGAAGTGTTCCTTAACACTTTCCCTTCATTCTATATTTGAATGTCAACATGAAGCCAAAGACGACAATTTTTGCATACTCAAACTGCTTTTCAAACCCCTGCCCTCTATCAAGACAGCATAAACAAATTAAAAACTGTTTTCATGATCAGGCACTGCAAAACGTTCACATCATAAAGCCAATTGAATAAATCCCCAACCCACCGCTATCACTATAGTCTCCTGAATTTTTAGTGATTTCTGTGAAGCATCATGAAAGTTTTCTTCACTGCTTCCTTTACTTCTTTGTTTCTCAAGCTGTATATAAGGGGATTGACCAGTGGGGTGAGCAAAGTGTAGAACAGAGAGAACAGTTTCTTCAAACTACTTAATGAATTCATGTTGGGAAAGACATAGACTATCATCAAGGAGCCATAGAAACAAGCAACCACAGTCAGGTGAGAGGAGCAAGTAGAGAATGCCTTTTGTTTCCCTGTAGTGGATGGGATCCTTAAAATGCTCTTGATGATGCAAACATAAGATATCAGGGTTATTATAAGTGGAGGCAACGTGCCTATAGAGGAGACTACAAAAGTGGTCATTTCAACCAAATGGGTATCATTGCATGAGAGTCTTATCACTGGGATTAAATCACAGAAAAAATGGTTAATTTTGTTGGGTCCACAGAAACTCAGCTGAGATACCAAGAATATCATGAGACTCATACCTAGTGATCCACTGATCCATGATCCAGCAATTAGCCCAATACAAATTCTCCCATTCATATGCATTACATAATGCAGCGGTTTGCAAATTGCTAAATAACGATCATAAGACATCACTGCTAAAAGGTAACATTCTGTAGCTGCAAGAAAGCCAAAGAAATACAGTTGTGCCAAGCATCCAGTAACAGAAATAGTTCTGTCTCCACTCAGAAAACTGACCAGCATCCTTGGCATGATGGTTGAACTGTAGCAAGTCTCCAGGCAGGACAGATTTCCCAGGAAGAAATACATGGGTGTGTGAAAATGCTGATCAATGACGACTAGAATGATAATGATGATGTTCCCAGCCAATGTTACAATGTAGACAGGTAGAAACAATATGGAAAGGAAAGTTCGAAGATCTTCACTATTAAAGTCCAAGAGGATAAATGTCAAGGAATCTGTTTGATTAACTTTTCCTTGGTTGATTTTCAGTTGCATCTAAATAGCAGCAGAACATATCAGGAAAGAATTAGACTTAAATATTTAATACAGAAATCACTTTAATTCATCATATGTGCGAAGGATGGTTGCTTGAGCATCTATCCCATCACTAGTGAGATATCAGAAAACAACCCAAAGTAACTGTTATGGGCTACAATGCAACAGTGAGAACAACAATCAAAATAATATTCTCAAATGAAAAAGATCTATGTGATATATATTTTTTTTCCAGTGCTAGTTTCTCTGGTAAAATATATAACTTGTTTAGTTTCCCAGTGCTAGTTTGCACATGAGCCAACTCACAGGGCAACACTTTTGTGAAGGCACCATATATATGGATGCTGTATATGCAACTACCTCAGTTTACAGAGATGTAAGTGAAGTGCTTTCCCAGGTTTGTAATTGCCTGAACAAGAGATGTACTTTTGAAACTCCCAGATTTATTTCCAGCTCAGATGGGAGATGGAGGATGCAATTCTTGTAAGAGTTGCTACACCGATTGGGATAGTTTTTGGGGGGTCTGGGGAGGGCAGAGGAGGTGGGACGCTATTCCCCCCCCCCCTCAAGCCCTTGGATTGAGTTTGATGAATTCTCCAAGACTGTCTGATTTATTGTAGGATAATTTCCTAGTTCATCCAAACTGAGTTTCGGGTAGCTCAAACATTTATACCACTTTCTCTGGTAGTTTTTAACAGAAAAAAAGTTTAATGTAGGAGCAGATCAAGTGCATGTGGGTTGTGTGTGACCTTCATATATGTTGCTGTCATAAATGGCAGTGTGCATCTCCCCCAGGCATTAAAAAAAGTATTAACACTATCTGAACACTTTGCCTAGTTTATGCATCAGGCCACCAAACTGGTGATAAAGAGTTCACTGCAGTCCTTACCTTAAAGATAGAATTCACTAAATGTTTGATTAGTTGTTTTTTTCCTCATCAATCTGGCTCATAGAAATAATTGCACAAACAAAATACTTTCTGTAGGACTTAAACAAATATCAATTTTCAAACATATGTACTGTTAATGACGATCCTGATTCAGTGCTTCAAAATATCCATCTGGAGATTTTCTTGAAGGCTTTGGAAGGAATGTTGTGCTGCAAATGTGGATGCATTTCTTCTTGATAGTTGCCATCCATTGCTGAATGCAATAGCTGTATAGTGTATATAAACATCCAGAAATATTAATCAGTCTAAAAGTTTCAAAGGAAATGAATATGGAGAAGACAACAGAAAATCATAAGGGAAATTAGTGACTCCTCTGTTATTTGTGCGTCATACTTCTTAGCAAATCCCCGATTGATATGTTGAGCTCAAGGGAACCACCCTTGAATCTTATGAAGGGCACTACATCAATCAATCATTCAACCCACTATGAAAAAATGTTAGGTTGGGGAAACCCTCTCTTATATCCACCCACATCATCTAAAGCAGCTTCTCTCAGCAAAAAATAAATAAAAATACTCTATAATCCTCTTAGAAACTCTTGCCAGCATCTTCCAAGCACAGACTGTTTTCCCCCCTCTCTTCTGTCCATAGTGAGACTTTAAAAATTGTTATTTTCACCCCAACCTCCAAGGTAGTCAGGGTGGGACAGGAATTCTAGTAGTTTTGAGAAACTTTAGCACATCAAAGTCCATCAAGCTTCTAATCTCCACCAACAAGTGCCAATCTATATAAAATGCTGAAGAAAAAGGCAGTTTTTAACAATCTTGGTGCATATTTACAAAAGTAACAATGATGTACAGCAGGGATGTTGAAGAGTCCTTGATTTCGAGTCACGAGTCGAGTCACGAGTCCTTGGACCCGAGTCTCGAGTCCGAGTCCAAGTCCGAGTCCTTGGTCCAAAATGGTGACTCACGAGTCCCGAGTCCCGAGTCATTCCCAAAGCTGACTCCACGAGTCCCTATTAAAATCAATGGGGGGGTTTCCCAACAAAATAAGGCTACTTCAGATGTGTGGCTTAAATAAATTCTAGGCACAAGTGTGCCTTTTTATCTCAAAACTCTGCCACTGATTTTGACAAGAACAGACCAGGCAGACAAACCCAAAATAACCAGGCAGGCAGAGGAGGCAGGGAACCCCAAAGCAGGCAGGCAGAGGCATTTGTCTTGGACAATTCAAACTGTGGAACTGGTTAAGAAGAGACCAGGCAGGCAGAGGAGGCAGGGAACCCCAAACAGGCAGGCAGAGGCAGCCAAACCCAAAATGTCTGAAGACTGAAAGGTTGCATTTTAGGAAAATGATTTTTAAAAATAAACTTGCTGTACTTCCTAAAACTTATCCATGTTGCATTTGAGGAACATGATTTTTTCTAAATGTTTGCCCCCCATTCTGGAACGGTGAGGTCTCATCACAATTTCACCCTCACTCTTCGCCGGCGATCGCACTCCTGTCCACTCCTTCGGGCACAGTCCAGGGATGTTGAAGAGTCCTTGGTCTCGAGTCCCGAGTCGAGTCTCGAGTCCCATTAAAAATATTGAGACTCGAGTCCGAGTCGAGTCAGAGGGGGGACTCAGTCCGACTCACGAGTCGAGTCAGAGGGGGGACTCAGTCCGACTCACGAGTCGAGTCCCCGAGTCCGAGTCCCCATCCCTGATGTACAGTATATACTTCCTAGGCTTATAGAACTCTTTCAACATCAATTCATAGATTTCATAGATTTAATAGAGTTGGAAGGAGCCTATACAAGCAGGACCTGGTGCAAGGCAGTTTGGTGCCCTAGGCAAGATCAGATATTTAGTGCCCCCCTTCCCACTTGAGAGTGCTGTATTTTTTTTCCCCAAGGTGTTTCTGGCGCCCCCTTTAGCCCTGTGCCCTAGGCAGCTGCCTAGTTGGCCTAATGGTAGCACCGGCCCTGTATACAAGGCTACCGAGTCCAGCCCCATGCTCAATGCAGGAAACTAGAGGAGGGGGTCTCCCATCCAAGTAATAACCAGGCCTGACCCTGCTTAGCTTTCCACGCTCAGACAAGCTGAGCCAGCATAAGCCACAGGCTTATCTGCTGAACTTGTATTTTGTCTCCTACAGAACCTCTCTGTCTAGTACATTTTGGGGTGCACTTTCGGTACTCATGAGTGCCTACTGGGCCTGGGTCAACTTGGTCTGGCCCATTTTGATATTTTTCAAAGTGTTTGTGGGGGGGGGGATCAACAATTTCTGGTGAAAAATGGCACCCAGCATCTGACATCACTCTCTCTCTCTCTCTCTCTCTCTCTCATCTCTCACACACACACACACACACACACACACACAGATCACTTGGACATTTTTAGAAGGAGGTAATGTAAGGGGCACCAGCCCCCCTGAAATGATTTACTGATATCCCACCCAAAATCTTGCCAATAAAGTTTGAATGAACCATTTCAGCTCTGACTTAGCAGCTAGTGTACCTTAAGATGAGTCTAAGACACACATACTCAGCTCTGCATTGTCTTCTTATTGTTCCTTGCAAAGCTCCCACCAAAACATAATAGTTTGGAAAATACAATATGACAACCAATGGTCTGTGGTATCCTTTTTTAAACCACCACCACCAGTTTATATATTTTAAATAGAGGAGCAATTTCTGTTACCTGTAACAGCGGAATATGGATATGATGACTTCACCTCCAGTGTCATCACTGGATGCTATTGAGGATAGCCTGGGGTGTATGCTTTGGTTGTCTATCATCCTCTCTTAATATATATTGAAATGTAATGTAGTAGATCTAGCATTTTTCTTCTTCTCTTGATTAGGTTGTTCTATCAATGAAACTGTATGTGTTCAAACTCATTCCCCACCCCCACCCCTGTATATATGTAAATGGTCTCCCTGGGACCTCTGTAAATGGGTCATTAAAACTATTGTGTAATATGAATGAAGTTAGTTTCTGAAGGGAAAGGCATCTGCTGTAGTAATGAAACAAACTAAATGTTTCTGTAGCTGTGATATATCGAAAGGCTACATGGTACAGCGAAAGCAAACTTTTTGCACCCAAGGGCCATAGGTGCGGATGGGTACCAGTGGGTGGGTACTGAAGTTTCAGTGGGGCAAGACCAGTGTCCCTCCTTGCCTCCCACCCCCTCCAACTATCACACACACACACATCTTTCCCTCACTCACTCTTATAGACATACACACTTTTTCCACTCCACCCCAGACACGGATGCTGAGATCCCCTCCCACCTCCCTTTCATCCCTCAGCTTTTGTTGGTGGCGACCAGCTCAGCAGAGGAAGAGGTGGGCCATTTTAATGGGGATGTCGGTGTGAAGGATTGAGGCCTACACAGGCTTAAGTTTGTTGAAGCCTGAAGGCCCAAACACTTCCCTAGATTTGTTGAAGCCTGAAGGCCCAAACACTTCAGGATGGGAGGGGGAGTTTGTGAGTTTTAGTTTACCCAATAGAAGTTAAGAATTAGTTCTCCTGATCAAGGTCACATGGTTATAACCTTCCAATCCTGGGAAGGCTATATATGTGTGGGGTGTGGTCAGCTAGAAGCAGAGAGAGCCTGACTGCAGGGGAGAGAGGTAGTCTGAAGTTAAGCTAGAGAACCTTGTATTGTTTGTTTATTTATTTTTATCATACTTGCTTTTGAATTACAACTGCTCTATTAAGTAAATACCCTAATATAATAAGTAAAGTGTTGTTGTGTACCCTGTTTGTTGGAGTGACTTCTTCACCATGTCTAAAGCCTACACCCATGCTACTGGAAACAGGCAAAGGATTTGATCTCCTGGAACGGGAGAAGCTTTGAGAAGAGGCAGAGATCTTCCAAAGGCAGGTCAAGGGGTCCCTGCAGTAGCGGAACCTTGACAGATGGTGGCAGCGGAGCGATCCTGAACAGTGAGATTAAGCACTCCAAACAGTAATTGGGTTTTTTACTAATAGAGCTGGCAAAAGCAGTGTATGTTTTAACTTCAGGCCTGCGGAATAGGGACCCAGTGAGGCAATTAAAATGAGCCAATATCTCTCTATGAACAAAACTGCCCTGATTGAGCAGTGTAAAAAGGACAATTTGCCATGGGAGGAGAAAACAGCAGAAGAACTGAAAGTTATGCTGATCTCCCAGGCGGCAATAGAAAGAGCTGCACCCTCTAGCCCTAGTGTAGTAGGACCCCAAACAAAAGAATGGGAGCTCCGTGAACAGGAACTGCGGCTAGTGGCAAAGCAGAAGGAAGAAGAGACCAGGTTAGAGTGGGAACGGCTTCGACTGCAACAGGAGCAACTTAAAGCCCAGGAAGAGCAATGCAGACATGAGGAAAAGCTGCACCAGGAGAAACTTCAGGCCCAGGAAGAGCAACGCAGACATGAGGAAAGGATGATGCAATTGAAACAGGAGCAGCCTGTCAGAGTTACCCCGAAGGACTTCACAGCATACACCCCAGGAGAAGACCCACAAGTGTTCCTGACCACTTTTGAAAGGGCAGCACAGAAGTGGGGACTGCAGGAGGGTGACTACATGAAGTTTGTGCCTAATTTAATCAAAGGGGAGCTGGCAGAGATTTATAATAGCATGCCAGAGGGGGAGGCTGTTTCCTATGCTCAATTCAAAGAAACGGTGTTTAAAGGTTCAGGTTAGGCCCTGAGCACTTTAGGAAAAAGTTCAGAGGGTTAACACCTCAACCTGGTAAATCTATGGTAGAGTTTGCAACAAAACTAAAAAACCTGCTACTGAAATGGGTGGATGAAGCAAAAGCTGACAACAGGGAAAAGGTGCTAGAGCTTATGGCTCTGGATCAGTTTTATTTTCGGTTGCCCAGAGAAATAAAACTGAAGGTTAAGGATAAAGATCCTGAAACTGTAAACCAAGCTGCAGAAATGGCTGACAAACTGATTGAAAACCGGGAAGGGTTAGGCCCCAGGATTGAGTCTGAGAAGAAGGGGGGGAAATGGGAAGCCCCAAGTAAAAAGGAGTTCAAAAAACCTCCTTTTGATCCTTCTCACCCCAGAAACCGTGCCTGCTATTTGTGTGGTCAGACAGGCCACATCAGGAATAGCTGCCCCAAGTTACAAGCGATAACACCAGCTAACCTAGGTAGTCCTAAACCCGAACAAACCAAGCCACAAGGTGTAGCAAGCATAAAAAAACCCTTATAATTGTGGATTTGTGATCACCAACAGGGAAGAGGTTAATAATCAGTTTAAAGAACCTGTTTATGTAAAGGATAAGACCATTATGGCGATGTTGGATTCTGGAGCTGATGTTTCTCTGATCCGGGCAGATTTGGTGACACCTGAAGATTTGGTACCAGGAATGTCTATTGAGATCCAGGGAGTGAATGGTCCCTCCTTTGAAGTCCCAGTAGCAAGGTTATCCATAGAATGGAGGGGATGGAGAGGTCTGTATGAAGTTGGGGTGATGGAACCTCCAACCCAATTTGCCCCTATCATTGTGGGAAAGGATATAATGGGCCAGGAAGCTCAAATATGTGTGGTAACCCGCAAGCAAAAGGAAAGGGAGGAAATTTCAAGACATGACCAGGCAAAAGCTAATGGGGCAAAAGAAAAAGTACTAGAGGTACAACCCACAGTGATTCCGGAAGGTCCAAAACCAACCCCAGACCCTCCCCAAACCGAAACAACAGAACAAGCCTCCATGCAACCTGTAGACCTGAAAGCCAGTGAAACAAACGAGGCAGGTGGTTCTGTAGAGGAGAAGGCGCTAGAGACCCCTTTTCCTGATTTAAGAAGAGTAGAGGAATTCAAGCAGGAAGTCCTCAGTGATCCTAGTTTGGAGCCTCTGAAAAGAGTTGCTCTCCCTCAAGAGAGGCCCTTCTCTGAGGAAAGAAGGGAGCAGATTATTTAGGAGAAAGGATTGCTGTATAGGCTGTGGTTACCAAAAACCCAAGAGTTAACCTGGGAACCACTAAAGCAACTGGTAGTACCTAACCAATTCCGGCTAAGGTTGCTAGAACTAGCCCATGATGTGCCATGTGCAGGGCACTTGGGGAAAAACAAGACTAAACAAAGGCTCATGGCAAACTTCTTTTGGCCTGGAATTGCTAAGCAAGTAGCAGAGTACTGCAGGTCTTGTGAAACCTGTCAGCGTGTGGGGAAGGCAGGGCATCACAGTAAAGCCCCTTTGCAGCCTCTGCCTATTATAGGAGAAGCTTTCTTTAGGGTGGTCATGGATATTGTAGGGCCTTTCACTAAACCCACCCGCAAGGGGAAAAAGTACATCCTCACAGTGGTGGATTATGTGTTAAAACTTAGACAAACCCTAGATACACTCTGTAAACTAGTTCAAGCCAATGTAACCAAAGCCCAAGAGGTGCAAAAGTTCTGGTATGATCAAAAGGCACGCTCTAGAGTATTTGAGGTAGGGGATCAGGTAATGATATTTCTTCCCCTGCGCAAAGACAAGCTTAAGGCTGCTTGGGAAGGCCCCTACACAGTCAGAGAGAAAATGGATGATTTAACCTATGTGGTGGTTAAAGAAAAATCTGAAAAAAGACCCAGGATAGTACATGTAAATATGATGAAGCCACACTATGAGAGGAGTGGAGTAGTTTTACAGGTGCAGAAGGTGCCAGAGGTAGTATACTTAGGGCACAGGGTTGGAAATGGTCATATCACACCATTATGGGACAAGGTTGAAGCTATCAGAACCTGGGACATACCTACAACCAAGAAACAGGTCAGGTCATTCTTGGGATTTGCTGGGTATTACAGGAGATTTGTTCCCCATTTTGGTGAAATTGCTGGACCTTTGACTGATTTAACCCAGAAATGTAAACCTGACAAAATTGTGTGGACTGATGAATGTCAAAGAGCTTTTGATAGACTAAAGGACATTTTAAGCTCAAGGCCTGTGTTAAGAGCACCTGACTTTGAAAAAACCTTTATTGTGGCTACAGATGCCTCTGTGACTGGCATAGGTGCAGTATTGTTACAAGACTATGACTCTGTTAAACATCCAGTAGCCTACCTGAGTAGGAAGCTCTTACCCAGGGAGAGAAACCTGTCTACGATCCAAAAGGAATGTCTGGCAGTAGTGTGGGCTCTGGACAAGCTCAAGCCTTATGTTTTTGGGCAAGAATTTACTTTATGGACTGATCATCATGCCTTACAATGGATACAAACAATGCAAAATACCAACTCCAAGCTTCAGAGATGGTCTTGGAAATTGCAGGAATTTCAAATGAACATTGAACATGTGCCTGGGGAGGAGAATGTGATAGCCGATGCTTTGTCTAGGGAATAACCAAAAAACAGTTGCCTTTTTGTGTAGGTTAACGTTTCACAATTCTCTTCTGTAAAAGGGAAATTGTTCCACTTGAGGAGAAGGGGGGGAAGATGTGAAGGATTGAGGCCTACACAGGCTTAAGTTTGTTGAAGCCTGAAGGCCCAAACACTTCCCTAGATTTGTTGAAGCCTGAAGGCCCAAACACTTCAGGATGGGAGGGGGAGTTTGTGAGTTTTAGTTTACCCAATAGAAGTTAAGAATTAGTTCTCCTGATCAAGGTCACATGGTTATAACCTTCCAATCCTGGGAAGGCTATATATGTGTGGGGTGTGGTCAGCTAGAAGCAGAGAGAGCCTGACTGCAGGGGAGAGAGGTAGTCTGAAGTTAAGCTAGAGAACCTTGTATTGTTTGTTTATTTATTTTTATCATACTTGCTTTTGAATTACAACTGCTCTATTAAGTAAATACCCTAATATAATAAGTAAAGTGTTGTTGTGTACCCTGGTTTGTTGGAGTGACTTCTTCACCACGTCTAAAGCCTACACCCATGCTACTGGAAACAGGCAAAGGATTTGATCTCCTGGAACGGGAGAAGCTTTGAGAAGAGGCAGAGATCTTCCAAAGGCAGGTCAAGGGGTCCCTGCAGTAGCGGAACCTTGACAGTCGGCATATAGGGGCAACTCTCCCCACATACTATCTTCTCCATCACATTCCACCAGCCTGCCAAACAGGCTGGCTGGAGTACGATTGTGATGAGGAAGATGGTACACGGGGATTGTCACCTCTGTGCTCTGATCTCCACATTTAAATTGCAATCCCCACAGCCCACCCTTTTCAAAACCAGGCTATATTAAAAAAAATATTTTTTTAAAAAACCCACTAGTTTGATAGAAAATGTTTGATACATTCACTCATGCGCCAAAAGCCATGGAAATTGTAAGCTAAGGCTTCCACCTTCAATTATACACCAAAGAGTAAACCTATTGTGAGTGAGAAGGGGGTGGAAATTAAGAGATGAGACACAGAAATATTTGGTGTGAACTTGGGCCACACTGATTTATTTAAGGAGATCTGCAAAAGGGGGACAGTGTGGGCTTCTACTCCAGACAGGCAGCTATCCTGTAATTGTATTGGCGAGACATCCTAGTCCTGCAGAGTGACATCTGTGTGATCGCCACCCTTCAGGTCTACACCATCTCAGTGTTGGGAGGCCTTCTCCTGTCACTCCCTCCTGGGGCTGCAAAACTCTGAAAGGGTAAGGTCAGTTAGACTCAAAGGCAATCTGTATCTCCACACTGGGGCTCAAAGCCCTGAGCATGAAGCCTCAGGCATTGCCTATCACCATGAAGGTGCCTTTGGATGTTCACCAGCCTTAACCCCAACTAATTATGCCCACACCTACCTGCCGAACAAATGTGACTGAATCAACCTAACAACCAGATTAACCTGATAACCACCATCTAACCCATCCCTGTTTCATTGTAGAATTGATGAAAAGACTACTGCCCATGGCCAATCAGACAGTAGGCCAAAAATTCCTACTTAGCCCCAAAGGGTGTCCAGCAAAGCTTACAGGGAAAAAGAGAGGAAGCCAGAAGTTCCAAAAGGCAGAAGGTGGGTCTCTGCAGACTAATCTTGTCCCATACTCCCCCACCCATTGGCAAATCCAGGACACGTGCCTCCACATGCCTATTGGCTCCTTTCATCTCCCTAACTACCCACCCACCCGCAATATCCCTCCCATGCCCAGACAAGCTGGGCATGGGGGAAGGTGTTTCTACTTCCTCACATATTGTGCTCATTTACAACTTAGCATCCATAAATCACACTGTGCCCTTGGTCTTAAAATACAACAACTACTGCAACACTGTGTACAGGACATCGAGGATAAAACCGGGGCAGGGAGTTGGAATACACATGCCATTTTGGTTACATAAATATATGATTATATCACTATTAATTTATTTAATAATATTTGAGGTGTAATATCTTGTAAAATATTTATTTATTTATTTAAATAAATAAATATTTTTCTTGATGATGATGAAGATGATGATGATGCAGTGGCGTAGCGTGGGTTGTCAGCACCCGGGGCAAGGCAAGTAATTTGCGCCCCCTAACCCGTGGATTTTAGCACTCGAGTCTCTTCCACTAGATTAGTTAAAGAAACCCTTACCTGTTCTGGATGGGTTTAACTAGATTAGTTAAAGAAACCCTTACCTGTTCTAAACTTGCATAGGATTGCGCCCTTACTAGGTAGGAAGGAAACCCTTGGGCTCTGTGAAATTTACTTCCGAGTAAACATTGCACTGAAAGGCAATACTCACATACTGGGAAACTCATAGACACGTTTTATTATACCACAAGGTCTGCTCCAATTTAGTATCAAGAAGAATAATCAATCCATCTTTGGCATGAATGTGTGGTAAAATATAATTTCAGTATATGATTTCTACGGTATATAATCACATAACTGACATTCTGAAGACTCACAGATTTACAGTGCAATCCTATCTTTGTACATTTACAATCCTATACATTAACAAATTTATTCCTGCATAAATTTGCTAATTTATTGTAATAAAAATTATTAAATAATACTTCTAATATTAATAATATAGTAATTTGAATTTATTCTGGAATAAATTCTGGTATAAATAATGCCAGAATAAATGTGTTAGCCTTGTAGTTGCCACAAGACTCCTCGCTGGTTTTGCTGCAACAAAATACCACAGCTATTCCATCTGGAAAATCCTATATATGTGTACTCTGAAGTAGGTCCCATTGAGTTCAATGGGATTTACTCCCTGGTACAGAATGGGTACAGAATTGCTGCCTTATTGGATCATAAGCTTTAATGGAAAAGAGCCAGCTTCATTGAAAGATTGAGAGCCAGTGTGGCTTATTGGTTACAGTGTCAGACCGGGACTCGGGAGATCTGGGTTCTAGTCCCCACTGGGCCATGAAGCTCACTGGGTGACTTTGGGCCAGTACCTGACTCTCAGTCTAACCTACCTCACAGGGTTGTTGTGAGGACAAAATGGAGAGGAGGAGGAGGAGGAGGAAGATTATGTAAGCAACCTTGGGTTCCTTGCAGGAAAAAAGGTGGGACATAAATAAATAAAATTATCTGCAGTTGACAGATAACATAGATGTAGGGTGTGTATGTGTGTAAACAGTGGACCCAAATGGCCATAACGTACAAGAAGCATAAATCTGTGGGATTATTATGCAAAGTTGATATGTATAAAAGATCAATACAGCAGAGTTACCATTTGCAACAGCAGTAACTGGGGAAAACCCCACTTTCCTTGTTTTGCTATGTTAATTGAACACCTGTAGTCCAAGGAAGACTGGTGGAGAACTGCAATTCCCCTCATGCAATGCGGGAATCTGTTTCGTCTCCCCCGCCCCTTCCTTCTGATGACCATTCAAGGCCGTTCCCAGAGTGCACTGCTCCGAAAGGACACCTCTTCTCTCTTCTTCCCACGCTTGCACAAGAGGCTTCCTGCGTGCTAGAGCAACGTTATTTAAATAAAGGACTACGACTCCCGTCATGCGGCGGCTCATAATGCAATGGTCTGCATATGGCTAAGTAGCGATCATATGACATCACTGTCAAGAGGTAACATTCTGCAGCTGCCAAGGTCAAAAAGAAATGCATCTGCAGAATGCAGCCCCGAAGAGAAATTGCTTTGTACCCTGTAAGAAAACTGGCCAGCATTCTGGGCAATATCGTTGAGGTGTAGCATATCTCCAAGAAGGATAGATTTGCCAGAAAGAAGTACATAGGTGTGTGGAGATGTTGTTCAGTGACAACCAGTGCAACAATGAGAAGATTTCCAGACAGAGTCACAATATAGATGACTAGAAATAACAAGAAGAGGAGCATATTCAAGTTCTCAACATTCCCAAGCCCGAGAAGGATGAACTCCAGTGATTCGTGTTCTGCTTTGCCATTCTAGGTTTTTCACAAGCTGCATCTACAGATAACAAATCAAACATTGAGTAAAGGAAAAGTTAGGGACCCGCTATGTACTGCCCATCCCTCACCCACAATACATGCCTTGTCATGTCAGATACCCACCTGTTTGATAAGGTTGTATGAAGTCAAAAGTTGCATAGTTGCATGGAACTAGTTGTTGCATAATGTGCTCACTTTCCATAAGCTGTAGACTGCTGTAAATTTGGGGAGATCCTTGAATCAAAACAGGAGATTTGAATTGTTATCAGTAACGGAGAAATTGGTTTGTACCCAAGATATAAAGGAACTTATTGTAAACTTGTTGACAGCTGGGACATTAATGATAGCAAGGAATTGGAAAGTCCAACATGTTTTTTCAATTGTTGATTGGTACAAGGAGGCATGGGACATTGCTGTAAATGATAAGTTAACTTGCTGTATTAAATGCAAAAAGGGACAATTAAAGAGAAATAATTTTAAGGAAATTTGGGGGTTATTTTTAGATTTTGTGCTAGTCAAGGGAAAGGGGAGCATGCCTTGTCAAGATATGATGCTTTTTTGGAATATTGAGTAATAGGAGAATATAGAGGATGAAAATTCTTTGGTCCGGTATGGTGAAGGGGACACTGTAGTTGTTATTTGAATGTTGGAATGGTTTTTGTTGTATATTATTTGAAACTCTAAATAAATAAAAATTAATAATAAATAAATAAATAAAAATAAGAGATTTTAAAATAGGCATGCATTCCACACAAAAACATAGGATTGGATCCAGATTTATTCCTACTGAGAGTAGACCCACTGAAATTACTAGGAGTTGTTAGTTATAACTTACCGGTACTTAAGTCTCGTTGATCTCAATGGGTCTATTCTAAATATGGCTAACTCTGGATCCAACTCATAGACAATTTGCATGGTGTGAGAGTTAAAGGGGAGGTTTGTGCATTACAAGGAATTGTAATGCACAAACCTCCCCTTTAACTCTGAGTTAGCAACTTGGAGCCAGATTTGGACCAAGTTACTGATTACTGATACTACCTTTTTTTTTAAGCCTCAGTTTCAATTCCTTTAAATTAAGCTGGAACTCTAAATGAGAGAAGCATTTTCTCTCTAAATGAGAGAAACTCTAAATGAGGGAACTCTAAATGAGAGAAACTCTAAATGAGAGAAACTCTAAATTTAGAGAGGGAACTCTAAATGAGAGAATCCATGAAAAAATGGTTTTTTCATGGATTCATGGATAGGATTTTCAGGATTGTGTCAATGTTTAAAATATAAGACATTGCAGTTATGAGAAACATCGGCATACTTCTTATGGATGATGTTATGAAAGCCTCAGTTGCAATAACCCATGTATCACTGCAAGAAAGTCTTACGAGGCGTGTGAAATAACAAAAGGAATTGTCAATTTTATATTGGCTGCAGAAAGTCAATTATAGCATCTACAGATTAATAAATAAATAAATAAACTGAGTAAAAGAAAAAAGGCAGCCTTTTAGAACTGCCCCCCCAAAAGATAAGTAATGTGTGCGGGAGAGCTGTCTTTCAAGAAAATTGACCCTAATATTCCAACTCTTCCCCCTGATCAGATTCTGAATAAGCTAGAAGTTCAATGGAAGGAGTGCAATTTGAAAATCATTAGCTTGGGCAATTGTGCCCCATATAACTGTGCCTCCTGCTGAGGGCAGCTTTATTTCCTATCCATTTCTAGAAATTTCTTTTTCTTTCAAGATCTTTGGAAGGCCAAGCGAAATTTATCTGTCTTACCTGTTGATGTGTATCTATTAGGAAAGGATACTAAACAGTGAGTTATTTCAATTGTATTTATATTTGTCTCTCTCTCACACATATTCAACTCAATTACATCATCCTTTTTATTCTCAGTGGTAAAAGGTCAAGTAGAAAACAACATGAAGCCCCCTAGAGGAATTGTTGACTGCAGAAGAACCATCTATCCAAGGAAGGTTACTGGTCATGTATGGGACAAGAAGAATGGACTTCCCTCAGCCCTGCCTTCTGGGGTCAGGGAGAAGTTTGCGCGTGGGGGAGGGATGGGGAGTCAGAGTACAGCCAGGCCACGCTGGCCGAGCCAATGGGCTTAAGCGGGGCAGGGAGCTGGGACCCTCACTTAAGACCCTGTCTCCCCACCCCATAGCTAAATTGGTCACATTTTGTGGGAAGTGGGGAATTAGGCAGTGGGGCTTAGGGTTCTGGTGAGCATCCAGTGGCACCTTTTCAAGGTGACTGGCAGTTACCTGAGGCTTCCCTCGCTAATGTCTTGCAGCTTGGCAGGTGGGAGATTGGACCGCCTTTGAGGTTCTACCTGTCTCACCTACATTGGCTGTCTCATGGCACCAATGGGAGGTGACACTGGTAAGGCCCTCCAGCTCCACATGGAGTGCAACTGGACGGTGGCGGGGCAGCCTGCCTCCGATTTGGTTAGGATGGCTTCGCTCAAATTTTGGTTTTTCCCTGGCCAATGGCCAGGAGTAGATTAGTACCGCCCTTCACCCTTCACAGATCTTTAATTCAATAAATGTGGCCCTGATTTTAAACCATATATGTTTGTGTCTGACTCTTCATTATCTCACCTAGACACGCGCAATGAAGAGACACTCCTATTCTTTCTCTCACACATTCCCGATGCCATCTTCCAGCAACAGAGAATGCTGCTACCTCAACATAAATTAGGCCTAGTTCTCACAAATACCAGTTGAGGTTTCTGAAGTTTCTCTTTAAAAATGCAGGTGGGAACTCACATGACTGAATGTTCCATGTAATTTTGCTGTGGAGAAGCTTAGCTTATATTAGTTTTTCTCTCTCTCCAATCAGTCAGCACTCTGGGTTCTAGCAAACTTCATGAAGAATAAGCACATTTCAGTGTTCAAAGCCAAGAGTTAGACTCTCACCTACACTATCCTCTTCTCCCTCCTGCTTTCCTTTCTATTATTTATTTAAATCAATTTGTATCACCTTTCCTCCAAAATTGGCACTCAAGGTGGCTAACAATAAAATACAGATTAAAAAGAAAATTGAAATTAAAACAGAACATAAAAACAAATGAATTAAAAACACAATGGTAAAAGAAATAAACAGCAACCAACCAATTAAAACCAGCTTAACTGACCTTTACTTTGTGACAATCATGTAAAGTGGCCTGTCTTCTTTGTCAAGTTTCTTTTGGCACAATTTCTCCATTGGTGTTGGCCAAACCCATTGTGGTTGTTGCGCGTGTATAGGTCAGATAAAGAAGAGCCAGACACAGAGTATATGGTTTCAAATCAGGGCCACATTTATTGAATTAAAGATCTTAGAAAGGTGAAGTGCAGTACTAACCTAGCCCGGCCATTGGCCGGGTAAAAACCAATATTTGGCTAATACATCCTAACTGAACTGGAGGCGGGATGGCCCGCCACTGGCCAGTTGCCCTCCATGTGGAGCTGGAGGGCCTTACAATCGTCACCTTACTTTGGCGCCTCAAGGCAGCCAATGTAGGTGAGAAAGGTAAAACCCTAAAGACGTCCCAATCTCCTTCTTGCCAAGCCTCACGGCATTAGTGAGGTCAGCCTTGGGTAAACGTCAGTCACCTTGAAAGGTGCCATTGGATGATCACCATAACCCTAAGCCCTACTGCCTAAACCCGCACTTCCCACCACAGGGAAAGACAAGCTATCGCTTAGTCGAATCTCTCTAACCTAAGCCCTACTGCCTAAACCCACACTTCCCGCAAATGCGACCAATTTAGCTATGACCCCTTGGTGGGTCAATATCGAATTCAAAAATTTCCCTACCCTGCTTCACAGTGTAGAGTAGGCAAAACACGCCCATTGCCCCGGCCAATTGAGACAATGAGCCAAAATTCCTACTCGGTCCCCAAACGGGCGACCAGAGGAGCCTACGCTGCTAACAGGGCAGGATGGGAGGGAGCCGAAAATCATAAGCAAAAAGAGACCGAGGGCGGGAGCCCAGGTGCTTAAATAAGCTCTCCCTGTGTCCCCACCCTGGCTAAGCCATTGGCTCAGCCACAGTGACCAGACCTGTCCTATTACCTGACTCCTCTCTCCTCCCCCACACGCAAATCTTCTCCCCAGCCCCAGGTGAGGGGTCGGTGGAAGTCTGTTGTGTGTGTGTAGGTGAGATAAAGAAGAGTCAGACACAGAGTATATTGTTTTAAATCAGGGCCACATTTATTGAATTGAAGATCTGTGAAGGGTGAAGTGCGGTACTAACCTAGCCCGGCCATTGGCCGGGAAAAGTTCCCATATTTGGCGAATACATCCTAACCAAACCAGAGGCGGGATGGCCCGCCACTGGCCAGTTGCCCTCCATGTGGAGCTGGAGGGCCTTACCATCGTCACCTTACTTTGACGCCTCCAGGCACCCAATGTAGGTGAGAAAGGTAAAACCCCAAAGACGTCCTAATCTCCCTTCTGCCAAGCCTCAGGGCATTAGCGAGGGCAGCCTTGGGTTAACGTCAGTCACCTCGAAAGGTGCCACTGGATGATCACCATAACCCTAAGCCCTACTGCCTAAACCCACACTTCTCGCCACAGAGAGAGACAAGCTATCGCATCGTCGAATCTCCCCCACCTGCCCGATAAAAAGCGAGCAGGGCCCTTCGCAGATCTCCAATAAAAATATCATTACCTGCATCGGATACTAGGAGCAAAAGAGACCAAGGGCGGGAACCCAGGTGCCTATATAAGCCCTTTCCTGAGTATCTGTGACCAACTTGACCTGTTACCTGACTCTTCTCTCCTCCCCCATGCTCAAACCTTCGCCCCGGTCCCAGGTGAGGGGCCATTGGAAGTCTATTCTGGCTACCAAACTGTATTTGGATTTCTTTCATTCCAGTCTATCTAGGCACCAATGTACATGGTACCTGCAGAGATCTTCTCTGTTGTAGCTTCCAAGGCTGTGTTATTATCTTGCAATATTCTTCCAAAATGCTCCATTATTGTGCTAAGGTCTTGCTGGAATAATGAGGCACAGTAGTAAAGAGAAAATACTGAGTGTCTTAGAGTCTGTGTACTTCTGCAAACATTACCCCACCCCAAGCTTGCTGATATCTTCATCTTGCGCATGGACAGTTCTGTTTGTTATATGAGGACCAACACTCACCCCTGAAGTTCACAAACAGAGGGAATTATAAAGATAATTTTAAAAGGTGCCATGCTTCAAAAACTACAAATATTCAGGCTGGAAATTTCAATCAATATAAGTGGTAAAATAAATAAAGCTTTGGATGAATATTTGTTGAGAAACAGCGGGAAAATGTCTGATGTATTGTCACACTAGTTTATTACTTGCAGGCTACCCTGGATCTGGTGTGTTACTGTAGTTGCAAATGGAAAAGGGAATATTAAGGGACTGATCATTCATCTGCTTTTGCTAACTTATTCCTTTCCATGTGCACTACATGGGAGTCATTTGATGCCAACAAATCCTCTTCCTACGCTGTTAGGCATGTACATCTCTAGCATACATGGGGGAGCTGCCCTTCTGAGAACAGTGCATATGCTTAATAGTGCAGGGAAAGGATCCACTGTGTCAGCCCCCTAAATATGTTATTGTCCTCTACAATGTTTTTTTTCTTTTCTTCCTTTATTAAATAGTTCAATTACCTGACACTTCCATCAAGATATTTAAAAGACAAACACCTATCTGAGGTTTAAGTAATATGCAAATGTGTTTTAATTTAATTGATTATTTGATTGATTAAACAGGATATCAGTTAAAAAAATAATAATTGGTTGACAGCCCTAATATAAAGGAATGGCAGACATATGGCTGGATCTCCTAGCAAGATCCACTACTGTACTGTGTATCAAGGAACATGATAACAGTGGGCCCTAACCTTGAATAGCTGGACTTTGGGCTGAATTTAGGAGGCATTTAATGGGTGAAGGGTATATGTGTGAAAACTATTCAACCCCTTTTGCCTTTTTCCTGCAGATGCTACCTGTGTTTTGATGTAATGGCAGAAGTCATCTTCCTGGTTGCTTTCTCAACAGCTGCCAGCTGATGGCCAACATTTTTATTTTCCGGAATGCCCCTCTGAGTCATACCATGGATGGTAGCTGCCATTTTCCCTCCCCCTCAGAAGCCCCCTTTCCATGATGCTAGCATTGCATAGAGGGGAAAATAAAGTGACATCTACAGCTGGCAGTCACCAAAAGGATTACCAGCGGGACTACTGCTACCATGACCACCACCACAGGGAATTCACCCTGTGCACCAAAACTGATCCTCCATCCACCCACCCACCCCAAATCACCAAAATCCTCTGCATCTTGCCACCCAGGGCAATGAAAGTAGGAGTGGGAGGTTTCAGCTCATCCCTAGATCATGGTGCTATTTTTGTCCTTATTTAATCTGCCTCTGCTTCCTCATTAACTTTTCAGTGGGATTAGAGATTTGCTAAAGGCTAGCAAGATTCCCTGGTGTTCCCCCCTTCTTCCTCTGAGACACTGGTGCCATTGAATATAATGTCTGCAGATTAATTTCTCCTTAGTGCAATTAAGAGTCCGTCAGTTAACAGACCATAGGGCAGCTGAAATATAAATTGACCAAAAAAAATTTCAGGAAATATCTGAGAATTCATGTCATATTTAGAAATAACTAACCAAATAACCCAATGAATATCTACCCAACAAGACTCATAGAGTTCAATGGACCTGACTTCCAGGAAACTGAGTGTAGGATTGAAGCTTTCGGTAACCTTTGTGAAGTTATTCACTAAAATGTGACAAGAGATACAACTAGATGTCTATCGTCAGACCATATAACTTCAGTGGGGCTTTTTCCAGCCTTAAAATCCAGGAATACAACCAAAGATGAAGGTAGGACAAAGGATAAAGGGAAAGATGAAAACTAGACAATTTGGTTAACTTTGAAGAAATGTACATTTTAAGTTTATTGATGAAATTAGATCCAAAATCGGACCAAACATACACAAAATTTAGTATATTGAAACAATGTTTAATACTCTGAAGTATCAATTTCACTATAAACATATTAAAGTTGATGAAATACAGTATTGGGTTGGATCCAGACTTAGTCATACTTAGAGTAGGACCCATTGAACTCAATGGGACTGATTGCGTGATTGATTTCATTTATTTCAGTGGGTCTATTCTAAGTATGACTACGCCTGATTCCAATCAGCAGTATTTACAGCATGGTATTTAAAATTCCTTTGTAACAGTAGCAAAAGAAATCTTTGTGACCTATCTGAAGCACTTTATTATTGGTGAAAGTTAAATGATGGCAAAATTAGAAAGTCAGTATGAGACCCTTAAGTCCAATTGTTGTTGTTCTTGTTGCTGTTGTTGTTGTCGTCGTCATCATCAATCGGAGAATTAAGCACATGTTTAATTTCCTCCAACCCCTCCATGAAAAACAATGCAATTTTAACAGATACAAAATATTGATCATGAGTATTGCTGTTGGGGTACAGTATGTGCTGTCGTGGATAGATTGCAGGGGAAACTCTGGAGACCTGGTTTGAAGTCTCAGTGGTAGAATAGTTCTAACCATCAGACTGCTAGTGGAGAGGAGCTCTACTAGCAGGGAGGAGGGGCAGGGAGGATATGTGCTCTGGAAGCCCTGGCTATGTGTGCGGAAAGTTCCAATGAAGTGGGGGCAGGATGGGGGTAACTTGAGCACCAATTCTGCCTTTAGCACTAAGTTTAGTGGAAAGGTGAGATATAAAATAAGTAAATACATAAATAAACAACATTTGGATCTGCTGGATCCAAAACCCATCCATTCCACTGGGAGGCCCCAGGATCAGGACCTTCAACTACACCAGCCTAGAGCCTTAAAACAAACAAACAAACAAACAAACCAAGCACTGGGTTTAATAGCCCAGAAAAACAAGCCCACCTCTCACCTGGGGCAGTGAGTAAAACACCACTTTGCTGCTCCTCACATAGGACTGCACTGTTAGCCATGAAGCTCACTGAATGACCCAGCTCCAGATACTACCTTTCCTAATCTACCTCAGAGGGTTGCTATGATGATAACATGGGAAAGAGAAAATATGCCACCCTGATCTTGGAGGGATAGCAAGATCAAAATGTAATTAGTAATAATAACAAATCTTCCATTCATAGACTGAAAAGCATATACTACAATTCATATAGTGTATACAGTAATACCTTGGATTGCAAGTAACTTGGTCTGAGAGAGTTCAAGACAAGCAAAAAAAATTAAAAAATTTTGACTTGATAAATGAGCAAGGTCTTGCAAGACTAGTGGTCATGTAGGGATGTAACCACTCGCCTTGAGCGGGCGTAGCGGGCCAAAATCGGGCCCGCTCACGCCCGCCAGAGACTCGCTTTAATATAAGAGTACATCGCCACATCGGTTTGCCGGCCAGATGGGCGATAAATAAATGCAAATAATAAATAAATACTAAATAAGAGTGTTTTGGATTACAAGCACGTTTCCGGAACAAATTATGCTCTCAATCCAAGGTATTACTGTATAATGTATTCTGGTTGTGGTCTGCTTGCAGATTTAGGGCATATTCTACAGGGATGTTGAAGAGTCCTTGGTCTCGAGTCAGGAGTCGAGTCACGAGTCTTTGGACCCGAGTCTCGAGTCCGAGTCCGAGTCCTTGGTCCAAAATGGTGACTCACGAGTCACGAGTCACTCCCAAAGCTGACTCCACGAGTCCCTATTAAAATCAATGGGGGGTTTTCCCAACAAAATAAGGCTACTTCACACTCAGAGCAGCCACACAGAGTAATCTCAGGTCCTTCCTCTGCCTCTCCCAAGTACGCAACACATCAATCAAAATAAATCTTGACACACTGTTGGGGCTGCTCTCCTGGTAGCCGTCCATAGTGGCCGAGCAGCGGCACACCTCGCTTCCATGCGCTCTTCGCCGGCAATCACGCTCCTCTCCACTCCTTCTGGCACAGCCCAGGGATGTTGAAGAGTCCTTGGTCTCGAGTCCCGAGTCGAGTCTCGAGTCCCATTAAAAATATTAGGACTCGAGTCCGAGTCGAGTCAGAGGAGGGACTCAGTCCGACTCACGAGTCGAGTCCTCGAGTCCGAGTCCCCATCCCTGATTATTCTAGTGCTGAGTTGAAAATGCCACCCTACTTCTGCAGGTCCATTTATAAATCATGATGATCAGGAGGTATTTTTTTAATGATTTCTCTAGAAGGCAGGAGAAAGTCTAGACATTTTCAGGGGCAGTGACAGTGGCAATGGCTTTCTTCTTCTTTGTCTTCTTCTTTACAATATAGTTTTGTCTCTTTCACAAGCAGCCATGGTGGTTCTCCTCTCAGTCTCATGGGCTGCCATGTTCCCCCATAATGCCTCACTTGGAATGATGCTAATCATGATGTGGTATATTCCAGCTGAGGCATTATGGGGAACATGGCAGCCTGCTGGCCTACTGAGATGAGAACCACTGCTGCTTGTGGCCGAAACCAAATTCTGTTTGTTTCTTTATTTAAAAAGAAGAGGGGAAGCAGTAGCTGCTGTTTGTACTTTTAAGGCCCCACCCCCCAAAAATGTTTCAAATTTCTTCTTGAACTCTGACAATGCCAGAGCTCTTTCTCCCTTTTGCCTCACCCTCTCCAATCTTTGATTTAAAAAATCTTGTAAAATGAAACTTTGGGTCACCTCTAGCATATTACAGAGAATATTGTCATGCTTTAATACCATTGAAACCAATGGGCCTTATGCATTTAACTATGGGCTTAGGCCTCATTCATTTCAGTTATGTATGCCTAACATTGCATCTACTGGCTTACTGGATGGGAGACATGTCTTTTCTGACGGCCAAGCTACACACAACATGGGAGAACTTTGAATGGATCTCATGATATATTTTTTTCCTTTGCTAAGAGCAGTCATGGAAAGTCAGTTTGGATCAGGCTCAAGTCACTGGCAGGGGAACCCCCAGTAACTGTTTCCCTGACTTAAAACACACACACCCCATGGCTGCTTTTAGCAAAAGGTGGGAGATCCATGAATGCCTGGAGACCTGCTATGATGATGATATAGTTCTACTATTCTGCCCAAGACTCTGGTCAACCTTCTGATTGGGGACAGATCCATTCCATTCAATCTGTGCTTCGTTCAATGCCAGAGGCGTAGCGTGGGGGGTGCAGGGGGGCCGGCCGCACCGGGCGCAACATCTGGGGGGGGCGCGCTCGCACTCGCAGCTCTCTGCCCCTGCCTGGCTCACTCACTCTCTCTGCAGTGCTGGCTGTGCGAATCCGATCCGAGCCGCCGGGTCGCCGCCCACTGTGGAGGGGGGGTGTGCCAGGCGTGCGGTGCGGTGGGTGCGAAGAGAGAGCAAGGGACTATCTGGGGGAGGGACAGTGCAGCGGCTCCCAAGGGGACATTCTGCTGTATACACGGCTCCTTTTGGCTACTGATTGGCTGTTGCCTCCGTCAAGGCAGAGATCCAGGAGCTGCCATTAGTAACACTTCAGAGATCAGAGCGGCAGGAAAAACAAAAACCAAACAAAACAAAACGGGCTGGGGGGGGGGCGGGAGGAGATTTCAAAGTCTGGCACTCCCGAAGGAAGTTTCGCCGAGCTCCCTGCTAATTGTAAGCAAGGGGACCAGTAGTTCAACCCTACGCACGTTTACTCGCGAGTAAAGTCCCACTGGATCGCGCCCAAAGTATGTGCATAGCCCGGGATGTGCAGCCTGAGCGACGTGTTCTTAAGAAGGGGCACATGATGGGCGAGCCAGCACAAATGGCGGGGAGCCGCCTTGGCCCAAGAATAAACGCGTAAATAACTCCAGAAGTAACGCTAGGTGATACCTTGCGGTGGCGCGGGCGGGCAACAAAAACGTCACAAAGTAAGGAGTCAGTCAGTCCTTATGAAATAATTTCCCTGCTATTATAAAACAATTTCCCTGCTTGTTGTCATTCAGTTGGATCTAGATTTGGTCATGCTTCGAGTATAGACGCATTGAAAACAATGGGACAAATTAGCCCTTACTTGCTTCTCTCATGGATTGACTCTAGTAATGAAGGTCTCTATCTTCTCACACACGAGATGGTACTACTACTAATGATAATAATTAATAATAATACCACCAACATAGACTTTTCCAAAGTCTCATCAGCGGGTCTTCAGGTCGCCTGACTTTCCAATGCAGAGGATCTACTTTTAATGTTCTACTGTCTGTTTTGTAATTTTCTAACCGGGAAGAGAATCTCTCGTACAGTATTTTTTCTTCTTCCTCTTGGTGGAGACGACTGACACTTTCTTAAGGGGAATATTAAGATCATTGGGCAGCCAAAGCTTAAAAGCCCCTTTGATTTCAATGGGCTAAAGATTTCAATGGGCTAAAGAGCTAAAGAAACCACCAGGCTTAATTCCTCCCCCCCCCCCCGAACTATAGGGAGGCTTAAAAGGAATATTGGCTGGATCGCCTCAACAGTGGTTTTTAAAGGCGCTTAAAAACATCCAGGATTCCTGCCCATGCTTCCACGGTCCCTTCTGGTCTCTCAGCCCCCCAAAAAACTGCTTTGGCCCAAGAAACCCTCTCCTCGCTTTCGTTGTTCCTCTCGCTGTGTCTTTATTTTGTTCTGCAGCCTTCGTTGGCCAGAGGCTGGGCTAGGATGATGAGGCTGAAATGCTGGATTTGTACCGTTACAGATGCGTTCCAGCTGCCAGTGCCACAGCGCACGCGCGCACACACACACACACCCTCAGCTAAGTGTAAAATTTCTAGTCCCAGAAACCCAGGGTAACCGTTTGTCTCTAACCGTTTGAATTCTCAAGATGGTATTCAACACTTTTTAAACGCCCCTTCATGGGGTGGAAGGAGGAGCCAAGAGGCAGATCTGGGTAAACGCGTGTATAGGGACTAAGTGGAGATTGCAATTCGGATTTGGTGATTGTGAGTACAGATCCGGAGGCGGAGGCAGCGGTTCCTCTAGAATAAATTAACACGGAACAAAACGAAAGCATGCCATTGATTTCAATGGATTGCTACTGTTTTTGTGAGTTTCTCGTTTGAATTTTGTAACTGATTCAGCAGCAACTGTTTAACCTCTTCGATGCTCAAAGGAGCTAGGGTTGCCTAACGGTTAGAGTGTTGGACTGGGACTCGGGAGATCCGGGTTCTAGTCCCCACTCACTCTGCCATAAAGCTCACTGGGTGACTTCGAGCCAGTCACTGACTCCCAGCCTAACCTACCTCACAGGGTTGTTGTGAGGATAACATGGAGAGGAGGATTATTATGTAAACCGCCTGGGGTTCCTTGCAGGAAAAAAGGCGGGATATAAATGCAATAAATAAATACATTAAAATGTAAAACAAATCATAGCGTGTAAGGTAGTGGAGGTGCCTTCTGAGAGGCTTTCATGTTAATGAAGGAGACCGTCTCTGCCCGCTAAAGAGCACGGATCAGGGTTTCTTTAACTAATCTAGTGGAAGAGACTCGAGTGCTAAAATCCATGGGTTAGGGGGCGCAAATTACTTGCCTTGCCCCGGGTGCTGACAACCCACGCTACGCCACTGTTCAATGCTATTTCTTTGCATCACTTGGGGTAGCTGAGTACTATCTTTTATCTGTGATGTCCTAAGAGGCATATTTAGCCAACCCCTGCATTATGAAAACTGCATGAATGGATCTCCTACATCATGTTTACCTGTAGTGAAATAGTGTGACTGCCAAATAATCAAGTCTGGCTTGATATAAATAGTTTAGTTAAGCTTGACATAGCAATTGAGGGATGATCACACAAGGGTAAAGCAAAATATAATGTTTGTAACTTTCTATTTCTTTCATATTCTCAAAAGACTATGTGTCTGAATATGTTTTATCTACAGATGCAGTTCCTACACAAAGCAAATGCTATAATTCAAACAAATGTTACTGAGTTCATCCTTATAGGATTCAGGAATCTCCAAGAATTGCAAGTTCTACTCTTCCTACTCTTTCTATTTATCTACATGATGACTTTAGCTGGGAATATCCTCATAGTTATGCTTGTTATAGCTGATAAGCATCTTCATACTCCTATGTACTTTTTCCTTGGGAATTTTTCCTGCTTGGAGACCTGCTATAGTTCTACCATTTTGCCCAAGACTCTGGTCAGCCTTCTAACTGGGAACAGATCCATTCCATTCAATCTGTGCTTTGTTCAACACTATTTCTTTGCATCATTTGGGGCAACTGAGTGCTATCTCTTATCTGTGATGTCCTATGATCGGTATTTAGCTATATGCCGACCCTTGCATTATGCAAACAGTATGAATGGTAAATTCTGTGTGCAGTTAGCTGGTGCCCCTTTTCTCAGTGGGTTTTTGGCTATATCTGTAACAATAATATTAGTATCCAGGTTAGCTTTTTGTGGCCCCAATGAAATAAATCATTTCTTTTGTGATGTCTTTCCACTCATAGAATTATCTTGCAGTGACACCCATCTTTTGAGGATTCTAATTTTCCTTGTTTCTTCTGTATTCACCATTCCTCCATTTTTGCTGACCCTGATATCATATGGTTGCATTATCACTGCCATCCTGAGAATCTCTTCCACCAGTGGCATACAAAAGGCCTTTTCTACTTGCTCCTCTCACCTTATTGTGGTTACCATTTTCTATGGCACAATAACTATAGTCTATATTTTACCAAATACTGACACACTGAGACACCTCAATAAAATATTCTCTGTCGTTTATGCTGTCCTGACTCCCATGATAAATCCTCTTGTCTACAGCCTGAGAAACAAAGCAGTAAAGAAAGCACTGAGAAGACAGTTGCGAGTGTATGGGTGAGATAAAGAAGAGTCAGACACAGAGTATATGGTTTCAAATCAGGGCCACATTTATTGAATTGAAGATCTGTGAAGGGCGAAGGGCGGTACTAACCTAGCCCGGCCATTGGCCGGGAAAAAACCAATATTTTAAATATTTTGGTGAATACATCCTAACCGCACTGGAGGCGGGTTGGTCCGCCCCCGGACAGTTGCCCTCCATGTGGAGCTGGAGGGCCTTACCATCGTCGCCTTACTTTGACGCCTCCAGGCACCCAATGTAGGCGAGAAAGGCAAAACCCCAAAGACGTCCCAATCTCCCTCCTGCTAAGCCTCACGGCATTAGCGAGGTCAGCCTTGGGTAAACGTCAGTCACCTTGAAAGGTGCCACTGGATGATCACCATAACCCTAAGCCATACTGCCTAATCCCGCACTTCCCGCCACAGAGAGAGACAAACTATTGCTTAGTCGAATCTCCCCCACCTGCCCGATAAAAAAGCGAGCAGGGCCCTTCGTAGATCTCCAATATTATTATCATTACCTACACCGGATAGGTGAACCCTATCCGGGTGATACAGCTCCCTCCGGGCCAAGGATATCATGGGATGGGGAATACAAACCCAACCCTCCTACGGCCCTACAAATCTTGCCGTTCACCTTTCTAACCGCTCTGTTCAAGGCCTTGGGCCAACTGAAACATGGTATCATGAACGACCAAGGATCAGAATTCCCGGCCATCGGTGCCGTATGTATGCCATATTGCATGGCATCTACAAAATCAGGGCCTTGCCTTTCAACAAGCCCAAATCATTCCCCCCAAATGGGGACCAGGACATCTGGGGGGGAAGAACACTGGTCAGTCCGGAACAAAGTGTGGAGGAGGTTCTGCCATCTCATGCCTCGGCGACCCATCCATTGGATGTCCGCCGAAGGCTCAACCACCAGGAACTCCCGGCCATATCGCATGACGCCTGCCAAATCAGGGCCTTGCCTTTCAACAAGCCCAAATCATTCCCCCCAAATGGGGACCAGGACATCTGGGGGGAAGAACACTGGTCAGTCCGGAACAAAGTGTGGAGGAGGTTCTGCCATATCATGCCCCGGCGACCCATCCACTGGACGTCCGCCGAAGGCTCAACCACCAGGAACTCCCGGCCATATCGCATGACGCCTGCCAAATCAGGGCCTTGCCTTCAACAAGCCCAAATCATTCCCCCCAAATGGGGACCAGGACATTTGGGGGGAAGAACACTGGTCAGTCCAGAACAAAGTGTGGAGGAGGTTCTGCCATCTCATGCTCCGGTGACCCATCCATTGGACGTCTGCCGAAGGCTCAACCTCCAGGAAGCCCGATGTGGCAGCTCGTCTTGCCGCCCAGTGCATCATACTGTGCCCACAGATCAGCACAGACAGTCCTGCCTCCACCCAGGTGACCTGGAAGAGAAACACAGCCCACGGCAGTACCAAGGCAATTTTTTGACGTACCATCAAGGTCATTTTCACACATAGGAGCGGTATGACTGGGACCCCTGACTAAACACCTGTTTGTCCGCAGTGGATGCAGCACCAATCTGTAAGGAGTGGGCTCAGAAACACAACTGTGCCAGGCCCGAGGCCACGAGAGCTGGACCTTGTCACCGACTAAAACCAAAACTTAGTTAATGGCTAGTCGTCTTGATGAAAAACAGACTACCCTTGGCGAGTCCACGGCCAGCCACAAATGCTTGCAGAATGGCCATGAGTAGGTGTAGGCCCAGCCAGGACATAGCTCTGTTATTGATCCCACGTGTAGCAGGATGATAGACCCTCTACCCAACTGGTCATGAAATAAGACCGTCTCGTAAGGAAAATGGCAAACTGTAGGGCCCAAAATCTCTGCATCTGCCCCCAGGCGTGTGTGGCGCTCTGTGCAAAATATTGTGCTTTTTAGTGTGCAATGTAAGCGCCTTGAGTTCTTTGAGGACATAGTGTTCAGTATCTGCACTGTAGCCTCATTGTCACACCAAAATTGGACCACCGAGTTATCCAAGTGGTCTGCCACATAAATCGGGGCGCTTCAAACCCCGCGTGGCCGCACATAAACGGCGCAAGAATGCACGACCAGGGGCAATAACCCTGCCATTACAGTTGAGATGGCCAACCAGGCCTTGTAATTGGCGTAAAGTAGAACAACAGAAATACGCCTAATTAGGTCTACTATTCTCCACTAGAGGCGGGAATACTGCTGCCCCGAATCTAACTCTATACAGAGAAAACTGAGTGCTGAAACCGGCAATGATACCCCCAAATCAAATGCCAATTCACGAAAATTGATTCATCATGAATGATTGTCACTCAGAACGGGCTGGGCCTTCGAACAAATCATCTAATAGTGGACAACCCGTTCGAGGCCCGTCCCCCTCCGCAAGGCCAATTGAAATGAAAAATCTTTTGCCCTGGAAACAGAACCCAAGAAGGTCAAAATCATCTGGGTGGACAGGCAGCAGCTTAAATGCTGGTTTAATATCACATTTTTTCATCAAGACCCTGGGACCACAGGAACGGATCATGCGAAACTCACCCATGGCCTTCTTTGGGAACTATTCCCAAAGGCGATATGCGCAGGGAGGGGATGGGCCATGAGGCAAATGGGCCCAAACTTTTCCCGCTGCCACTTCTTTATCAAGATTTCAGATTGGACTATGTACTCTGCCTCAATTACCAGCCTGGGCAAATTAACTGGCCTGGGGCCCTTTAGGAGATGGGTGCTGGCCTGTATCGACACTCAGCACAAGCCACCCCCAATGGGAGATGAGAAGGAAAAACTTCAGTGTCTCTCGCACCACACACACACACACACACACACTGGGGGCCTGTAAATGCGAAATGTACATAACTCAGATGGCGCCTCAGAGGCTCCCCATCTTGATGTCTACATGCCCCAGCAATTCGTATGAAATTGCAATGCAAATGCAAGCATAGCCATGAGCCACCCCTCTCGTCTGCCTGGGCTAAGCGAAGTTCATCATGACTGGCCGCTGGAGGGCAGGGGGAAGAATCCACACTGCTGCTGTGGCTTCTGGTTTCTGTTGTTGTTGGGTTTTGCACGTGAAGAAGCACGGGGCAGGGCTACCTGCTGAAGCAAGCCCTGGATAAAGCCCAGGCACAGAGTGAGTAACTGTGTAGTCAAGGAACTAGCTTTGTTATTTTGTAACTCTACTGTGTAGGAGCCAAAGTGTCTTTTTAACTCTCAGTGGTGAGCCTGTTTGTGTGAATGGCATGCTGTTTGTGTGTTGGCATGCTATTGTGTGGGTAGTACTCACCACTCTCTGGGGAACCGCCCGCATCGTTGGATATATCCGCAAATGCCTAGTCACAGGGCCGAGAAATCTAAGCAAATTCCTGGTCTTAAGGCAGTAAAGGTGATTCAAGTGCATGCTCCCTAGAAAAATTGGCTGGTGCTGGGCTTTGGTAGGACCATGGCGCTAATGGTGGCTTCCATTTCTTCTAAGCATGCTGAAAATAACATTATAGTATGATCCGCTACGCGTAGAGAGGCCCTGCCCTGACCGCCTCTTTTTGGCAACCCTTGAAGCGTCAAGGTCCTCTTCATCTGAAGAGGAAACACAAGTCGGTGGTGGACGCTTTGCTGGTTGCCTAGGGGCCCGTCCTTTGACCTCCTTGCCACCCTGATTTTTCTTGGGAGGCATCTGAACCGGGACTTCAACTGGAATATCAAGACAAATTGATGAGAGTAACGAGCAAAATTACAGAAGTAGCACGCTGCTTAACTCTCACGCTCAGACCAGCTGTGCCAGAACAATAATGCACAGTAACATTAAAACGAGAGAGAGAGAGAGAAAAGGGGGGTTTAAGTTAACTGATTCAATTTATTTTATTTATTTATTTATTTATTATATTTATACCCCGCCTTTTTCCTGCAAGGAACCCAAGGCGGCTTACATAATCCTCCTCCTCTCCATTTTATCCTCACAACAACCCTGTGAGGTAGGTAAGGCTGAGAGTCAGTGACTGGCCCAAAGTCACCCAGTGAATTTCATGGCTGAGCGGGGACTATAACCTGGATCTCCGGAGTCCCAGTCCAACACTCTAACCACTACCCCACACTTAACCACAATTGATTAAACTGATTAAAATTAAGATTAAAATTGATTTAAGTTAATGGAATAAATTGATTAAACTGATTAGAATTGATTTAAATTGTCTGAATAAATTGATAACTTTGATTTAAATTATCTTTCCATGCTCAGACAAGCTGATCCAGCATCAGCCACAGGCCTGTTCAACATTAATTAGTTAAAAAAAAGAGAGAGAGAGAGAGAGATTAGCAATAACTTTAATTGATTGATTGAATAATTAATGGCAGCAGGCAAACGAACAGCTGTGGGCCATGTGGCGCCCCGGAAGGAAGCCCTGGCAAGCCGCAATAGCTAAGATCAGCTGTTTGGTGCGAAACTCCAAAGGTGGTCAACAACAAAGAGGGCAGTCCAGCTGATAAGCGGCCGGACATGTGGCGCCGCAAAGGCAAAGCCCCGGGCATGCACCAGTGGCACCGCAACCACTCGCTGAGCTGCTGCCCGCCCGCACATCAGCTGCTCAAAACGGGGGGGGGGCGAGCGGCAAACACAGAAAGGTGCCCGCCGCAGAACAGGAGCAATCGCCGCACCCAGCAATGGGGGGGAGGGGAGCCTGGCTCCGACAAATTTAAAGGAGGCGAGGAGCAGCCCTGCGATGCGGCTGCAGGAAGCACCGGGCAATCAGCAGCAGCCACAAATTTAAAGGCGGCGAGGAATCAGCAGCTGGCGAAATCGGCTGCTTAAAAAATTATCCCCAATCATCAGCTGCTTTAGGTGATATCAGCTGCTTGATGCTTTAAAGGGTGGCAACAGGAGAGGGACGTGGCCACAGAAACACTGGGGAATCAAACAGCTGCTTGGGATCAGGAGCAAATAACAATGCAGCCGGCTTAATGGAGGGGGAAAGAAGCTCTGCTGGCCGGGGGGGGGGGGGAGGCAGCAGCCACAGCCCGTCCCACAGCAACCGAAAGTCCACTTTAAATAACAAATGCAGCCGGCTTAATAGAAGGGAAGGGAAGGGGAGGGAAGCTTTGCTGAGGGAAAACCGTGGCGGCCAAAGCCCAGCCCACAACAACAAAAATTTAGTAACTGATTCTCCCTAATCCCCTCAATTAATTAAATTAAAGACACAATTAAGCTAATTAACATGAACAATTAATTTAAACGTAACTAGGTTTAACGTAACTATAAAGCAAACACACACACAGTACTCCCTCCCAGATTTAAACACACACACACACGCCCCAGGAACGATACCACGAGGAGATGAATCAGCAAGGACGATGGATCCTATTTAGGTGAATCCAAGTGCTTTAATGTGCCCAGGCTGATATGTAACTTTAGTCCATGCCATATCACAAAATATTCATAAAGGAGTTCTCTATTTCAAACCAGTTTACCATGAAGCATGTGGGAATGTATCCAAATTCCTTGTGCAAGTGCACAACTGGGTTCACTTTTCTTTGGATCCTGGCCACCATTTACGTATTTTTAGTAGAACATTTCCCCTCTCTCTTCTCCTTTTCCCCAACTGATAACACAGCACCACAAATTGCTTTCGAAAAACCTTCAGGTTTCTAAAGTTGTTTCTGATCGGGCAAAGAGGAGGTTGATCTGGGACAAAATAGAGAGAAAATGAGATATGTGCAAGATTCTAGCTCTCTTGCTTCTCCAGATGAAGACCATTGACTTCATCTGGACAGGGGATAAACAAATCCCCTGCGGATCTGCTCTGTAATACCTGAATAGTTGTGTTATAGGGTAGATGTACGTCCCACAATAAAGGTTATTATTCACAACCTTTAAAGATCCACTATGTATTCTTTAATTTATTTCTTGTGTCTGTTATTTTTTATTACTATTATTATTTGTTAAATATCATTTCTTTATATGTTACTTTACATGGTAATGCAATCAAAGGACATATGTTTGCCCCAAGGAACCTAAAACTTTGATTGGGGTAGGGGAGGAAAGCAAGCAAGGGAGTGGATGGAGGATGAAGCACAAATAAACAGATATCACCCCTTAATACTGAACTTGGTTAGTGAGTGAATGTCACCAAAATTGTAGCCAAAATTGGGCCACAAAGAAACAAGTGTGAGGAATGGAGTATGCTGGAGATGGGTATGGCTGGCTAGCTCAAGTCCTGAACAGAAGCACTCCTGTAAGAATGTGAGGATATACCACAACATTGTGTTGCAGGTCCCATTTGTAAAACTGTGTTTATTCCAGCAGACAGAGAAATCTTGGACTTGGGTCCACCACTCTGCCACTGGTGAAAGGGGTGGGGGAATGCAAAACTAACATCCAAATTAATACATGATTTAAAGTAAGTCTCTAAACAACAAAATAAAATGGAGGGAAGGGAGTCCAATAGTGATAGCCTTCTGTAGCGGTAAGTTATTTTAAAAAATACATTGTGTCTCTAGCTGTGAAGTCCAGGACTGAGAAGTAATTGTGGGCCTCAGTTACTGAAGTTTTTTGTCAAGCATCTACTGACTGTTAACTGGGGGAAGGGCAGAACCTTCCTTTACAATCTCTGAGTCCTTCCTTCTCTCTCCTCACAGTCCCTACAAAAAGAGATTTGTGGGAGGAGATTAAGACATCTTTGAGGTTTTACCTTTCTCGCCTACATTGGGTGCCTGGAGGCGCCAAAGTAAGGCAACGATGGTAAGGCCCTCCAGCTCCACATGGAGGGCAACTGGCCGGTGGCGGGCCATCCCGCCTCCGGTTCGATTAAAATGTATTCGCCAAATATGGGAATTTTTCTCGGCCAATGGCCAGGCTAGGTTAGTACTGCACTTCACCCTTCACAGATCTTCAATTCAATAAATGTAGCCCTGATTTGAAACCATATACTCTGTGTCTGACTCTTCTTTATCTCACCGGTACACACGCAACTACAGTTCCTCACTAGCATCAAAAAGGGTTGAGATGCTGCCATTCTATCAGAAGGCTGCACTCATGCTCCATTCGCCCTCCCCTTCCATAATAAGAGTTTATGGAATTCCATAGGCTAAAGGGAAGTGAAAAATCACATATTTTCTTTCAAAACCTACAAATACCGTACACTTCTTCTTCTTTTTTTTTTTTAATTGGGCACAGTACATACTACACCTTCTCCCTTACCTAAGATGACAAACTGTTTTCTAAGAGACATTACAGGTTAAATGCCACTGAAAAGTGAACCGTGTGTAAGTAATCACAACATCCAGTGATGATTTCCAAGTGTGAAATAACAACCACAATGAAGCTATATCTCAAAGGTAGAGGCACTAGATATTGGCTCAAATGCATAGGGATTTTAGGGATGTTGTGAACAGTAACATATCTTTATGGCTTATGTTGTTCAATCTAAGAGGTTTGTTTCCTTTTAAATTTGCAACTGAATGTTACCTAAAGAGAAATTCAAAGTGAATTTGGAGGGTCCTGCTGGTTCAAGGAGAGCAAACTATTTTCCCCCCTATAAAATCATTTAAGTACTTAATGGCCATTAGCCATAATAGCTAAATGGAAACTTCCATATTCAGAGACAGTAGTATGCCTCTGAACACCAGATGCTAGAAGTAAACAATTGGGAAGGTCTGTTGCCTTCATATCCTACCTGTAAGATGCCCAGAAAACAATTAACCTCTGCTGGAAACAGAATGCTGGGCTAGTTGGGTCTGATCCAACAAGTCTTTTCTTCTCAAACAATAACCATCAACTTTTCTCTAAAGCAAGATTCAAAGTCAACTCACAGGAACCTGCTCAGGCACAACATTTGTAGGAATTCAAGGGAAACAACAAACAAACACACAAACAAACACACACACACACGTTAGTGCAATTCTTTAGGAATATTTCATACATCTCAACTTTCTTTTATAGAACTTTTACATTAAACCTATTACATTTTAGCTGTTTGTAAACTATGGCTTCCTTAGCTTTTCCAGTTCAATTCCTCTAGCATCTAGTTTCCATATGGATCTTGACTAGCTTATACATCTCCATGACTAAGTGAAGATAGCTCACTCCCAAACTGAATTTAAAAGGATGATAACAACAACAGCAACAACAGCAGCAGCAACAACAGTAACAACATTTTACAGCCAAGGCCACGTGTCACCAAGTCATGGCCACCTGTGAATATTTGAGGAATATATTCCTCTCAAGTCAAAAGACTCTCCTCACTTTGGTAAGCTCATTAGGAGATGGCAAAATCTCAACAATAAATTCCCATTAGGATATTACTCCTCCCCCAATCCCCATCTCTCATTGTTAAATTCCCAAGAAAGTGCTGGTGCATCATCATAAAATACCCACCCTCTCCTTAACATGCAATGCCCAGGAATAGGTATAAAAATAAAGCGTAGATTGTCATTTTTGATGCAGAATTTCTTTCGGGTCAATTGCAATTTTATTTCTGTCATTTTCAGGAATTAAAATATTTTTACTAATGAATTAGGGTTACTCTTTATTGTTTTTAGTCAGGAAATACAATTATTGTATTGGCTCTATGAATTCATTAAGAAGCAACTGGCTATTGGTACTCTCCACATGGAAGAAAAAGATGTACAGTGAGTAAAGCCTCAATTAATCTGTGGAATAGAAAGTTCATTTTGGGGGCCAGTTTACCCAGGAAAGCTTGTGCAAACTTGTTGAATCCATGGTTCTTTTTTGTAGGAAAAAATAAATGAAATCTAAAGATAGGCATGTAAGTACCTAACCATGACTAAGATTCAAGAAGCTACATATGCTCATACAAGGGCTTTATGTTAGCCCTGTGTATTGTTTTGTTTTTCCTTTGAACAGTTGATTTACTCACAACATAACAAATTGTTCTGTTTTGTTTTGAATTCTGAAACTACCCTCACTCTCTAAAACAGTTTTCCATTGGGCTTGTGGGGCTACAAAATTAATTTCACAGTTCTTTGAATCCTGAACCTAGGGACAGTATATTAAACACAGGGGTTTGGATCCAGGATCTGTTGATGGAAGGTGCTTGCTCTTGGAAGATGCCTCTGCCCATTTTTCATAAATTCCCTCCCACCCCCACTCCCCTCTCACCCCATTTAGCAGGGTGTATCAATCTCTGTATAGCATTTTCAGGGGTCTAGAGGGGCTGCGATGGGATGACAAGGCAGGAAAGTCTGCAAGCACAGTTGCATGCACCTAAATCTGGATCCAATCCAAGAAATACAATGCACTCACTCAGGTGGGACCATTGTATTTATTTATTTATTTATTATATTTCTAAATCGCCCATCTGGCTGGTCACCCAGCCACCCGACAATACTGTTGGGTTTTGCATAGGCAGAACGAGATTACCACCTGACATCGAGATTATCACCTGACCTGGTGGGTGTCTCTTGAGTTCAAGTACACAAGGTCTCTAGTCACGAGACATAGTCTCGAGGTGATATGACTCAGCAACCTTGGACAGATTTGGGATCAACATGTTGATGAATAGGTTATACAACTGGGTGAGTAATATCCTATTTATAGGTGTGGTATAAAGCTAACACACTTGCTGATAGCTTCATTCTTCTTGCTTGCTGTCACTCGTCTCGTATTGTTCTGGACTTCACTTCATCTAGCCTTACCACTGGGGTAGTGGATTTGAGTCTGCAATGATGTAGTGAGTAGGAGATGCATTGATTGCCTTAATCCCATGTAATTGGGTCTTACAAATAAACTCTTTAATCTTTATTAACTGCTGTTATCTCCTCCTTCCGCCTGCGTGACTGGGACTGAGGGTCACTGGCTAGGGAAGCTTTTGAACCCGGGTCAGTCCAGCTCTCACAAATACAAGTCTGGTTGTATTCAGACTTAGTCATACTTAGAGTGTGGAGCCATTTGAAATCAATAGGAACTAAGTGAAGCATAAATAACTTAAGTTCTATTGATTTCAATGGGTCCATTCCAAGTATGACTCGATAAGGATCCAACCCAATCATTTGGTTTGTTTGTTTTTTGTTTTTTTTACTTTGTTCAGTAAGGGACTTTGGCTCATAAGATGACTTTATGGATTTAGGCTAGTTATGTTACCTTGATTTGAACACTTGTAGTAATTTCTGATGAATGGAATGGGTCTGGAGGAATGTGAGTAAACAATTCAAGAGCTCAAGAGCCAATTTAGTTTCAACCCATAGGGCTGGATCCAGACAGTCATAAACCCTCTGAACTCCCTGGAACTTCTTGATTCCAATAGGTCTTTTCTAAATATGACTAAGTCTAGATACAACCCATCAATTTTAAATATAAATGTGAAAACCCTACTCAGAAATGTTGGAGGAAATACTGTCTAGTCAGTTTTGAACATCCTTTGAAATTCTGAAGAATCTAACAGAATTTCACCCAGTTTCTCCAGGTATTAGTAAAATGGTCTTAGTTTGATTATTTCAAAAAACAAACAAACATATGGGAGACTCCCCACTAAATGAAAGTAAAGATTATTTCCTCTATACAACACCGCTGGGCCCAAAACTATGCCAGGGAAGATAACCACATGCATGCTAACTAACAGGCAAGTAAAACCAAATAACATTTGCATTAAAGGGTAAAATGACTGCATTGACCATCCTACATTTTTTCCCTAAAGAAATATCATTCCTTCTTGTTAATTTCTATTCCTTTCTAGGAGATATTTAATAAATATTCCATTCCAGGACATTAAATATATTGCTTTCTAGGAGATTAAAAAATATATATCACCCCAAGTGCCAAATTAGCCTGATGGATAGTTAGGCAGGATAAGATATATATATATATATATATATTCAGAACATAGTTCTATGAATAAGTTATACCATGAAATAGCACAGATTTGAGTTGCCGCCTTCCTAGAGAAAGTGGGGAAGGCGAGCATGGGAAAGAGAGGTAGGGGACATAATCTTTGCTGTCTTCTAGAGTTCTCAGAATGAACATAGGCTGAAATCCCAAAGCTGAACACTGAGGGTCAAACAACATGTTACATTACATACTTGCTATGTTTCTTACTCTAGGGTAAGTGTGCATGGTCCCAATCTGGATCAGGACCACCGGGAGTGGAAGTTTAATCCTTTCCCTCTCAGCTGCTCAGATTCCAGAACCACCACCACCACCCCACTGCATGGGGGTGAAAAAAGAAATAAAACCTGCATTGATGCCAATGAAGGCTGGGGGGGAGATTTAAACCTCCCCCCACCCAGTGCATGACGGTCCCAGTCTTGGTCAAGGTTGCACACACTTACCCTAGAACAGTGTTCTCCAACCTTGGGTCCCCAGATGTTTTTGGCCTACAACTCCCAGCATGCCCCAGCCAGCTACGCTGGCTGGGGCATGCTGGGAGTTGTAGGCCAAAAACATCTGAGGACCCAAGGTTGGAGAACATTGCCCTAGAATAAGAAGCATAGAAAGAGGTCAACTATACGCAACATAATTAATGTAATATGCAGTTGGCCCTAAGGACGAAAACTGCATGGATATATAATGTCAGCAGTGACTTAAGTGCTCCGCCTTGTTATTTTCTGCAGATGCAGGCTGTTGAAATGCCAGAAGTGAAAAATCAAACAGCCATCAAGGAATTCATCCTGTTGGGATTTAGGCATCTTCAGAACATGAAGGTTATTCTTCTGCTGGTCTTTATTGTGATCTACATAACAACCATGGCTGGAAATGTCCTCATTGTTGTGCTGGTTGTGGCTGATCGACACCTTCACACTCCCATGTATTTCTTTCTGGGGAACCTATCCTGCTTGGAGTCCTTCTACAGTTCGGCTATTTTGCCCAGAATGCTGGCTAGCTTACTGACTGGAGACAGAACTATTTCAGTCAATGGTTGCTTCGTGCAACATTATTTTTTCGCATATCTAGCAGCTGTGGAGTGTTATCTCCTTTCTGCAATGTCCTATGATAGGTATTTGGCTATATGTAAACCTCTTCATTATGCTTCCCTCGTGAATGGCAAGTTATGCCTCCAAATGGCAGCTGGTTCTTGGATAACTGGGTTTCTCGCTAGTACTACAACAATTATATTAATGTCACGGTTAGTGTTCTGTGGTCCCAATGAGATTGACCATTTCTTTTGCGATACCTTTCCAATTATGCAGTTGTCTTGCAGCAACACAAATCTTTTAAGGATACTAATTTTAATCTTTGTATCTATATTCACCCTCCCTCCTTTTACACTAACCTTAATGTCATACATACACATAATCACCACAGTCCTTAAAATCCCATCTATCACTGGAAGGCAAAAGGCCTTTTCCACCTGCTCCTCACACCTCATCGTGGTAACTGTTTTCTATGGCACAATAGCAGCTGCATATGCCTTACCAGACTCCACCACTTTGGGAGACTTGAACAAAGTTTTTTCTGGCTTTTACACCATCCTAACACCTCTGGTCAACCCTCTCATATACAGTCTGAGAAACAAAGATGTAAGGGAGTCTCTTCGGAGGTCTGCGGTCGTAGCATGGGTCAGAACTCAGGTAATGAACCATAAAAATAGGATTCTGCAAACAACTAGAAAATGAACTCAAACAGAAATGAAGAGATTGCATGAAAACTACTGAAAACAAATGTTTGCCTATTCCACTACATTTTGTTCTAAAAAAATTTAAAGAGAAAATAGGAAGTGCACATCATGTTCTCTCTCTTACACACATATACTATCTCAGACATTCATGTGAACACTAAAATTAAATCAGTTACAATCATGCCTTGGATTGAGAGCATAATTCATTCTGGAAATGTGCTTGTAATCCAAAACACTCTTATACCAAAACAACATTCCCCAAAAAAAATTGTACAGAGATTTTTAATTTAAGCCATACTACAGTACTTGTATTGCAAGACGTCACTTACATATCAAGTCAAATTTTTTAAAATAAATATTTAAAAATTTGCTTGTCTTGCTAAACGCTCTTAAACCAAGTTACTTGTAATCCAAGGTATTACTGTATGACATAAATATAGCTGTTGGTCCACACTATAGTGGCATAGCTATTACAGCAGCCTTTGCCAATCTGCTGCTCTTCAGATGTTTTCAACTTCAAGTCCCATCAGCCCCAGCCAGCATGGTCAATGGTCATGAATGCTGGAAGTTGTAGTCCATGAGATCTGGAGGGCACCAGGTTGGACAAGGCTGGATTACAGTTCTAGTCTTAGAACAATTAGAGCCATTGGTCATCAGCACTGTAGTGGTGTAGTGGTTAGAGTATTGGTCTTCAAACACTGAAATCCAGGTTCAAATCCAGGTTCAAATGCATGATCTTAATGCATTTATTAGCTCTCAGTAGGGATAGGCAAAATGTTGGCCTATGCCACGTCCACATTTTCTCCCTTGATATTTCTGCTTTGTTCTATTTCCACATTAATCTGCAATAATAATAACGAAAAACCCTCTCATAACACGCGTTCACATAAATATTTATATACATCTTTAAATGTGTGTTTTCTCTCAAAGTGCACATTTCCATGTGTTTTTTTTAATTAGTTTTTTAAAATGTGAATTACACCAAAACAAAACAAAAACTATAAAAAAGAAAGAGGAGGGGGGAAAAGAACAAAAAATACAATTTTCTTACAGTATTTTAAATTGATCACTTACAGTAAATATACACGAAATATATATCCATAAATATCAAAAAGTATGTAGTAATACAATTATCCATAAAAATAGTTGTGCATAAACTTCAGAAAAAGCAGACCAATATCCATGTATTTATCCATCCGCAGGTGGCGTCTAAATACCACCCACTTAAATGTTGAAATCGTTATTAGGTCCTCAATCCATTGTGTTATAGGAGGTGAACATTTATCTTTCCAACCTACCCCTCCAGGCCCCTGCAGATTTCTCTGTTAACCTTCCTGCCCGCTCTGTTCAAGCCTCTGGGGTCAGCACCACCCCACCAACAGAAGCACGGCAAAATATGAAACCAGGGAATCTGGACTCTGAGTCAACACTGTCGTATAAATGCAAGGTCTTGTAGGTTTTGGCTGCAACAACATACCATAATCTCATAAATTCTTAGGCCCTAACCAGACACATCATTAATGTCCTAACCAGAGACATCATCCTAGGGTTCCTAGAGGAAAGGGAATTAACTACCAGGACAGTGGCCTGGTTGTTGCACCAAAAATGCACCACTGAATTAGCGAATTCGTCAGCCCAGAGGTGCACAGTGACATAGATCAAGAAAAAAAGCCAAGTTGAGATCCCAACACAAGTTGGAAGACACCCAACCTTCAGGCCAGGGAGCAGAACAGCATTGATCCCTAAAAAGGACACTGAAGCCCAAGAGACTGGAGGCATCGGAATGAACCTGGAAGTCTGCCTCCAAAAGTAATTCCTGCCTCCAAAATGAGACACTGTTGAACTGTGCAAGAAATTGGAGCCAGACATATAGATTGGCCCTCATGCAGGCAGAAACCCAGACCCTATGATAAGGCCATTTGAGACCATGCATGGCCGTGCACAAGCATCATAGAAAAGCCTGTCCCAGTGCAATGACCTGGCAGGCAAAAGTGAGGTGGCCTACCAATTCCTGTAACTCATGAAGAGTGGTTTTACATGAACAGAAAGTCCAGAGCACTCGATTTTGTAAACTAATAGTTTATCCTACGATCACAACAATCTTGTAAACTAATAGTTTCTGCTGAAGGTGGGCACTGGAGAACAGAATCTAATTCTATACCCAGAAAAATGAAGGAATCCGAAGGACCCTCGGGTGGAGGAGGCTGGAAGAAGCAGTGGGGGCAGAAAAGGTGCAGATGGTATGCAGTGCATCCTGTTATGCTGAGAAGAAATGGCATCTCCACATCTATGATATGTATATGTGTGTGCGTGGTGATGGTGGTCTTATTTATGCATATTAACACCAGCTGAAACCAGCAAAAAACCAAAATAAGATGATGCAGTAAAATCCTACAGTATACAATTTTAGGTGAAGCAGTAAAGGGTAACCATCACTGCCACTTAAAAGCTCAGATGAAGATAACTGTTTCAGCCTGATTCCTTAAATTAACAGAGTCGGCCGCTAACAACAAGAAGAAGATATTCTGCCCTTCTACTAAAAGCATCCAGGTGTACTTATCTGAGAGGGTATTCCGTAAAGGAGCAAACTACCATGTGAAAGGCCCTGTCCCTCATCACCACCTTCCTCACCTCCAAATGGAAAAAGGAAGGTGGAATGGGGAGAGGAGAGGCGGCTGAGGTGCAGGTGGGGTGGATGGTGGAAGTTTGTTTTTGTGACAGAACTGAACTGAACATTAGAAGGGTGTGTGTGGGTGGGTGTGCGCACGTGTGTCTGTTTTTATTTTTAAAATATACAAGGAGGATTAACATTTATAATAATAAAAGCAATTGAATAGGAAGGAAAAGGAAAGAATACGGTTCTCCTCAAATATATTATTCCCCATAGATATTGTCAATTGCTCCCTTCCTGTACATTTCCCTTGAGTGCAGAAAGTGCAAGGAGCAGCATGGGGGGTGCATATTAATCAATACGCCAAGGAAAAACGTCTCTTCTTCTATAAAGGGCAGCTCATATCCAAAGTATTGTTACAGATTATTGCCTGTGTCTGTGTTTCTGCAGTAACATAGTAAAGGCGGACATGTTTTCATTTAATTCACATATTAGAATACCAGACCTGAAACATCTCTTTGGATCATAAGCCCACTTTCATAAGTGAAAATACACTCTCTCCTTCTGCTTTCCAGAAAAAGACAAGAAAGAGGCAAGGAAGATATCCACATTTAGTTACTGAAATTAACAAGTAGTCATGGGCTTCATCGGGTTTTAAATCTTTATGACCAAGACATTTTGCTGAACACTGCTATATATTAACAAATGAAAACAGTTGTATCATCACAACGGAATATCACACAGTTTCAGTCAGAAAAATAAGATCACAAAATAAAATCCATAACTGAGGAAAACCTGAAGAAATTACCGTATATCCTGGTTGCTTATAGTTACATCTGTAAATCAGTTATGACCACCCCATTGAAGGTATGTGGCTGTTTACTATTTTCTTATTAAATGCTGTCCTTAGCAATGCTGCCTGGAATTATTTCTGTACATTTTAGAGAAACTTGCGCAAGTGTGCCATTACTGGAGACAATCATCTCTTTTTCTCTGCATCCAAGAAGGTGTGGGGAAAGATTGAAATCTTAACAGCAAAGAGCTGGGAAGGAGACCTGGGCAACTTGCTCCAAGTCAGGGAACCCATCCCTATACCAAATAGCACAGAATTGTAAAGCTGAGAGTGGTTGAGTCAAAAAATCAGAGGGCAAATCACCATGAGACTGGTCAAAGTATCTCCCAAATATCAATTCTTCCATATATCATGCAAATATAGCTGCAATCTTATGTAACCTTCACTGAACTCAATACGACTTACTTCTGAGTAAGTCTCATGGTGATTTGGCCTCAATGTATAGGATTGCACTGAAAGATTTGTTCATAGCACAGTCCTATGCATATCTATTCAAAGGAATGTCCCATTGAGTTCTGTGGGAGGTTACTCTCATGTAAGTGTTATAGGATTTCATTCTTTTTCATGTTTTCCCCTTAGAAATATAACTAACCACATCTCACTGTCTTGGCGTATGTCATACCTTCCTCCATAAACAAAACACTATGGGCTGAATCTAGATTTCAGTGCATGCAACTGGGTTGGTGGAAGTGGGTTTCCCCACCACCTACTCCCCACAGCAGGCACTCCAGCTAAGGACGGAGGAATCTGTCATTATGTCAGTTTCCCATTTTTCCACCTTATGTACAGTACATCCCATATTTGAAAATTTCTCCAGATTTTGGTTGAGTGCGTCACAAAATATGAAATTTTATTTCCCAACACATGCATTTTTGCATGCGTTTTTGTCGAATACACATTTCTGCAAGCTTTCCCCCACTCAAATATAATTGTAATAATTTTCTATGGACTGCATAAAAGGGTTGGGGAAAGATGTGAGAGGTTGCTGTTTCCAAGGCAAAGCCACCAGCTAGGTCAGTGAGATATTTGGCTTGGTCTTGCTCAGCTCACACACCCATTATGCCTTCAGACTTGCTTGGTTCGTCATGCTCTTACCTTAAATAACATCAATATTTTATTTTTGATTTGTATTACCTTTGACCCACCAGAAAAATGGCAGGATAATATAGAAGCCAACAAGATGCTTCTCGTAAAGGAAAGATTTCTGAAGGAAGTGAGATCCAGTGATACATTGCCTCATTTAAATTCTTTGAGTCCAGAGTTCAAACCCAAGATGATTCCCATGGTGGTACAGGATGCTTTGTAACTCCATGATACAGATTCTTTACAGTGATACAGATGTTTGACAAGCACAAGGTCCCAGGTTAAATTCCATTCTTTTTCAGTTAGCACTGAGAAAGACTCTCATCAAAAACCTTGGACAACCTCTACCAGTCAATATAGATAAAATTGAGCTAAAAAGACAATAGTCTGTGTAAGTCAGACCCAGAAGTTCCAGTGTTCCCGTTCTATATGATTCCATCTCAGACACAGACCAAAGCAGCATGGTCTCAATGGCTCATGATGAAACAACAACATTGCGTAAAGCTAAGCCAATGTGGGTATTATTGTGGTTGAATTGGGGAACACATAGGAATGCAATCAGTGGCACCATGATTTTCATAGTGGGAATAAAAGTGGGATAGAAAAGCAATAATTACATAGATAATTACATAAAATGTTAGAAATACATTAAATATGCTCTGCAGACCAAGCCCTAAGCAACACCATGCACTTCCATGGAGGTGGGAACTGCATCCTCACTTGCAAATGCACAAAGATGCACACTTCATTGAACACAACAGACATCATCTGTACTCTGATGTACTTTGCAATGTCTGGTCTAAACTCACGGTTCATAAAAACAAAGATATACAAGACACTATGTAGGCATTCTGGCGATAACTGAGACCATAGGGCATAAATGTGGAAACCTCATTCAAATACTGTGTCAAGGTTTGTACATCACTGCCTATTTCTGCTCCATTTATCCAACTTTGGGTTCCAAGACAAAAACAGCCACTATGATTTGCCATTAATATGTTTTCTGCAGGTGCAGTTATTTGACAATACTGAATTCAAAAATCAATCATACATAACTGAATTCATTCTGCTGGGATTTGGAGCACACCAAGTATTGCAAATACCTCTTTTTCTGCTGTTTCTCCTCATCTACATTGTGACGATGGCTGGGAACATACTCATTATTCTGCCAGTGGCCACTGATCGACAACTTCACACACCCATGTACTTTTTCCTTGCGAACCTCTCCTGCTTAGAGATCTGCTGCAGCTCAAATATCTTGCCAAGAATGTTATCCAGTTTTCTTACAGGAAAGAAGACCATTAACATCAATGCATGCTTTGTGCAAGAATATGTCTTTGGTTCCTTGGGATGTGTGGAATGCTACCTCCTATCTGTAATGTCGTATGACCGGTACTTAGCTATATGTAAACCACTACATTATGTCACCTTGATGAATGCCAGGTTGTGTCTCCAGCTGATAGTCAGCTCTTGGATTAGTGGTGTTCTGTTAAGTAGTGTGACAATTATCTTAATATCCAAGTTAGTTCTCTGTACTGGCAATAAAATCGACCATTACTTTTGTGACACCTTTCCAATCATAGAATTATCTTGCAGTGACACCCACACATTAAAACTGTTTCTGTACATTGTATGCTCTGTAATTACCTTTCCTCCATTTACTTTGACCTTAACATCATATATTTTAATCATTGTAGCCATAATGAAAATTCCTTCCACCACCAGGAAGCAAAAGGCATTTTCCACTTGTTCCTCCCATCTCTTGGTAGTTACAATTTTTTATGGTACACTGATCAGTGTTTATGTGATACCAAGTAGCAATAGAGGGAATGGCCTTCACAAAGTTTTCTCTATTTTCTATACCATCCTGACTCCCATGCTCAATCCCATCATATATAGCCTGAGAAATAAAGAGGTGAAGGATGCCTTACGAAGACTTACTGCATTCCTCTTTGTTAAAACTCAAAAGAAAATCAGATATAGGAACAGATGTATGTTCTAATTTCTCAAAAGTGCTTACAATGAGGGTTTTCCCCCCACTGCCAAAGCAGAAACTGTTCGACTTCTTCTGTCCTTGGCTGCCATGCGTAATTTTGAGGTGCAACATTTTGATTTCACGACAGCGTATTTAAATGTGCCACTACAGGAAGAAATTTATATGCAACCAGCTCCTGGTTTTGAGAGTGAGCCAGGTCAGGTGTGGAAGCTACACAAAGCTGTATATGGTTTAAAACAATCAGCTAGAGCATGGAATTCTTGTTTGAATGACACAGTGTTAAAGCTAGGATTCAAACGTGGAACTGCTGACCAGTGTATTTATACAAAGGGGTCAGGTGACAATTTTTTGTTATTGCTCTCGTTTGTTGATGATATACTGTGTGCCTCAACTTCCACAAACCTGATTCAACAGTTTGCTGAGCAATTAGGAAAGAAATTCCAAGTAAAATATTTGGGGGACGTGTCACATTATCTAGGAGTACAAATCATGAGAACAAAGGAAAACATTTTTCTCAGTCAGAAACACAAGGTGTTGACATTATTGGATAAATATGGAATGCTTGACTGTAAGCCTGTTCAAACTCCTATGACCACTGATTTTGTTAAATCTGTTAGCACTACAGATGAAATGTTTCCAGATAGAGAGCTGTATCAGTCATTGATAGGAAGTCTGTTATATTTATTTCAGTGGTCAAGACCGGATTTAGCAGCGAGTGTGCGTGTTTTATGTAGATTTACTTCACAACCCACAATCCCCACTTGGAATGCTGCTAAAAGAATATTCAGATACCTAAAGGGCACACTAGATCTTTGTTTGAGATTGCCTTCCACAGGGTCTGAAGTAATACAAATATGGGTGGATGCAGCCTGGGCAAATTGTGTCCTGCCGACATGCAAATCTGTTAGTGGTGTAGTGGTACAATTTGGGGATGCATTACTCAATTGGACATCTAAGAAGCAATCAAGTATTGCCACATCAAGCTGTCAAGCAGAAATGGCTTCTGTATCTCTTGCTTGTGGGGAAACCATATGGTTTATTCAGATTCTAAAATATATTTATTCATTTATTATAGTTATACCCCGCCTTTTTTCCTGCAAGGAACCCAAGGCAGTTTACATAATCCTCCTCCTCCTCCTCTCCACTTTATCCTCACAACAACCCTGCGAGGTAGGTTAGGCTGAGAGTCACCCAGTGAGTTTCATGGCTGAGTGGGGACTAGAACCTGGATCTCCTGAGTCCTAGTCCAACAGTCTAACCACTATGCCACACTGGCTTGAAATTAAAGAGACATTGCCTATAAAGGTGTTTTGTGATAGTACATCATGCATATCATTGGCAAAATCTGAGAGTCTAAAGTCACTCATCAAACACATTGCAGTTACCGGTAAATATGGCAATGTTCGTGATCACATACAGAAAGAAATAATTGATTTGGTGTATTCTCCATCTGAAGAAAATCTGGCAAAAAGCTCTGCCCGGACAAAAGTTCCTGGAAATAGTTTCTAAACTAGGAATGGTTTTCTATGAAGAATAATGTCATGAAGTGTGAAAGCTTTCTAACTCTCCAGGCAAGGAGGGGTGTCAGAATATTGTCATATTCAGGATTGCCTTTGAGTCAGAAAGCTAGCCTTGGAGACAGGTGCAGTTAAGCGTCCAAGGAGGTAGCGGCTCTGTGTGCCAGTTAACGTTTTTTCTATTGTGTTCTCAAGGACACATAGATAGGTGGAGACTGGTGATGTGTTCAATTAAATGCAGGTGTGTTTAACTGATTGTAATATGAAGTGTGAAGGAGAAGCTGGGAGGCCTGTTCTTTCTGTGGAAAGGCCAGCGTAAATAGTGGGTAGATTGCGAAATAGCTTTCTGACAGAAATGGTTGCTCCCTATTCCCTGGGCCAGATGGCTCTTTCCCTTATCTTAGAGAGTTACTGTGCCTTGCCCTCAAGGCCATTGGTCCCGGAGTGTAAGAAGGAATTTACAGCTGGGGCCCATCAAGAGGGCAGGCGAGATTTACAGCTGAAACCTATTAGGATAGATCTTGGGCCCTGAGGTAATTGAGCATGGTCAGAGTGCCCTGGATTGGCTAGAGCAACGTTCTCCAACCTGAGGGTCGGGACCCCCAAGGGGGTCGCGACATGCTTTCTGGGGGGTCGCCAGCTATACTGGAAGGAGGGAGGGAGGGGGAGGTATTTTCCTACAGCACCAGGTGCTTGCAATCCAATTGCTGGAGAAGGAGAGCGCGCGCGCGCGCGCGCACCTACACTGGTGCTTTATGGGTAACAGGCACGTGAGCCTTGAGAAGGAGCCACTGCCTGCAGTTGCCGCCAAGCACCTCCTTCGCCTCATGCTTCTCCTCCTTGTGCTGGAGTGAGTGAGTGAGTGAGTGAGTGAGTGAGTGAGTGAGTCGCTGCCTGCAGTTGCCGCCAACATCTCACCTCCTCCTCCTCATGCTGGTGTGTGTGTGTGTGTGGGAGAGAGAGAGAGAGAGAGAGAGAGAGAGGAGACGACGCTGCCTGCAGTTGCCGCCAACACGCGCTTCTTCCTCCTCCTGCTGCTGCTGCTGCTGTTGAAGAGCTCTGTAAGAACGAGTTGGAGGAGGGGGCAGATTGAGCTGTTGTTGGGCTGGAAAGGGGAGGTGGTCGCGGCAGCATCCAGGGGTGAGGGGAGGGTGGGGGGCATTCCACCCAGCCCTTCCTTCTCAGACGCAGCCGGCTGGGGGAGGGGGAGCGGCAGCACGAGGACGACCTGGGCGACTTGATTATTTGCACAAAGGCAAGTGTGCTTACTTCCTCCTTAGCCCTTCGAGATTTTGGCAGCCCCAATGCAAAGCAGTGAGGCGTGCTGCTGGCTATAATTCTGTTGGGAGAAGGTACTTAACACCACTTGGAGAGCTCACGTTATGGTATTTTTTGACACACTCATTGGGAAGAGTTTCACTGAACTATGGCTTCTTCTGAGTGAAAATGAAGTGTGTGTGTGAGAGAGAGAGAGTGAGAGAGACTGTGTGAATGAATTTCATTTCACTTGCTTCTGTGGCTATTGCAGAACTATTTTTAGCTGTCTCCAGCAGAACAGAGAGCCAGTGTGGCGTAATTGTGAGAGTGTTGGACTGGGACTTGGGATATCCGGGTTCTAGTCCCCACTTGGCCATGAAACTCACTGGGTTACTTTGAGCCAGTCATTTACTCTCAGCCTAACCTACCTCACAGGGTTGTTGTGAGGATAAAGTGGAGAGGAGGAGGAGGATTATGTAAGCCCCCTTGGGTTTTTTCCCCTTGCAGGAAAAAAGGTGGGGTATAAATATAACAAATAAAATAAATAAATAAACAAATAAACATGTCTTCTCCTTTCTGATACAAAGCTGGCTGCTAGTCAAATAAATCCGCTCACTTGCCTGCTCCCTGTTGGGCCCTATTTCCACTAACATCCAGAGTCCAAAGAGAGGAAGGGCAGGTGAGCAAGTACAACAATAGAAATACAAAAAGAAATTGTTTTTCCTCAAAAAAGATTTTTTATTTATATTTTCGGAAATCTGTACCCATGGAGAAAAAACGGAAATATTCAGAAGATTACCTTAAATTTGGCTTTACCACCTTTAATGAATATTAGGTTAAATTAAATTATATTCTGAAAAATCTATTTTTCATGTGTTTTCTTTACCCCACCAAAATGCAAATTTATGCAAATGTGGTGAGGGGTCCCCGGTTACTTTGCCATTACAAAAGGGGGTCGCGACTCGAAAAAGGTTGGGGACCACCGGGCTAGAGGCAATTAAGTCATGGTCTGGGGGGGGAATATAGGAACGTTGTCTTGGGAATGCTGTGTCTTTTCTTTCTGGCCCAGTGATGCAAAGGGTGGAGGAGGCTGCTGCTTAGGCAGGGCCCTGAAGAGATCGACCCCCCCTAGCAGCGGACCAGCTTAGGTGCTTGTAGGTACAGTAGTTTGTTGTTTTGTAGCTCTGATTGTGTGTATCAAAGTAGCTTTGTATTTCTTTGTTTTCTCCCTTCCCTTCTTCCCACCTCCTATTTTACCTGTTCCTTTTTTAACCCTAAATAAATTGCTCTTGTTTTAAACCTGAATGGTGTGAGCAGTTTTCTCTATTGATTCAGTGCTAACATCCAGTACCTTGACCAGGAGGCAGAACCGTTGGGCCCAGGGCAAGGGCAGCACGGACTGGTCAAGTCCTTCACATGGTGGCAAGCGGTCGGATCCGACACTGAATCATAGAGAAAAAGCGCTTGTTGGGAAGAGAAGAGGATTAGTGGAGCCTTTGATACACACAAAGCAGAGGTTTGTTGTTTTTAAGAGATCAGGGTGAGACGGATACCTAGAGAGAATCTCCGAAGAGCTCTGGGGCTGTGGCTCTGACTGCAGGGAGCCAGCCTCCAGAACGAAAGCGGACGGAGAGTGAGATTTTAGACAGCAAGTGGGAAGTGGAAGGTGCAGGAATGTTTGAGCAGAGGTATGAAAAGAGAGCGGTCATGCAGGAAGATGTTGCCTCCGACAGCGGCAGTGAACGAGGTTCGGTGGACTGGCAAGAAGAGGCACGAGTTGCTTTCCGCTACCAGCGGGAGTGGATGGATCGTCAGATTGAAATGTTCAAGTTGGTTTTGTCCATGAGTGGCGGGGGGGGAGCTGCTACCCTTGAGAGGCCAAAATCGCTCCCAGATCGTAAACTATTCCCTGTGTACCAACCAGGGCAGGATGTTATGAGTTTTTTTGCTTTATTTGACACTACGTGTGAGGAACTGGAGGTGAGAGACGACCAGAAAATGTCTATTCTCCGAACTCAAGTGAAAGGAGAGCTGGCTGATCTCCTGGGGACTTTGCCACGGGCAGAGATGCAAGATTACCCCAAGTTTAAAGAGACAGTGCGTCAGCGTTTTGCTCGTTCAGCTGAACACTGCCTGCAATGGTTTCGGCAGGAGAGGCCGCTCCCGAGAGAGACACTGGTGTCCTGGGTGGCCTTCTTGGAGCAAGCCTGGGATGCCTGGTTCGAGGCAACGGGGGGGGAGTACTGTGGCCGAGCTGAGAGAGTTGATTATTCTGGAACAGTTTTATGCTACCATCCCAGAAGAGATGGCAACTATAGTTCATGACTGGGAACCAGCTACCGCCAGAGAAGCTGCCCTGTTGGGGGATCGGATGGGGCTGTACCGGCAGAAGAGTGCGGGGCGCGTTTTTCTATCCAGATGTGTGGAAAAGGAGTTGGTGAGGAGTGGTGAAGGAGAGCGCTCTGAAAGCTGGGTGTCACGGCCCCAGGAAGCTTCTATTCCTTCCAACAGTGGATGCTATGACTACAAAGGGTTAGCACCTCTGAAGGAGAACTGCCCCAGACCCCCAAGTAAAGAACGAGAGAAGCCGTTGCTGGCAAACAGGCTGGGTCGGGTCCTGCTGCGTATGGAGAGCCCCGAAGTATGGAGTGAGGCGGAGGATCAACTGGCGCCCCTACCTTTGAAAGAGGGAAGAAGATCCGCCGGGGAAGATCATGCCCACCCTCTGTGTCTTTGTGAGCAAGCTGTCCACGGTCAACGATTAAGGCGGGAGGACGAGGATCTAAAGAACTTGCAGCCGAGGGAGGGGAGCCAAGGCAACAGGTTGGGTGCACCCCCCTTTGGCAGCAGAATGGGACAAATAACAATTGTCTCTGGGTTGAGGAAAGTACCCCAGGAGCAGACTCATTGGAGCCAGTTGCAGTTCCATGAGTCTATACGTATTAATCATACGTCCCATATAGGTTTCAGAGACTCAGGGGCAGACCTTTCTGCAGTGCCCCGCTCCTATATACGAGACTCTCAAATATGGCAGGGGAGAACCTTTTCTATGTTGCCCTACAACTCCCCAACCCTGGAAGCCCCCTTAGCGCGAGTTTGGGTGGAATATCAAGGTTGGGAGGGGGAGTTGGATGTATTGGTGCATGATCAAGAACATAGGGGGATAATAATTGGCAATGATTTAGGTTACAAAGCTGCCAGACTGGGGGCAATAACACATGGTCAAGCAAAAAGCCAGGCGGTGGATAGACAGGCTGAGGGGCACTGTATAGATCCTGTGGATGGGGGGGATCTTCCTTCTACCAGTAAGTCAAGAATGTTTTCCTCTTTGGGGGAGGGGGCTTCTTCCTCTTTGGTGCCGGCGCTGCCGAAAGCAGATGGCCCCTGCTGGGCTCAAGTTGCAGAAGAAGAAGAGGGGGGCTTCTCCCTTCTGGAATCGGCTGTTGTCACCATCCCACTAGAGAGGGAGGGAGGGGATGCTTCCCTTCCTGAGGAATTACCCAGGCTGAGGCAAATAGCAGAGGAAGAGAGAGCTGGCTCCAGTTTTTTCTGGGGGGTTGATTCCCTTTTTCAGGCAGCTCAGAGAGAAGATGTGGCCCTGCAATCTCACCGAGAGGCATTAGGATTAGGCACCCCTCTTAGGCAGCAGATCCCCCCAGTGCAGTTTTTGGGGGACAAAGGGACTTTGTACAGAGAATTTATTCCCAAATGCAAGCGACAGGCACAGAGTGAGAAAAAGTGGCAACAGCTGGTTGTTCCTTCGAAATATCGGCCGGCTGTATTGCCATTGGCTCATGATGTTGTGGGTGGTAGGCCTCTAGGGGATATGCAGATGCTTTTACAGGTTTCAGAGGGCTCTCATTGGCCTTCAGCAACCAAAGATGGAAAGGGCTATTGTCATTCTTACCCAGTTTGTCAGCAGGTCCGAGATAAGAGAAATCACCTTAAGGCTCCTCTTCAGTTGTTGATTGGGGTGGGGGCTCCCGTAAAGGGGCTGGGGCTTGATCTGGTGGGCCCCTTTAACCCCCGTACAAAAAGTAGAGAATGGGTATTCTCAGCTGTGATTGGTTTTGTTATTCTTTGTGCTGGAGTCTTTGTTTTATCCTCTATCCCCGCAAACAGTTTTGCTAAAGTTTTGCTTTCTTTCTGTGCTCATTGGGAAATGTCATTGACTCTAGTTTCAGACTGTGGTTTTAGATTTGTTTTTAAGTTGCTCCAGAAGGTGTGGGAATTTCCAGGGGTGGAACATACGACTCCCGGGCCTTACCATCATGGGCTTAACGGGTTAATTGAACATTTTTTCCAGACTTTGGGGGAAATGGTTCAGGTATATGATAACCAGCATCCCGGGGATGGGGGTCAGGCCTTACTGTATACACTGGTTGCTTCAAAAGAAAACGAAAAACGATTGGGTAGGCTGAGGGGGTTGCCCCAAGCTTCTCCTCAGAGTAATACTACATGAAATGTGGGAACTGCAAGGCCCCAGATTTCATCTCCCCAAAAGGGAGGGTGTGAAGGAGAAGCTGGGAGGCCTGTTCTTTCTGTGGAAAGGCCAGCGTAAATAGTGGGTAGATTGCGAAATAGCTTTCTGACAGAAATGGTTGCTCCCTATTCCCTGGGCCAGATGGCTCTTTCCCTTATCTTAGAGAGTTACTGTGCCTTGCCCTCAAGGCCGTTGGTCCCGGAGTGTAAGAAGGAATTTACAGCTGGGGCCCATCAAGAGGGCAGGCGAGATTTACAGCTGAAACCTATTAGGATAGATCTTGGGCCCTGAGGTAATTGAGCATGGTCAGAGTGCCCTGGATTGGCTAGAGGCAATTAAGTCATGGTCTGGGGGGGGGGGGAATATAGGAACGTTGACTTGGGAATGCTGTGTCTTTTCTTTCTGGCCCGGTGATGCAAAGGGTGGAGGAGGCTGCTGCTTAGGCAGGGCCCTGAAGAGATCGACCCCCCTAGCAGCGGACCAGCTTAGGTGCTTGTAGGTACAGTAGTTTGTTGTTTTGTAGCTCTGATTGTGTGTATCAAAGTAGCTTTGTATTTCTTTGTTTTCTCCCTTCCCTTCTTCCCACCTCCTATTTTACCTGTTCCTTTTTTAACCCTAAATAAATTGCTCTTGTTTTAAACCTGAATGGTGTGAGCAGTTTTCTCTATTGATTCAGTGCTAACATCCAGTACCTTGACCAGGAGGCAGAACCGTTGGGCCCAGGGCAAGGGCAGCACGGACTGGTCAAGTCCTTCACATGAAGGTCTTGTACATTTTTTTATATAAGCATGTTATGGTTGTATGATTAAATCTCTCTCTCTCTGTTTCTGGCTATGTATGCTATGCTCTGTTTTTTGCTCTCTGTTTATGTTCTATTTATGTTCAAGCCAAAAGCCTTAGTAAAACTTTTACTAAAGAGTGCATGGTTTGTGTTTTTCCTTTACATGGACTGGCCTAATCCATGAGTCCAATATCCCTGCAATGCTGCTTCCTAGAGGGACTATTATTATTTTCCAAGTTTCAACAAAAGAAAGCAGACAGACGAACAAAAGGCAGAGAGAAGGGGGAAGGGAGGAGAATGCAAGCGTCAGCCTGATGCTTGTACTGACAGAAAGAACAAGATAGAATTGTACTTTTGAAAAAGAAAGAAATGTATTTACAAGATGGACCAAAGAAGTCACTGAACGTACATGAAAAAGGTAATGATAAGGAGAATGTTTTCCTACGCAATTGTATGTACCGTAACTACATGTGATGCAAACCTGTATGTAATGCAACTGTATAAAAAACCCCAAGAAGAACTTGGAAGGGGCTCTTGATTTGAGTCCCAGACTCCTGGAGCCTACTTGAGGCCTCAGATAAATCTGGTTTCCTTCTCCCCCCAGTGTTTTATTGGGTTGACTGCACACCGGGCACGGATCACACTTTGCTGGAGAGGCACATTTTTTTACTGCCGGCAACAGTCTCCCCAAACAAACCTATGCAAACAAATATCTGGAACCGAAAACAACAGAATGAAATTTAATAGGGATAAATGCCAAGTGCTGCACCTAGGGAAAGGAAACCAAATGCAGAGTTACAGAATGGGGGACACTTGGCTCAACAATACTACAAGTGAGAAGGATCTTGGAATTGTGGTAGATCACAAACTGAATATGAGCCAGTAATGTGATGTGGCTGCAAAGAAGGCAAATGCTATTTTGGGCTGCATTAATAGAAGTATAGCTTCCAAATCACGTGAAGTGATAATTCTCCTTTACTCAGCACTGGTTAGGCCTCATCTTGAGTACTGTGTCCAGTTCTGGGCACCACACTTTAAGAAGGATGTAGATAAACTGGAGAGCGTTCAGAGGAGGGCAACAAGGATGATAAAGGGACTGGAAACAAGGCCCTATGAGGAGAGACTGAAAGAACTGGGCATGTTTAGCCTTCAGAAGAGGAGACTGAGGGAAGATATGATAGCACTCTTCCAGTACTTAAAGGGTTGTCACACTGAGGAGGGCCAGGATCTCTTCTCGATCATCCCAGTTTGCAGGACACGGAATAATGGGCTCAAGTTACAGGAACCCAGATTCCACCTAAACATCAGGAAAAATTTCCTGACTGTCAGAGCAATAAGACAATTTTTACATTCAAAGAAGAACATCCTTGCTGGATTAGACCAGAGGTCCTTCTACAGTAACATCCTGTTTTCCATAATGAACAGTCAGTTTCTTCTAAATCCCAAAGCAAGGATGTGAAGAAATGCCCTGTATGCAACTTATGTACTGTTTACTTTGTATGGTCTCTTTGAGGCTACAATGTATCTAAACAGGTATGAGGCAAGGACAGGTTGCTTACCTGTAACTGTAGTTCTTCGAGTGGTCATCTGTGCATTCACACACATATGGGTTCTCTGCGCCTGCACTGAGATCGATCGGAAGCTTCTTTAGCTGAGCTGAGCCGGGCGGGAGCCCCTCCCCCTCGCGCGTGCTCCTTAGCGTGGCTCCCGCCCGTCTCCTCAGTTCCCTGAGACCGCCTATTGCAACCCTCGGGACCGAGGATGATTCAGAAAACTCTAATATACCCCCTCAAACTCGATAGACTCGAGATCGAAAGAAAGTTCCTAACCCCGATGTACTCGAGATCGACAGAGACAAAACGAAATTGGCCCATCCCATTTCCACTTGGGTATCCATCAAACTCAATGCAGACACCGAGAGGGGAAGGAGGGCGGGTTGTGTGAATGCACAGATGACCACTCGAAGAACTACAGTTACAGGTAAGCAACCTGACCTTCTTCTTCGTGGTCTCTGTGCTTCACACACATATGGGTAGATTAGCAAGCTGACTTACCGGAGGTGGGTCGGTGTCGGCAGTCAGATGGTGACCGATGATAGAACCGCTCTCCCGAATGCGTTCTGCGCCCTGGCTCGAACGTCGAGGCGGTAGTGCCGGATAAAAGTGGAGGGTGAAGACCATGTCGCCGCCCTGCACAAGTCCGATAAAGAGACCCCTCTGCCGAATGCCGTCGAAGTCGACATGGCCCTGGTAGAATGCGCCTTTATGGAGTTTGGCAAAGTACGATCTGCAAGTTGATATGCCAGCTTGATAGTGTCTACTAGCCAGGAGGACAGTCTTTGCTTCGACACTGGACGGCCCCGCTTTGGTGGGCCATAACAAACAAAAAGCTGTTGGGTAAGCCTTATGGGCTCCGTATGCGCTTTGTAAAAGGCTAGAGCCCTACGGACATCGAGGCTGTGCATAAGTCTCTCGACATCCGACGACGGTGATGGAAAAAATGCCGGGAGTATAATGTCCTGTCCCAGATGAAATTCAGAAATGACTTTTGGAAGAAATGATATGTCTGGCCGCAAAACGACTTTATCCCGATGAAAGGTTAAATATGGAGGGTCAATTCTGAGCACGGCTATTTCGCCGACGCGTCTTGCAGATGTAATTGCTATCAGGAATAGAGTTTTTAACGAAAGAAGGCGCAAGACTGATTTCACCATGGGCTCGAATGGCACTTTTGTTAATGCCTTCAAGACCAGTTGGAGGTCCCAACCAGGTATAATATTTCTCGTTGGAGGACATAAGTTTTTCAAACCTTTTAAAAATTGTTTTTCCAAGGGATGAATAAATAAAGACGTCCCAGTCGAAGTCATTCGATAAGCCGTAATTGCAGCTAAATATACTTTGATTGATGCAAATTTTAGGCCCCGTGCCATCAGCGAGTGCAAAAAGTCAAGGACAGTCGATACAGAGCATGTTATAGGGTCCTTACCCGAACTTGACAGAAAGCCGGAAAAAGCCTGCCACTTCCTTGCATAAGAAAGCCTCGTTGAAGGCTTACGTGCCGCCAACAAGACGTCTCTAACTCCTTCAGAGAGCTCTGCACCCATCGTTATCTGATTCTCCAGGCTGTGAGGCTTAAGGAATGCAGATTCGGATGAAGTACCTTGCCTTGATGCTGCGTCAACAGATTGCTTTGAATTGGCAATTGTAGATAATCTCCTTGGGACAGACTGAGCAGGTGGGAAAACCAAGGCTGCCTCGGCCACCACAGGGAAATCAATATGCAATTTGTCCTGTTTAAAGATATCTTGGCCAATGCTCGTGTTAAGAGCGGAATTGGAGGAAACAGGTAGTAAAAGCTGTCGTTCCAGTCCAGCAAGAACGCGTCGATCATCGATTTCGGGTCCGACGCTGCTCTGCTGCAGAATAGGGGACAGGCCGTGTTCTCGCTGGTTGCGAACAAGTCTATGTCCGGCCGACCCCAACGTTGGAACAGCGATGTCAATACTTGCCGGTCCATCCTCCACTCGTGGGACTGTAGAGACACTCTGCTTAGCGTGTCCGCCAGCACATTGGTTTTCCCCGCTATATGAATCGCCACGAATGACATTCATCGAGGTAGAGCCCACTCGAAAAGTTGTAGCGTCAAACGCGTGAGACGCATAGACCTTCTGCCCCCTTGCTTGTTCAAATACGCCACCACTGTGGTGTTGTCTGTTACGATCTGAATGTGATGCCTGGCTAGATGATGGTCCAGCGCTTGCAGTGCTCTCCAAACAACCATCAGTTCCAGCCAGTTGATATGCTTGGAGGCCTCTGTCGAAGTCCATGTGCCTTGCACGACTTGATCGCCGGAGTGGGCTCCCCATCCTAGCAACGACGTGTCCGTCGTCAGCATCCGGCTCAGTATCGGAGGTTGAAATGGTACACCGTCAAGTAGATTTGACTCCTGCTGCCACCACCTCAAAGACTCTCTTACGGCTCGTGGAACTAGTAGACGGAGGGAGGGCTTGTCCTTTTCCGGTTTGAAAGACCGGACGAACCAGGTCTGAAGCGGTCGCATGCGAAGCCTCGCATAGCGTACGACTGCGATGGTCGAGGCCATGTGCCCCAAGAGTCGCTGTAATGTGTGAGCTGACGATATCGACTGCTTGGATACTTTGGTTGCAAGGGAGATTAGATTGGTCGCCCTTTCGTTTGGCAGATACGCCCGACCTTTGAACGCGCTTAGCCTCGCACCTATGTACTGGATCTCCCTCACGGGTTGGAGGACCGACTTCTCCGCATTCAGGCAAAGTCCCAACTCGAGCATGAGATCGAGAATTTCTTCGAGAGCGCTTTGAAGCTCGGCCCTCGACGATGCCACCAGCAACCAATCGTCGAGGTAGGGAAAGATGGTGATGCCTCTTGCTCTTAGACTTGCGCATACCACCGCCACACACTTCGTGAATACCCTCGGTGCGGTGGAAAGTCCAAACGGAAGAACGACGAACTGGTAGGAGTACTGACGCAGCATCTGACGCAGCATCAAGGCAAGGTACTTCGAGTGTCCCCCACTCGAAACCGAAGATATTTCCGGCTGCTCTCGTGAATGGCGATGTGGAAGTATGCATCCTTGAGGTCGATGGAAGCAAACCAATCACTCCTTCGGAGTAATGGAAGAATCGATTGGAGTGTGACCATGCGGAATCTTTTTGGTGGGATAAAAAGATTTACAGTTCGAAGGTCCAGGATCGGTCTGAGTCCTCCTCCCTTTTTCTTCACAATGAAGTATCTGGAGTACAGGCCGTCCTCCAAGTTCTCTGCGGGAACCGGCTGTATTGCCCCTTTTTGAAGGAGGGTTGAAACTTCCTCCTGCAGCACCCGAGTTGGACGGGTGGCCTTGATCCCGAGAAACGGAGGGAGGACTCTGAACTCGATCTTGTAGCCGTGTTCCACGATGCTCAGCACCCATCGATCCGTCGTGATGGTCCTCCAGGATTGGAGGTGGTGGTAGAGTCGAGAGCCGAAGAGAGTAGTCTGAGGTGGTGCAGAGGTGACGTCGAGGCGAAGCGTCGGCTGTGTTCCGGTCGGGCCGGCAAGGCAGTCAAAGACGACGCTGGCCGAAGTCGCCTCCCCTCCTGCTGCCTCGGGACCGCTGTTGATATGGTCGCTGAGGCTGGGCCTGAGGCTGCGATGCCCCGGGTCTTCGGTTCCCGCCCCTGTACTGACCCGCCAGCTGGTACTGCCTGGTCGGGAACGGGAACCGGGACCATCGCCGTGGCCTGAAGGATTGCGACGGTTGCTGCCACATGAGCCCCATTTTCTTGGCCATTGTAAAGGCCTTTTGAGCCAAATCGAGGGAGTCATCCGTAGAGGCGTTGAATAACCCCTCGCCATCAAAGGGGAGGTTTGGATCTTCGCCCTATCGTCGGGAGTCAGGGCGATAGAGCGAAGCCATGCGTGCCTCCTCAGAGCCACGGAACCGACCATCGACCTGGCATGACTGTTGACTTGGTGCCGTGCTGTATTCATCTGCAGGGCACCGATGCTAGTCGCCTCTTTTATAAATTGAGCCGCCAGGTCCCTCTTGTCGTCCGGCAGATAATCACAGAGGTCTCCCAGCTTCTCCGTGATATACATCTGATATCTAGCTAGCAACGCCTTGTAGTTAGATATCTTAAGTCCGAGGGAAGACGATGAATAGATCCTATGGCCGTAGGAATCTAGTGTCTTACCCTCTTTATCTGCCGGAGTGGTGTGCTGCTTTCCCCCACGAGACTGCGCTGACTTGACTATGAGTGAGTTCGGGGTCGGATGAGAAAACAGACACTTTGCTCCTTCCTCCTGGATCTTGTACATTGACTCCAGGCGTTTGGCCGTCAGTTTCGTTGAGGCCGGAGTCTTCCAGGTTTCTTGCACCGTCTCCAATAATGTCGGCAAGAATGGAAGGAGCAGCTGGTTCGACTGCGTTGTCCTCAGGACAGCATAAATGTCATCCTTGGCCTTCCCCTTTGAGGACTTCGCCTCGACTCCCAGAGAAGTCACCAGCCGGCTGACATGCTCCGCGAAACTCCCCATGTCCTCCGATGGGGAGACCGCGTCTTTGGACTCCACCTGCGCGTCCAGCGAAGTGGAGTGGGAGGAGGAAGCCGCCGAGTCCGAATCTGACAAGTACGCCGATCCCGACGAGGAGTGTTTTATCCTCACAACAACAACCCTGTGAGGTAGGTTAGGCTGAGAGTCAGTGACTGGCCCAAAGTCACCCAGTGAGCTTCATGGCTGAGTAGGGACTAGAACCCAGATCTCCCAAGTCCCAGTCCAACACTCTAACTAACCACTATGCCACACTGGCTCTCACTATGTTCTCTGGGTACCAGGTCTTCCTGACCTACCCCAGGGAATGGGTTTGTACTTTTAAGGCTGTGATCCTTGCATTGTTTTTTTCCTGTTTTTTTGCACTACAAATAAGATATGTGCAGTGTGCAAATCAAGCCATTCTACACCTTTTTATTTAATGTATTTCAATTATAGACAGCAAATTAATTTATAATTACTTTATTATTAATTTAATAACTTTCCATTTAATCAAGTAAAAAAAAAAAGGACCCGGGTCCTTTTTAAAAACTTGATCCATTTATTCATATTTTTTTCAAACTATAGTTCGCACACACACACCAACAGTCTGAGGGACAATGAACTGGCCCCGTTTAAAAAGTTTGAGGACCCCTGCTGTAACTCATGAATCATGATATCACGATGAGTCGAGTCGGAAGGGGGAAAGCAGCCTGGACAAAAGACTTCGGAGGTCGAACAGAGATGATTTGAGTAGCTTCAATAGCCACCAGCCTTCTTATACTCTGGATTCTCCTGTTTCTCTTATGGAGAAAGGAAGGGCTGGCTCAGTGAGGGAGTAAAACTTCCTACATGTCGCAAACTACTGTCCCAAACTCATCGCTCTATTATATTATTATGTTCCCCATTTCAGCCAGACATTCTATTCTTAAAGCTATTCTATTCTGTATAAATATATATATAGAGAGAGAGAGAGAGAGAATTTTGGGATACAAAGAGGAAATGGGTTTCTGTTGCAAGGAACGCTCAGCACGCAGTATTGAGGGTTGCCTCTTTCGCAACAAGGGCTGCAAAATGAAGGGAGAAGTATTCAGACTCCATTGGTGTAAATTGCCAGGGGGATTCCGAAATATGAGAAATGTGTTGTAATTGTATTGAAGGGAAGGAAATAGTTAAAAGAAAAACTTACAGGAGATTCAAGCCAGGCACGCAGGCAGATTGCCAGGGTCATGACTAATACTAAAAGAATGTAGTCAATGGCTGGTAATGACTGTGGCAATGACTGACAATGGCCATCAATGGCTGTTGATGACTCACAAATGTTGAGGTATTTTGTTGTCTCACCCTGCCTACCTGACCCAAGATAAGATAATACCTAGCAGCCGCTTGATTGTAAGACCATCTTCTTGTCTCCTTGTAAGGAAATCCCCCTCCCCTAAGGCAAACCCCTTTTGTCTTGACTTTGCTGACCAATGTAAGAACTGTTGCCAAATGACCAGACGTAGGTATGCTATAAAAGTTGTTGTAAAGCCCCGCCCGGGGTTCTGGCTGCTTTGCGACACAGTCCGCAGGACCAATTGTGCGCAATAAACCTTTTTCCAATAACCCGAGTTGGTCCTCGTTGTCCTTATCTGAGTTAAGAGGTGACCACTTCATCTGGCGACCACGAAGGGACTCACGAGGAAGCTTTGCATCTTGCTCGGGGCACAGCCCACCGCTGCCCCCTAAGGAGAGGCCTTGCGGAGTTCCCAGCACGCATCACAGCACTTGGCTGTGAAGGAATCCCAACAGGGGACCTGACGGAGCAGCGGTCGGATGGTGACTCCAAGAACCAACAAAACTCGGTGCAGAACTAGGACCAAGGGGGCCGGACCGGCAGAACAGGCGAGTATACTCTAGGGTTCCTACAGGAGAGAATAGGAACAAAGGGGAAGAGGATTGGCCATCCTCCGGGGATTGGACCTATGAGGCAGCTGAAAAAGGCTGAACTGGTCTGCTCCCTTTTGGTAAAAGAATACAAGAGATCTCGGGAGGGAATGTGTTGGTATGCGTGGTGAAGTGTGAATGCCGCTGCAGTTCCCGTAGGTGACCGTGGAACGTCCGGGGCCGCGGGTCAGCGGAGCGTGTGTGTAAAATCCCCTAACGTCTAACAGGAGAGACCCCTTACTCTCCTGTCCGTACCCCACCCTTCTGTTTCTGTCTTTGTTGCTGGTCTTAGAATTAGGAGAAGGGGGGGGGAAGCAGCGTCCCAAGGACACAGCTTCAATGCATGGAAAAGAATTTCAAAGCAGGGTTCGGGAGAGACTACGGGCGAAAACTTGAACGCCAAACTCTCCAGACCCTGTGCGAGGTAGAGTGGCCATCCATGGGAGTGGGGTGGCCAGCACAAGGCTCCTTTGACCTCAATATCATTGAGCAAGTACACCAAAAGGTAACTCAGACTCCAGGAGGACACCCAGACCAATACTCCTACGTAGACCAGTGGCAACAAAATGTAAAAAACCCCAACCACCCCCATGGTTAAAAAGGGAGTGCAAGATAGAGGCGGCACGCATAATGGTTGCCCGGAAAGGGACCCTGCCCTGGCCCAGAAAAGAGGAACGCGCCAGACGAAAAGAAAGGCAGTAGAAGAAAGAAAAAAAAACAAAAAAGTGAGTGCAGCTGTCCCTTTAAAGTAAAACCTCTGCCTGCTCGCCCAGTTGCCTAGGAAAGAAAAACACAGACTAGCTAATCGCATTCCTAATAGATTAGAAGTCAAACACAAGATCTAAGAATGGCAAGAAGTACTCAAAGAACCCTGTGTTGTGTTAAAGAAATACAACAACAACAAAAACGTTTGTGAGCTTTTTACGCAAAGAGTTCCTGAGCATACGCAAAGTTTTGGTGCCTTTTAGAGTCTCCACCAGTCCTGTGTTTAGTGAAAAGAGAGAGAGTGTGCTCCTAACCAAAGCACATACTTCCTCAGATCTGGAGGCGAGAAGTCCCAAAATGAATATATATATACATATATATATATGTGTGTGTGTGTGTGTGTGTGTGTGTGTTATAGCTGCTAGCAAATCAAACAGTTCTCCAAGGAAATGGGCAGAAATGAATTGAAATACCTCCTTTTCATTTTCTGCTGGTTCTTGATTATTGCATTGTGTTACTGATATTGTGTTATTGTTATTGATGTTGAAAGGCTTAAGATTTAGAAAAGAGGGAAACCTTCAATAAGGGTAGTATACATGTGCGTGTGAAAATGTCTGTGTGTGCATGAATGTTGTTAGATTTATAAGCTGTTGAAAGACAGACAGGCCCATCTCTCTCTCCTTCGCTTATTAGAATTCATAAGCTGTTGAAGCTGGGGATTGTGGGTTCGAGTCCCACCAGTCAACAGACAGGGACACCCCCCTTCTTTCCACACCTCCCTGCTGATGAATGCATATAAGTCACTGAACAAGATCTGGGGACTAAATCAGGTCAAGACGCCCTGATCTCTGTTGCGACAGAGTTTCAAAAGCAAGTGGGCCTAATTGAACCCCCCCCCCCATGATCCAGTGACATGCGAATGTTGTGTGCCTGTTTGTGAATTAAACCAAAGCACTACACACACACACAGAGTGAGGAGCTCAAAAAGGTAGAATTCTGTGCCACAGTACATCATGGGTGGGAACCAAAATGCTCCAAAAGGGGCACCTTTAGCAATAGTACTCCAAGAATTGGCCTCTTTACCTAGAAGTAAGACTTTGTCAAAAACATGGTGGCAAACTCTTTGTACTGAGGATGAATGGCCATGCATAGAGAGAAGTATGTGGCCCAAAAATGGGTCCTGAGAAAAACGAATCCTAAGGGACCTTCAGGTGGCCCTAGAGGACAAATTCCCAGGACAATTGGATGATTGGTATGTTTAGACAGAAGTGAGATTTCAGAAGGGCTACCTTAAGCCTTCCGAAGTAGGTTCACCAGACAAAAAGTGCTTCTTCAACCAGATACTCGTAAATGGTAAATGATGCTTTAAGAACTCAAGCAATTAAAAACTGTGGAGAAAGCCAACCTAAGCCCCCTGCCTGACACACACACACTCACCGAGGAGGGGGGAAGGAGACCCAGCGGGGGGAGACAGCCAGTCTCCACAGAGGCCAAAGGGGACAAACAACATCTGCATAGAATCACCCCAGGGGGGAAGACAGGACGCATCACCAGGTTTGTCAATGCTCTCGCATATCAGCCCCATCTACATAAGACTTGAATACCTCTCCAGAGCAGACACTTCGGCACCCATAAGGAAGGGCCACTCAACACCACAGGATGGGACCATTAAGCAAGTGGCTTCAAAGGGACCCCACCCCACAGGGGGAAGGCGTCACCCCACCTGACCCAAAAGGCCGCCCCTCAGGGAGGGTGTCAACCCACCTGATTACGGAGGGAGGGGCTACCTGAAACACCAAGGTATAAAACAAGGGAACTGGGTTGTTGGACCGGCTCAGCAATCTTGCCCCATGCCTGGGGTAAGGGAACGGAGGATCAGCAACCCCAGGTAGCAGCACCCAGCGCGCTCCAGCTAGCTGAAATCACTGGTCGCTTGGGTTGACCGGAACACCCTCCACAGCGTTCGAGAAGCTGCCCAACAGCATCTGAAGGCAGCCCAGCAGCGGCAAAAGGAGCTGTATGATAAAACCGCAGTAGCCCGGACTTTTGAGGTGGGTGATAAAGTGTTGGTTCTGCGTACCCTCAAAACGGACAAGCTGTGTCTTAAGTGGGAGGGTCCGGGGACTGTAGTTGAGAAACTTGGACCAGTCAACTACAAAATACTCTTTGCTGGGACTCCTGAAAAATGTAAAGTGTTTCATGTGAATATGTTGAAATTGTATGTGGACCGGGGTGCGGGAGTGGGCTGTCCCTGACCCCTACCCCATCCCCAACATGGATGTCTTGCTGGAGAAGCTAGGGAGGGCCAAGTACATTACCACCCTAGACCTCACCAAGGGCTACTAGCAAGTTCCGCTGGATGCGGATGCTGCTCTCAAGTCTGCCTTTGTCACACACCTGGGTTTATTCCAGTTCACCACTCTTTCCTTCGGAGTTCGGAACGGTCCGGCAACCTTTCAGAGGCTGGTGAATGGAATGCTGAATGGGTTGGGAGAATTTGCCTGTGCCTATCTGGACGACATAGCTATCTTTAGCTCCACTTGGGAACAGCATCTGCAACATGTCCAGCAGGTCTTCCAGCGGATCCAGGACGCTGGGTTGACAGTGAAAGCAAAGAAGTGCCAGGTGGGGCTAGGGGAGGTTGAGTACCTTGGACATCGGGTCGGAGGGGGGAGCATCAAACCCATGGAAGCTAAGATCGAGTCGGTTCAGAAATGGCCCCAACCCGCAACCAAAAAACAGGTGCAGGCTTTTCTGGGACTTGTAGGGTACTATCGGAAGTTTGTGCCACACTTCAGTCAGCTAGCAGCCCCTCTGACTGATCTTTGTAAGAAGCGCCAACCGAACAGGGTCCAGTGGACCGCGGCTTGCCAGACCGCTTTTGACGGGTTAAAAGCCTGCCTCACGGCAGCTCCCATTCTGCAAGCCCCAGACTTCGAATCCCCCTTCGTTCTACAGACAGATGCCTCTGAGGCCGGGATAGGGGCAGTGTTATTACAGGAGAAGGTAGGAGAAGGGCTGCGCCCCGTTGCATACCTGAGCAAGAAACTCCTGTCCAGAGAACATAGTCTTGCCACCATTGAGAAGGAGTGCCTGGCCATGGTGTGGGCCATCACCAAGTTGCGCCCCTACCTCTGGGGGAGATGGTTCCGCCTGCAGACTGACCATTCCCCCCTGTGCTGGTTAGATAGAGTCACGGGCAACAACCAAAAACTCCTACGGTGGAATCTGGCGTTGCAAGACTTTGACTTTGAAATTGAGCACATCAAGGGTAAGGACAATGTCTTGGCTGATGCACTCTCCCGGGCTTTCTCAGGTGATGGGCAAGTCGATGGGAAATTGGGGTGTGGGACCCCAATGCCATCTTTTCCCCGGGGGAGAGATGTGGAGAAAGCCAACCTAAGCCCCCTTTCTGACACACACACACTCACCAAGGAGGGGGGAAGGAGACCCGGGGGGGGGGGAGACAGCCAGTCTCCACAGAGGCCAAAGGGGACAAACAACATCTGCATAGAATCACCCCAGGGGGGAAGACAGGAAGCATCACCAGGTTTGTCAATGCTCTCGCATATCAGCCCCATCTACATAAGACTTGAATACCTCTCCAGAGCAGACACTTCGGCACCCATAAGGAAGGGCCACTCAACACCACAGGATGGGACCATTAAGCAAGTGGCTTCAAAGGGACCCCACCTGACCCAAAAGGCCGCCCCTCAGGGAGGGTGTCAACCCACCTGATTATGGAGGGAGGGGCTACCTGAAACACCAAGGTATAAAGCACCCTGCGCAAGGGAACTGGGTTGTTGGACCGGCTCAGCAATCTTGCCCCATGCCTGGGGTAAGGGAACGGAGGATCGGCAACCCCGGGTAGCAGCACCCAGCGCGCTCCAGCTAGCTGAAATCACTGGTCGCTTGGGTTGACCGGACCCCCGGGAAACCAAGCTGAAATCACTCACAAGCCGCTTGGGTAGACCGGGCCTCCGCCGGGAACCCAGCTAGCAGCGTGCGGTTGACCGGGCCTCCACCGGGACCCGAGCTCAACGAACTAGCTGAGGGCCCTGAAATCACGGTGTCCTTGAGACTTCTTGCTTGCTACTTTGTACTGTACTGATAAGCTGTATTGCTGGCGTGTGTCTGGGTTTGTGAAGGTGATTTTGTAAATAAACTTGTTTTCTAAAAGATACTTTTGTGGCTATAAGTTATCCCTTTGTTCTGGGTTAAGGGTGATAGTCGCTGGGGACCTCGGAGAAGGCCCGCCCCAGGACTCGCTACCCCCTTAGCATTGAACCCGCGCAGAAGACGAGGTTGTCGGTCTTCCACTAAAACATTTAAAGAATGCTTGCAGTTCTCAGCAGAATCTCCACTACAATTTCTGTACCGGTGAAAACAACAAATCCGCTTGTTTAGAGGGGTAGATCCTGAGGGCCCAGCAAAATGAGCCTTTAGTGATATCCATTTGTAAAACATTCTCAAAGGGGGAAGAAAAACACGTAAATGAGATTCTGGCTACTGCCAGCCATGTGTAGCCCAAAAAGAAAAGAAAAAGGTTTATGTTCAAGTTAAATGTTTATTCTTCCAAGTGGGGCTAGTTGATTGTGAAAACTGAAAAGGTTTCTATTTTGTTTTGGGTGTGTGTTGAATCTCTGAAGTAAGCAAAAATGGGGGGGGGGAAATGTTGCTCTTGGTTATGCAATTGCGAGGTTGCTTCCTCTTGTATGGCAAAAGCAACTGGAGATGTGGGAAGATTAAGGTAGCAGCCACGAATTGCAAAGATTTTAAGGTAGAAAAGAAGGTTGAGAAAAAAAGTTTCTCTGTTGCACCTCAAAAACAAACAAACAAACAAAACTCTCAAGTGACTGCAGGTTTCCTGGTATGCAAGAATTGGCCAATCACGCTCCCAGAGAATCAGCAGCTAACCACTAGAACGAAAAATGATACTAAAGTGTTTTTGAGAGAGTTTGAGTATTGAGAATGCAGGTTTTCTGAGCATAAGCAAAGTGTTAGTGCCTTTTGGGAATTGAACTGTGTTTGCTTTTAAAGGTCAGAAAGAGTCTGCCCCTGATCAAGGCAGGCTTTTTCTCTGAGACTACAGCGGATGCAAGATAAGCTCAAAAAGAAATGGTTAACTATTTTTCACAGTAGATTCAAGAGCTTCACCAATGAGTGGGGCCAAGAAGTTTTTGAAAAAGGGAAAAAAGATTATCATTTAATGGCATGTAGACTGTCCCCTCTGCCCCGAGGAGGGGGGGGGGGAGAGAGGAGAGCTGTAGCAGGAAAGAGATGGCAGGTAGGAAGTTTAGGAAAATGTGGAAAAGAAAAGAAAAATAAGGAAAAGAAAGACTAGTCAAAGAGAAAGGTTGGACAAGGGCAGATACAAAAGAAACATTAGAATTCCAAACAGAAGGGCATAGAAAAAGAAGAAGAAAACCCTCTTTGCCCAATTTGTGACATTGCTATAAAGAATGAAGGAGAAACTGACTTTTTTTTGCCTATCTTTTGCCAGGAAGTCGGGCGGGGTTAACAAAAATCTTTTATAGGATTTTAGAGTTGGAAGGAACTCACAAGGCCATCAAGTTCAACCCCCCACTCAATGCAGGAAACCAGAGGAGGGGTTTCTTATCTAAGTAATACCCAGGCCTGACTTTGCTCAGCTTTCTACACTTCAGATAAGCTGAGAGCCAGCACGAGCCACAGACTTTTATCTTTAGCAAGGCAAACCAAGCTTTTGAAAATCACATAAAACACAACAAGTCATTTTGTACAACTTTTAAAAAACTAACTTAACAACAACAGAAGGATTGCAATTCTTTTGGTATTTTGGTCCCATTGTGTTATGCTACACTTAAATGCTTATTTTACAAAAGTGCTCTGTTAGCTTGCTATAAAAGCCACTAGCTAAGCATACGTTTTTGAAACTAAACTGTTTTACTTTAGTAAAGCTGCCCTGTTGGTTTGCCTTTGGCAAAAACTAAGCATACATCTTAAAAAAGACAATAAAGAGGGTAAAATTTCAGGAAAGCCCATTTCAACAAAACTGGGTACTAAAACGTACAAAAACTGAGTTAGTAGTTTAGATTTATCTTTGATAGCTGCACTTCTTTTATTGCTGGTAAATAATCATGCCCTCCCCCCCTTGCCTACCCTTCCCTTCTGTTGGGAGCAGCAGCAAGGTGGCAAGGTTTTAAGTGACACAGCATTTTACAATTTTTCTGGATTTTTCTCTTTACAACAACCCTTTGAGGTAGGTACAGCTGAGAGTCTGTGACTGACTCAAAGTCACCTAATGAGCCTTATAGCATTTATTGCTTCTCGAGGGAGGGGATATTGCAGCAAATCTCTCTTTTTTTTTCTCTATTTGAACCAGAGAAGCAGACTTTAAGAGTCTCACTTCTTTTTAGTTTTCCGCCTAATATTCTGCTGGTACCAAAGCCAATACTGGCGGAAAGCCCTGTTTTCTTCATTCCCCAGAGACTCAGCAAATGCCAGAAGACTGCCAAATGACATTGAGACCCAGATTTCATTGGGACTACATTCTATTGTAGCCCTTAGTTTACACAATTAATCATGACTTAACAGAACCATTTCTCTCTCTTTTTTTTTTTCTTCAAGAAGACAAGAAAATGTTTGATTTCTAATCTGCATTGTTAAGAACAGAACTGTACATCATTTATTAGTTTTGGCACTGCTTTACACAATTTTCTTTTAAATATATATATATATATATATTAAAAATCTCTCCTTTTTTAAAATCACATATTCTACAACTTTCTTTTGCCTGCATACCTTGGGCAGAGAGGGTTTTTTTCTTCTTTTTCTATGCCCTTCTGTTTGGAATTCTAATGTTTCTTTTGTATCTGCCATTGTCCAACCTTTCTCTTTGACTAGTCTTTCTTTTCCTTATTTTTTTTTTCTTTTCCACATTTTCCTAAACTTTCTACCTGCCATCTCTTTCCTGCTAAAGACTATGTACAGCGTCATTCAGAAAAGCAGATTTAGTTATTGGTTTGATTGTTAACAAAAAGAGTGGTTTGAATTTAATTTTACATCTACATCTACAAAGTGACTCAGTACTTTGCCCAGTGTGCAGTGTGCCAGGCTCATAATACTGAAAAACCTGTGAAAGACAGGGTGAGCATACAACCTCACCCTGGGGAACTTTTTTGTGGTGTACAATTTGATTTTGTTGAAATGCCTAAGTATTGTTCCTATCAATATGTGTTTGCAGTTATTTGTATAACGTATTTTTCTGTGTATAAGACGCCCCCCACTGGGCAGTTTCGCAACCACGCGGTTCTCTCCTCGGCTTACTTCCGTGTATAAGACGACCCTCAATTTTTAGTCTAACAATTTTAGGAAAAAGTATAGTCTTATACATGGAAAAATACTGTATATTCTGAGTGAGTAGAGTGTGCCCCTGTGTGAAAGCTAACGCCACGGCAGCGGGCAGAGAGAAAAAAATCCTTTTTGCTAGAATATTAAAAGACAAGCTAGCCAAAGTATGCACTGAGACAAGACTGAAGTGGTCAGATGCACCTCCCACGGCCCTTGTGTGTGTGAGATCCAGGCCAGGTCGAGTGGCGAGACTTGACCCCTCGTGAGATGTTAATGAGACATTCAATTCAGAATTACTGCAAGGCCCTGGTGAGATGTGTGAAGACTCTTCATTCACAGGTGAAGGCGGCTCAGCACCAGCCCAGCACGGAGGGACACTCTGTCTCAGGTGACTAGATTCATATTCAAGTACAGCGAAAAGAATTATCGCTGGATTCGAAGTGTACTTAACGCTGTGAAGTGCCAAGGACTTCAGCCATAAAAAGCCTCCAACCCCTAACAAGAATGAGGACATAACGCCTCCAACGATTCAGGGTGATCGTGCTAGAAACCTCTTCCCCTGAAACAGAAGATTTGTGCCAGAACATCAATATCATCTCAGACCTCGGACGGGACGACCATCAAAAAACAACACCCAGAGGATCGGACGAGATGAACTGATGTCAACTCCAGCTCAGTCTGAACCAGCCTTACCTATCAGCCCTTAATTAGAAGTGACCCTCAGTGTGCATTCACTTAGAATCAAAAGGGGAGAATGTGGTAAAGTGTAGTTTCAAAATGTGATTTTTATATTGTATAAACACATAACCTGTAACCAATATTTAATATTATTATTCTGCTAGAATGTAATCCTATGGCTTACATACGCTAAGTTCCTGTTTTAACTCTGTATGCAAAAAGTTCTATCTCACACAAAAAATGTAACACTAAGATTGAAATGCTAATTTCAAGGCCTCTTGACTTCGCATGACTTGTATGGTTCCCCAAGTTACCAGGGTTGCAAGCGATAGTCGCTCTCATCGGGCTAATCGCGATGGGTTGCATCCTGCTCCCTTGTGTCCCCCCTATTGTGGTCTGGACAAACCAAAATAGCCTGAGCCTATTGGAAGAAAAAAGGGTGGCTGCCCAGGTCCTGGCTATGTGGGAATATTGCCCCATCCCCCAGGTTGAAACTCCAGATAGGTGTTGAAGTTTCAAAGGGGAGGAGTGAAGAGAAGGAAATAGTTAAAAGAAAAACTTACAAGAGATTCAAGCCAGGCACATAGGCAGATTGCCAGGGTCATGACTAATACTAAAAGAATGTAGTCAATGGCTGGTAATGACTGTGGCAATGACTGACAATGGCCATCAATGGCTGTTGATGACTCACAAATGTTGAGGTGTTTTGTTGTCTCACCCTGCCTACCTGACCCAAGATAAGATAATACCTAGCAGCCACTTGATTGTAAGACCATCTTCTTGTCTCCTTGTAAGGAAATCCCCCTCCCCTAAGGCAAACCTCTTTTGTCTTGACTTTGCTGACCAATGTAAGAACTATTGCCAAATGACCAGACTTAGGTATGCTATAAAAGTTGTTGAAAAGCCCCGCCCGGGGTTCTGCTTTGTGACAGTCCGCAGGACCAATTGTGAACAATAAACCTTTTTCCAATAACCCGAGTTGGTCCTCGTTGTTCTTATCTGAGTTAAGAGGTGACCACTTCAGTATGATGTCATGTATTTGATAAGTAATGTTTATTATTCTGGGAATGTGTTTCAATTCTAACAACAATTTTAATGATTAATTTTAACTAGTGATTGTTATATTTTATGTTTGTTTATCTAACAGGAGTCCTTACTACACAATTGGTTAGCTGACTGCCTATTGATCAAATCTTAATTCTTACCCACCGCAGTAGTAGTAGGTGCTGTTGTGTCCATATAGATACATGCAACTGTTCTTTATTTCTTAAGAATATGTTTTATTTTAATAATTTTAAAGATAAAACCCAATTAGGGTTTATTATATTGTCATGTAAATTTAAGTAATTTCTGGTTTTTCAATTTTGTGCTGCTATGCTCTAAGGACTAATGCAATGTCTATATATAATAGATATATTGATATTCTATTCTGTACTCATCCTGTCTGACTCCTATGTGACATATTCCTACCATTCCTTTAATTCCACACACACCCTCTGGTACTCTACCCTCCAGTATGAATCCCTTCAGACCCTAGACTTACTCTTAAACTGCAATTAACATTTTATCTTCACCATGACTCACCATCCACCTTCCACAGTTCCATGTGTTTCCTCCTTCCAGTACCAAGAGGTTACTCCAGGTCATCTTTGTCCATTTTCCATTTTTTTTCTCTTCAAATTTAAAATTTTATTTGAGAAAATCAAAACACACAATACACAACAAACTAAACTAAAATGGATTTCTGATCTTCTCCACAGCAAATATAAGCAACAATAGTTACTCTTGCTCTATAGATACAAAAATACCTCACTTGTTTCTACTGTCCAACCTTTATTTTATTTTATTTATTTAATACAGTTTATAAGTAATGTTAACCTTTTTCTTCTAGTTCATTCAACTCACACATATACCAGTCTTTATTTTCCTAAATTCTGCAAAGAGTCTATTAGAGGTATCCACTCAACCCTAAACAACAGTATTAACCTTTTTCAAACCCACTTTCTTCAAAGATCCTGAAGCCTCCCCCCCCCGCTTTAAATCATTCTAACATTTATGAATTAGAGAAACCTCTAACATTTATGACCTATTTTAACAGTAATTGCTCGTTTCCATTTTTAAAAAGGATTTTTTTAATAGCAAAAACATAGCTATTCTTTCCTTGATTCATAACATAGATTTAACCCTCTCTGACCAGTCCAATATCCAGCAACCCTTCTCCTTATTAAAACCCATCCTATAATCTTCCTCCATCAAAGACCCTCTTTTTCTGCTTCAGCTTTAAAATCACAAGGGCTTCGTCTCTCCCCTTAAAAATCCCAATCAGTGGCTCCTTCCAAGTAGGTACATCTGCGCCATCCACCTTCATTTCAGTCACAAGATATTGCTGCAGAGCTTGATCTGTTATTTTTCTGGCAAAGTGAGACAATCTTTCCCTTGAATCATCAAACTCCATATCAATTCCAAATCTCACAGAATATTCCTTTTGGCTCAAGTCCATCAAAACCAAGTTTCTTTCTCTGATAACTTCTTCGAGTTCAACAGTGTGGTGTAGTGGTTAGAGGGTTGGACTGGGACTCGGGAGATCCAGGTTCTAGTCCCCGCTTGGCCATGAAATTCACTGGGTGACTTTGGGCCAGTCACTGACTCTCAGCCTAACCTACCTCACAGGGTTGTTGTAAGGATAAAATGGAGAGAAGGATGAGGAATTATGTAAGCCAACTTGGGTTCCTTTCAGGAAAAAAAGTAGGATGTAAATATAATAATAAATTTTTAAAAATGAAATTTGGTGGGTCAATTTTTTTCTCTTCTGGAATTTCACCCTTGTCATTACTCTGTTTATTCTCATCTTCTGTTTCTTTTATGAATTCTTCTGAAATCTCCAAATCTAGATTTACACACCAGTTATCAATTTTTCTCTCCAGTTTATTTCCAAGCTCTTCCAATTTATTTTCCAGTTGTTCAAACAACTTTTGAAACAAATCAAATGTGACAATTTTTTTCTTTACGTAGGTACAGTATATTGCACCACCTCTGACTTCTATATTTTCTCTGAAAGCAGCCCTAGAATACAATCCAACTTGAGGTTTTCAGCCACATCACAGACCGTTCTTGACCTTATCTTTTGTTGTAAATGTTTTTCCAAACAGACAGCTTTTTGGGCATAAACAACAGACAGTTCACAGCAAACCAGTCTATCTACCTAGCTTACTGGAAGCTCCATCTTTTTCCATTTCCACATTACCCTTCACAACGCTTCAGGGCTGCGCAGATGCTTCTCTCTTTTAACTGAGAAGTTTATTAGTTCATGTTAAGGATCCATTGTAACAGGGGGTATGGATTTTTTTTATATATAAAAATTGCTCTTTTGCAAACCACTTTGGGTTTTTTGAAAATGAAAATCAGTACATATTGTTCATTAATGATAATACATAATGATAATAATCTACTTCAATCATCGTGTTAGCAATAAACAGGTAGTCCCCCTTCACTATTGAAAAGAATCTTGGAATTGGCCTATTCAGACTGTATACAATAAACACTACCCAAGGTCCAAGAATCTTAATTATACTTGACAGGCTTCAGTGCACGGGCTAGCTCTCCCCCTTCAGCTCATGGCTCAGACCAGCACAGGCCTCAGATACCTTCCAAACCCAGGATTGCTTGCTCGCTCTCCCCTGCCTGTATTCTTTGATGTTCAGTAAGAGTAGCCCTCACACTGAAACTCATTTCACACTTCACGGATTTAAATGTTTCTCCCTTGTATGAGTTCTTTGATGTCTACTAAGGGTACTGTTCTGAGTGAAGCTCTTTCCACACTCTATGCATTTATATGGTTTATCCCCTGTATGGCTTCTTTGATGTGTACTAAGGTTAGTGCTGCAACTGAAGCTCTTTCCACACTCCATGCATTCATATGGTTTCTCCCCTGTATGGGTTCTTTGATGTACACGAAGTTGACCGCTCTGAGTGAAGCACTTGCCACACTCCATGCAGTCATATGGCTTCTCCCCTGTATGGGTTCTTTGATGTGTCCTAATGCTATTCCTGTCACTGAAGCCCTTTCCACACTCCATGCATTTATATGGTTTCTCCCCTGTATGGGTTCTTTGATGTATACGAAGTTGACCGCTCTGAGTGAAGCACTTGCCACACTCCATGCAGTCATATGGTTTCTCCCCTGTATGGGTTCTTTGATGTGTCCTAATGCTATTCCTGTCACTGAAGCCCTTTCCACACTCCATGCATTTATATGGTTTCTCCCCTGTATGGGTTCTTTGATGCACACTAAGGTGACCGCTCTGAGTGAAGCCCTTGCCACACTTCATGCATTTATATGGTTTCTCCCCTCTATGGGTTCTTTGATGCACACTAAGTGGACCGCTCTGGGTGAAGCCCTTTCCACACTCCATGCATTTATATGGTTTCTCCCCTGTGTGGGTTCTTTGATGTGTACTAAGGCTACTGCTGTCACTGAAGCCCTTTCCACACTCCATGCATTTATATGGTTTCTCCCCTGTATGGGTTCTTTGATGTGTCCTAATGCTACTGCTGTCACTGAAGCCCTTTCCACACTCCATGCATTTATATGGTTTCTCCCCTGTATGGGTTCTTTGATGTGTACTAAGGTTATTGCTGCAACTGAAGCCCTTTCCACACTCCATGCATTTATATGGTTTCTCCCCTGTATGGGTTCTTTGATGTATTCTAAGGTGACTGCTGCAAATGAAGCTCTTTCCACACTCCATGCATTTATATGGTTTCTCCCCTGTATGGGATCTTTGATGTATTCTAAGGTGACTGCTGTGAGTGAAGCTCTTTCCACACTCCATGCATTTATATGGTTTCTCCCCTGTATGGGTTCTTTGATGCACACTAAGTGGACCGCTCAGGATGAAGCCCTTTCCACACTCCATGCATTTATATGGTTTCTCCCCTGTATGGGTTCTTTGATGCACACTAAGTGGACCGCTCTGGGTGAAGCCCTTTCCACACTCCATGCATTTATATGGTTTCTCCCCTGTATGGGTTCTTTGATGTTTACTAAGGCTACTGCTGCAACTAAAGCTCTTTCCACACCCCATGCATTTATATGGTTTCTCCCCTGTATGGGTTCTTTGATGTGTCCTAATGCTATTCCTGTCACTGAAGCCCTTTCCACACTCCATGCATTTATATGGTTTCTCCCCTGTATGGGTTCTTCGATGTCTACTAAGGCTATTGCTCCAACTGAAGCTCTTTCCACACTCCATGCAATTATATGGTTTCTCCCCAGTATAGGTTCTTTGGTGTGTACTAAGTTTATTGCTGCGACTGAAGCTCTTTCCACACTCCATGCATTGCACTCCATGCAATGGTTTAACATTTCCACTATCACAAACGTTTTTTCCACCCACAATGCACTGACAGAGTTTCTTCCCTGTGTGGGTGCTGCAATATCTTTCTAATTTTAATTCATCTTCAAGTATTTCCCCCCACACCTTACACTTTCTCCTTCGGTTTTCTTTGCGATTCTGCAGGATCCAGGGTTCAGGGAAATCAGGACTCTGAGAAGCAGATGATCTCTTCCTCCCGTCCCTTGACTGGTTCCCTATGTGCAGGGTTGCTTCTACTGCATTGACAAAGGTCACTTGTTCTGTCTCCTGCCTGATTGCTTCCAAGCACACTACAGATGGCTCCTTATCATTCCCATTGTCCTTCTCATCACCTGTTTGGGAAAAGAAACAGAACATTCAGTTGTTACCAGAGTCCTATATTCTGGACTTTGCAGAGACTTGGGGGGCTGGGGGGAGAAGGACTTTTAAATAAGAAGCCATGGAACTGGAAAACCATGTTCAAGAAAACTGAGCAGACCTGACTGCTTTTTCCTGAGGGTGGGAGATTCTCCCTGTCTGGATCCTGACATTTCAGAAAAGGCTGATAAAGGGTGGCTATGGTGATTAGAGCAGGGTTTTCCCTGTACCCCAAGAAGACTCTAGCCCCCACCTCAGCTCCACGGGATTTGGATGGCTTTCTTAGCCTCTTTGCTTAGCTGCAGCTTCCCTGGCTTTTTCTTGCTTGTTGTGTTCTTTTAAACTTTTAAAGGTTTTTAGAATACGCTTTGTCATGTTGTGGGTCATGCTTTTAATTACTGTGAATCACCCAAGAAGCTTTGGCTTTGGCTATAAAACAAGAACAACAACCGCCTCGACTGCAGCCTGCGGGGTCCCTCTCCCTACTTCCACCTTCTCTATTCTGCTGAGAAAAACCAGCCGCCGGGAAATCCGCAGGAGCCTCCTTTGGGCACAATGAGCGCCATTGAAAGGTGTGCAGGCGGGGAGAAAGAGGGAGCTGCTGCGGCCCAGGCCTCCAAGGGTTAAGGAAACTGAGCTCTGGTGCCCAGAAAGCAGGAAAATGTTCCAATGCCGGGGATAAGAGGGAGGGGAAGTTCCCGGAAGAGAAAGCGGCCTCGCGGGGAGCTTCCGTGGTGCAGAGGTTGATGCGTAAGGAGACAAGGCAGAGGGGTAAAAGTGCAGGATGATGTGGTGGGAGGGAGGCGGGCCAGGAATTGGGGGGGGAGGGAAGCACACGCCTTCTTCGTATTTGTAACAGTTTCCCGCATTATGGGCACCAGAGCTCAGTTCCCTTAACCCTTGGAGGCCTGGGCCACAGCAGCTCCCTCTTTCTCCCCGCCTACAAAGGCGCTCATTGCGCCCAAAGGAGGCTCCTGCGGATTTCCCGGAGGCTGTTTTTTCTCTCCAGAATAGACAAGGCGGAAGCAGGGAGAGGGACCCCGCAGGCTGCAGTCGAGGCGGTTGTTGTTGTTGTTTTTATAGCCAAAGCCAAAGCGTCTTGGGTGATTCACAATAATTAAAAGCATAACCCACAAGATGACAAAACGTAATCCAAAAACCTTTAAAAGTTTAAAAGGACACAACAGGGCCAGATTCAAAGCCAGCACCAGTGTGAAGATCTAAAAACGTGATACCCGATTTCTTTTTAATGTGAACGACTAAAAAGCCGGGCAGCTGGAAACCCAGAAGCTGCTTTTCAGTAACTAGGCTGATGGCAGGCTAGATGAAGCCAACACAGTGTTAAATTTTAGCCACGTGTGTTACACTGGACTGACTTTACAACCGGGCATCTTGAAAAATCAAATCCAACACTCTTCAAACGGGCAGCAGCCAAGCTCATGTCCCGCATAGAAATCCCTACAGCGCAGTGACAGCAAAACTATCAACCAAGGAAAAAGCATCCTTACCCAGAGCAGCTGTGTTCCCACGATCCTCCAACATGGCTTCCTTGCACAGAGCTCTTTGGCCTGGATCCAGGAGACCCTCCTCCACTCGGTGACTGGCACAGCCACCAGTGCCCCTTCGAAGGCCAGCAGCTGCTGGAAGAGAAAGAAAAATAAGTCTCTACTGGGAAATTATCTCCCCCACAGACACGGTTTCTCATCTCCCCCACAGACACGGTTTCTCCCAGTTAGAAAGCAGAAGAGATCACTGGGCAGCTTCGTGTGCATTGTAATGTTTTTTGTTTTTTTTCAGGACTCCAGACGTACTGGGAGAAAACCAGTAAAGATCACAGATTTTTTACCTTTTCTATCCTGCCGTGCCAAAAGGAAAGGAAAGAGGCATATCCATTCAGATTCTTTCCTCTACCCCTCACTCCAGCAGAAACCTGCAGCTGACTGCTGCCTCCTTCCTGGATCGTAGCGCTCTCACATACCTTACTAGGTTGTAACTCAGACTTTTGAAATAATCAACTTAAGGAGCAATCCGAGGGTCCCTAGACACTGTCTGAGGGGGCATAGGATGCTTCGGATTCCCCAATCCAAGGTGAGAGACAGTGCTCCGTCCATCGTCGCAGGTGGCAATCTGAGATCCGAACCCGCTCCCCCTAAAAGCCTGCACAGGAAGAACTGCGTTGGCTGCCTCTCCAAGGTCGGGGAGAGGGGGGGAAGGAGGTGTTGCAGTGGGCGGGGAGGGCAAGAGGCTGCAGAGGCCAGGATACGAGCTATCCTGAGCCCCAGCCAGCTTCCTTCCCTCCCCCTCCAAAACAGCTTCACCAGATGGGGAAAAAAGCCCAACTAACAAAAATGCAGGGCGGGAGGATTGGGGGACAAGATGCCTACACCGCTACCTCCCACCCACCCTGCACAGGATGACCATAAGCCTCCGAGTTGGGAAGCTTACGATCATCTAGGGCGCAACCCCCAGGATTGCAGCCTTATTCCGTTATTTCCTCAACAGACCAAGGAGCTCAAGGAGCTCAGGGTGGGAAACATGGACCACCACCCCTTTATTTTCACAACCACCTCGGCTGAGAGATAGCTGAGCAGGGATTTCAAACTGGGTGTGAAGAGCACAGAAATATGACAATGGCGTATCATTTATTTATTATTTATTTATATTTATTTATCGCCCATCTGGCCGGCAACTGGCCACCCTAATAATAAGATAAAGATTTATCTCATAATAAGATAAATGCATATGCATGCAATCACAGATAGTGGATGTCCAAAATTCAGGAAAGAAATATTAGATGAAGCAGAGAAGGGGCAAAGTGCACTTCAGGACTGTGCAGCAAGCAAGCAAGAGGCTTGCCTGGCACCTGCGTTGTCAGTCTTTTTGATGCCAGAGTAAGATCTTTTCATTCTCCCTGGCTTCTTAGTCTTTCACTTTAAAAAGAAATAGGTTATTGCGGTTTTAGATCTTTATACTGGTGCTGACTTTGAATCCAGCCCTCTTGTGCTCTTTTAAACTGTTAAAGGTTTTTATCATTTTGTGGTTGATGGTTACAAATACAATTTCTGTGGATCATCCAGAGAGCTTTGGCTTTTGAGTGGCACAGAAATACAATAAATAAAAGTGAAAATGGCATTTCCTTCAAGTAACCACATGGATCCAGCAATGAGTGGGGGGAGAACCTACTAGTCTGGGGCCTGCCTGCCCCCCCCCCATTACCACCAATGCCAAAATGGGGAGAATAGAAGCCACACACAAAAATCCAGGAGCAAAACCAGAAACGGATGACTAAAAATAGAATATATTAATGAAAGTGAATGTACCCAAGGTATTATCCAACTTACAGTCTTACTCAGTGATCAGAGAAAGCACAAAAACAAATGACTAAAAACATCTCTCTGCAACCACAGGTACAAATTTGACAAATCCCAAACTATTTTTGTCAATATCCAAAAATGCAGAAATGGTCCTGTGGAGGAAGGGGGGGCTGGCTGGCCCGCCACCACCCCACCCTTACCTACCTAAAGGACCCAAGACCCCCAGAGATCTCAAGGTACCAGATTGCCAAGCCTCAGCTCCTTGCAACCCTACTAGAATCTCTGTTCAGGGACTCGCCTTCAATTCTGTAACCTGGATTTAGATACTGAACCAAGCAGAGCAACTACAACACCCATGTGGGGTAAAACCAAACAGGTTTATTCTGGTAGCATTTTACAACAAAATTAGGGGAAATGAGGGAAGCACACAAAATAGAGAGAGACAGAGAGACACTTTGGCACACAGAAATAGAGCTGCAAAATAATAAAACCTGATTCCTTCTCTCAGGCACACACCAGTTACCTGAGGGTCAGTCCTCTTCCTTCCAGGGTTAGATCCAGCACAGCCTTGCCGCCCGATGGAGACTTACCACACCTACCCGAAGGTGCGAGATGGGTAAACTCCTACAAGGCTTGCCTTCACTAGAGCCCTCATTCAGCTAATTTCACCAGGAGCTACCTGGGGTCCCTCCTTACCGCCATTGTCCAACAGCTGGGTAGCCATGCGATTCAAAGACAAAACCAACGCTTTGGGAAATATACCTTTTCCCCCCTCCCCTCCTCCTTCCTGTAACTTTGCTGCGTTCAGCCAATCAGAATGAACTTCACCTGGCCAGGCAGGGGGAAGGAGACTCATGAGTCATGACTTACTGGGCCTGCACTACATTTACATATGAAAGCTGGGTCACTGACTAGACCAGCTTTCAGGCGCCATGCCCCATCCTATGCTTTATGTACCTTTCGCCTCCTCCCAGCCCCCTCAACTGGCCTTACTTGGTTTACACATGAGGAGGCGTGTGTGTGTGTGTGTGTGTGTGTGTGTGTGCAGGAACCCTCAGGGGCTCTTTTTCTCCACAGGTCCCCTTGAACAATTGACCAGTAACTTACATCTGACCTGCAAGATTCAGTTGTGAATGTCTGAAAAGTGGGGGAAACAGAAATAAAATTTGGGGCATTCCCAACGTTTACCTGGTGTTGTCAGCTCTTTTGAATGTCAACGTTCAACAACTTTTGATTAATCCATGTAACATATACCAGAGAAATGTAGTGCTGGAAAAATGAAAAATAATCCCTCTCTGTAATATGGGTCATGAAGAAGAGACATTTCATCTCCAAGGAGTTCAGGCTGACACACGTGGTCCTCCCACCTTTATATTCACAACATCCCAGTGAGGTAGGATGAGCTGAGAGTGTCACTGGCCTAAGGACAGCCAGTGAGCTCTGTAGTTGAGTGGGGACGAGCCTGGCTCTCTGGTCTAAGCCCAATTCTCTAACCACTACACCATCCAGGCTTTCACACAAGCCTGCCTTAAAGGGCTGTTGTGAGGCTTGCTCAGGTATTGTACTTTGAACCCCTACAACAGTATGCAGAGATCCAGCTGTGGTTGCTCAAAGGCAAGTTGTGCAACAGGCACCAGCAAAGAACAAAATGCAGCCTCTGCACCCCGGACTGCTGGCCCTGCAGAAGAAGCAAGGTCGCTCTCCTGGCTGCACCTTCATCTCTGCAGTCCCACCAAAGGCTCAAGAGGACACCCCTCACCCCATCCCCACCTCTTGCCCAGCAGCAGCAAGCCAGCTGGGGGGCATTTCATGTTCTCCCCTCTCTCCCTTAAACCTCAATTTGACAAGCCAGCAAAGCAATTTCCTCTGCATTGGAACATAAGCAAAGGCCTGCTGGGTCAGGCCAAGGTCCACCAAGTCCAGCATTCTTTTAACACAGAGGCCAGCCAGCTACCCACAGTAAACCCACAAGCAGGACAGGAGGGCAACAGCACCCTCCCACCCATGTTCCCCAGCAACTGGTGTATGTAGGGATACTGCCTCTAGTATTGGAGAAAGCATAGAGCCATCAGGACTAGTAGCCACTGATAGCCTTGAATATATCTTTTCTATGATTCTATGTCCACCCAACTTTCAAAGGGGAGACTCTGCCCCCATATCCCACAGGGACTGGAGAGAGCTCCGAGATGGGATGGCAGGAAAACCCTGCAATTGAAAAACAACAGCGCAGTTTGCAGCCCACTTGACAGCTGGAAAGGCTTCGATTCTCCAGTGATTTCCATGGCAGGCTCCTTTTTGAATCCCGCCCCTTGGAGATCCACCCACGTTCCACGGGATATGGATGGGCTGAGGGGGAAGGAAGGGTGCCTTGGTGAAGCTGAAACAGCTGTTGTTGTTTTTTTGGGGGGGGGGGGTTGCTGGCAACGGAGAAAGTGTTCTTTCTCTCAGAAAAAAAGCTCTCTCTTCTCCTTCATGCAAAAAAGCGAGGCTATTTCCTCCCCCCCCCCCCGTTGCTGCACATTCCGTCGGGCATGGGTTGATGGGGGGGGGGGGGAGTGGCATCAAAAGATGCCGGCGTCTTTCGCTTGATCTTGCGTTTTTCTGCAAGAAACCTTGCAAGCCCCTCCCCCATAACTACGGTTCCGAGAAGACGGGTGCTTCCCTCCCCCCCAACTCCTGACCCTCCTCCCACTCCCCCACATCATCTTGCACTTTTACCCCTCTGCCTTCTCTCCTCACACATCAACCTCCGCGCCACGGAAGCTCCCCAGGAGGCCGCTTTCTCTTCCGGGAACAGGGAGGGGGGCGCGATCCCTCCCCCTCCCAAGCATTTGTAACAGTTTCCTGCTTTCTAGGAACCAGAACTCAGTTCCCTTAACCCTTGGAGGCCTGGGCCGCAGCAGCTTCCTCTTCCTCCCCGCCTGCACACCTTTAAGTGGCGCTCATGGCGCCCGAAGAGGCTCCTGCGGATTTCCCGGCGGCTGTTTTTTCTCTCCAGAATAGACTAGGCGGAAGCAGGCAGGGGGACCCGCAGGCTGCAGTCAAGGTGGTTGTTGTTGTTGTTTTTTTATAGCCAAAGCCAAAGCTTCTTGGGTGATTCACAGTCATTAAAAGCATAACCCACACCAACATGACAAAACGTAATTTAAAAACCTTTAAAGGTTTTAAAGAACACAACAGGGCCGGATTTAAAATCAGCACCAGTGTAAAGATCCAAAAACGCGGTAACCCATTTCTTTTTAACGTGTGAACGACTAAAAAGCCAGGGAGAATAAACAGTTCTTTATGTGGCCGCAAGAAGACCATGATGTAGGTGCCAGACAAGTGGGGCTTGGGGAGGAGGCGGCGCAGGGCACCGGCGGGGGCGGGTGGGATCCAGGGCGGGATTGCGCTGCCCAGCAGAAGGAAAAGGAGGTGTTTTCTTCTAGGGTCCCTGAGAAGAGGCAGTCGTAGGGGAAAGCAGCCCGCTTCCCGTTGCTCCGTGGTGCCGCTGTTCAGCTGAGCGTGGCACCACCAGGCAATGGGAAGGGATGTGCTGGCTCGTGCTGGGCTTCCAAGCTCATGTCCCCCTCCTTACTGCCTGGCAGCGGCGCCCTGGAGCAATGGGCAGGGGCGAGGGCAGCCTCTCACAGCTGGCCAAGAAGCGCCTCTTGGGAACTTTTCGCCAGCTGTCATCCCCGCTCTACCCCCCCACCCCCCACGCTCCCACGGCATTCCCTGGGAGGGCTGAGGAAGGAAGAGGGGAGCTGCGGTGCCTATACCCCCCCCCCGCCTGATAATTGGTCGGGCACAGCCAGGGCCTGGGGCAGGTTTAAGGCCACAGAGGCTACAGACCCCCTGTGGGCTTAAAGTGTCCTGCGAACCCACCCATTTTGTACTAAAGCAATGGTGTGGAAGTAGTTTACCTAGGTTGCACTTTTGGCATGTTTGCTAAAGTAGGATGTTTTCGGGCTTTTTTCTGACTTCGATAGCTGCAACAAAATATAAAACAAACGATAACCAACTATCATCACTACCTCAAACTTGTGTTCATATAGCCAGGTGATCCATGGAAGCCTGTTGGGTTCTCTTTCTGCAAATGTTCTGGAAGCCCTCTACCCACGCTTGGATTAACCTGTGTGTGTTTGGGGGAAACCAACATTTAGAAAACGTGTCTTCATATTTCCCTGCCATTAGTGCTGTGTTTCATTGTCGTCTAACAGCTAAGATCTTAAACCTATGCAAAACATGCAGCTTCATATTGAGGTAAAAGAGCTTCCGAGTCCAATGCTTTTGACTCTCTCATTCTTTTCTTTGCACTATTTTCATTGCAGACTTCAGGAGCTTGAACTCAGCCTTCTGCCATCTGCTTGCAGATCTCTCTGTCTCCATCCCGCTGGCCTTTGCTTGCATTTTGCCTTGCCTTCAGCTGTCTTCCACACTGTCCTGCTGTCAGGTGTGTGACCTTCTTTGCAGGGATGTTGAAGAGTCCTTGGGCTCGAGTCACGAGTCAAGTCACGAGTCTTTGGACCCGAGTCTCGAGTCCAAATCTGAGTCCTTGGTCCAAAATGGTGACTCACGAGTCCCAAGTCCTGAGTCACTCCCAAAACTGACTCCACGAGTCCCTATTAAAATCAATGGGGTTTTCCCCCAACAAAATAAGGCTACTTCAGATGTGTGGCTTAAATAAATTCTAGGCACAAGTGTGCCTATTTATTTCAAAACTCTGCAACTGATTTTGGCAAGAACAGACCAGGCAGACAAACCCAAAATAACCAGGCAGACAAACCCAAAATAACCAGGCAGGCCGAGGAGGCAGGGAACCCCAAAGCAGGCAGGCAGTGCCCTTTGTCTTAGACAATTCAACTGTTGAACTGGTCAAGAAGAGACCAGGCAGGCAGAGGAGGCTGGGAACCCCAAACAGACAGGCAGAGGCAGCCAAACCCAAAATGTCTGACCCTAACCCTAACCCCCCCACAACAACACATCAATCAAAATAAATTTCAACATATCGTTGGGGCTGCGCTCCTGGTAGCTGTCCATAGTGGGCGAGCAGCGGCGCGCCTCACTTCCATGTGCTCTTCACCAGTGATCGCGCTCCTCTCCACTCCTTCTGGCATAGCCCAGGGATGCTGAAGAGTCCTTGGTCTCGAGTCCCGAGTTGAGTCTCGAGTCCCGTTAAAAATATTGGGACTCGAGTCAGATGGGGATTCAGTCTGACTCACGAGTCAAGTCCAAGTCCCCATCCCTGTTTCTTTGTCTGCCCTGATTGGGTTGTGCCTTCCGGGATTTCGTGTTTCAGCCAGGTGAGACGTTTCTTTGCCACCGAGGAAGTTACTGCTGTTCTTCTGTTGCATGCATGGCCGACCACACGACAGAATGGGAGTACCCAACAATATTGGATATTAGCTCTTCTAAGCTTTTCTACATGAGGGTTAAAGGCTTGACCCTTTCTTAACGTTTCTGGACACAGATCTTGAAAGGCCATTACAGTAATACCTCGGATTACAAGTAACCCAGTTTGCGAGCTACTCATAAGAGGAGGAAAATTTTAGCATAAATTTAAATTTGAAAGACAAGCAAGTCTTGCAACACGAGCCCACTGCCACTTTCAAATTTAAATTTATGCTACAAGCATGTGGAGGCGCGGGGGGGGAGGTCCCTGTCATGGAGCCCCTGGGAGACGCGGCGCGGTGTGGCCGCTCGCTGGGCCGGCGCCTCCCACTGCTTTCCCGAGCCCTGTGGAGGCGAGGTGAGGCCGCTCGCTCAGCTGGCGCCTCACGCTGCTGCGCCGCCTCCATGCCCGGGAGGCCACGTAGCAACGCGAGCCGCTAGCCGAGCGAGTGGCCACACCATGCCTCGCCTCCACGCCGCTCCCTGACTTTGCCAGCGGCGCCTCGCGCGCTCCCATGCCGGCACCTGGGCAGGGAAGTGGCACGGCAGCGCGAGGCGCCCACAGAGCAGGCAGCCCCCGCGCGTGGAGCCGCTCCGCCTCTTTCTACCTCTGTCAGCGAGGTACCAAGCCACCTGAGACTCCTCCAAGTGCCTCTGAGCCCTGCCGCTGCAGCGAGTCCAGTCAATGCCCCAATGTGTGCCTTAGTGTTACTGCTGCTGCATGCTGGCACACAGCTGGCACACAGACCTACTGTACTGAAGCCTAGCAATGGGGGGGGGCAGGTGGGGAGATGGAGAGAGCGAGTCCAGCACTGAGTGGCGAGAGGAGAGGCCCAGCAGGGGCAGGGACCTCGTTCCTTCTCAAACCTGGAGCTGGCCCTGATTGTTGCCACCAAATTTGCCCTTAAAATGTTTCCCTTATGGAGAAAGGAGGGGCTGGCTTGATGAGGGAGTAAAACTTCCTACATGTCACAAACCACTGTCCCAAATTAATCCCTCTATTATTCTGTTATGTTCCCCATTGCAGCCAGACATTCCAGTCTTAAAGCTATTCTATTATGTATATAGAGATGGAATTTTGGGATACAAAGAGGAAATGGGTTTCTGTTGCAAGGAACGGCCAGCATGCAGTATTGAGGGTTGCCTCTTTTGCGACAAGGGCTGCAAAATGCAGGAATAAGTATTCAGAGTCCATTGGTGTAAATTGCAAGGGGGATTCCTGTTGGGAATGAACAGTCAAAACCTCAAGCCATCCATAGGTGCATGATGTAATTGGGACCACAGAGTCTCTGCATCCTAGAGCAGAGACCCTGTGGACATTACCCAGACCTCCTGGTGCAGGATGTGGGCGTAACCAGTCACCTTCTCTTCCTGCCCCGGGAAAACAGTCGGAGCCATGAAATTGTAGGAACAACATGTCTGAAGATGTAGCCGAGTTGCAGTTCTGAACCTTTCCCAAGTTCAGAACAGGTCGACTACCATATGATTCCTGCACAACTGTAAATACATTCTTAAGAGTGGGCTAGATGGAACAACTATCAGGTGGATCCACAATTGGCTAAAGAATCGGACTCAAAGAGTGCTCATCAATGGTTCCTTCTCAAACTGGGGAGAGGTAACGAGCGGGGTACCACAGGGCTCGGTCCTGGGCCCGGTGCTCTTCAACATTTTTATTAATGACTTGGATGAGGAGGTACAGGGAATGCTTATCAAATTTGCAGATGACACAAAGTTGGGTGGAACAGCTAATACTCTGGAAGACAGAAACAAAATTCAAAGTGACCTCGATAGGCTGGAGCGCTGGGCCGAAAACAACAGAATGAAATTTAACAGGGATAAATGCCAAGTGCTGCACCTAGGGAGAGGAAACCAAATGCAGAGTTACAGAATGGGGGACACTTGGCTCAACAATACTACAAGTGAGAAGGATCTTGGAATTGTGGTAGATCACAAACTGAATATGAGCCAGCAATGCGACGTGGCTGCAAAGAAGGCAAATGCAATTTTGGGCTGTATTAATAGAAGTATAGCTTCCAAATCGCGGGAAGTGATAATTCCCCTTTACTCGGCACTGGTTAGGCCTCATCTTGAGTACTGCGTCCAGTTCTGGGCACCTCACTTTAAGAAGGACATAGACAAACTGGAGAGGGTTCAGAGGAGGGCAACAAGGATGATAAAGGGACTGGAAACAAGGTCCTATGAGGAGAGACTGAAAGAACTGGGCATGTTTAGCCTTCAGAAGAGGAGACTGAGGGGAGATATGATCGCACTCTTCCAGTATTTGAAGGGATGTCACACAGAGGAGGGCAAAGATCTCTTCTCCTTCACCCCAGTTTGCAGGACACGGAATAATGGGCTCAAGTTACAGGAACCTAGATTTCACCTAAACATCAGGAAAAATTTCCTGACTGTCAGAGCAATAAGACAATGGAATCAACTACCTAGGGAGGTGGTGGGCTCTCCCAGTCTGGAGGCATTCAAGGTGCGGCTGGACAGACATCTGTCAGAGATGCTTTGACCTGGATTCCTGCATTGAGCAGGGGGTTGGACTCGATGGCCTTGTAGGCCCCTTCCAACTCTACTTTTCTATGATTCTATGATTCTATGATTCTAAGCCTGCCTGTATCCAATCTGCAAGATCTGAGTGAGTAAACTCTGTTTTTAACCTCCAAAAGACTGTTTGTCTTATTGGTAGTGTAAGGGGGAAACCAGGTGAAGATCCAGCCTGTCCAAAAGGGACAGTCTGTATCAACTAAATGCACAGCCCTGCTTTAACCAGCAGCTCCGCATGCACATGTTTTTCGCCTGTAGTTGGGTATACTCTGCTGTGTTTGCAAAAGCAAGAGGGGAGAGATAATATATCACAATATCCTCTCCCAGGTCTTTTGGCAATCCCCAACATAAGGGTTCCGGGCCCAGCAGCGGAAAAGTGCTGAAGCATTTAGCGGGTGGAACTGGATTCTCTCAGAGGAGAGAAACCCCAAACGGCCACATTTTTTTTCTTTGTTACTTCCTGGTAGCCATGAGGCTGATCCTTTGTCTCAATCTGAGAGAGGATTGAGACACACACACCCCTTCTCCTCAGATAGCAGTGATAAGGCAGTGAAGAATTTTCCTTTTTTGGATGCTTTTGATTGTTTTTGGCAATTTTTCCAAAACTTTGAAATTTTGAATTTTTGGCAAAATCCTTGATTTTTGACTCCAGCATGGCAAATGAAGGTTGCTATAGTGATGCAAGCATGAAGTTGCCCAAGTTAACAGAGGACAACTTCATTCAATGGAAGAAACGCCTAAGGATTCTTCTTGAAAGCAAGAGAGTCTTAGCAGCCATTGAAAGTGCAAAGCCCACAGGGGCTGGTGAAGATGCCAGAGCCAAAATCAAAGTGTGGGAGGAGCAAAATTGCATTGCCAAGGCAGTGATAGCAAGCAGCATCACTGATGCACAAATGGTGCATATTAAGGAAACAGATACTGCAGCCCAGATGATTGAAAGCCTTGAGCTCTCATGTGGATTTGCCAGTAAGAGATCCCACAGGGCGTGGATGAGGGACATATTTAACATGAGGCTCAACTCAAAAGCAGATTGCAGCAGACATGTGACAGAATTCTTAATTATCATTGAGAAATTAGAGCTGTCCCAGTACAAGTTGGATGAGGAGAAAAAGGTTTGCTATTTCCTGGGGTCACTGGGACCCAAGTTTAAAACCTTCGCCACCCTCATGGATGGGAGAGTGGATTTAACTCTCAAGAGGCTAATTGCCTACCTGAAGGAGGAATGTGAGCAGAGGGGAGATGAGTCCCCAGATAGAGGTGCAAAGGAAAGCGGCTGCAACTATGTGTCTAAGCCCCAGAAGAAAACCAAAGCCACACCAAAGAAGGTGGTTTGCTTTAACTGTGGTGGTCAGGGACACATGGCCAGGGCTTGCAATGCTCCCAAGGGTCAGAAGCCCCACTCTTCAGAACAGAAACAGGAAAAGAAAGGCAGCCCTGAGAGTAATTTTCTGTCACAGGAAATGAGCTTGTCAGCAAGGGGTAGAGAGGACAAGTCCAGCAAGTGGATTTTGGACTCAGGCGCATCGTCCCACTTCTCATGTAATAAGGAGTTCTTTACGGACATTGAAAAATTTGATTCCTCGCAAAATGGGGACGTCCAAATCGCGGACGGAAAAATCATTAGGGCACAAGGCCAAGGTTCAGGAACCTTGAGGTGCAAAGTGGGAGACGAAGTGAGGCAGAACTTCATGGAGAAAGCTCTGAATGTACCCCAATTCAATTGCAACATGTTAAGCGTGCCAGTGCTCATTGAAAAGAACTTTGAGGTGGTGTTTAAAAATAGACAATGCCAAGTAATCAAGAATGGGAAAGTGTACGCCCAAGCGGCTCTAACCAATGGCGCTTTTGAGGTTACTCTTTCAGAGCCCCAATCAGCAAAAGCTGCGTCCACGAACCGGAAGGAAGATGCCAACGCTGAGTTGTGGCACAGGAGGCTTGGACACCGAAGCATAAGGGCAATTCTGGACTTGCAGAAAGGAGAGCTTGCAAGGGGAGTTGAAATAAGCCAAGGTGCACCACCCACAACCATGTGCGTAAGTTGCCTGACTGAAAAAGCAGTCAAACCATCTTTCCCTCCCTGCAATCAGCAAAGAAGCACTGGAGTGCTGGATCTAGTGTATAGTGATGTGTGTGGTCCAATGAACATTCCCTCACTAGGGAAGAATAGGTACATACTAATCTTCCTAGATGATTTTTCCAGATACTGTGTGGCTTATTTTCTAAAGGAAAGGAGCCAAGTGCTGGACATGTTCAAAATATACATTGCCATGGTGAAAAACATGTTCCAGAAGAGTCCAAGAGTCCTGATGACTGACAATGGATCAGAATATTGTTCACATGACATGGAGGCCCTCATGGGACAGGAAGGGATTAAACATGTGACCACCGTACCATACACTCCCCAGCAAAATTCTGTAGCTGAGAGAAAGTTCAGATCCATTATGGAGATGACACGATGCATGCTGAAAGATGCATCTTTGCCCCAGCGCATGTGGGGAGACGCAGCAGCAAATGCAGTGTATCTCCAGAACAGGCTGCCTACAAAAGGAGCTACACGTACACCTTTTGAACTTTGGCACGGGAAAACTCCCAACTTGTCACACATCCGTGTCTTTGGTAGTGTTGTCTATTCTTACGTTCCCAAAGAAAATAGGCACAAGCTTGACTCCAGAGCGCAAGAAGGCATCCTTGTGGGATATGCGTCTGGAGGGAAAGGCTACCGAATTATGGATCTAAAGACAGGGCAGGTTAGGGCAAAGCATGTTGTTCATTTTGATGAAACCAGCAAGGCTAACATCAAAGGAAGTGTCATAGATTTTTCTGGTCAATCAGAAGGGGACACACAAGAACTAATATGCTTCCCGCCGATAACTTTTGGCTCTGTGCACCCAGCTTCCAATGTCATAGCCCCCTCTACAGGCCATGAACAGGAAGAAGACGCAGAGGACCAGGATCCTGATTGCAGCACCAGAGACCCAGAGGACCACAGTGATGCGGATATGCCGGAGTTGGAGACAGACGAGGAACCTGAGGAGGCTCCAGAACCACAGGTTAGGCGCTCATCTCGTTCCAGAAGGGGCGTGCCTACCTCGCAGGGTCGGCGCTACCTCGAGAACCTTCCACATGGGAGGAGATAGGGGAGATGCCAGCCCCTGAAGCAAGTCTCTGGAGAAAAGCTGCAGAAGAGGAGATGGAAGCTCTGCATCAAAACAAAACTTGGACTCTCACAGAACTGCCACCCGGCAAAAAGGCCATTGGAAGTAAGTGGACTTGCAAAATTAAACACGGGGCAGAAGGGGAAGTACAGCGTTACAAGGCTAGGCTAGTCGCCCAAGGATTTAGCCAGAAATATGGAGAGGACTACGACTCCACATTTGCCCCAACTGTGAGATATAGCACCATCCGCGCACTCTTAAGCATTGCAGCTTCAAGGCGGATGGAAGTCTGGCACGTAGACATAAAGACAGCATTTTTGTATGGCGAAATCTCTGAGGAGATATATATGAAGCAGGCCAAGGGCTTCATCAAGCCTCACCAAGCCCATTTAGTCTGCCGGATTCAGAAGGGGCTTTATGGACTCAAGCAGGCAGCCAGAGCCTGGAATGCCAAGCTACATACAATGCTGACCCAACTTGGGTACAAACAGGGTAAAGCTGACAAATGTCTGTACACAAAATGTACTAATGGACAGTATTCATACATCCTCGCATTTGTTGATGACCTGATAATTGCTTCAGCCAATGAAAAGGAATACACACATGTAGAGAAATTGAGCAAAGACGTGGAGGTCAAGGAGCTAGGAAAGGTGCAGTACTACCTGGGGATCCAGATAGCAAAAGAAGAGAATGGATCTTTTCTGCTGAGCCAGAGACAGAAGATCATTGAACTGATCGACAGTATGGAGATGCAGAACGCAAGCCCAGTTTGTACACCCATGAGCACAGATTTCCTGAAAAATCAGGAAGAGTCAAAGCCGCTACCCGAGGGCAACCACTACAGGTCCGCCATAGGCAAGCTGCTGTACCTGAGTACTACTTGCCGACCCGACATTGCAAATGCGGTGGGTTTACTGAGCAGAAAGGTAAGCTGCCCCACTGAACGCGATTGGGTGGGTGTTAAAAGGGTGGTTCGCTACCTGAAGGGCACTGCGGACTGTAAACTGAAGCTGCCAGCTGAGGGGAACCCAGAGCTGGTGGGGTACTCGGACGCTGACTGGGCTGGGGACATCACTGATAGCAAATCCACGGGTGGGTTTGTATTTTTGTTTGGAAAAGGGCCAATCACATGGTCCAGTTATAAACAGAACTGTGTAGCTTTGTCCTCAACAGAGTCTGAGTACGTTGCAGCATCAGAAGCGTGCAGAGAGATGACCTGGCTGGATGAACTAACTATGGACTTTGGGTTAGTGCGCAAGGGACCTTTTCGCTTGATGGAGGACAACCAGGGTTGCCTGAAGCTGGCGCACAACGAGAAGTTCCAAGCCAGGACAAAGCACATCAGGGCCAAGTACCATTTCGTTCGAGAAGCCATCCAAAAGGGACTGGTCGAACTAATGTACTGTCCTACAGGGGAGATGACTGTGGATATCCTGACCAAACCTCTGCCCAAGGAGAGTTTCCAGAAACTTCGTGTCAAGATGGGACTGTGGGTGGGACAATAAAATGTATACTGATGCATGTTGTTTTGTCTGAGAAGGGGTATGTTGGGAATGAACAGTCAAAACCTCAAGCCATGCATAGGTGCATGATGTAATTGGGACCACAGAGTCTCTGCATCCTAGAGCAGAGACCCTGTGGACATTACCCAGACCTCCTGGTGCAGGATGTGGGCGTAACCAGTCACCTTCTCTTCCTGCCCCGGGAAAACAGTCGGAGCCATGAAATTGTAGGAACAACATGTCTGAAGATGTAGCCGAGTTGCAGTTCTGAACCTTTCCCAAGTTCAGAACAGGTCGACTACCATGATTCCTGCACAACTGTAAATACATTCTTAAGCCTGCCTGTATCCAATCTGCAAGATCTGAGTGAGTAAACTCTGTTTTTAACCTCCAAAAGACTGTTTGTCTTATTGGTAGTGTAAGGGGGAAACCAGGTGAAGATCCAGCCTGTCCAAAAGGGACAGTCTGTATCAACTAAATGCACAGCCCTGCTTTAACCAGCAGCTCCGCATGCACACGTTTTTCGCCTGTAGTTGGGTATACTCTGCTGTGTTTGCAAAAGCAAGAGGGGGGAGATAATATATCACAATATCCTCTCCCAGGTCTTTTGGCAATCCCCAACAATTCCGAAATATGAGAAATATGCTATAATTGTATGATGTCATGTATTTGATAAGTAATGTTTATTATTCTGGGAATATGTTTCACTACTAACAATTTTAATTATTAATTTTAACTAGTGATTGTTATATTATATTTTATGTTTGTTTATCTAACAGGAGTCCTTACTAGACTATTGGTTAGCTGACTGCCTGTGGATCAAGTCTTAATTCTTACCCACCGCAGTAGTAGGAGGTGGTGTTGTGTCCATATAGATACATGCAACTGTTCTTTATTTCTTAAGAATATGTTTTATTTTAATAATTTTAAAGATAAAACCCAATTGGGGTTTATTATATTGTCATGTACATTTATGTAAATTCTGGTTTTTCAATTTTGTGCTGCTATGCTCTAAGGACTAATGCAATAAATGTCCATATAATAGATATATAGATATTCTATTCTGTACTCATCCTGTCTGTCTCCTATGTGACATATTCCTACCATTCCTTTAATTCCACACATACCCTCTGGTACTCTACCCTCCAGTATGTATCCCTTCAAACCCTAGACTTCCTCTTAAACTGTAATTAACATTTTATCTTCACCATGACTCACTATCCACCTTTCACAATTCCATGTGTTTCTTCCTTCCAGTACCAAGAGGTTAGTCCAGGTCATCTTTGTCCATTTTCCTTTTTTTCCCTCTTCAATTTTTAATTTTCTTTGAGAAAATCAAAACACAAACATTACGAAACACACAACACACAACAAACTAAACTAAAATGGACTTCCGATCTTCTCCACAGCAAATATAAGCAACAATAGCTACTCTTACTCTATAGATACAAAAATACCTCACTTTCTTCTATTGTCTAAATTATTTTTCTTGTAGTTCATTCAACTCACACGTATACCAATCTTTATTTTCCTAAATTCTGCAAAAAGTCTATTGGAGGTTTCCACTCAACCCTAAACAATTTTAACCTTTTTCTATATTAACAAAATAGAGAAGAAATCGAACCCTCCCAGCCTAATCCACTGTCTTCACTAAATATCTTTCTATTGTAAGCAATATTAGGTCTTTCTACTCATATATATTAATAAAATTGCATTAACTAAACTTCATATTAATTTTAACCCTTTTAACCACATTGTGGAAGACCAGCAACTGGGTCTTCTGCGTGAGTTCGGCACTTAACGGGTTAACCAGCTCTGAGATATAGCCTGTCAAGCAATTTAAAGCAATTTAAACTCAGGCGCAACCTAAAAAAGCACTCAGAATTATTCACATCAAAGAATAGACACTTTATTCACTACAACAGTGTTCTCCAACCTTGGGTCCCCAGATGTTTTTGGCCTACAACTCCCAGCATGCCCCAGCCAGCTATGCTGGCTGGGGCATGCTGGGAGTTGTACGCCAAAAACATCTGGGGACCCAAGGTTGGAGAACACTGCACTACAAGGTTAATGGAACGGAACTAATAGACTTCTAGGAATACTATAGCATAAACAAGACCTGATCGTGCCTCAGATAGCTTGAATGACTTGGTTCCCAGGCTAGCATATTGAAGCAATGAGTTTACCTTAGACCAAAGACTTTACACCTCTCGCTTCTAGCCTGACTCCGAGCTGCTGTGCTCGGGGAAGAGAACTGCTGGACCCAGCAGGGACTGGACTTGGAAGATGTCAGTTCACCCATGTTCCCAACAACCCGTTTCGGGTGGGTAGGGGGGGGGTTCTGCCTTGTCCCTCCCCCTTCCCCGCCCCTCGCTGATCAGGTGGGCTTATTCCTGCCCGTGCGGTCAGGTGCTTATTCCTGCCAGGGAAAGGTGACGTTTTGCATTTACCAGTTCTTCCAGGGATACTTTGCAGCTCTTTGAGACTGCCCTTTACCTCTAGATGGTCCATGTGTCCTTTTGTGGATTCGGGTCTGGCATTTCCCTATTGTGCACAGGTGGGGATTATGCAGACAGGGGTGCATAACCAGGCCTGACCCTGCTTAGCTTTCCACGCTCAGACAAACTGAGCCAGCGTAAGCCACAGACCTGTATATGTCAGGGTTCATGTCCCTGTGTGTATGCAGGCTTTCTCCACACACATATTTTCTCACTGTTTCACCAAAACCTCACCCCAACATTTTAAGCTCATTTTTTTGGAGTTTAGTATATGCCTTCTAAGCTATTACTAATACATATAACCTTATTTTATTCTACCAGATCCAGCCTCTTCGCTACCCCTGCTTCTATTAAAATCCTTCAACTTAGTCATTTAGTTAACTCCCCTTCAAATTCAAACCCACTTTTTTCAAAGATCCAAAAGCCCCCCTTTAAATCATTCTAACATTTATGAATTAGAGAAACCCTTAACATATATGACCTATTTTAACAATAATTTCTCTTATATTTCCATTTTTAAAAAGGATTTTTTTAAATAGCAAAAACATAGCTATTCTTTCCTTATTTCATAGATCACAGAGATGGAAGGAGCCTACAAGGCTATCGAGTCCAACCCCCTGCACAATGCAGGAAACTAGAGGAGGGGTCTCCCATCCAAGTAATAACCAGGCCTGACCCTGCTTAGCTTTCCACACTCAGACAAGCTGAGCCAGCGTAAGCCTTAACCATCTCTGACCAGTCCAATAATCAGCAGCCACTCTTTTTATAACCATCTCTGACCTTATCCATTCTTGACCTTATCTTTTTTTGTAAAAAATCTTCCAAACAAACAGCTTTTTGGGCATAAACAACAGACAGTTCACAGCAAACCAATCTATCTACCTAGCTTACCGGAAGCTTAATCTTTTTCCATTTCCACATTAACCTTCACAACGCTTCAGGCCTGCGCAGATGCTTCTCTCTTTTAACTGAGAAGTTTATTACCGGTAGTTCATATTAAGCATCCATTGTAACAGGGGGTATGGATTTTTTTTTTTTAAATTGCTCTTTTGCAAACCACTTTGGGTTTCTTTTAAATGAAAATCAGTATATAAATACTGATTTAAATACAGCCCTGTGGGGAAGAAGGAACGACGGAGGCTGGAGCAGGCTGAGGGAACATCGGGGCCTGCTCCAGTTGGACTGCCCCCCCCCCACAGGGCTAACTGACATCTACAGCCCTGTGGGGAAGAAGGAGGAGGCTGGAGCTTCTTGAAACACAGAGAATTACAGGAGTAATAATTAATATTCCCCCTTCTTCCCTCCCCATTCCTTTTTCCTTGTGTGTCGTGTCTTTTTAGATAGTAAGCCTGCGGGCAGGGACTGTATTGTTAATTGTTGTAAACCACCCAGAGAGCTTCGGCTATTGGGCGGTATAAAAATGTAATAAATAAATAAATAAATATTGTACATTAATGAAAGTACACAATAATGATAATGATCTACTTCAATCAATGTGTTACCAGTAAACAGGTAGTCCCCCTTCCCTATGAAAAGAATCTTGGAATTGGGTGTGGCCTTTTCAGACTGTATAAAAATAAACACTACCCAAGGTCAAAGAATCTTAATTACACTTGATGGACTTCAGTCCAAAGGCTAGCTCTAACCATTCAGTTCATGGCTCAGACCAGCACAGGCCTCAGATACCTTCCAACCCCAAGACCACTTGCTCGCTCTCCCCTGTGTATATTCTTTGATGTTCAGTAAGACTAGCCCTCACACTGAAACTCAATCCACACTATATACATTTATATGGTTTCTCCCCTGTATGGGTTCCTTGATGCATACTAAGGTGACGGCTGTGACTGAAGCTCTTTCCACACTCCATGCATTTATATCATTTCTCCCCTGTATGGGTTCTTTGATGTATACGAAGGCTTTCGCTGCGACTAAAGTTCTTTCCACACTCCATACATTTATATGGTTTCTCCCCTGTATGGGTTCTTTGATGTCTACTAAGGGTAGTGCTGCAACTGAAGCTCTTTCCACACTCCATGCATTTATATGGTTTCTCTTTTGTATGGGTTCTTTGGTGTGTACTAAGTTGACTGCTCTGAGTGAAGCGCTTTCCACACTCCATGCATTTAAATGGTTTCTCCCCTGTATGTGTTCTTTGATGCATACTAAGACTATTGCTGCAACTGAAGCTCTTTCCACTCCATGCATTTATATGGTTTGTCAGTGACAGCCGGATGTGACGCGACGGGACAGCGGCGGAGAGGCGAGCTGCTGCTTTCAAAGGTACGAAGCGGCTGGAGAAGTTTTTTTTTCAACTTGCAAATGCCGGCTGCATCTGGGCTCCCTCTCTCGCTTCTTTTTCTGACCCTGTCAAAGGAAATGTAATGTAATTAAACAGCTGTGTAGGAAGCAACTAGTTTGGCGTAATCTTTTCTTTCCCTGCCTTTATTTCTGCATGCAGAGTGGTGGAAAGAGGAGGGTATAAAGGTGGTGGAGTTGGGTGGAAGGGAGCGTTTCCTGACAGAAAATGCTTGAAATACATTCAGTCTGCCTCAGTATTAGAGAGATTATGGTTTATACTGTGAGAATTTGTAAGGATTTGTGTGCTTTTTAGAAAGGGAGGCTCCATTCAGCTCCCTGTCCATTCTGCTGTCTCCCTGCGACTCGGGCTGCCGCTTTGCTGGTTCCCTGGAGCGAAGGAGGGGATGAGAGAGAGAGAGGGAGGGAGGGAGGCTCCATTCAGCTCCCTGTCCATTCTGCTGTCTCCCTGCGACTCGCGCTGCCACTTTGCTGGCTCCCTGGAGCGAAGGAGGGGATGAGAGAGAGGGGGAGGGAGGGAGGCTCCATTCAGCTCCCTGTCCATTCTGCTGTCTCCCTGCTACTCGCGCTGCCGCTTTGCTGGCTCCCAGGTAGGGAGCCGGCAAAGCAGCAGCGCAAGGTGTCTCCGCTGAGAGAGAGAGTGAGGCGCAGGCAGGGCAACCAGAGGGACGAGAGGAAGCACAACCAAATGGGGGGAGGCGGGGGGAGCGCAAGCCAGCAACCCCCGCTCCGCACGCACATTCCAGTGGGCTTTGAAGTTGCCGTTCAGCAGGAGGAGCCCAACTTGGCTCCGCCCCGATCATTGCTCTCACTTCCTCCTTCCCCCGTGAGCTGCGCAGCCTGGCCCTTCGGAGGAAGCAGCCACATTCCTGCGCTTCCTGGCGAACGAGGCTTCTCGCTGCTGCCGAGTGAGCTGCGCCCCGTGCTCAAGATCTCTGCTGGTGCTGCTGCTTCGTTCCCTGCTGAGAAGTCTTCGGCCGGTAGGGAAGGAAGCTGCCGCCGGCGCGAGTGGCCATGCCTTGCCTCCATGGGGCTCCTTCCCAGCTAGGCAAAGCCGGGGAGCTGGCACTTTAAGTGCTAGTCGGGGGCACAGCGTGTGGCTCGTGTTCCGAGACACGCTCATCCTCCAAATCGAAACCAATGCTAAAATTTTGCTCGTTTTAAGAGAAGCTCATATACCGAGTTATTCGTAATCCGAGGTATTACTGTATATGGTTTCTCCCTTGTATGGGTTCTTTGATGTATACGAAGGCTATAGCTGAGACTGAAGCTCTTTCCACACTCCATGCATTTATATGGTTTCGCCTTTGTATGGGTTCTTTGGTGTGTACTAAGTTGACTGCTCTGAGTGAAGCTCTTTCCACACTCCATGCATTTAAATGGTTTCTCCCCTGTATGGGTTCTTTGATGTCTTCTAAGGTGAATGCTGTGAATGAAGCTCTTTCCACACTCCATGCATTTATATGGTTTCTCCCCTGTATGGGTTCTTTGATGTACACTAAGTTGACCGCTCTGAGTGAAGCACTTGCCACACTCCATGCAGTCATATGGTTTCTCCCCTGTATAGGTTCTTTGATGTGTCCTAAGGCTATTGCTGCAACTGAAGCTCTTTCCACACTCCATGCATTTATATGGTTTCTCCCCTGTATGGGTTCTTTGATGAGTCCTAAGGTTATTGCTGTGACTAAAGCTCTTTCCACACTCCATGCAGTCATATGGTTTCTCCCCTGTATAGGTTCTTTGATGTGTCCTAAGGCTATTGCTGCAACTGAAGCTCTTTCCACACTCCATGCATTTATATGGTTTCTCCCCTGTATGGGTTCTTTGATGAGTACTAAGGTTATTGCTGTGACTGAAGCTCTTTCCACACTCCATGCATTTATATGGTTTCTCCTCTGTATGGGTTCTTCGATGCATACTGAGATGATTGCTGTCACTGAAGCGCCTTCCACACTCCATGCATTTATATGGTTTCTCCCCTGTATGAGTTCTTTGATGTATACAAAGTGGACCACTCCGAGTGAAGCTCTTTCCACACTCCATGCATTTATATGGTTTCTCCCCTATATGGGTTCTTTGATGTATTCTAAGCCTATTGCTGCAACTGAAGCTCTTTCCACACTCCATGCATTTATATGGTTTCTCCCCTGTATGGATTCTTTGATGTATACTAAGGCTACTCCTGCAACTGAAGTTCTTTCCACACTCCATGCATTTATATGGTTTCTCCTCTGTATGGGTCCTTTGATGCACACTAAGTTGACTGCTCACAGTGAAGCCCTTTCCACACTCCATGCATTTATATGGTTTCTCCCCTGTATGGGTTCTTTGATGTATACCAAGTTAACTGCTGTGACTGAAGCTCTTTCCACACTCCATGCATTTATGTGGTTTCCCCCCTGTATGGGTTCTTTGATGTATACTAAGGCTACTCCTTTTACTGAAGCTCTTTCCACACTCTAAGCATTCATAAGGTTTCTCCCCTGTGTGGGTTCTTTGATGTCTAGCGAGGGTGCTGTTCACACTGAAGCACTTCCCACATTCCTCACACTTAAACGGTTTCTCCCTGGGGTGTGTTCTTTGATGTGTAACAAGCTGCTTGCTCCACCTGAACATCTTCCCACATTCCATACATTTAAATGGTGGCTGCCCTGTATGGATTCTTTCATGGTCAGTAACATTTCCACTATCGCGGAAGTTCTTTCCACCCGCAAGGCACTGACAGATTTTCTTCCCTGTGTGGGTGCTGTGATATCGTTCTAATTTTAATTCATCTTCAAGTATTTCCCCCCACACGTTACCCTTTCTCCTTCGGTTTTCTTTGCGATTCTGTAGGATCCGGGATTCAGGGAAATCAGGACTCTGCGAAGCAGATGATCTCTTCCTCCCGTCCCTTGACTGGTTCCCTATGTGCCGGGTTGCTTCTACTGCATTGCCAAAGGTCACTTTTTCTGTTTCCTGCCTGATTGCTTCCAAGCACACTACAGATGGCTCCTGATTATTCTCATTGTCCTTCGCATCACCTGCTTGGGAAAAGAAACAGAAAATTCAGTTGTTACCCGAGTCCTATATTCCGGACTTTGGAGTAACTTGGGGGGGGGGGGGACGACGACAAGGACCTACAAATAAGAAGCCATGGAACAGGAAAACCATGTTCAAGAAAACTGAGCAGACCTGACTGCTTTTTCCTGAGGGTGGGAGATTCTCCCTGTCTGGATCCTGACATTTCAGAAAAGGCAGATAAAGGGTGGCTATGGTGATTAGAGCAGGGTGTTCCCTGTACCCCAAGAAGACTCTAGCCCCCACCTCAGCTCCACTGGATTTGAATGGCTTTCTTAGCCTCTTTGCTTAGCTGCAGCTTCCCTGGCTTTTTCTTGCTTGTTGCGTTCTTTTAAACTTTTAAATTTTTTAGATTACGTTTTGTTCTGTTCTGGGTCATGCTTTTAATTACTGTGAATCACCCAAGAAGCTTTGGCTTTGGCTATAAAACAACAACAACAACCGCCTTGACTGCAGCCTGCGGGGTCCCTCTCCCTGCTTCTTCCTAGTCTATTCTGGAGAGAAAAACAGCCGCCGGGAAACCCGCAGGAGCCCCCTTCGGGCGCAATGAGCGCCAATTAAAGGTGTGTAGGCGGGAAGAAAGAGGGAGCTGCTGCGGCCCAGGCCTCCAAGGGTTAAGGGAACTGAGCTCTGGTTGCCAGAGAGCAGGAAGGTGTTACAAATGCTGGGGAGGGGAGGAGGAGGGATCGTGCCCCCCTTCCTGTTCCCGGAAGAGAAAGCGGCCTCATGGGGAGCTTCCGTGGCGCAGAGGTTGATGCGTAAGGGGACAAGGCAGAAGGGTAAAAGTGTAAGATGATGTGGGGGGTGGGAGGCGGGCCAGGAATTGGGGGGGGGAGGGAAGCACCCGCCTTCTCGGTATTTGTAACAGTCTCCGGTTTTCTGGGTGCCAGAGCTCAGTTCCCTTAACCCTTGGAGTTCTGGGCCACAGCAGCTTCCTCTTTCTCCCCGCCTACAAACCTTTCAATGGCGCTTTACATTCCTGTCTGGCCTGACTGGTTCGTCCTGTCAGTGGAGGGAGGGGTCGGGGGCAAGAGAGGGGGTAAAAAGGACAACCAAGACTTCTGTTTGGTTGTTCAAAGTGAGGTGCCAAGGAACATGGATCGGGACATCGGCTCAGGCCAGCCCAGACATTCAACCCCCAAGTGGAACCCCTGGGTACAATGTTGTACGTTTTTTCAGGTACTAGTTTAAGACTAGGGTAGTTGCTTTGGTGTCAGCTTAGACTAGCGTAGTTTAGCTGTTGTTATTTTGTAGTTCTGACTGTGTGTAACAAGGTACTTCCTCTTGTCAATTTCACTCCCCTTATCTCCCTTTCCAATTTGTTCTTGTTTACTATTCAATAAACTTGCTTTCATTTTTACCCTGAGCGTAGTTTCGCTTTAACTCATTGCTAAATTCCAGTGTTTACAGCCCGAGCTGAATCGGGGATTGCAAGCGGTGAGTTCCTGGCTGCCAAGGAAGCCGCGGAACTTGCGTTTAGCAGAAAAGGACCGGGGGCATTCCTTCACAGTATCCGAAATCAAGGTAACACCAACCAGTTTAGGAGCAGGCTGAAGAGTCCTCAAGGTCGTTCTGGAGTCAAAATGCCCAAGTCTCAGTCTGGGAGCTGGCAGGAGTGTCTGGCTATGGCTGATCACAACAACAATTGCTTCCAACCTCTGAAGTGTGTTTGGGGCCTGTCTTTTAAGCAAGCGCAGACTGGCAAGGCAGCACTGCTGAGACACGTGCCTGGCCCCTCCCCAAACACACTCTGGCTCGGTTGCCCTATGTCCTCCTCCTCCATCCCAAATGGAGACACAACACTTTCTTTTTTTCTTTTCCTTCTTTCCTTCCTCTCTCTTTTTTCTTTTAAACTGTTTTTAGGCTACCTTTAAGTGTAAAAGCCTCTCAGGGCAGCTTAATGCTTTAAGACACTTTACTCTGTGAATTTCCCATTTAATCATGGAATTCTGCATTTCATTGTATTTCCCGGTGGGGGAGACCTGGAGTGGAGACACCTGGAGCAGCAGCAGTCTGAGTCCTGCTACCGCATCGACTGTCCAAAAGAACTGGATCGAAGGAGGAGAACAATCAGGCAGAACACCGGGGTGGGCAACTTGTGGCCCTCTGGATGTTCTGGCCTACAACACCATCGCCTGCACTGGCTAGGGCAAATGGGAGCCGTGGCCCTCCAGAGGTTTTCACCTACAAGTTGCCCAGCCCTGCATTACACCCAGGTGTGTTACAATGGACTGACTTTACAACCGGACATCTTGAAAAAACAAATCCGATGCTCTTCAAACGGGCAGCAGCCAAGCTCAGGTCCAGCATGGCGTGGCAGAAAAGGCACCTCCGGGGCACACGGCCCGGCCATCCGTTTCCGCACTGGAAATCCCTGCAGTGCACTGACAATGAGCCAAACTAGAAATTCACCCCTTCAGCAACTATCAACCAAGGGGAAAGCATCCTTACCCAGGGCAGCCGTGTTCCCACAATCCTCCAGCATGGCTTCCTTGCACAGAGCTCTTTGGCCTGGATCCAGGGGACCCTCCTCCCGTCTGTAACTGGCACAGCCCCCAGTGCCTCTTCAAAGGCCAGTATCTGTGAAAGAGAAAGTATAATGAAAGTCTCTACTGGGAAATCATCTCCCCCACAGACACCGTTTCTCCCAGTTAGAAAACAGAAGAGATCACTGGGCAGTGTTGTGTGCATTGTAATGTTTTTTTGTTTTTTTTTCAGGACTCCAGACTTACTGGGAGAAAAACAGTAAAGATCACAGACTTATTACATTTCCTATCCTGCGGTGCCAAAAGGAAAGGAAAGAGGTGTATCCATTCAGACTCTTTCCTCTACCCCTCACCCCAGCAGAAACCTACGGCTGACTGCTGCCTCCCTCCTGGATCGTAGCGCTCCCACATCCCTTCGTAGGGTGTAACTCAGACTTTTGAAATAATCAACTTAAGGAGCAATCTGAGGGTCCCTAGACACCGTCTGAGGGGGCACAGGATACTTCGGATTCCCCGATCCAAGGTGAGAGACATTGCTCCATCCTCGCAGGGGGCAATCTGAGATCCAACCCCCCCCCCCAAAAAAAGCGTGCACGGAAGAACTGCGTTGGCTGCCTCTCCAAGGTTGGGGAGGGGGGGGGAGGAGGCGTTGCAGTGGGCGGGGAGGGGAAGAGACTGCAGAGGCCAGGATACGAGCTATCCTGAGCTTCTGCCAGCCTCCTTCCCTCCCCCTCCAAAACAGCTTCACGAGATTCGCAAAAAAGCCCATCTAACAAAAATGCAGGGCGGGAGGATTGCGGGACAAGATGGCCTGCACCACTACCTCCCACCCTGCATCGGATGACCAGAAGCCTCCGAGTTGGGAAGCTTACGATCATCGAGGGCGTAACCCCCAGGATTGCACCCGTATTTCGTTATTTCTTCAACAGACCTTCCTCCAAGGAGCTCAAGGTGGGAAACATGGACCACCACCCCTTTATTTTCACAACCACCTCGGCTGAGAGATAGCTGAGCAGGGATTTCAAACTGGGTGTTAGAGCACAGAAATATGACAACGGCGTCTAATAATAAGATAAATGCATATGCATGCAATCATAGATAGTGGATGTCCAAAATTCAGGAAAGAAATATTAGATGAAGCAGAGAAGGGGCAAAGTGCACTTCAGGGCTGTGCAGCAAGCAAGCAAGAGGCTCACCTGGCACCTGCGTTGTTGGTCATTTTGGTGCCAGAGAAAGATCTTTTTATTCTCCCAGGCTTTTTAGTCGTTCACTTTAAAAAGAAATGTGTTATCGCGGTTTTAGATCTTTATACTGGTGCTGACTTTGAATGACTTGTGCTCTTTTAAACTTTTTTAGATTATGTTTTATCATGTTGTGGTTGATGGTTTCGATTCCTGTGCATCATCCAGAGAGCTTTAGCTATTGAGTGGCACAGAAATGCAATAAATAAATAAAAGTGAAAATGGCACTTCCTTCAAGTAACCACATGGATCCAGCAATGAGTGGGGGAGGGGGGACAACCTACTAGTCTGGGGACTTCCTCCCCCCCCCCCGCCCCATTACCACCAATGCCAAAATGTGGAGAATAGAAGCCACACAAAAAACTCCAGGGGCAAAAACAGAAACGGATGACTAAAAAATGGAATATATTAATGAAAGTGGATGTACCCAAGGTATTATCCAACTTACAATCTTAATCAGTGATCAGAAAAAGCACAAAAACAGATGACTAAAAACATCTCTCTCTGTAACCACAAATCCCGAACTATATGTGTCAATATCCAAAAAAATGCAGAAATATACCCCGTGAACATTGACCAGTCACTTACATCTGACCTGCAAGATTCAGTTGTGAATGCCTGAAAAGTGGGGGAAACAGAGATAAAATTTGGGGCATTCCCAACATTTTCCTGGTGTTGTCAGCTCTTTTGAATGTCAACGTTCAACAACTTTTCATTAATACATGTAACATATACCAGAGAAATGTAGTGCTGGAAAAATGAAAAATAATCCGTCTTTTATTATTATTATTATTAATATATATTTATCACCCATCTGGCCGGCAACCGGCCACCCATTAATAAGGGTGATGAACAAGAGAAATTTCATCTCCCACACTCCCCCTCCAAGGAGTTCAGGCTGACATACGTGGTCCCCCCACCTTTATATTCACAACAACCCAGTGAGGTAGGATGAGCTCAGAGTATAACTGCCGTAAGGACAGCCAGTGAGCTCTGTAGTTGAGTGGGGACGAGCCTGGCTCTCTGGTCTAAGCCCAATTCTCTAACCACTACACCATCCAGGCTTTCACACCAGCCTGCCTTAAAGGGTTGTCGTGAGGCTTGCTCAGGTATTGTACTTTGAACCCCTACAACAGTATGCAGAGATCTGGCTGTGGTTTCATAGATCTGATAGAGTTGGAATGAGCCTACAAGGCTATCAAGTCCAACCCCCTGCTCAATGCAGGAAACTAGAGGAGGGGTCTCCCATTCAAGTAATAACCAGGACAGACCCTGCTTAGCTTTCCAAACTCAGACAAGCTGAGCCAGCGTGTTGCTCAAAGGCAAGTTGTGCAGCTGGCACAAGCAGAAAACAAAATGCAGCCTCTGCAGCCCTGGACTGCTGGCCCTGCAGGAGAAGCAAGGTCGCTCTCCTGGCTGCACCTTCATCTCTGCAGCAGAGAGTCCCACCAAAGGTTCAAGAGGACGCCCCTCCCCACCTCTTGCCCAGCAGCAGCAGCAGCAGCAAGGGGCATTTTATGTTCTCCCCTCTCTGCCGTGAAAAGTCAACTTGAAAAGGCAGCAAGGCCGTTTCCTCTGCATCAAACATAAGCAAAGTCCTGCTGGGTCCACCTAGTCCAGCATTCTTTTCACACAGAGGCCAGCCAGCTGCCCACGGTAAACCCACCAGCAGGACAGGAGGGCAACAGCACCCTCCCGCCCATGTTCCCCAGCAACTGGTGTATGTAGGGATACTGCCTCCGATATTGGAGAAAGCATAGAGCCATCAGGACTAGTAGCCACTGATAGCCTTGAATTTGTCCACCCCGCTTTCAAAGGGGAAACTCTGCCCCACATCCCACAGGGACTGGAGAGAGCTCCGAGATGGGATGGCAAGAAAATCCTGCAATCGAAAAACAACGCAGTTTGCAGCCCACTTGACAGCTGGAAAGGCTTGGATTCTGCAGGGGTTTCCATGGCCGGCTGCTTTTTGAACCCCGCCCCTTGGAGATCCACCCACTTTCCACGGGATATGGATAGGCTGAGGGGGAAGGAAGGGTGCCTTGGTGAAGCTGAAACAGGTTTTTTTTGGGGGGGGGGGAAGCTGGCAAAGGAGTAAATGTTCTTTCCCTCATAAAAAAAGCTTTCTTCTCCTTCAGCCCCGCCCCGCCCGGAAGGTTGTTTCCTATGCATGTGCACACCTTGCCCCATATTCCAGTGAGACTGGGTTGGTTTCTGAGGGTGGGGGGAGAGGTGCTTCCACGGGAAACAGAAACCATGCGGCAGTTGGGGGCAAATTTGCAGCTGGAGCGCATGGATCGCTCTCTGCCTCATTTCTGAGAACTTTTTCTCCTCCGCCTCCCCTCCCCGTGCAAAAAAGCGAGGCTATTTCCTCTCCCCGCCCCCCGCCCCCCCCCCGCTGCTGCACATTCCGTCAGCCTGGGTTGATGGGGAGGGGGGGAGTGGCATCCAAACAGGATCCTGCAAAAGAAACGCTGCAGCCGGTGTCTTTCGCTAGATCTTGCGTTTTTCTGCCAGAAACCTTGCAAGCCCCCCCCCCCCGCCGTAACTATGGTTCCGAGAAGGCCGGTGCTACGCTCTCCTCCCCCCCCCAAATCTTGGCCCTCCTCCCACCGACCCACCCACCCACCCACCCACCAACCAACCAACCCCCCACATCATCTCGCACTTTTACCCCTCCTCCTCGTCGCCTCACGCATCAACCTCCGCCCCACGTAAGCTCTCCACGGGGTCGCTTTCTCTTCCGGGAACAGTGCAGGAGGGAGGGAGGCAGGCGCGATCCCTCCCTCTCCCCTCCCCGGCATTTGTAACAGTTTGCTGCCTTCTGGCAACCAGAGCTCAGTTCCCTTAACCCTTGGAGTCCTGGGCCGCATCAGCTCCCTTTTTCTCCCCGCCTGGACACCTTTCAATGGCTCTCATTGCGCCAGAAGGGCGGCTGGAGAGGGACCCCGCAGGCTGCAGTCAAGGCGGTTGTTGTTGTTGTTGTTGTTGTTTTATAGCCAAAGCTTCTTGGGTGATTCACAGTAATTAAAAGCATAGCCCACAACACGACAAAGTGTAATCTAAAAACCTTTAAAGGTTTAAAAGGACACAACAGGGCCAGATTCAAAGCCAGCACCAGTGTAAAGATCTAAAAACGCGATAACCGATTTCTTTTTAATGGGAACGACTAAAAAGCCTGGAATAATGAAAAGATCTTTATCTGGCAGTGGCAGCAAGAAGACCATAATGTAGGTGTTGGGTTTTGCATAGGCAGAACGAGATTACCACCTGACATCGGGATTATCACCTGACCTGGTGGGTGTTACTTGAGTTCAAGTATGCAAGGTCTCTGGTCAGGAGACATAGTCTCGAGGTGATGTGACTCAGCAGCCTTGAATAGGTTTGGATCAACATGTTGATGAATAGGTTATACTACTGGGTGAGTAATATCCTATTTATAGGTACAGAGGGTCTGTGGTATAAAGCTAGCACACTTGCTGATAGCTTCATTCCGTCATTCCGACCACTCTCTCTTCCACTTGCGGTCTTGTTCGTCTCGACTCGACATGTCTCCTGGACTTCACTTCATCTAGCCTTACCACTGGGGTATAGGATTTGAGTCTGCAATGATGTAGTGAGTAGAGATGCATTGATTGCCTTAATCCCATGTAATTGGGTCTTACAAATAAACTCTTTAATCTTTATTAACTGCTGTTATCTCCTCCTTCCGCCTGCGTGACTGGGACTGAGGGTCATTGGCTAGGGGAGCTTTTGAACCCGGGTCAGTCCAACTCTCACATCTGGTTATGGGCCCAGATAACGATCTGATGGTTATCTCAGATGGGCAGATAAGCCACAGAGACGCAGTTCGGAAAAATCCAGCAGTTATAGAGTTAAAGGAATTTGTTTACTATTTGTAAGAACGGTTTGTAAATAAACCGGGAAGGCGATGAATGTTGCTACTGCTAGAGCTGATAACAGCGGCTTGGAATGCAGCACAACTGAAGAATGCAGACAGAGAGACGGAGGATTTTTCGTTTGTGAAAAGCAGCTGGAACGGAGGTGCCAGGCTTGGCAAAATCCGAGGCTACTGGGCAGCTACTAGGCTGAAAAGTGAACAACGCTGGACACAAGGATTTCGTTTTCCACAGCTTGCTGGAGTGATTGTCAAGGAGCTGTATCGGGCAAAGAAATATCTCCACGAGGCTCTGTGTCTACTCATCAAGGCTACAGGCAGGAGGATCATATTTCATTTGCAGTTTGCTTCTTCACACAGCAGCGGATCAGCTATCTTTTGCATTGTATCAACAAGTGGCTTGGATTACAAATGCGTGGATTACGTCTGACGTGGGCAAAGCGTCTGGAGCGTTATGTCGCAGCAAAGTCACGTGTGACAGGAATGTATCTTGGGAAACCTGATACTACACGGGAGGCTGTATCAAACCAGCGGAGGCGTGGTTTTAAAACAGAGAAAAACAGTGCGGCAGTTTTGAACAGAGAAAGCTGTGCTTAAAATGAGAAGCTGTTCTTCATTTTCTTCATGTGGGATCACAGAAGAAGGAGCTTGAAATCAGCAGGGGTGCTGCTGATGGGAAAAACTTTGTGTTTTAACCCTGGACATAATAAAATGCACATTATTTTGTTGTGAGCAGAAAACAGTGGATTGTTTAAACGAAGCTTTCTGTGTTGGCATGAATAAACAGGAAGAGGACTATGCAAATGGTCAGGAGTTTAACAGTCATGTTTTTGAAAATGTATTTCTTGAAAGTTTGAATAACTTGGATTCAAGAAAGTGTAATATATGCTTTGAAATGTCAGGAAATGTACTGAATGTATATATGACTTGAGTATATTGTGGATTTCTCTGTAGCAAAATGTAAAATACTGCATAATTAGGTATGTTTATATGGCAAAGCTAAGAGATGGATTATTTCTTTTATACTGTAATGATGTAATAAAGAAATGGAAAGTTGTACTGACGCAACTATAAAAAGTTAAATGCTTATATGTATGACATGTACATGCATGCATATCACATGAATGTTTGATCATTTAGATTCACAGGCTTGTGAAAGAAAATGCAAACTGTGTTGTGGGGAAAGCATTTGGAAATTGTAATTTTCACATGAAAGGGAATTTTGTGCACATAAACAAGGGATGCTAGCTTCAACAGGTAAACTGGAAGGCAAGCTGAAAAAACAGTTCATTTCATTTAAATTTGTTCTTGGTGATCTTGTGGGTACTCTGATGGTTTTTAGAGGAAAGGCACGTTATTTCATGATGTCAATTGATCAATACACGAGGTACAGGTTGTGTACATGTTAGATAGAAAGCTGAAATATTGAACAAAGTCAAGGTGTTTTGTGCTTGGATGGGAAACAAGCATATTACCCATGTTACCTATTTCTTTTCAGATATGGGGAAGTTCAATTCAGTGCATGTTTTTGATGACTTTCTAACAGGATGTGGTATTGAACACATGGATTGTGTAGAAGAGTAAACAAACACTCAGAAGAGGTGATACTAATTTGGATAATGAGGTTTGGGTAGAAGCTCTTAAATGTTTTGATTATGTACATGATAGAAGTTTTAGTTCTGTATTGAACTGTACACCTTATAGAAAGTAGTGTAGGAGTTAGAATCTTCTGGAGAAACATTTCAGGATCTTGGATCTGATATGTAGGTACATACACCTCAAAGTTAGAAGAAATCTGTAAGGGAGCTTACATGAGATTTTTCGAGACAATGAGAATATTGTGTTTCACATGAACAACACTTGGATAGTGAGATTATCTAGAAGTGTTTAGTATAATGCTGAATGAAAAGGTGAGATCATTTTTCAAAATTAATTCTGTTAATGCAGGAGATGCATCAAGCTCAGAGTCAGAATAGAAAAGCATTTGCTGAAAGACAGTCAGGTAAATTTGACAAACTCTGATACACATTTGGTTTAGAGGAGGCTAAACAAATGATTGTTCATCATTGGTGCAAATTTCATTGGAACAAGAACCTGATAACTGATGAGGTAAGGAACAGGTGAGTCAAACAACCTGTGAGATATCAGGATGTATTTGCAGGAAAAGCCATTTGAAACTTCAAAATTTTCAAAGAGGTGAAAAAATTGTCTGTTAAGGAAGCTGAACCATAGCTTCAGGCTATGCAAGCTGAGTTGAATTCTTTGGATAAAGAACAAAACATGGAAGCTGGTGAAAGAAACAGCAGTTCATGGAACTCATTGTTACCAGATAGATTTTTTAAGTGAAAACTAACCAGATTGGAAAAAGGTTATGTGTGTAAAATAGCAAGATTGGTTGCTTGTGATTTTTGCTCAAGTTAAAAGGAGCTGGATAATCATGAGATGAGTGCAACAACAATTTGCTTTGGAAACAGTTAGACTGATGTTTGAGAATGTAAAGATGTATGAATATTTCACAGTGGAAATATTGGAACATAAGGATTTTAAATGAGAGGAAGTCTTTAAATGGAAAACTGTCTGTGAGATTTCTTTAGGAAAAGTTAGGAATCAGCTGGAGGCTGGAAATCTGTTTGAACTCAAACATTGCTGAAGTGAGATTTGCACAGAGAGGCAGATCAATGTTTGTTTGTTAAACAGGAGGAACAGGGACATAGATTGTATGTACTTTGTTTAAATGGATGATCTATTGTTTTTTCTGGACAGATAAAAGCAATATGATATAATTGATCCAGGGTTTGGAATTTCATTGAAATGAAAATGCTTGGTGGTGGATCAACTGTTTATTTGTAAATAAAGGTTGAGGGAAAGAGAACCAAGAGGGCAGTACTTACTGCAACAAACCAGAGAATATCATGGATGTGATTGAGAATTTTGGAGATAGTTAACTCAGTGCGAGACTCCAAATAATTGAGGATTTTCAAGCACATGCTGATGGAAAAGCAGTTTGAATGCTACACAGGAGCATTGGACTGTTGAGCTTTACTGTACAAGCAACAAGGCCAGGTATTGCTGTCAGTGTAATAGGCAGACTGTTAGACCAACAGGACATGCTTGGAGAGCTCTGAAAAGGAGTTGAGTGTTATCTGGAAGGAACATCACACTTCAGACTAAGAGTTACAAGTCAGAGCACAGGTGGCTTACAGATTCACAGAAATGCCAGTTGTGGTTGTGATAGTAAGAACAACAAGAACACACCTGAAGTTTGTTATTTTTATAACCATACTTTGATTGATTTTGTAGAAACAATCATCTAAAGGTTAGAGTTCAACTGAAATTGAACTGAATGCATTGTATTATGTATTGTGCTATTATGCTATTGTAAAGCTTGAATAGTTATTGCATATGTTTAAATAGTTTAAATTGTTAAAAATGTTTAAATGATGCTGAGATTGATGTGAAAAACCTATTACAGTTTTTTTCAGGAAACCAAGGCAGGATTGCTATGCTGCAGGCAGATAGCAATACACAACGTTTTGAGTTTGCAAATAAAACTGTGTCATAAGGAGGGATACATCAGAAGTGATTTGATAGTGGTTCAAATTTCTGGCAGGTAAAGTCATTCCTGCAAAAGTTTCTTTTTATCAAAGTCCATAGATGAAGGAACAGCATCAGATGTCAACAAAGCTGTTGCTGTTGTATGAGGTAAATAACCACGTTCTGCGCAAATGCAAAAGCAGGGGGATGTTGGGTTTTGCATAGGCAGAACGAGATTACCACCTGACATCGGGATTATCACCTGACCTGGTGGGTGTTACTTGAGTTCAAGTATGCAAGGTCTCTGGTCAGGAGACATAGTCTCGAGGTGATGTGACTCAGCAGCCTTGAATAGGTTTGGATCAACATGTTGATGAATAGGTTATACTACTGGGTGAGTAATATCCTATTTATAGGTACAGAGGGTCTGTGGTATAAAGCTAGCACACTTGCTGATAGCTTCATTCCGTCATTCCGACCACTCTCTCTTCCACTTGCGGTCTTGTTCGTCTCGACTCGACATGTCTCCTGGACTTCACTTCATAGCCTTACCACTGGGGTATAGGATTTGAGTCTGCAATGATGTAGTGAGTAGAGATGCATTGATTGCCTTAATCCCATGTAATTGGGTCTTACAAATAAACTCTTTAATCTTTATTAACTGCTGTTATCTCCTCCTTCCGCCTGCGTGACTGGGACTGAGGGTCATTGGCTAGGGGAGCTTTTGAACCCGGGTCAGTCCAACTCTCACAGTAGGTGCCAGACAAGTGGGGATGGGTGGGGGGAGAAGAGATCCTGGCCCTCCTCTGTGTGACAACCCTTCAAGTACTGGAAGAGTGCTATCATATCTCCCCTCAGTCTCCTCTTCTGAAGGCTAAACATGCCCAGTTCTTTCAGTCTCTCCTCATAGGACCTTGTTTGCAGTCCCTTTATCATCTTTGTTGCCCTCCTCTGAACCTTCTCCAGTTTGTCTACATTCTTCCTGAAGTGTGGTGCCCAGAACTGGATGCAGTACTCAAGATGAGGCCTAACCAGTGCTGAGTAAATGGGAATTTATCACTTCTCACAATTTGGAAGCAGTACTTCTATTAATGCAGCCCATAATAGCATTTGCCTTCTTTGCAGCCACATTGCATTGCTGGCTCATATTCAGTTTGTGATCTACAACAATTCCAAGATCTTCTCACTTGTAGTATTGTTGAGCCAAGTGTCCCCCATTCTGTAACTCTGCATAGATCTGTCTAGCCCAGTGCAGCCTCTCTGATAGAGGATATATGTCCCACAAGTCAGGAAGAACACCCCAGCCCTCCTGACCAAAAATCTTTCTTCCCATGAACTCTGCCACCAATCATCTGCTCCCCCCGCCATATCTACAACACAAGGATAGTTCCGGGCCTCTTCTCCACCCTTTGCTTGTGTGGCCCCCATGGCATAGGAACTCTCATAACAAATGTATTGGGAGGCATTAGTAATGCCAAAGTCCCTTTTTTCTTTTCAGATTCATACCTTTGAACCACATGCCCGGAAGATCAGTATCCAAACGTGGACCAAGATCAATGCACCCAAAAGGATATAAACTTCCAGTACTAGGGAGAATTTTTGGGGATCATCCTGGCTTCCTTTCCCCTATTCGTCAACCCAAGCGGCCAGTGATTTCAGCTTGGTTTCCCGGGGGTCCGGTCAACCCAAGCGGCCAGTGATTTCAGCTAGCTGGAGCACGCCGGGTGCTGCTACCCGGGGTTGCCGATCCCTTCGTTCCCTTACCCCAAGCATGGGGCAAGATTGCTGATCAGGTCCAACAACTCAGTTCCCTTGCGCAGGGTGTTTTATACCTTGGGTTTCAGGTAGCCCCTCCCTCCGTAATCAGGTGGGTGGCCAATCAGGTGGGTTGCCACCCTCCTCAGGTGGGTGGCCAATCAGGTGGGTTGCCACCCTCCCTGAGGGGCGGCCTTTTGGGTCAGGTGGGGTGACGCATTCCCCCTGTGGGGTGCGGTCCCTTTGAAGCCACTTGCTTAATGGTCCCATCCTGTGTTGTTGAATGGTCCTTTCTTATGGGTGCCGAAGTGTCTGCTCTGGCGAGGTATTCAAGTCTTATGTAGATGGGGCTGATATACGAGAGCATTGACAAACCTGGTGATGCTTCCTGCCTTCCCCCCTGGGGTGATTCTATGCAGATGTTGTTTGTCCCCTTTGGTCTCTGTGGAGACTGGCTGTCTCCCCCCCCTGGGTCTCCTTCCCCCCACCTTGGTGAGTATGTGTGTGTCAGAAAGGGGTTTTAGGTTGGCTTTCTCCACATCTCCCCCCCGGGGAAAAGATGGCATTGGGGTCCCACACCCCAATTTCCCATCGACTTGCCCATCACCTGAGAAAGCCCGGGAGAGTGCATCAGCCAAGACATTGTCCTTACCCTTGATGTGCTCAATTTCGAAGTCAATGTCTTGCAACGCCAGATTCCACCGTAGGAGTTTTTGGTTGTTGCCCTTGACTCTATCTAACCAGCACAGGGGGGAATGGTCAGTCTGCAGGCAGAACCGTCTCCCCCAGAGGTAGGGGCGCAACTTGGTGATGGCCCACACCACTGGCCAGGCACTCCTTCTCAATGGTAGCAAGACTACGTTCTCTAGGCAGGAGCTTCTTGCTCAGGTATGCAATGGGGCACAGCCCTTCTCCCACCTTCTCCTGTAACAACACCGCCCCCATCCCGGCCTCAGAGGCATCCGTCTGTAGAACGAAGGGGGATTCGAAGTCTGGGGCTTGCAGAATGGGAGCTGCCGTGAGGCAGGCTTTTAACCCGTCGAAAGCGGTCTGGCAAGCCGCGGTCCACTGGACCCTGTTTGGTTGGCGCTTCTTACAAAGATCAGTCAGAGGGGCTGCTAGCTGACTGAAGTGTGGCACAAACTTCCGATAGTACCCTGCAAGTCCCAGAAAAGCCTGCACCTGTTTTTTGGTTGCGGGTTGGGGCCATTTCTGAACCGACTCGATCTTAGCTTCCATGGGTTTGATGCTCCCCCCTCCGACCCGATGTCCAAGGTACTCAACCTCCCCTAGCCCCACCTGGCACTTCTTTGCTTTCACTGTCAACCCAGCGTCCCGGATCCGCTGGAAGACCCGCCAGACATGCTGCAGATGCTGCTCCCAAGTGGAGCTAAAGATAGCTATGTCGTCCAGATAGGCACAGGCATATTCTCCCAACCCGTTCAGCATTCCATTCACCAGCCTCTGAAAGGTTGCCGGACCGTTCCGGACTCCGAAGGGAAGAGTGGTGAACTGGAATAAACCCAGGTGTGTGACAAAGGCAGACTTGAGAGCAGCATCCGAGTCCAGCGGAACTTGCCAGTAGCCCTTGGTGAGGTCTAGGGTGGTAATGTACTTGGCCCTCCCTAGCTTCTCCAGCAAGACATCCATGTTGGGGATGGGGTAGGGGTCAGGGACGGTCACCTTGTTGATTTTCCGATAGTCCACACAGAACCGCACCCCCCCATCCTTTTTGGCCACCAGGACAATCGGGGAGGACCATGGGCTAGAACTAGGGATGATCACCCCTAGGTCTAACATGGCTTTGACTTCCTCAGCAATGACCTGAGCGTGGGGTCCCACCGCCCGGTATGGCAGAGATTGCAGGGGGGGCTGTCACCCGTTTGAATGGTGTGCTGGATGAGTGGGGTCCGCCCGGGGCGGTCTGAGAACATGGTCCCAAATTCATCCAGCACCCGCTTCATTTGCTCCCGCTGAGCCTCGGACAGGGCGGGTGACAGTGAGATTTCTTCCATTCCCCCACCATCCCCCCATTCTCCCAACAGATCCCCATCAGCAAAATCCTTATCATTATGTTCCTTCACACAGCCCAGTCCCGCACCCCGGTCCACATACAATTTCAACATATTCACATGAAACACTTTACATTTTCCAGGAGTCCCAGCAAAAAGTATTTTGTAGTTGACTGGTCCAAGTTTCTCAACTACAGTCCCCGGACCCTCCCACTTAAGACACAGCTTGTCCGTTTTGAGGGTACGCAGAACCAACACTTTATCACCCACCTCAAAAGTCCGGGCTACTGCGGTTTTATCATACAGCTCCTTTTGCCGCTGCTGGGCTGCCTTCAGATGCTGTTGGGCGGCTTCTCAAATGCTGTGGAGGGTGTCCCGTAGCCGCCGCACAATAGTGTGAACCAGCACGGGCGAACTGCCGGCAGCCCCCTCCCATTCCTCCCGCAACAAAGCCAAGGGCCCCCGTAGTTCTCTGCCAAACATCAGTTCATTCGGGGAAAACCCGAGGCTTTCCTGCGGAGCATCTCGGTAGGCAAAGAGGAGGTAGGGTAGGGCTTGGTCCCAAGTTCCCGGGTGACGGCTAGCGTACGCCCGGATCATTTTCCCCAAAGTCTGGTTGAAGCGTTCAACCAGTCCGTTGGTCTCGTGGTGGTAAGGCACCGAAGTTACATGGTCAACCCCCCCCAGGTCCCACATCTTCTGGAACAGTTTAGACATGAACCCGGTGCCGCAGTCCGACACGACCGTGCGGGGCATTCCTAAGCGGGCAAAGAGAGAGAGCAGCGTCTTAGCCAGGCTGGCTGCAGAGATGGAGGCTAGCGCAAAAGCCTCCGCGTAGTGGGTGGCAAAGTCCACTACCGTCAGTACAAACTTTTTCCCCATCTTGGTGGGCGGGTTCAGGGGACCCACTATGTCCATAGCAATCCATTCAAAAGGGATCCCCACCACCGGAAAAGGCTGAAGGGGAGCTCTTGGGTGATCGCGATTGTGTCCCACTCGCTGGCACACATCGCAGGACCGACAGTAAGCCTTAATGTCGGAGGCAATCATGGGCCAGTAGAACCCCTCTGTAATTCGAGCTTGGGTCCGCTTCTGCCCCAGGTGTCCTCCCCATGCCACGTCGTGGGCGAGGTGCAACACGGCGCGGCTGTACCGTTGGGGAACCACCAGTTGCCTTTGCTTGCGCCCCGGTGCCACTTCCCCCTTTGGCTCGAACTCCCGGTACAAAGTTCCATTGTCCCAGACAAATCTTTCGGTGGCAAGGGATACCCCGGGGTTGGCCAGAGCGCAACACTCTCGCAAGGACGGGTCCAGTCGCTGGGCTTCCTTGAATTGGGCTTGTGTCCCAAAGTCTTTAGCCATCTGAGCAAACCCTTCGTTCTTCGGGGGCTCCGCTATGGCCTGGTTTCCCCCGGAGTGCCCCGCAGGGGATGGGGTCACCCCGGGTGGTGGAGGGGGCACAGGCTTAGGCTTTGGGACCAGTACGGTTACGGGCGGCCCCCCTCGCCTTGCCTGTCCCCGGGTGACGACCCCCATCTTAGCTTTGGCCACCCGGAACGCAAGGTCGTTCCCGATGATGATGCCCCACTCCTTTTGGCGATGGATGATTACGTCCATCTCTCCTTCCCACCCCTGGTACTTGATCCGGACCCGGGCGATGAGGACGGTGATGTCGGGGGAGTTATAGGGTTTGATTGTACACGTACGTCCTGACACAAGTTGGGACCTCTCTACGCGGTCCCGGGGCAGAGCCGTTACATCTGCCCCAGTGTCCCTATACCCCACCCTGGGAACATTATTGATATAGATGGAGTCACAGAATTGCTTGCGGCTCCATCTCAGCTGGTCCGGGGAGGCGATGCAATACAGCGATGCACGGGGTTCAGGATGGTAGGAATCCCACTCCTGGAGTTCCTCCTTGGCACCGCAATCCTCTGGGGTGCTTGCATGGAGGGAGAGGACCGACCGTCGCTCGTTGTCGCTGTCGTCGTCCTGAGCGGCTGCAGCACCCGCGACGCGTCCTACTTTCCCCGGCGAGGAACGGGCATCCCGGTTCTTGGGTTGGAGCTTGGGGCAACCCCGCCGCAGGTGTCCCATCTCGTTACAGTGGAAGCACGCCCCAGACCGAGGGTTTTGGTTCCCTTTGGTCTGAGGGGCCTCCTCGCGCCGTCGGGGCAGGCCCTTTTCCGGCTCCGGGTTCTTCTCGGCCACGGCCGCAGAACTTCCCTTGGTGGATGGGGCCGTCCGGTATAGTCCCATCTCGTCGGCCATGATCCCCGCCACCTCACAGGTACGGGGCTTCTGATCCCTCATGACAGCGGCCAGCTCCTTCGGGATGGTGGTGAAGAACTGCTCCATGGCGATCAGCTCGACAACTTCCTTCAGGGTGGAGGCCCGGGAAGCCTCCACCCAGGACTCGCAGACGTGCATCACCTGGGCTGCCCATGACACATGGGTGGTCCCAGGGGAAGGTCTACCCTCTCGAAATCTCCGCCGGCAATGTTCGGCGGAGAGGGCGAAGTGTTGCCTGACCGCTGCCTTGAACGCCTCGTAGCTTGCCGGGGTCTTCCGCAGATGAGCCCCGAGGAGGTCAGCCAGGTCCCCACTGACCTGGGTTCGCAGGGCAGACAACCGCAAGTTATCGGGGACCCGCTGCTCCTGGCACGCCATTTCGAAAATGTAGAAAAACATCAGGACATCCTGCCCTGGCTTGTAGTAGGGGAACGCCTTGCGGTCCCACGACGGAGGGGGAGGAGCGGAGGGGACAGTTGGGGGAGTTTTCCCCGCCTCAAGCTGCAGCTTGGCCAACTCCATCTGCATCCGGATCATTTCGCGCTCGTGGGCCATCCTCTCCCGCTCGTGTGCCATCCATTCCGAGGGAAGCTCAAGGGGCTCCAGAGGAGCGGGGTCCTCAGTCACCACATCCTCTCTCCCATCTGTCGGAACTGGGATAGGGTGGCCCCTGGGTCGGGCACCCAGGGCCAGACTTGCCAGCAGCTCCCTCTGCAGCTCCGTCTGCCGGATCAGCGCCGCCAACCCCGGGGTGATGGGGGTTGCGGGCAGGGGCCGCCGTGGCTTGGCTCCCCCAGTCCCGCCGTCCGGCTCTGGGTCGCCCATGGTGATCCTTAGGCTCTTGCTACTTTGGGTCTGGGAGATATTCTGGGCTAATAAGTTATCCCACCTCTGCCACCAAGTGGAAGACCGACAGCCTGGTCTTCTGTGCGGGTTCAATGCTAAGGGGGTAGCGAGTCCTAGGGCGGGCCTTCTCCGAGGTCCCCAGAGACTATCACCCTTAGCCCAGAACAAAGGGATAACTTATAGCCACAAAAGTATCTTTTATAAAACAAGTTTATTTACAAAATCACCTTCACAAACCCAGACACACGCCAGCAATACAGCTTATCAGTACGGTACAAAGTAGCAAGCAAGAAGTCTCAAGGACACCGTGATTTCAGGGCTCTCAGCTAGTTAGTTCAGCTCGGGCTCCAGCAGAGGCCCGGTCAACCGCATGCTGCTAGCTGGGTTCCCGGCGGAGGTCCGGTCTACCCAAGCGGCTAGCTGGGTTCCCGGCGGAGGTCCGGTCTACCCAAGCGGCTTGTGAGTGATTTCAGCTTGGTTTCCCGGGGGTCCGGTCAACCCAAGCGGCCAGTGATTTCAGCTTGGTTTCCCGGGGGTCCGGTCAACCCAAGCGGCCAGTGATTTCAGCTAGCTGGAGCACGCCGGGTGCTGCTACCCGGGGTTGCCGCTCCCTTCTTTCCCTTACCCCAAGCATGGGGCAAGATTGCTGATCAGGTCCAACAACTCAGTTCCCTTGCGCAGGGTGTTTTATACCTTGGGTTTCAGGTAGCCCCTCCCTCCGTAATCAGGTGAGTGGCCAATCAGGTGGGTTGCCACCCTCCTCAGGTGGGTGGCCAATCAGGTGGGTTGCCACCCTCCCTGAGGGGCAGCCTTTTGGGTCAGGTGGGGTGACGCCTTCCCCCTGTGGGGTGGGGTCCCTTTGAAGCCACTTGCTTAATGGTCCCATCCTGTGTTGTTGAATGGTCCTTTCTTATGGGTGCCGAAGTGTCTGCTCTGGCGAGGTATTCAAGTCTTATGTAGATGGGGCTGACATACGAGAGCATTGACGAATCTGGGGATGCTTCCTGCCTTCCCCCCTGGGGTGATTCTATGCAGATGTTGTTTGTCCCCTTTGGTCTCTGTGGAGACTGGCTGCCTCCCCCCCACTGGGTCTCCTTCCCCCCACCTTGGTGAGTGTGTGTGTGTCAGAAAGGGGTTTTAGGTTGGCTTTCTCCACATTGTTCTTATCAATGGGCTTTATATTAGGAATCTTCATTAAATTCCGAGAAACCTCCTTGTCTCCCTTCTTGTTCATTGGCTGGCCAAGTATCGTGACCTATCCGCAATGTCAAGCAGGCTTTAACATCATCTTCTCAGGTGCCATCTCTTCTGTGTTGGCAAATGCAGTCACTGCTGAACTAGCCTTCCTGGCCACATAGCCAGGGCGCAGGGTGGTGAAGAGGTGCCTGGGTAAGAGTTTGGCCAACTCCATTGTCATTTCCTGTGCTAGTGTCCAAGTTGTCATCTGCACCATTTGGCTGGGCATCTCTCCCCCATTCCCTGACTGCGATGGGCATTCCAGCCTGGAGAGATCTTCCTGCAATGCAATGAAGTGTCTGTTACCATGTTCTAAAGCGCCCTTGCCAACATGGGCTTCCTGGCTGCCATCTGCTTCACGCTTGCTTTCCTAGCGAGGAAGCTGCCTTGGGCCTTCAGTTTAGCCAATCTGAAGCTGATCACCTGCATGCTGGTCTTTTGCAGTGTGTGACTGTCCTTTGTGCCCACCTACCTGAGTTCAAAGGGGAAATACATGGTAGCCTACTAGCCGTGCAGGTGTTCGCTATCTTGGCTTCCAGTGCTGGGCTACTGGGCTGCATCTTCATTGCCAAGAGCTACATTATTGTATTGCGGCCAAATCTGAATTCAAAGGTGCATCTGCTGATGATAACAGAAGGTGGAATCTGATCCTGACCACGTTCTGTTCAGTTTGGGAACCTGCATCCAACAAGGAAGTCATCACAGCAAACTGCTAGCCTCTAGATGCAACCATGGTCTGCTATTATACAGTCTCTCTTCCGCTCACATACCTAGTACACAAAAAAAGCGACTGGTCACATCACATGGATGTGAATGCAGGACAATCCTGGAATGGCCACAGGCCATTTTGTTTTCACGTTTTGCCTTTAATATCTTACCTCCATAATCAGAGGCAGTATTCCTTTGAATATCAGTTGCACAGAAGCCACTTCTTCCATTCCTAGGTCCTGTGTTAAAGCTTCCTGCTTAGTCTCATGAGGCTAACATGACTTTCTTGGTCCCTTTTATATGCAGTGGGCACTATCCCTTTGGAAACGAGTGCTAACTAGATTAGCGCCCCATAATTCACATCACTGTTCTTGTCCAATTGGATGCTGACCATGTACATTGAAAGAAAATCTAGATGTGAGACAGTAAGCGGCTAATTTTCAAAGAGTTTAATGGAGCGGAACTAATAGACTACAGGGATTTCACACCATAAACAAGGAAGTCCATAAAAATAGCTGAAGCGGAAAGCTTCAATACACATACGAGGATAGGCTTTGCTCAATACGGAAGATTAAGCTTACATCAGAGACTCTGACTTACTGATCTAGCGTAGCAGTCTGTGTAGCTGATCTCCGGGCGCCGCTCCCGGGGTTGAAAGTTGCTTGGTCCTGATTGGAGCCAGGGACCTGGTCCGTGCCAGCCTGCACCGTGTTCCCAACAACCCTTTGTGTCTAGGGCTTGTCTTTTTCTACCCTCCCTTGCCCCCTCCCCACCCTTGATGACCAGGTGGGCTGGTTTCGCCCTGCGGGGTGGTGGCACCTCTCGGATACTGGATACTTTGGTGTACTTTGCAGCTCTTTGAGACTGCTCTCCACCTTCGCAATGTTTATGCCCGTCCTTGAGGGAAGATGTAAAGGTGCCCTATTGAGAGTATGCAGATGTAGCTATGCAGATGTGACCCCGTACAACCGGTCTGCCCAGAACTGTGTCTCCTGTCCCCAAGTTGGGATTATGCAGAAAGATGGGGGAACGACGGGTGTCAGCGACAGGGGGAAAACTAGGTCAGGATTCATTCACCCGTGTGTGCTCAGGCTTTCTCCACAAATTTATATTTAATTTCTCTCACTCATACTGCTCTCTCAAATCTTACCGGTAGAAGCTCTGCAGGCTCTCAGGCATAAAGACCACTACCTACTCCTTTAGGGTCCCGGGGACAGTCCTACCATTAGGCAGAGGGAGGCAGCCACCTCAGGTGGCAGATGATGGGAGGCAGCAGCAAGGTGTTGGCGAAGAGACCTGTGTTCATGCGGTCTGCTGTGCACCCTAACTTAGTCTTCTGCCTTCAGGTGCAGTGGAGGATTTGGTCCCATCATCAATGTTGAAAACAGATTCAACTGCCAGTTCAGCCATTTTTTTGTTACATGGAATGGGCGTGGGCACCATCTTGTTCTTCGCCTCAGGCTGCAAAATGTCTAGGACAACACTTAGAATCATAGAATCATAGAAAAGTAGAGTTGGAAGGGGCCTACAAGGCCATCGAGTCCAACCCCCTGCTCAATGCAGGAATCCAGGTCAAAGGATCCCTGACAGATGACTGTCCAGCCGCACCTTGAATGCCTCCAGAGTGGGAGAGCTCACCACCTCCCTAGGTAGTAGGTTCCATTGTCTTATTGCTCTGACACTCAGGAAATTTTTCCTGATATTTAGGTGGAATCTGGGTTCCTGTAACTTGAGCCCATTATTCCCGTGTCCTGCAAACTGGGATGATCAAGAAGAGATCCTGGCCCTCCTCTGTGTGACAACCCTTCAAGTACTGGAAGAGTGCTACCATGTCTCCCCTCAGTCTCCTCTTCTAAAGGCTAAACATGCCCAGTTCTTTCAGTCTCTCCTCATAGGGCCTTGTTTCCAGTCCCTTTATCATCCTTGTTGCCCTCCTATGAATCCTCTCCAGTTTGTCTACGTCCTTCTGAAAGTGTGCTGCCCAGAACTGGACGCAGTACTCAAGATGAGGCCTAACCAGTGCCAAGTAAAGGGGAATTATCACTTCACGTGATTTGGAAGCAATACTTCTATTAATGCAGCCCAAAATAGCATTTGCCTTCTTTGCAGCCACATCGCATTGCTGGCTCATATTCAGTTTGTGATCTACAACAATTCCGAGATCCTTCTCACTTGTGGTATTGTTGAGCCAAGTGTCCCCCATTCTGTAACTCTGCATTTGGTTTCCTTTCCCTAGGTGCAGCACTTGGCATTTATCCCTATTAAATTTCATTCTGTTGTTTGCGGCCCAGCGCTCCAACCTGTCGAGATCTCTTTGAATTTTGTTTCTTTCTTCCAGAGTATTAGCTGTTCCACCCAACTTTGTGTCATCTGCAAATTTGATCATCATTCCCTGCACCTCCTCATCCAAGTCATTAATAAAAATGTTGAAGAGCACTGGGCCCAGGACCGAGTCCTGTGGTATCCCGCTTGTTACCTCTCCCCAGTTGGAGAAGGAACCATTGATAAGCACCCTTTGAGTCCGATTCTGTAGCCAATTGTGGATCCACCTGATAGTTGTTCCATCTAGCCCACTTTTAGCTAGCTTGCTAATCAGGTTATCATGAGGCACTTTATCGAAAGCTTTGCTGAAGTCCAGGTATATTATGTCAACAGCATTCCCACAGTCCACAAGGGAGGTTACCCGATCAAAAAATGAGATCAGATTAGTCTGGCAGGATTTGTTCTTGACAAATCCATGCTGGCTTGTAGTAATCACTGCATTGCTTTCAAGGTGCTTGCAGACTGACTTCTCTATAATCTACTCCAAAATTTTCCCAGGGATTGATGTCAGACTGACTGGCCTATAGTTCCCCGGTTCCTCCTTCTTGCCCTTTTTGAAGATGGGAACAACATTTGCCCTCCTCCAGTCATCTGGCACTTCACCTGTCCTCCATGATTTCTCAAAGATAATAGACAGTGGTTCTGAGAGTTCTTCTGCCAGTTCCTTTATTACTCTAGGGTGCAGTTCGTCAGGCCCTGGAGATGTAAACTCGTTCAGAGTAATCAGGTGCTCCTTGACCATTTGCCTATCAATCTCAAGCTGCAATCCTGCCCCTTCAATCTGCTCTTCAGGTTTGCCAGGGGGGGTCATAGTCCCTCTTTTGGGAGAAGACCGAGCCGAAGTAGGAATTGAACACTTCTGCCTTTTCCTTGTCTGCTGTTATCAATTTGCCATCCTCATTGCGTAGTTGAACCACCCTTTATTTCCTCTGTCTTTTACTATGCACGTATCTGAAGAAAGCTTTCTTGTTGTTTTTAGCATCCCTCACTAACCTTAGCTCATTCTCAGCTTTAGCCTTCCTGACACTATTCCTGCAGTTCTGTGCTACCTACCTGTACTCTTCCCTTATAGCCTGTCCTTCCTTCCACTTCCTATACGTGTCCTTTTTTGTTTTCAGGTCATCTTTGAGTTTATTGTGAAGCCACATTGGCTTCTTCTGTTGCCCTCTGCCTTTTTTCCTTGTGGGAATTGTTTGCAATTGTGCCTTTAAAATTTCCTTTTTTAAAAACTCCCAGCCATCCTGGGCTCCTTTACTCATTAGAGTCGCTTGCCATGGGACCTTACTTATCATTGTTCTGAGTTTGTTAAAATTGGCTTTCCTAAAATCCAGGGTACGTGTTTGGCTACACTCAGCTTTTGCTCCCCTTAGAATCAAGAACTCAAGTATAACATGGTCACTTTCCCCCAGAGTTCCCGAAACTGCCACTTTATCCACTAACTCGTATCTGTTGGTTAGAATCAGGTCAAGGATAGCCGCTCCTCTAGTTCCTTCCTCCACTTTCTGTAGGAGGAGGTTATCAGCAGCACAACTCAGGAATTTCTTGGAGGGGCCATGTTTGGCTGAATAAGTCTCCCAACAGATATCAGGGAAATTGAAGTCCCCCATTACTACCACATCATGCCTCCTTGAAACAATGGCAATTTGCTTTTCAAAAGTTTCATCCTCGTCTTCTCCTTGATTGGGTGGTCGGTAGTAGACTCCAACCACCATGTTTGTTTTATTCTTTGCCCCCTTTATTTTAACCCAGATGCTCTCAATGGGGCTGCCAAGCTCCTCTTCCTTTATCTCTTTGCAGAGAAACGTGTCTTTAACATACAGTGCAACTCCACCTCCCTTTCTGTTGCTTCTGTTCCTTTTGAACAAGTTATACCCTTCAATTGCTGTATTCCAGCCATGGGAGTCATCCCACCAGGTTTCAGTCATCCCTATCAAGTCGTACTTGTCCTCATGTATCAAGAGTTCAAGTTCGTCTTGTTTGTTGCCCATACTCTGGGCATTAGTATAGAGGCATCGAAGACTATGTGCTTTATACTCCGACTTTTCCCCTACATTTTGTGGTAGACGATCATTGGGCACCGCTGGAGCTGTTCTCTCCGTTGTGGCACAGAGGCCTTCTTCCATTGGAACCCCCGAGTTTATGTCTCCCTCCCCTGTTGGATTCAGTTTAAAGCCCTCTTGATGAAGTTCCTCATGCTGTGGCCAAACACATTCTTCCCAGTCCTTGTGAGGTGCAACCCATCCTTTGCCAGAAGTCCATCTTCTAGGAAGTGTAGCCCGTGGTCCCAGAATCCAAATCTCTCACGTTGGCACCACCTTCGTAGCCAGTCATTCACTCGGAGTATTTTTCTTTCCCTTTCTATTCCTCTTCCAAGTACTGGAAGGATGGATGAGAAGACTATCTGGGCCCCAAAGTTCTTGAGTTCCCTTCCCAACTCTTCAAAGTCTGCCGTGATTTCTTTGTAACTCCGCTTGGCAGTATCATTTGTACCCACGTGGAAGAGAAGAAAGGGGTATGTGTCGGAGGGCTGTATGAGCCTCGGCAGCAGCTCTGTCACATCCTTAATCTGTGCTCCGGGAAGACAGCACACCTGGCGAGTCCATGCGTCTTCGCGACATACTTTGGCTTTGATCCCCCGCAGGAGGGAGTCACCCACTACTAGTACTCTTCTCTTTCTCTTGCTGTAGGCCTTGGTTTGATTGTCTCCACTGGACTGACCTTCAGCCTCTTGCTCGCTGTCACGTTGGGTGCCCGGTAATTCGTCTTCTGCAGGCTGTCCTCTGCTCTCGTCCTCAAGTACCTGGAAGCGGTTCCATAGCTCCACTGCTTCCACCGGTGCAGAATGTCTTCTAGTTCTCCTCCTCTTAACAGTCACCCTTTTCCAGGGAGTTCCCCCTCCATTGTTTTCCCTTGCCTCAGCAGTCTCCGACTCTGCCTCATCCTGCCGTTGTCCTTCTGGCTCCTGTTCTATGCTTTGCTGCTGTAGATCCACTGTTCTGTCTAAAAACTCTTCACTTTCTCTTATACTCCTGAGGGTTGACACTTGCTGCTCCAGTCCTCTGACCTTTTCTTCCAACAGCGTGACCAGCTTGCACTTGTTGCACGTGTAGGTCATGTTGATCTCTGGCAGGAAAACAAACATTGCACACACATTGCAGGTCACCACCACTGCAGAGTCCTTTCCTTCCATAGTTCTCAGTTCCCTTTATGTTTCTGCCTTTCTTTTTGTACTGGAATGGCTGGTGCCTTATCCTGCCTTCCCTGAATGTTAATAGCAGAGTCCCCCTAGTCTATAAGTGTGAGGTATTGGAACAAAACAAACAAACAAATCCAGAAAATGTCTTAGGGACCTCCCCCTTGACCTCCGCTGCCAAACTCCTGTTTGCTCTCCCTGTGCGCTCGCTCTGTTCGCTCGCTCTCTGGGAGCCTGCTTGCCTTATCACAGCCCCAAAAACAGCTGGAGCCTCTCTCCTGTCATTGTAATCATCTTAATCTTGTAGTTGTTTTTAATTCCATTATTGTAACTGCTGCTGCTAGCTCTGCTGTTTGTTTTTAATCTCTGGTTTAAAATTTTATATTTTATATTGTATTTTATGATTTAACTGTTGTAAACCGCCCAGAGAGCTTAGGGTATTGGGCGGTATAAAAATGTATTAAATAAATAAATAAATGTCAAAACCTAGCTGCATCTTTAAAGTGACCTGCTGATTGACCATCAGAAAATTTGGGAGGAATGCACAGCTGCAGAGAGCAGAATCAAAGAAAAGTAGAGTTGGAAGGGGCCTCCAAGGACATCGAGTCCACCCGCCTGCTTGATGCTAGAATCCCCGACAGATGACCATCCAGCTGCACCTTTAATGCCTCCAGTGTGGGAGAGCCCACAACCTCCCTAGATCATTGGTGGTTCCTTTGTCTTATTGCTCCTACAGTCAGGAAATTTGCCCTGATGTCCAGGTGGAATCTGGCTTCCTGTAACTAAAGGCCATGAGTCTGTGTCCTGCAATCTGAGATGATTGAGAAGAGATCATGGCCCTCCTCTGTGTGACAACCTTTCAAGGACTTGGGGATCCAGGGAGTCGCCACAACTCTCTTGAAGGATAAATGCCATGCAATGGCCTCCATACTTGCTCTTACTTTGTGTGTGGTAGGAAAAGAATGTGCCAGAATCATGTCTCACACTAGGGGTATATGCACTTGTGGCACCGAGCGTGTGTTCACCCTTTTCCCTGGTCAGCAAAGAAGCTCCACATTGACCTGGTCCTGAATTGCCTTATGAAGTACCTAGCCTTAATGCTGGAACAGGACTCCCTGTTAAAAGTGTTTAAACAAGGGGCCCCAGCCGTGGCCCATTTTTTACCCATGAGCCCATTTGGGAATTGGAGAAACTACTGTGGGCAGCATCACAAAATGACTCAGAAAGAGCAAAGCAGAGGGGGGGAGGAAAGATCTGTGCGGGTGGAAGGAGACTGGGTGGGGCCAGGCATCCACTCAAAAGATCATGAAAAGAGCCCTGCTGGATTACAGCAAGGGTCCCTCTAGTTCAGCAGTCTGTTCACACAGTGGCCAACCAGCAGGCCACTTGTTCCCTCAGCCTGAGAACCTCTCTTGTTCCCTCAGCCTGAGAACCTGGGGCAGCCACTGCTTGAAATGGTGGACAATATGGGGGTTAGTGACTCCACATTCTGACTTATCAAAAGACAGTCCCTTATTGTTGTAAGAGGCGGCGATGCTCTAAATTGAGAGAGATCAATAAAGTAAATGACTGCAGGAGTGGGCTGCGACGCCACCTGCTGGAGAAAGAAAACAAGCGAGACGCACACACAAGCCTCTCTTGGCATCGAACGCTGTAACTCACGATCGCTCACGATGAGACGAGTCGGAAGGGGGAAAGCAGCCTGGACAAGACTCCGGAGGTCGAACAGAGCAGATTCGAGTAGTTTTAATAGCCACCGGCCTATTATCCTACACTCTGGATTCTCCTGTTTCCCTTATGGAGAAAGGAGGGGCTGGCTTGATGAGGGAGTAAAACTTCCTACATGTCACAAACCACTGTCCCAAACTAATCCCTCCATTATTCTATTATGTTCCCCATTTGCAGCCAGACATTTCATTCTTAAAGCTATTCTATTATGTATATATAGAGAGATGAAAATTTGGGATACAAAGAGGAAATGGGTTTCTGTTGCAAGGAACGGCCGTCGGCCAGCATGCAGTATTGAGGTTTTGGTGTAAATTGCCAGGGGGATTCTGAAATGAGAGAAATGTGTTGTAATGGTATGATGTCATGTATTTTATAAGTAATGTTTGTTATTCTGGAAATATGTTTCAATTCTAACAATTTTAATTATTAATGTAACAAGTGATTGTTATATTATATTTTATGTTTGTTTAACTAACAGGAGTCCTTACTAGACAATTGGTTAGCTGATTGCCTGTGGATCAAGTCTTAATTCTTACCCACCGCAGTAGTAGGAGGTGGTGTTGTGTCCGTATAGATACATGCAACTATTGGTTATTTCTTAAGAATATGTTTTATTTTAATAATTTTAAAGATAAAACCCAATTGGTGTTTATTATATTGTCATGTAAATTTATGTAATTTCTAGTTTTTCAATTTTGTGGTTCTATGCTCTAAGGACTAATGCAATAAATGTCTATAATAGATATATATTCCATTCTGTACTCATCCTGTCTCCTATGTGACATATTCCTACCATTCCTTTAATTCCACGCATACCCTCTGGTACTCTACCCTCCTCCAGTATGCATCCCTTCAAACCCTATACTTCCTCTTAAACTGCAATTAACATTTTATCTTCACCATGACTCACCATCCACCTTTCACAATTCCTGTGTTTCTTCCTTCCAGTACCAAGAGGTTACTACAGGTCATCTTTGTCCATTTCCCTTTTTTTTCTCTTCAAATTTAAAATTTTATTTCAGAAAATCGAAACACACAATACACAACAAACTAAACTAAAATGGACTTCCGATCTTCTCCACAGCAAATATAAGCAACAATAGTTACTCTTGCTCTATAGATACAAAAATACCTCACTTGTTTCTATTGTGCAACCTTTATTTTATTTTATTTAATACATTTTATAAGTAATGTTAACCTTTTTCTTCTAGTTCATTCAACTCACACATATACCAATCTTTATTTGCCAAAATTCTGCAAAAAGTCTATTAGAGGTATCCACTCAACCCTAAACAATATTAACCTTTTTCAAACCCACTTTCTTCAAAGATCCTGGAGCCTCCCCCCCCCCACGCTTTAAATCATTCTAACATTTATGAATTAGAGAAACCTTTAACATTTATGACCTATTTTAACAGTAATTTCTCTTATATTTCCATTTTTAAAAAGGATTCTTTTTTTTTAAATAGCAAAAACATAGCTATTCTTTCCTTGATTCATAACATAGATTTAACCCTCTCTGACCAGTCCAATATCCAGCAACCCTTCTCCTTATTAAAACCCATCCTATAATCTTCCTCCATCAAAGACCCTCTTTTTCTGCTTCAGCTTTAAAATCACAAGGGCTTCGTCTCTCCTCTTAAAAATCCCAATCGGCGGCTCCTTCCAAGTAGGTACATCTGTGCCATCCACCTTCATTTCAGTCACAAGATATTGCTGCAGAGCTTGATCTGTTATTTTTCTGGCAAAGTAAGACAATCTTTCCCTTGAATCATCAAACTCCATATCAATTCCAAATCTCACAGCATATTCCTTTTGGCTCAAGTCCATCAAAACCATGCTTCTTTCTCTGATGACTTCTTTGAGTTCAACAGTGTGCTGTAGCGGTTAGAGGGTTGGACTGGGACTCGGGAGATCTGGGTTCTAGTCCCCGCTCGGCCATGAAACTCACTGGGTGACTTTGGGCCAGTCACTGACTCTCAGCCTAACCTACTTCACAGGGTTGTTATGAGGATAAAATGGAGAGAAGGATGAGGAATTATGCAAGCCACCTTGGGTTCCTTTCAGGAAAAAAGTAGGATATAACTATAATAATAAATTAAAAAAAGTAAAATGGGTGGGTCAATTTTTTTCTCTTCTGGAATTTCATCCTTATCATTACTCTGTTTATTCTCATCTGCTGTTTCTTTTATGAATTCTTCTGAAATCTCCAAATCTAGTTTTACACACCAATTATCAATTTTTCTTTTCAGTTTATTTCCAAGCTCTTCCAAATTATTTTCCAGTTGTTCAAACAACTTTTGAAACAAATCAAATGTGACAATTTTTTCTGTACATAGGTACAGTATATTGAACCACCTCTGACTTCTATATTTTCTCTGAAAGCAGCCCTAGAATACAATCCAACTTGAGGTTTTCAGCCACATCACAGACCGTTCTTGACCTTATCTTTTGTTGCAAATGTTTTTCCAAACAGACAGCTTTTTGGGCATAAACAACAGACAGTTCACAGCAAACCAGTCTATCTACCTAGCTTACTGGAAGCTCCATCTTTTTCCATTTCCACATTACCCTTCACAACGCTTCAGGGCTGCGCAGATGCTTCTCTCTTTTAACTGAGAAGTTTATTAGTTCATGTTAAAGATCCATTGTAACAGGGGGTATGGATTTTTTTTATATATAAAAATTGCTCTTTTGCAAACCACTTTGGGTTTTTTGAAAATGAAAATCAGTACATATTGTTCATTAATGATAATACATAATGATAATAATCTACTTCAATCATCGTGTTAGCAATAAACAGGTAGTCCCCCTTCACTATTGAAAAGAATCTTGGAATTGGCCTATTCAGACTGTATACAATAAACACTACCCAAGGTCCAAGAATCTTAATTATACTTGACAGGCTTCAGTGCACGGGCTAGCTCTCCCCCTTCAGCTCATGGCTCAGACCAGCACAGGCCTCAGATACCTTCCAAACCCAGGATTGCTTGCTCGCTTTCCCCTGCCTGTATTCTTTGATGTTCAGTAAGAGTAGCCCTCACACTGAAACTCATTTCACACTTCACGGATTTAAATGTTTCTCCCTTGTATGAGTTCTTTGATGTCTACTAAGGGTACTGTTCTGAGTGAAGCTCTTTCCACACTCTATGCATTTATATGGTTTCTCCCCTGTATGGGTTCTTTGATGTGTACTAAGGTTAGTGCTGCAACTGAAGCTCTTTCCACACTCCATGCATTTATATGGTTTCTCCCCTGTATGGGTTCTTTGATGTCTCCTAAGGCTTTTGCTGCAACTGAAGCTCTTTCCACACTCCATGCATTTATATGGTTTCTCCCCTGTATGGGTTCTTTGATGTGTCCTAAGGCTTTTGCTGCAACTGAAGCTCTTTCCACACTCCATGCATTTATATGGTTTCTCCCCAGTGTGGGTTCTTTGGTGTGTCCTAAGGCTATTGCTGCAACTGAAGCTCTTTCCACACTCCATGCATTTATATGGTTTCTCCCCAGTATGGGTTCTTTGGTGTGTACTAAGGTTACTGCTGCAACTGAAGCTCTTTCCACACTCCATGCATTTATATGGTTTCTCCCCTGTATGGGTCCTTTGATGCACACTAAGTTGACTGCTCTCAGTGAAGCCCTTTCCACACTCCATGCATTTATATGGTTTCTCCCCTGTATGGGTTCTTTGATGAATCCTAAGGTTATTGCTGCAACTGAAGCTCTTTCCACACTCCATGCATTTATATGGTTTCACCCCTGTATGGGTTCTTCGATGCATGCTAAGATGACTGTTGAGGCTGAAGCGCCTTCCACACTCCATGCATTTATATGGTTTCTCCCTTGTATGGGTTCTTTGATGTGTACTACGGCTATTGCTGCAACTGAAGCTCTTTCCACACTCCATGCAATTATACGGTTTCTCCCCAGTATGGGTTCTTTGGTGTGTACTAAGGTTATTGCTGCAACTGAAGCTCTTTCCACACTCCATGCATTTATATGGTTTCTCCCCTGTATGGGTTCTTTGATGTGTCCTAAGGCTATTGCTGCAACTGAAGCTCTTTCCACACTCCATGCATTTATATGGTTTCTCCCCTGTATGGGTTCTTTGATGTGTCCTAAGGCTATTGCTGCAACTGAAGCTCTTTCCACACTCCATACATCTATATGGTTTCTCCCCTGAATGGGTTCTTTGATGAGTCCTAAGGTTATTGCTGCAACTGAAGCTCTTTCCACACTCCATGCATTTATATGGTTTCTCCCCTGTATGGGTTCTTCGATGCATACTAAGTTTACCGCTCTGAGCGAAGCCCTTTCCACACTCCATGCATTTATATGGTTTCTCCCCTGTATGAGTTCTTTGATGCACACTAAGTTTACCGCTCTGAGTGAAGCCCTTTCCACACTCCATGCACTTATATGGTTTCTCCCCTGTATGGGTTCTTTGATGCATACGAAGGCTATCGCTGTGACTGAAGCTCTTTCCACACTCCATGCATTTATATGGTTTCTCCCCTGTATGGGTTCTTTGATGTCTTCTAACGTGACTGCTGTGACTGAAGCGCTTTCCACACTCCATGCATTTATATGGTTTCTCCCCAGTATGGGTTCTTTGATGTATTCTAAGCCTATTGCTGTAACTGAAGCTCATTCCACACTCCATGCATTTATATGGTTTCTCCCCTGTATGGGTTCTTTGATGTATACTAAGGCTACTGCTGAAACTGAAGCTCTTTCCACACTCCATGCATTTATATGGTTTCTCCCCTGTATGGCTTCTTTGATGTGTACTAAGGCTACTGCTGCAACTAAAGCTCTTTCCACACTCCATGCATTTATATGGTTTCTCCCCTGTATGGGATCTCTGATGCATACTAAGTTGACTGCTGTGACTGAAGCACTTTCCACACTCTATGCATTTATATGGTTTCTCCCCTATATGGGTTCTTCGATGCACACTAAGTTGACTGCTCTGAGTGAAGCTCTTTCCACACTCCATGCATTTATATGTTTTCTCCCCTGTATGGATTCTTTGATGTGTACTAAGGTTAGTGCTGCATCTGAAGCTCTTTCCACACTCCATGTATTTATATGGGTTCTCCCCTGTATGGGTTCTTTGATGCATACGAAGGCTATTGCTGTGACTGAAGCTCTTTCCACACTCTAAGCATTCATAAGTTTTCTCCCCTGTGTGGGTTCTTTCATGTCTAGTGAGGGTGCTGTTCACAGTGAAGCACTTCCCACATTCCTCACACTTAAATGGTTTCTCCCTGGGGTGTGTGCTTTGATGTGTAACAAGCTGCTTGCTCCACCTGAACATCTTTCCACATTCCATACATTTAAAGGGTGGCTGCCCTGTATAGATTCTTTCATGGTCAGTAACATTTCCACTATCACAGACGTTTTTTCCACCCACAATGCACTGACAGAGTTTCTTCCCTGTGTGGGTGCTGCAATATCTTTCTAATTTTAATTCATCTTCAAGTATTTCCCCCAACACTTTACACTTTCTCCTTCGGTGTTCTTTGCGATTCTGCAAGATCCGGGGTTCAGGGAAATCAGGACTCTGAGAAGCAGATGATCTCTTCCTCCCGTCCCTGGACTGATTCCCTATGTGCTGGGTTGCTTCTACTGCATTGCCAAAGGTCACTTGTTCCGTTTCCTGCCCGATTGCTTCCAAGCACACTACAGATGGCTCCTTATCATTCCCATTGTCCTTCTCATCACCTGCTTGGGAAAAGAAACAGAAAATTCAGTTGTTACACGAGTCCTATATTCCGGACTTTGGAGGGACTGGGGGGCGGGGGGGGGGGAGAGAGAAGGACCTACAAATAAGAAGCCATGGAACTAGAAAACCATGTTCAAGAAAACTGGGCAGACCTGACTACTTTTTCCTGAGGGTGGGAGATTCTCCCTGTCTGGATCCTGACATTTCAGAAAAGGCAGATAAAGGGTGGCTATGGTGATTAGAGCTGGGTGTTCCCTGTACCCCAAGAAGACTCTAGCCCCCACCTCAGCTCCACTGGATTTGGATGGCTTTCTTAGCCTCTTTGCTTTGCTGCAGCTTCCCTGGCTTTTTCTTGCTTGTTGTGTTCTTTTAAAATTTAAAGGTTTTTAGATTACGTTTTGTCCTGTTCTGGGTCATGCTTTTAATTACTGTAAATCACCCATTACTTTGGATTTGGCTATAAAACAGGGGTCCTCAAACTTAAGGCCCACGGGCCGCATCCGGCCCGCCAGGTCTTTTCTTCCGGCCCGGCAGCCAATCTAGAGGCTCCCTGCGCGCTGGGAAGCCGCTGGGAAGAAAGGCATGGGGGGAAACCCCAGAGCGGCGCGCCCGCCAAACCGCTGAGGCGGTCACATGCGCCCACTTCCCCTGGGGAATAAACAGGTGTTCGGCACGGCCACCGAGGTGGTTGAATATCCCACAGAAGTTGGGGAGGCTGCTCATAAGCTTCTTGTCGTTCATTAACTGCATCAGGTAATCGGGGCTCGGCCTGGGCTTCTCTTTGGTTTCCATTTCCCTAACCATATTCCCAATGCAGAGAGAGAGAGAGAGAGAGAGAGAGAGAGAGAGAGAGAGCCCGCACCAGCCCAACCACGGCATTGGGCGCCTGCCAGGCGGGGAAAGAGACAGGGTGTGTTATGTGGGTTGAGGGGGGGAGAGGCCTCTTCCCCCAAAAAAATTGGGGAGGAGGAGGAAAACAAGGGAGCGGGAAAAGGGGGGGTGGCGTCAACGAAGAAGGCCCCAGCAGCCGACGACGACGGGTTCTGGGCGTAGGAGAAAAATAAGAGGGGGGAACTCGGTGGCCGCTACCCCCCCAGCCCCTCTTCTGCCACCACTACGGAGGACTGTGCCCTCGGCTTCCCCCAAGCTCCGCCGCCACGTGTCCCTCTTCCTGTCGCCACTCCCACTGGAAGCCTTTCCCCAACGTCATGCGCCTGTGGCCGGCGCAGTTGTCGGTATTTCCCCCTCCTCTTCCCCTCTCGCCCGCCGCACACAGACGTTGGTCGCAGCTCCTTTTCCTCGGCTCTGCTGCCCCCTGGTCTGTCTCCGCAGCGGGGGAGGCAGGCAGGCAGGCAGGCAGGCAGGCAAGCAAATGGGGAGCTGGCTTGGCTACTGTTTCCCGAGGAGTCCCCGCCGCTGCTGCTTGTAAGGCTGTTCCCGGCCACCGGTGGTGCTTCTGCTGCTACTGCTACTGCTATTGCTGCTGGTGGTGGTGGTACTGCCGCCGCCTCACCTCCCGCTCCACCTGCCTCCTTCCCCTCCCGCTGGTGCTGTTTGCTTGCGGCTGGCGAGTCTCAGCCGTGCTGCCGCCGTGGTGGTGATGGTTCCTCCGCCACCGCCTTCTTCCTCCTCAGTTCGTTCCTCTGGAGTTCGCTTCAGTTCAGGCTGTGCTGGCGGCGGCGGCAGCAGCAAGCAACCGGGGATCCAGGTGCTTAAATGAGCCCATCTCCCCACCCCAGCCAAGCCCATTGGCTCAGCTGGCCGTGACCGGTCCTGCTACCTGACTCCCCACTTCTCCCCCAGGCGCAAATCTTCTCCCCAGCCCCAAGGTGCGGGGCCAGGGGAAGTCTGATTTGTTTGTTATATTTATATCCTGCCTTTTTTCCTGCAAGGAACCCTAGGTAGCTAAACCGTGGCTTACATAATCTTCCTCCTCTCCATTTTATCCTCACAATAACCCTGTGAGGTAGGTTAAACTGAGAGTCAGTGACTGGCCCAAAGTCACCCAGTGAGCTTCATGGCTGAGTGGGGACTAGAACCCGGACCTCCTGAGTCCAGGTCAAACACACTCTAACTAACCTGGGCCGCAGCAGCTCCCTCTTTCTCCCCGCCTACAAACCTTTCAATGGCGCTCATTCCGCCGGAAGGAGGCTCCTGCGGATTTCCGGAGGCTGGTTTTTCTCTCCAGAATAAACCAGGCGGAAGCAGGGAGAGGGAACCCGCAGGCTGCAGTCGAGGGGGTTGTTCTTGTTGTTTTTATAGCCAAAGCCAAAGCTTCTTGGGTGATTCACAGTAATTAAAAGCATAACCCACAAGATGACAAAACGTAATCTAAAAACCTTTAAAGGTTTAAAAGGGCACAACAGGGCCGGATTCAAAGCCAGCACCAGTGTAAAGATCTAAAAACGCGATAACCGATTTCTTTTTGACGTGAACGACTAAAAAGCTGGGCAGCTGGAAACCCAGAAGCTGCTTTTCAGTAACTAGGCTGATGGCAGGCTAGGTGAAGCCAACACAGTGTTAAATTTTAGCCACGTGTGTTACACTGGACTGACTTTACAACCGGACATCTTGAAAAACAGGCAGCAGCCAAGCTCAGGTCCAGCATAGAAATCCCTACAGCGCAGTGACGGCAAAACTATCAAGCAGGAGAAAAGCATCCTTACCCAGAGCAGCCGTGTTCCCACGATCCTCCAGCATGGCTTCCTTGCACAGAGCTCTTTGACATGAATCCAGGAGAACCTCCTCCCCTCGGTGACTTGAACAACCACCAGTGCCTCTTTGAAGGCCAGCAGCTGCTGAAAGAGAAAGAAAAATAAAAGTCTCTACTGGGAAATTATCTCCCCCACAGACACGGTTTCTCCCAGTTAGAAAGCAGAAGAGATCACTGGGCAGCTTCGTGTTCATTGTAATGTTTTTTGTTTTTTTGTTCTCCCAGACGTACTGGGAGAAAAACAGGAAAGTTCACAGATTTTTTACCTTTTCTATCCTGCCGTGCCAAAAGGAAAAGGAAAGAAGCATATCCATTCAGATTCTTTCCTCTACCCCTCACCCCAGAAGAAACCTACGGCTGACTGCTGCCACTCGGACTTTTGAAATAATCAACTTAAGGAGCAATCCGAGGGTCCCTAGACACCATCTGAGGGGGCATAGGATACTTTGGATTCCCTGATGCAAGGTGAGAGAGACAGTGCTCTGTCCATCGTCGCAGCCGTAGAGTTGTACTATAAAGCCTCGGCGGGGCAGAACGATGCTGAACATGGCCCCACTCATACTCGCTGAGGCCTTACTGGGCAGCACCCCCGCCCTTGAATACAACTCTAGGACTCGCAGGCAATCCGAGATCCGAACCTGCTCCCCATAAAAGCCTGCACAGGAAGAACTGCATTGGCTGCCTCTCCAAGGTCAGAGGGGGGGGGGGAGGAGGCCTTTCAGTGGGCGGGGAGGGGAAGAGGCTGCAGAGGCCAGGACAAGAGCTATCCTGAGCTTCTGCCAGCCTCCTTCCCTCCCCCTCCAAAACAGCTTCACCAGATGGGGAAAAAAGCCCATCTAACAAATATGCAGGGCGGGAGGATTGCGGGACAAGATGGCCTGCACCGCTATCTCCCACCCTGCACAGGATGACCATGAGCCTCCGAGTTGGGAAGCTTACGATCATCGAGGGCGCAACCCCCAGGATTGCAGCCTTATTCCGTTATTTCCTCAACAGACCTTCCTCCAAGGAGCTCAGGGTGGGAAACATGGACCACCACCCCCTTATTTTCACAACCACCTCGGCTGAGTGATAGCTGAGCAGGGATTTCAAACTGGGTGTTAAGAGCACAGAAATATGACAACAATGTCTAATGAGAAGATAAATGCATATGCATGCAATCACAGATAGTGGATGTCCAAAATTCAGGAAAGAAATATTAGGTCAAACACAGAAGAGGCAAAGTGCAGTTCAGGGCTGTGCAGCAAGCAAGCAAGAGGCTCGCCTGGCACCTGCGTTGTGGCTCTTTTTGGCGCCAGAGAAAGGTCTTTTTATTCTTCCAGATTTCTTAGTCGTTCACTTTAAGAAGAAAAGTGTTATCGTGGTTTTAGATCTTTATACTGGTGCTGACCTTTAATCTGGCCATCTTGTGCTCTTTTAAACTTTTAAAGGTTTTTAGATTATGTTTTATCATGTTGTGGTTGATGGTTTCGATTTCTGTGACTCATCCAGAGATCTTTGGCTATTGAGTGGCATAGAAATGCAATCAATAAATAAATAAAAGTGAAAATGGCATTTCCTTCACGTAACCACAGGGATCCAGCAATGAGTGGGGGGAGGGGGGACAACCTACTAGTTTGGGGACTGCCTGACCCACCCCCATTACCACCAATGCCAGAATGTGGAGAATAGAAGCCACACAAAAAGCTCCAGGAGCAAAACCAGAAACGGATGACTAAAAAATAGAATATATTAATGAAAATGAATGTACCCAAGGGATTATCCAATCTATAGTCTTAATCAGTGATCAGAGAAAGCACAAAAACAGATGACTAAAAACATTCAGGCTGACACACGTAGTTCTTCTACCTTTATATTCACAACAACCCAGTGAGGTAGGATGAGCTGAGAATGTAACTGGCCTAAGGACAGCCTGTGAGCTCTGTAGATGAGTGGGGACGAGCCTGGCTCTCTAGTCTAAGCCCAGTTCTCTAACCACTACACCATCCAGGCTTTCACACCAGCCTGCCTTAAAGGGTTGTCGTGAGGCTTGCTCGGGTATTGTACTTTTAACCCCTACAGCAGTACAAGGCTATCGAGTCCAACTCCCTGCTCAATGCAGGAAACTAGAGGAGGGCTCTAATAACCACACTCAGCTTTTCACACTCAGACAAGCTGAGCCAGCGTGTTGCTCAAAGGCAAGTTGTGCAGCCAGCACCAGCAGAGAACAAAATGCAGCCTCTGTAGCCCTGGACTGCCTGGCCCTGCAGGAGAAAGCAAGGTCGCTCTCCTGGCTGCACCTTCATCTCTGCAGTCCCACCAAAGGCTCAAGAGGACGCCCCTCCCCCCATCCCCACCTCTTGCCCAGCAGCAGCAGCAGCAGCAAGCCAGCTGGGGGGCATTTCATGTTCTGCCCCGAAACTTCAACTTGACAAGGCAGCAAGGCCCTTTCCTCTGCATCGGAACATAAGCAAAGTCCTGCTGGGTCCAGCATTCTTTTAACACAGTAGGCCAGCCAGCTGCCCACAGTAAACCCACCAGCAGGACATGAGGGCAACAGCACCCTCCCGCCCATGTTCCCCAGCGACTGGTGTATGTAGGGATACTGCCTCTGATACTGGAGAAAGCATAGAGCAGTGATGGCGAACCTATGGCACGGGTGCCACAGCTGGCACGCAGGGACCTCTCTGTGGGCACTCGAGCCATTGGTCACCAGATCGCTAAAAGACTGTCCCCTTCTGCAAAACACTAATGATCTTGTTCTTTCTCACAGTGTGGAACAGAATGATTTTATTCTAGAATTCCTGTTACAGAATTCTTTTCTACATTGTTATCACATTTAAAAGATTTTGAAGAATGATGCACAGAGCATGGCTTGGATGTAAAGCCCCAACAGTTGACCTGAGTGCTGCATGTGTTGCTCTCAAACTCTAACGGAGTATGAGCCAAGGTTTGACAAATTATCAGCATGCATGCAATAGCAAAAATCACATTCATTGTGCAAAAGCATGCCCAATGCAAACTTTTACCTAATGCAATGTTTGCAGTCCAAGACATAAAGTGTTTAAAATGTGTTAAGCACGTTTAGTTTTCTTGTTTACCTAGTACAGTTTTACTTTTACTAATCCAACACCTGTAGAAGCAGGGAAAGGACCCGGAGTAAAGCTTGCCCCATACAATTTCAGTCTGGCATATAATCATATGACAAGTTGAGAATCCCTTATCCAAAAATACATGTGCCTAATTATTTAAAAAGTTTGTATAAATTCCCTTCAGGCTATGTGTACAATGTAGTACTATAATAATTTTTTGAGTTGATTTTTTTTTCAACAAAAAACTGTTTGTATCATTGAAAGCTCTGTTATTGTGTTTTTCTTTAAAGACAAAATATGTTAATTAGTTCGGACAACTGTATGAGTTGTTTTTCTAAAACTAAAACCTCGGTATTCAGGTTTAATTGCAGTGTTGGCACTTTGAAATAAATAAGTTGGTTTTGTGTTGCAGTTTGGGCTACTCGGGCTCAAAAAGGTTCGCCATCACTGGCAGAGAGCCATCAGGACTAGTAGCCACTGATAGCCTTGAATTTGTCCACCCCACTTTCAAAGGGGAGACTCTGACCCCACATCCCACAGAGGCTGGAGAGAGCTCTGAGATGGGATGGCAGGAAAATCCTGCAATCGAAAAACAACAACGCAGTTTGCAGCCCACTTGACAGCTGGAAAGGCTTGTATTCTTCAGGGGTTTCCATGGCAGGCTCCTTTTTGAACCCCGCCCCTTGGAGTTCCACCCACTTTCCACGGGATTTGGATAGGCTGAGGGGGAAGGAAGGGTGCCTTGGTGAAGCTGAAACAGCTCTGTTTGGGGGGGGGGAGCTGGCAAAGGGGGAAATGATCTCTCTGCTCCTTCTGCCCCCCCCCCCCGCCCCGACAGGAAGGTTGGTTCCTTTGCATGCGCACACCTTGCCCATATTCCAGTGAGACTGGGTTGGTTTCTGATGGTGCGGGGGGGGGGGGGGGAGGTGCTTCCACGAGAAACAGAAACCATGCTGCAGTTGGGGCCAAATTTGCAGCTGGAGTGCATGGGTCGCTCTCCCCATCATTTCTGAGAGCTTTGTTTCCTCCGTCTGCCCTCCCCATGCAAGAAAGCGAGGCTATTTCCTCCCACCCCTCCCCCGCTGCACATTCCGTCGGGCCTGGGTTGATGGGGGGGGGAGTGGCATCCAAAGAGGATCCTGCAAAAGAAACGCTGCAGCCGGCGTCTTCCGCTAGAATTTGCGTTTTTCTGCAAGAAACCTTGCAAGCCCCCCCCCCCCCCGCCTTAATTGCGGTTCCGAGAAGGCGGGTGCTTCCCTCTCCCCCCCCCAATTCCTGGCCCCTCCCCCACCCACACCCCCACCCACCCAGCACCACCACCACCATCATCTTGCACTTTTACCCTCCGCCTTGTCTCCTCACGCATCAACCTCCACGCCACGGAAGCTCCCCGCGAGGCCGCTTTCTCTTCCGGGAACAGGAAGGGGGGCGCGATCCCTCCCTCTCCCCTCCCCGGCATTTGTAACAGTTTCCTGCTTTCTGGGCGCCAGAGCTCAGTTCCCTTAACCCTTGAAGTCCTGGACCGCAGCAGCTCCTCTTTTCTCCCCGCCTACACAGCTTACAATGGCGCTCGTTGCGCCCGAAGGAGGCTCCTGCGGATTTCCCGGGGGCTGGTTTTTCTCTCCAGAATAGACTAGGCGGAAGCAGGCAGGGGGACCCCGCAGGCTGCAGTCGAGGCGGTTGTTGTTGTTTTATAAGCCAAAGCTTCTTGAGTGATTCACAGTAATTAAAAGCATAACCCACACCACACCAACATGACAAAACGTAATTTTAAAACCTTTAAAAGTTTAAAAGAACACAACAGGGCCAGCTTCAAAGTCAGCACCAGTGTAAAGATCTAAAAACGCGACTGCCCATTTCTTTTTAACTTGAACGACAAAAAAAAAGCTTAGGAGAAGAAACAGATCTTTATCTGGCAGCAAGAAGACCATAATGTAGGTGCCAGGCAAGTGGGGCTTGGGGAGGAGGAGGCGCAGGGCACCGGCGGGGGCGGGTGGGATCCAGCGCGGGATTGCGCTGCCCAGCAGAAGGGAAAGGAAATGTCCCGTCCCCCCCCCCCATGGTCTCCCTGAGAGGAGGCGACGATTGGGAGGAAAGCAGCTGCCCTATCCCCGCCGGGTTGAGAACACCTTTCCAGGGGTGGTTCAGGATTTCATGGCCTCCATGACCACCATGGGACTGTTTCTACATACTACCAGCCCAACACATCTAGCATATTTACACTCAATATACGGTACATCCAGGAAGGTGACTGGTTTTCTGTTTGAAAACAAAGTAGAACTATGAGTGGATAATTTCAATGGGAAAGAAATAGGTCAGTTTTGAACACTGAAAGTACTCTTAAAATTCAGCATTCGTTACTGACCCCCCCAAAAAACATACATCCATATATAGCATATACCTACCTATGCAGATGAATCTTCCATTAAAGAGGAACACATACCCATTGAAATCTTACCTGTGAAAAGGTAAACTATCAGACATCAACACATATATATTTCACATTTTGAAAGCCCTTTGGGGAAAATAAAAAGGTTAATATTCCTATATCACATCTTCTTCTGAATTTGAACAAATAAAAATGTAGTATGTCTTCTCAAGGCATCCTTTACCTCTTTATTTCTCAGACTATATATAACGGGATTGAGCATGGGGGTCACAGTGGTATAGAAGACAGATAGGACTTTGTGAAGGCCATTCAGTCTCTGGCTACTTGGTATCACATAGATGCTAATCAGTGTGCCATAAAAAAAATGTAACTACCAAAAGATGAGAGGAACAAGTGGAAAATGCCTTCTGTTTTCCCGTGATGAAAGGAATTTTCATTACGGCTAAAATAATGAAAATGTATGATGTCAAGGTCAATGTAAATGGAGGAAAGGTAATGATAGAGCTTACAACATATAGAAACAGTATATATATATATATGTGTGTGTGTGTGTGTGTGTGTGTGCGTGTCACTGCAAGACAGTTCTATCATTGGAAAGGTGTCACAAAAGTAATGGTCAATTTCATTGTGAACACAGAATTCTAACATGGCTATTGAAATCACTGTTAGACTACTTGGCAGAACACCACTAAAACAAGAGATGGCTGTCAGTTGGAGAGAGAACTTGCCATTCAGCCAGGCAGTAGGAGGGGGACATGAGCCGGCTCATGCTGCGCTTGGAAGCCCAGCACGAGCCAGCACATCCCTTCCCATTGCCTGGTGGTGCCACCCCACGCTCAGCTGAACAGCGGCACCACGGAGCAACGGGAGGGGGGCTTCTTTCCCCGACAGCTGCCTCCTCCCAGGGTGAGCTTGGGGGGAAACGCCTCCTCTCCCTCCCACTGGGCAGTGCAATCGCGAGGCGATCCTGCTGCCCGGATTTCCCAGCAGCTGGTTTTTCTCTGCAGAATAGACTAGGAGGAAGCAAGGAGAGGGACCCCGCAGGCTGCAGTCAATACGGATGATTATTATTATTATTATTATTATTATTATTATTATTATTTATAGCCAATGCCAAAGCTTCTTGGGTGATTCACAGTAATTAAAAGCATAACCCACAACATGACAAAACGTAATCTAAAAACCTTTAAAGGTTTAAAAGAACACAACAGGGCCGGATTCAAAGTCAGCACCAGTGTAAAGATCTAAAAACGCGATAACCCATTTCTTTTTAACGTGAACGACTAAAAAGCCTGGGAGAATAAACAGATCTTTATCTGGCAGCAAGAAGACCATAATGTAGGTGCCAGACAAGCGGGGCTTGGGGAGGAGGCGGGCTTGGGGAGGAGGCGGCGCAGGGCACTGGCGGGGGCGGGTGGGATCCAGCGCGGGATTGCGCTGCCCAGCAGAAGGAAAAGGAGGTGTTTTCCCCCATGGTCTCCCTGAGAGGAGGCGACGATTGGGGGGAAAGCAGCCGCCCCATCCCCACCGGGCAGCACGATCGCCTCGCGATTGCACTGCCCAGTGGGAGGGAGAGGAGGCGCTTTCCCCCATTCTCTCCCTGGGAGGAGGCAGCCGTAGGGAAAAGCAGCCCCCTTCCCGTTGCTCCGTGGTGCCGCTGTTCAGCTGAGCGTGGCACCACCAGGCAATGGGAAGGGATGTGCTGGCTCGTGCTCGGCTTAGTGCAGCATGAGCCGGCTCATGTCCCCCTCCTTGCTACCTGCCAGCGGCGCCGTGGAACAATGGGCAGGGGCGAGGGGAGCCTCTGACAGCTGGTGAAAAGTGCCGGCTAGGAACAATAGTTTCAGATCATGCATCTGTAACTACAGCATTGAACACCCGTGGCTTACACACCACCTCTCCTGCGTGGAGATTTAACCCTCTTATACTGATGCTGCAAGAGCTCATGGAGGCATTAAGAGTTTTATTTTAGAAGTTTATCTTCCAGAAGGTACATCACAGGCTTACACAAGGGATGCCATGAAAGCAGTCATCAGGAGAAATGCATAGGAGCGCCAGCCACTTCAGAAACATAGCTCTTTCCTTTGGCTTTCCCCCAGCAATGAGTTCCCTTTCGATCAGCCTCATGATACTAGTATGTGTGCATATGTTGTTACAATTCAGTAAAGTCTTGAGTTGGGACCCCTGAGTATTATGTGCGCCAACCCCACCTTACCCCAAGAGGCTCAAGATCTTTTACTGGAGTCATAACGTGCGTTACCCTAGAGTGTATGTATACTTACTTATTCCTATAGTTAAACACACTGGCACACTCAGAAATACCAAGAATACTTTATTACATGAAAGGTAGAACAGATTGATTCCTTAATTACAATGCCTGGGCAGCAAGATGTGTTATTGACATTGACACTCACACTCTAAACACTAAAGAGAATGAAAGGCCCTAACTCTAAACAGCCTATACACTAGAAACAAATGACGGCGCTAGGCCTCATTGAGTAAGTATAAACAAGATGTACTACAGCTTGTGGGGGGATGTTGTGATGTGTATCACATTGACCAGCTGTAGCACAGCGTTTACACATGGAAAGGAACAGAATGGCTGTAAACAAGTGTGTTATGTCTTTCTACTTTCCCGTGTTCTTTCTCATGGGAAAGCTAGGCCCTGGGAACATTATGAGCTAGTCACATGGTTTGTATGTTCTGATGACGTGCTAACTTGTTTTTTCTGTCTGAAGCCTTTTTAGAGAAGAGCAGGACTGCTTTCTCTATTCCTTTTCTCTTCTGGCTATTGCTTGCTGGACTTTGCAACAATGTAACGTCTTTGCTAAAGTGGAGTGAAGCTCACCCTACTCCACTGGAAATAATGCTTGCTATGCATTGTACTCTGCACATGGACTGTAACTAGGAAATGTATACTCTGTAGAATATTACTTGCTAAGTAAATAAACAGGTAGAATGAGACCTGTGGTGTTACAGAGTGTTTCCTTGCCACTTGGATTAGTCTGCAAACCGGGGAAGCCAAGCTGGAGTCGGATTACAGGCAAGCTGGCCGGCAGCTTCAAACCGACATGCTGCACGCTGCGCAGAGGGGGGTGAGATCTGGAAGATCTCTGTGTGGAACAATGGGCCTCTATGCACAGACAGGATTATAAATCTCCCATCTAGCACACACGGGGCTCTGCTGTCACTCACACGCCATCAGGGGGTCATGTGACCCCCCAATGATTTATCACCCTTAAGCCCTGCCCACTGGAATTCCCGCCTCAGCTGGAATTCCCACCTCCAGAAGATCCAGTCAGGTGACTGGGTCACCTGACGGGGGTCATGTGACCCCTCTATGAACTCACCAGACCGCCACGGACAAATAGGAAGTGATTTTAGAGCCCCGACACCCTCCAGAATGGAGATGGCCCTGGCCATATCCGTCCCCTCTCCAGATTGGTCCAGTGGGGTTATGTGACCCCTCTATGAACTCACCAGACTGCCATGGACCAATAGGAAACAGTCCTAGAGCCCTGATATGCTCAGGGATCCTGGGCCCCAGGATTGGGCCATCAGGGTCTAGTTGCACAGTCAGATCACCTTGACGGTCCAATCGGGTGAGGGTCCCCCCACCCCCACCCCGAAGAACAACCATTCCCAGCAGCCAGGCAGAAAACAGGAGTAGATTGAGGCGGCTTTCTTCCTTGCCCAGACAAGTTTCCCAGCACAGACACCATGGCAAAGAGAGGAGAGCTGGTTTGGGTGCACGTTGGTTTGTCTGACCCCCTGTACCCCTTGGGCAATTGCAACAGAGAACTGGCAGACAGAAAAAATTCACAGGAGAAGAGTGCTCCTGAGAATCTAATAAAAAAGAGTTCTGGCGAAGAAAGAGCTCACCTTCAGCTGTATTTCACTTTGAAAGAGAGTCTTCCGCTGAATGCCTATCTCAGGCTGACTGGAGTATGGATTGCACCAAGCAATGGTCTGAGTGCCGGGCATACCGAAGCCGGGCGGCGGTCCGGCTAGGCATGGCCTTAAGGCGGCATCATGGGACTCATAGTCCCCTAGGTGCCCCCTGTTGGGAATGAACAGTCAAAACCTCAAGCCATGCATAGGTGCATGATGTAATTGGGACCACAGAGTCTCTGCATCCTAGAGCAGAGACCCTGTGGACATTACCCAGACCTCCTGGTGCAGGATGTGGGCGTAACCAGTCACCTTCTCTTCCTGCCCCGGGAAACAGTCGGAGCCATGAACTTGTAGGAACAACATGTCTGAAGATGTAGCCGAGTTGTAGTTCTGAACTTTTCCCAAGTTCAGAACAGGTCGACTACCATATGATTCCTACACAACTGTAAATACATTCTTAAGCCTGCCTGTATCCAATCTGCAAGATCTGAGTGAGTAAACTCTGTTTTTAACCTCCAAAAGACTGTTTGTCTTATTGGTAGTGTAAGGGGGAAACCAGGTGAAGATCCAGCCCGTCCAAAAGGGACAGTCTGGCATGGGGGGGATGCAACATATAAAAATGTTTTGTGATATCTGCTCTGACAAAATCCAGGATTTAGTGGCAGAGAGGGCATGAGGTCAGTTGGGGTGTTGGTAAAAATCTGGAGGGCAGATCTTGCCCAACTTGATAAGTTAAATTAGCATAACATCAACTAAATGCACAGCCCTGCTTTAACCAGCAGCTCCGCATGCACACGTTTTCGCCTGTGGTTGGGTATACTCTGCTGTGTTTGCAAAAGCAAGAGGGGGGAGATAATATATCACAATATCCTCTCCCAGGTCTTTTGGCAATCCCCAATACCCCCTGGTGGCCCGATGCCACACTGTGGCCTTGAGGTGGAGCGATGGCTGCGGCCCAGTACCCGAGGCATCATCGGACCCGTAGTCCCTTAGGCGGGCCCTTATTCAGCAGCAGCACAGTAGCCTCTTTGTTGAGGGTGGGCCGCGACCTGGCACGCAGGGCTCCATGAGGCTAGCAGCCCCTAAAGCATAACCACTAAGAGAGTGGTGCATGCTCTGATGATTGTGGCTGACCCAAAGCCTGGCGCATTGGCAATCATGGAGGAGCTTCGGCCTTCGAGGTCCCCCCCTTGGTGCCTGTTGCCACCACACGGCCTAGTGACAGACTTCCCGGTGTGGCCTGGCCCGGTGATCAGTATGTGGGTGGCAGAATACAGGCAGCACCAGGCAGTATTGTGTTCCATGCTGCATTGTCTTCCATAGGTCTGCTGACAAGCGAATCTGGTTACGGCTTGCTCCCCCCCCCTCCATGGGGGATTCCTTCATGGCTAACCTGACAGCTATCAGAGACCTCTAACCATTCAACTCAGTCATGCATTGGATTCTACTGACTGCAGTATCAGGCTTCCCAGGATGTAGTATTAATTTTCACTTTGTTGCATTAAGGTAGTGAACCATACTACAATGAATATGCCGTCAAAGTAGAAGAAGGCCAGCCAGGCAAAGAAGAATACAGCCCCAGACCATCCTCTCAAGCGAACACGTCACCTTGTGTTCGCTTGTGTTTTTTTTAATGACTTGGATGAGGAGGTACAGGGAATGCTTATCAAATTTGCAGATGACACAAAGTTGGGTGGAACAGCCAATACTCTGGAAGACAGAAACAAAATTCAAAGTGACCTCGATAGGCTGGAGCGCTGGGCCGCAAACAACAGAATGAAATTTAATAGGGATAAATGCCAAGTGCTGCACCTAGGGAAAGGAAACCAAATGCAGAGTTACAGAATGGGGGACACTTGGCTCAACAATACCACAAGTGAGAAGGATCTTGGAATTGTGGTAGATCACAAACTGAATATGAGCCAGCAATGCGATGTGGCTGCAAAAAAGGCAAATGCTATTTTGGGCTGCATTAATAGAAGTATAGCTTCCAAATTGCGTGAAGTGATAATTCCCCTTTACTCGGCACTGGTTAGGCCTCACCTTGAGTACTGCGCCCAGTTCTGGGCACCACACTTTAAGAAGGACGTAGACAAACTGGAGAGGGTTCAGAGGAGGGCAACAAGGATAATAAAGGGACTGGAAACAAGGCCCTATGAGGAGAGACTGAAAGAACTGGGCATGTTTAGCCTTCAGAAGAGGAGGCTGAGGGGAGATATGATCGCACTCTTCCAGTACTTGAAGGGATGTCACACAGAGGAGGGCCAGGATCTCTTCTGGATCATCCCAGTTTGCAGGACACGGAATAATGGGCTCAAGTTACAGGAACCTAGATTCCACCTAAACATCAGGAAAAATTTCCTGAATGTCAGAGCAATAAGACAATGGAATCAACTACCTATGGAGGTGGTGGGCTCTCCCAATCTGGAAGCATTCAAGGTGCAGCTGGACGGCCATCTGTCAGGGATGCTTTGACCTGGATTCCTGCATTGAGCAGGGGGCTGGACTTGATGGCCTTGTAGGCCCCTTCCAACTCTACCTTTCTATGATGCTATGATTCTTCTTCGGATGAAGAAGAAACCACCATCTCCACCATCATGGGGTGGGTATCATCAGTAGAGCAGTCCGCTTGCCAGCTGGGCAACCACGGAACCCTTGGCAATCAGGGAAGGGGAAGGAGCTTACGCACGAGAGGCCAAGTCCAACGTGCACTCTGGTTATCTGCTGCAGCTCGCTTGGATGCTATAGAGGCTAGCACCAGCACAGCCAGACACCACAGACTTGGTTCTCCCGGCGACGCCGTCTCTGTCATAATGGTGGAGCAGAATGCTGAGCAGGTGCCCAACTGAGGTGTTGAGAGATCCTCAACCACCCGGCAACTTGGGGCATGGAGGTCTGAAAGCCCCACAACTTCTCAGCAACGCGAGCCTCACAGGTTCACGCCGCCAATGGAGCTGGGTGAGTACCAAAGGCAGGTGGCCCAGGGTTGAGTTGTCATTGGAAATAAGTGAGGGGTATGAGGAAGAAAGAGCTGTAGCCTCTGGGAGTGAATCACCCTTGTTCTCCCATCCCCCACTTTCTTTTGCATTATCCAGATAGGGTTGCCAGCTTTTATATTGATTATTGCTTCTGTGCCTTTAACAGCAGCTTTGTGCAGATATATAAACAAGTGAGGCAGTTGTTTGGAGAATGGTGGGGAGTGGAGTGCTGGAGTTCAGGGTTCTAGCCACCCAGCCATGCCCTCTTCCAAGTGACTCCACTCCTTTTCCCCTCCGGGTTTTCTACGGCCGACTGGGGAATGCTGGGAGTGGTAGGACTTTTTTTCCGTCTAAAAATGCATAGGGTGGTGCCCTTACAGTTCTGTGACCAACCATTAAGCATGCCCAGTCCTCATGTGGCTGTTTGGGGTGGGGTGAGGGTGCTCCCTTAGTCGTCGTCCCCCCCCGGGAGTTTTTCTACTTCTGCAAATCTTGGATACTGATACCTCCCTCTTATTTATCAGTGGTGGTATATATGTGTGCAATGATAATTATCCCTACACTATGAAAAATTTCACCTGCTGATTTCTGTATGTCAAGCTGCAGTGAAAGGCGCAAGAGCAGGCCAGTTCTTTTTCCAGGTTAGTTGGCAACCCAGTTCCCAGCACTGCCAGCGCTAACAACAACCTTAAAACCAGTAAGAATCAGCTTCAGTTGAAAGAGGTTTGAGGTTTCAGAGTTTAATTTTCTTTTCTTTTTTCGGCTTGGAGTCTATACCCCTTCAGTCAGAACCTTATCCTGAAGAGTGCAGGTCAATTACTGTGGCCCACAGTGCAATAGTGGGTCGTAGGAAACAGTCCAATGTGTGAAGGACATGCAAAGAAGTTTAAATTCAGATTTTGGTTATATAACCAAAACCTCCCCCCCCCAGAGACACACAGTTACACAGATACATCTCCCTCTCTCTCTCTCTCTCTCTCTCTCTGGCAAACCTGTCCCCAACATCACCTCCAGTCACTCCTCCTCCTAACCTTGCCAAAGAAAAAAGACCGCTCTGAGTCTGAAGGGAGAATATAGAGAAGCCCCATCTGCCCTTGCACAGGAGTAACAGCCACAGAGAGAACAAAGACTTACATCACAGTAGCCCATCATTGTGCAAAACACAGCTCCCATTAATCAAGCACGCTGCCAATTCTCTCTCTCTCTCTCTCTCTGTCACACACAGAAATGGCATGGGGGGGATGCAACATATAAAAATGTTTTGTGATATCTGCTCTGACAAAATCCAGGATTTAGTGGCAGAGAGGGCATGAGGTCAGTTGGGATGTTGGTAAAAATCTGGCGGGCAGATCTCGCCCAGCTTGACAAGTTAAATTAGCATAACATTAAGAGTTGAACTGCAGCAGAGCTTTCCTAGTGGCTCATCAGAAAGCCTTTACAGATGCAAAAGATCTTGTCTGGAGCCTGGCTGGAACCTATGAGCCACAGTGCCAGAAATCTGTTGAAAATAAAACCAGAAAGGAGATGAACTCTGCACATGCTTGGCGAGATATCCAGGGAACGAACATGTTGCCTGGTGGGAGCTTTCTTCCGCGGGGTGGGTGGTGTCCAGCAGCTCTCCCCCGTCTGTATTCTTTGATGTTCAGTAAGACTAGCCCCCACACTGAAACTCATTTCATACTCCATAAATTTACATGTTTCTCCCTTGTATGAGTTCTTTGATGTCTACTAAGGGTACTGCTCTGAGTGAAGCTCTTTCCACACTCCATGCATTTATATGGTTTCTCCCCTGTATGGGCTCTTTGATGTGTACTAAGGCTATTGCTCCAACTGAAGCTCTTTCCACACTCCATGCATTTATATGGTTTCTCCCCTGTATGGGTACTTTGATGTGTACTAAGGCTATTGCTCCAACTGAAGCTCTTTCCACACTCCATGCATTTATATGGTTTCTCCCCTGTATGGATTCTTTGATGTGTACTACGGCTATTGCTGCAGCTGAAGCTCTTTCCACAATCCATACAATTATATGGTTTCTCCCCAGTATGGGTTCTTTGGTGTGTACTAAGGTGACCGCTGTCACTGAAGCTCTTTCCACACTCCATGCATTTATATGGTTTCTTCCCTGTATGGGTTCTTTGATGTGTCCGAAGGCTATTGCTGCAACTGAAGCTCTTTCCACACTCCATGCATTTATATGGTTTCTCCCCTGTATGGGTTCTTTGATGTGTCCTAAGGCTATTGCTGCAACTAAAGCTCTTTCCACATTCCATACATTTACATGGTTTCTCCCCTGTATGGGTTATTTGATGAGTCCTAAGGTTATTGCTGTGACTGAAGCTCTTTCCATACTCCATGCATTTATATGGTTTCTCCCCTGTATGGGTTCTTCGATGCATACTAAGTTGACCGCTCTGAGCGAAGCCCTTTCCACACTTCATGCATTTATATGGTTTCTCCCCTGTATGAGTTCTTTGATGCACACTAAGTTTACTGCTCTGAGTGAAGCCCTTTCCACACTCCATGCACTTATATGGTTTCTCCCCTGTATGGGTTCTTTGATGTATACTAAGGCTACTGCTGCAACTGAAGCTCTTTCCACACTCCATGCATTGATATGGTTTCTCCCCTGTATGGGTCCTTTTATGCACACTAAGTTGACTGCTCACAGTGAAGCCCTTTCCACACTCCATGCATTGATATGGTTTCTCCCCTGTATGGGTCCTTTGATGCATACTAAGTTGACTGCTCACAGTGAAGCCCTTTCCACACTCCATGCATTTATATGGTTTCTCCCCTGTATGGGTTCTCTGATGCATACTAAGTTGACTGCTGCAACTGAAGCCCTTTCCACACTCCATGCATTTATATGGTTTCTCCCCTGCATGGATTCTTTGATGTGTACGAAGGCTATCGCTGTGACTGAAGCTCTTTCCACACTCCATGCATTTATATGGTTTCTCCCGTATGGGTTCTTTGATGCATACGATGGCTATTGCTGCGACTGAAGCTCTTTTCACACTCTAAACATTCATAAGTTTTCTCCCCTGTGTGGGTTCTTTCATGTCTAGTGAGGGTGCTGTTCACACTGAAGCACTTCCCACATTCCTCACACTTAAATGGTTTCTCCCTGGGGTGTGTTCTTTGATGTGTAACAAGCTGCTTGCTCCACCTGAACATCTTTCCACATTCCATACATTTAAAGGGTGGCTGCCCTTTATAGATTCTTTCATGGTCAGTAACATTTCCACTATCACGGAAGTCCTTTCCACCCAGAGTGCACTGACAGAGTTTCTTCCCTGTGTGGGTTCTGCAATATCTTTCTAATTTTAATTCATCTTCAAGTAGTTTCCCCCGCACTTTACACTTCCTCCTTCGGTTTTCTTTGTGATTCTGTAGGATCCGGGGTTCAGGGAAATCAGGACTCTGAGAAGCAGATGATCTCTTCCTCCCGTCCCTTGCCTGGTTCCCTATGTGCCGGGTTGCTTCTACTGCATTGCCAAAGGTCACTTGTTCTGTTTCCTGCCTGACTGCTTCCAAGCACACTACAGATGGCTCCTCATTATTCCCATTCTCCTTCGCATCACCTGCTTGGGAAAAGAAACAGAACATTCAGTTGTTACCCGAGTCCCATATTCCGGACTTTGGAGAGACTTGGGGATGGGGGGAGAGAAGGACTTATAAATAAGAAGCCATGGAACTGGAAAACCATGTTCAAGAAAACTGGGCAGACCTGACTACTTTTTCCTGAGGGTGGGAGATCCTCCCTGTCTGGATCCTGACATTTCAGAAAAGGCAGATAAAGGGTGGCTATGGTGATTAGAGCAGGGTGTTCCCTGTACCCCAAGAAGACTCCAGCCCTCATCTCCACTGGACTTGCATGGCTGTTTTAGCCTCTTCAGCCGGTTCACACATGATGGTGTGTGTGTGTGTGTGTGTGTGTGTGCATGTAGGAACCCCCAAAGGCTCTTTTCTTCACAACAGCCTTAATCAGTGATCAGAGAAAGCACAAAAACAGATGACTAAAAACATTCAGGCTGACACACGCGGTTCTCCTACCTTTATATTCACAACAACCCAGTGAGGTAGGATGAGCTGAGAATGTAACTGGCCTAAGGACAGCCAGTGAGCTCTGTAGTTGAGTGGGGACGAGCCTGGCTCTCTGTCCTAAGCCCAGTTCTCCAACCACACCATCCAGGCTTTCACACCGGCCTGCCTTAAAGGGTTGTCGTGAGGCTTGCTCGGGTATTGTACTTTGAACCCCTACAGCAGTACAAGGCTATCGAGTCCAACTCCCTGCTCAATGCAGGAAACTAGAGGAGGGGTCTCCCATCCGAGTAATAACCAGGCCAGACCCTGCTTAGCTTTCCACACTCAGACAAGCTGAGCCAGCGTGTTGCTTAAAGGCAAGTTGTGCAGCCAGCACTAGCAGAGAACAAAATGCAGCCTCTGTAGCCCTGGACTGCTGGCCCTGCAGGAGAAGCAAGGTCGCTCTCCTGGCTGCACCTTCATCTCTGCAGTCCCACCAAAGGCTCAAGAGGACGCCCCTCCCCCCCATCCCCACCTCTTGCCCAGCAGCAGCAGCAGCAGCAAGCCAGCTGGGGGGCATTTCATGTTCTGCCCCGAAACTTCAACTTGACAAGGCAGCAAGGCCCTTTCCTCTGCATCGGAACATAAGCAAAGGCCTGCTGGGTCAGGCCAAGGTCCACCTAGTCCAGCATTCTTTTAACACAGTGGCCCGCCAGCTGCCCACGGTAAACCCACCAGCAGGACACGAGGGCAACAGCACCCTCCCGCCCATGTTCCCCAGCAACTGGTGTATGTAGTGTTGGATAATTAAAATTGCAGTCAAAACCTATGGCTAATGTTTCACCAGGTAATTGGGTGAAATGGTTAAGATCACTGATACCTTCTAGGGTGGTTTTCCTAGAAAGGTACTCATTGAATTATTAACAGCCTGAACAGGAAGTGGGCGTAGCTCCCAACTTCTTCCTCTTTCTGTTCAGACTCCAGTGAGCTTGGCACCACCAGTTTGTTGTCTCCATGTGGTCCTTGTAGCAGCATGTAGCCAGAGTTGCTGGTCTGAACTCCACAAGTTCAGACCCCAAGTATTTCGAAATGAACTTGTAAGCAACTGTAAGAAACGCTTTTAAGCCTGCCTGAATGAAACTGCATAATCTGAGTGAGTAAATGTTACTTTTAACTTTTACAAGACTGTGTCTCTGATTATTGTTCTGAGGGAGAGAAAAGGGGGCAAAACCAGGGAAATCCAGTCTGCCTTAAAGCATCCTGGATTACCAAATGCTAACTGGCTAACACTAGCCAAATCTAAGCTTCTTTTAAGCTGGAAAGGGACTCTACTCTGCTGATCTCACTAACGTGAGATAGGAAGGATATTACTCCACAATATATCCTCTCCTAGTATCTTTTTCAAGTCCCAACACGGGTTATGGGCCCAGAATAGATCGTTTTGGAAGCATTTTGGTGGATGCCACTGGATTCTCTTCAGGGAGAAGAGGAATCCAAAGCGGCCATATTTTTCTTTGTTCCCTGGTGAGCACATGGTGACTCCATTGTCTCCTTGTGAAAGAGAAACCCCCGGTCCTCAGAAGGCAGTAGTAAGGCAGTGAAGGTTTTTGAGTTTGGGGCATTTTCAGTTTTTGAGTTTTGCACATTTTTCCACTTTTGAGTTTGGCATTTTCCCCCCAATTTTGAATTTTTGGGCATTTTTCTTGATTTTTGATCCCTGAAGATGAGCGGAGCAAACTCAAGAGGAGAGGGCTTCTCCAGGCTGCCCAAATAAACTGAAGCAAATTTCATACAATGGAATAGGCGACTGAAAGTGATTTTAGACAGACTTGAAGTCCTGGGCTGTATTAAAGAAGATAAGCCCAGTGGTGCTGGTGAAGAGGCCAGAGCAGCAGCCAAAGAATGGGAAAAGCAAAACAGGATAGCAATATCTGTTATCATAGAAAATTTAACTGATTGCCAAATGATCCATGCTGGAGAAGGGGAAACAGCCAGAGAAGTGCTCCATAATCTAGAAAAGGCATTTGGGTTTACAAGCTAGCGGTCTCACAGGCGCCTAGTGAGAGATATGTTTCATATGAAGCTTGAGTGCAAGAAAGATTGTGGAAGTCATGTGGAAGAGTTTTTAACTATTATTGAAAAGTTAAGACTGGCAGAATACGTGATGAATGAAGATCAGAAAGTCTGCTACTTCCTGGGGTCACTGGGATATAAGTTTGAGATTTTTATATCCAGAATGGACAGTGTCCCAAATTTAACCCTAAAAGATTTAATTGGTCATTTGAGAGAAGAATGTGTTCAGAGAAGGGAAGAATCTCCAATCAGGCATTCTAAGCAAAGTGACTGAAATTACTTGTCCCAAGGGAATGGGAAAGGCACATCCAAGAGAATTGTCTGCTTTAATTGCAACAAAGAGGGGCATATTGCCAAGTTCTGTAATACCCCGAAGACAAAGAAGCCCCCATCTTTTAGGCAGCAAAAGGAAAAGAAGGGGATTGATGAGAATAATTTACTGATGCAACAGAAGAGTTTAGCAGCTAACTGTTACAAAAGTAAGTCAAGCAAATGGGTCATAGATTCGGGTGCATCGAGCCATTTCTCACACGAGAGAGGATTCTTCAAAGAATTCAATGAGATTGAAGAATCACAAAGTGAGGATATCCAGATTGCAGATGGCAATGTGATAAAGGCACAAGGTGCAGGCTCAGGAGTTCTACACTGCAAGGTTGGTGGTGAAACCAGAAAGAACTGTGTAGACAGAGTTCTCTACGTTCCAAAATTAAGTTGCAACATGCTCAGTGTCTCCACTTTAGCAAAGAAAGGCTTCAAAGTACTATTTGAAGGTGACAAGTGTAAAGTGTCCAAAAATGGTAAAGTGTTTGTTGAAGCTAGTCTGATCAATGGCGTGTATGAGGTTATTGTTTCAGAATCTCAGTCTGCTAAAGTGGCGTGCCCAAAGAAGAAGGATGAGGCTGATCTGGAGCTTTGGCACAGAAGACTTGGACATAGGGAAACAAGCACAATAAAGGAACTGCAGCGCAAGGAGCTGGCAAGAGGAGTGGAAGTAACCCAGAGTGCATCAGGCACAACAAAGTGTGTGAGTTGTGTCACTGAAAAGGCAGTTAAACCTTCTTTTCCTCCTTGCACCCAGCAGCGCAGCACCAAAGTACTTGACCTGGTCTACAGTGATGTATGTGGTCCAATGAATGTTCCATCATTGGGGAAAAATAAATACATCCTAACATTTATTGATGATTTTTCAAGGTATTGTGCAGCATACTTCCTCAAGGAAAGGAGTCAAGTGCTGGAGATGACCAAGAAGTACTTTGCCATGGTGAAGAACAAATTCCAGAGGTGCCCAGGGGTCCTGATGACAGATAACGGCCGTGAGTATTGTTCACACAACATGGAAGCCCTTATGGAACAGGAAGGAGTTGAACACATAACAGCTGTTCCATATACCCCACAACAGAACTCAGTAGCAGAAAGAAAGTTTAGAACCATCATGGAGATGACAAGATGCATGTTAAAAGATGCATCTCTTCCCCAACGTTTGTGGGGAGACGCAGCTGCCACTGCGGTGTACATCCACAATAGATTGCCGACAAAGGGAGCTACACGCACACCTTTTGAGCTTTGGCACAGGAGAACTCCCAATCTGTCGCACATACGTGTATTTGGAAGTGTTGCCTATAGCTATGTTCCTAAAGAAAACAGGCACAAGCTTGACTCCAGAGCACAAGCAGGTATCCTCATCGGGTATGCTACTGGAGGAAAAGGCTACAAGATAATGGATCTGAAGACAGGACAAGTCAGGCCAAGGCACGTTGTCCATTTTGATGAACACACGAAGGCTGAGACAAGGGGAACTGTTGTGGATTTTTCTGATCAATCAGAAAAGGAAATGCAAGAGCTCGTATACTTCCCACCTGTAACTTATGACTCTGTGCTCCCTACTTCAAAAGCTATAGCCCCCTCTATAGGCGATGAACAGGGAGAAGCCCCAGCGTACCCAACCCCTGACAGAAGCACCAGGGACGAAGAGGAGCAAGTGATGAGGACCTGACTGCACTGGAGGAGGAGGATGAAGCTGATGAGGTTCCTGAACCACAGGTCAGACAGTCATCCAGATCCAACAGAGGTGTTCCACCACTCCGGCTGTCCTACTTTGCAGGGTCGGCGCCATCCCAAGAACCTTCTATGTGGGAAGAAATAGAGGAGATGCCAGACACAGAAGCCCGTCTCTGGAGGAAGGCTGCGCAGGAGATGGATGCACTGCATCAGTACAAGACAGGGACGCTTACTGACCTACCTCCTGGAAAGAAGGCCACAGCAAGAGTAAGTGGAAGTTCAAAATCAAGCAAAGGGCAGAAGGGGAAGTGCAGCGCTACAAAGCGAGGCTTGTAGCTCAAAGATCAAGTCTGCAGAGAAGTGGTCTGGCTGGATCAACTGATCAAAGACTTTGTGCATGAGGCTGTCCAAGATGGACTTGTGGACTTGACATACTAAATGACTGCTGACATCCTAACCAAGGCTCTACCAAGAGAGTTTCCAGAATCTTCGAGTCAAGATGGGACTGTGGGTGGATTAATAAAATTGTGAATGAATTTGTGTTGTTTTGCCAGAGAAGGGGTGTGTTGGATAATTAAAATTGCAGTCAAAACCTATGGCTCATGTTTCACCAGGTAATTGGGTGAAATGGTTAAGATCACTGATACCTTCTAGGGTGGTTTTCCTAGAAAGGTACTCATTGAATTATCAACAGCCTGAGCAGGAAGTGGGCGTAGCTCCCAGCTTCTTCCTCTTTCTGTTCAGACTCCAGTGAGCTTGGCACCACCAGTTTGTTGTCTCCATGTGGTCCTTGTAGCAGCATGTAGCCAGAATTGCTGGTCTTGAAGGAAACGAAATAGTTAAAAGAAAAACTTACAAGAGATTCCTGGCAGGCATGTAGACAGATTGCCAGGGTCATGACTAATACTAAAAGAATGTGGTCAATGGCTGGTAATGACTGTGGCAATGACTGACAATGGCTGTTGTTGATTCACAAATGTTGAGGTGTTTTGTTGTCTCACCCTGCCTACCTGACCAAGATAACACCTAGCAGCTGCTTGATTGTAAGATCATCTTCCTGTCTCCTTGTAAGGAAATCCCCCTCCCCTAAAGCAAACCCCCTTTTGTCTTGACCTTGCTGACCAATGTAAAGAACTGTTGCCAAATGACCAGACTTAGGTATGCTATATAAGATGTTGTGAAGCCCCGCCCGGGGTTCTGCTTTGCGACACAGTCCGCAGGACCAATTGTGCACAATAAACCTCTTTCCAGTAACCCGAGTTGGTCCTCGTTGTCCTTATCTGAGTTAAAGGGTGACCACTTCATCTGGCGACCACGAAGGGACAGCAAGGAAGCTTTGCAGCTTGCTCGGGGCACAGCCCACTGCTGCCCCCTAAGGAGAGGCCTTGCGGAGCTCCCAGCGCGCATCACAGCACTTGGCTGTGAGGGAATCTGAACAGGGGACCTGACGGAGCAGCGGTCGGACGGTGACTCCAAGAACCAACAAAACTCGGTGCGGAACTAGGACCAAGGGGGCCGGACCGGCGGAACAGGCGAGTATACTCTAGGGTTCCTACAGGAGAGAATAGGAACAAGGGGAGGAGGATTTGGCCATCCTCCGGGGATTGGACCTACGAGGAGCTGAAAAAGGCTGAACTGGTCTGCTCCCTTTTGGTAAAGGAATAAGGGATTGGACCTACGAGGCAGCTGAAAAAGGCTGAACTGGTCTGCTCCCTTTTGGGTAAAGGAATAAGGGATTGGACCTACGAGGCAGCTGAAAAAGGCTGAACTGGTCTGCTCCCTTTTGGTAAAGGAATACAAGAGATCTCGGGAGGGAATGTGTTGGTATGTGTGGTGAAGTGTGAATGCCGCTGCAGTTCCCGTAGGTGACCGTGGAACGTCCAGGGCCACGGGTCAGCGGAACGTGTGTGTGAAATCCCTTAACGTCTAACAGGAGAGACCCCTTACTCTCCTGTCCGTACCCCACCCTTCTGTTTCTGTCTTTGCTGTGGGTCTTAGAAGTAGGGAAATGGGGGGGGGGGGAGCAGCGTCCCAAGGACACAGCTTTAATGCATGGAAAGGAATTTCAAAGCAGGGTTCGGGAGAGACTACGGGTGAAAACTTGAACGCCAAACTCTCCAGACCCTGTGCGAAGTAGAGTGGCCATCCATGGGAGTGGGATGGCCAGCACAAGGCTCCTTCAACCTCAATAACATCGAGCGAGTACACCAAAAAGTGACTCAGACTCCAGGAGGACACCCAGACCAATACTCCTACGTAGACCAGTGGCAACAAAATGTAAAAGAAACCCGCCCCATGGTTAAAGGGAGTGCAAGATGGAGGCGGAACGCATAATGGTTGCCTGGAAAGGGACCCTGCCCTGGCCCAGAAAAGAGGAACGCGCCAGACCAAAAGAAAGGAAGAAGAAGAAGAGAAAAAACAACAACAACAAATGAGTGCAGCTGTCCCTTTAAAGTAAAACCTCTGCCTGCTCTTAGAAGTCAAACACAAGATCTAAGAATGGCAAGAAGTACTTAAAGAACCCTGTGTTGTGTTAAAGAAATACAACAACAAAAACGTTTGTGAGCTTTTTGTGCAAAGAGTTCCTGAGCATATGCAAGTTTTGGTGCCTTTTGGAGTCTCCACCAGTCCTGTGTTTAGTGAAAAGAGAGTGTGCTCCTAACCAAAGCACATACTTCCTCAGATCTGAGCTAGAGGTGAGAAGTCCCAAAATGAATATATATATATATATATATATATATATATAATTTGTTATAGCTGCTAGCAAAATCAAACAGTTCTCCAAGGAAATGGGCAGAAATGAATTGAAATATCTCATTTTCATTTTCTTCTAGTTCTTGATTATTGCATTGTGTTACTGATATTGTGTTATTGTTATTGATGTTGAAAGGTTTAAGATTTAAAAAAAGAGGGAAACCTTCAATAAGGGTAGTATACATGTGCGTGTGAAAATGTCTGTGTGTGCATGAATGTTACTAGAATTCATAAGCTGTTGAAGCTGGGGATTGTGGGTTCGAGTCCCACCAGAGTCAACAGACAGGGACCCCCCCCCCTTCTTTCCAAACCTCCCTGCTGATGAATGCATGTAAGTCACTGAACAAGATCTGGGGACTAAATCAGGTCAAGACGCCCTGATCTCTGTTGCGGCAGAGTTTCAAAAGCAAGTGGGCCTGATTGAACCCCCCCTCCCATGATCCAGTAACATGCGAATGTTGTGTGCCTGGTTGAGAATTAAACCAAAGCACTACACACACACACACAGAGTGAGGAGCTCAAAAGGGTAGAATTCTGTGCCACAGTACATCATAGGTGGGAACCAAAATGCTCCAAAAGGGGCACCTTTAGCAATAGTACTCCCAAGAATTTGCCTCTTTACCTAGAAGTAAGACTTTGTGAAAAACCTGGTGGCAAACTCTTTGTACTGAAGAAGAATGGCCATGCAGAGGGAGAAGTATGTGGCCCAAAAATGGGTCCTGAGAAAAACAGATCCTAAGGGACTTTCGGGTGGCCCTAGAGGACAAATTCCCAGGACAATTGGATGATTGGTATGTTTAGACAGAAGTGAGATTTCAGAAGGGCTACCTTAAGCCTTCCGAAGTAGGTTCACCAGACAAAAAGTGCTTCAACCAGATACTCAAATGGTAAATGATGCTTTAAGAACTCAAGCAATTGAAAACATTTAAAGAATGCTTGCAGTTGTCAGCAGAATCTCCAGCACAATTTCTGTACCGGTGAAAACAACAAATCCGCTTGTTTAGAAGGGTAGATCCCGAGGGCCCAGCAAAATGAGCCTTTAGTGATATCCATTTGTAAAACATTCTCAAAGGGGGAAGAAAAACACGTAAATGAGATTCTGGCTACTGCAAGCCATGTGTGTAGCCAAAAAGAAAAAAGAAGGTTTATGTTCAAGTTAAATGTTTATTCTTCCAAGTGGGGCTAGTTAATGGTGTAAATTAAAAAGGTTTTTATTTTGTTTTGGGTGTGTGTTGAATCTCTGAAGTAAGCAAAAAAAAAAAAGTTGCTCTTGGTTATGCAATTGCGAGGTTGCTTCCTCTTGTATGGCAAAAGCAATTGGAGATGTGAGAAGATTAAGGTAGCAGCCACGAATTGCAAAGATTTTAAGGTGGAAAAGAAGGTTGAGAAAGAGGTTTCTCCGTTGCACCTCGAAAACAAACAAACAAAAACTCTCAAGTGACTGCAGGTTTCCTGGTATGCAAAAATTGGCCAATCACGCTCCCAGAGAATCAGCAGCTAACCACTAGAGCGAAAAACAATACAAAAGTTTTTTTTTTTTAAGAACTGTCATTGAGAGAGTTTGAGTATTAAAAATGCAGGTTTTCTGAGCATAAGCAAAGTGTTAGTACCTTTTGGGACTTGAACTGTGTTAGCTTTTAAAGGTCAGAAAGAGTCTGCCCCTGATCAAGGCAGGTTTTTTCTCTGAGACTACAGCTGATGCAGGATAAGCTCAAAAAGAAATGGTTAACTATTTTTCACAGAAGATTCAAGAGCTTCATCAATGAGTGGAGCCAAAAGGTTTTTGAAAAGAAAGAAAAGAAATAATTATTTAAAGGCATGTAGACTGTCCCCTCTGCCCCGAAGAGGGGGGGGGCAGAGGAGGACCGTAGAGAAAGAGATGGCAGGTAGAAAGTTTAGGAAAATGTAGGGGGGGAAAAGATAAGGAAAAGAAAGACTAGGCAAAGAGAAAGGGTGGACAAGGGCAGATGCAAAAGAAACATTAGAATTGCAAACAGAAGGGCATAGAAAAGGAAATAAAACCCTCTCTGCCCAAGGTATGCAGGCAAAAGAAAGTTGTAAAAGATGTGATAAGAAGTAAAGATTTTGAAAAAAGCTATTTGAAAGAAAGTTGTGTGAAGCAGTGCCAAAAACATAAACAAAAAAGAGAATGCGTATTTTTATATACATATATATATATATATATATATATATTGAAAAGTAACGTGCAGTTCTGTTCTTAACAAGGCAGATTAGAAATCAAAAGTTTTCTTGACTTCTTGAGAAAAAAATGAGAAATGGTTCTGTTAAGTCATGATGGATTGTGTAAACTAAGGGCTACAATAGAATGTAGTCCCAATTAAATCTGGGTCTCAATGTCATTTGGCAGTCTCCTGGCATTTGCTGAGTCTCTTGGGAATGAAGAAAACAGGGCTTTCCGCCAATATTGGCTTTGGTACCAGCAGAATATTAGGCGGAAAACTAAAAAAAAAGTGAGACTCTTAAAAGTCTACTTCTCTGGTTCAAATAGAAGAAAAAAGAGATATGCCGCAATATCCCCTCCCTCGAGAAGCAATAAATGCTATGAGGCTCATTAGGTAACTTTGAGTCAGTCACAGACTCTCAGCTGTACCTACCTCAAAGGGTTGTTGTAAAGAGAAAAATCCAGAAAAATTGTAAAATGCTGTGTCACTTAAAACCTTGCCACCTTGCTGCTGCTCCCAACAGAAGGGAAGGGTAGGCAAGGGGGGGGAGGGCATGATTATTTACAAGCAATAAAAGAAGTGCAGCTACCAAAGATAAATCTAAACTACTAACTCAGTTTCTGTACGTTTTAGTGCCCAGTTTTGTTGAAATGGGCTTTCCTGAAATTTTACCCTCTTTATTGTCTTTTTTTAAGATGTATGCTTAGTTAGTTTTTGCCAAAGGCAAACCAACAGGGCAGCTTTACTAAAGTAAAACAGTTTAGTTGCAAAATGTATGCTTAGCTAGTGGCTTTTATAGCAAGCTAACAGAGCACTTTTGTAAAATAAGCATTTAAGTGTAGCATAACACAATGGCACCAAAATATCAAAAGAATTGCAATCCTTCTGTTGTTGTTAAGTTAGTTTTCAAAAAGTTGTACAAATGACTTGTTGTGTTTTATGTGATTTTCAAAAGCTTGGTTTGCCTTGCTAAAGATAAACGTCTGTGGCTCATGCTGGCTCTCAGCTTATCTGAAGTGTAGAAAGCTGAGCAAAGTCAGGCCTGGGTATTACTTAGATAAGAAACCCCTCCTCTAGTTTCCTGCATTGAGTGGGGGGTTGGGCTTGATGGCCTTGTGAGTCCCTTCCAACTCTAAAATCCTATAAAAGATTTTTGTTAACCCCTCCCGATTTCCTGGCAAAAGATAGGCAAAAACAAGTCAGTTTCTCCTGCATTCTTTATAGCAATGTCACAAATTAGTAAGTTGCTTTCCTGCTAAAGACTATGTACAGCGTCAGTCAGAAAAGCAGATTTAGTTATTAGTTTGATTGTTAACAAAAAGAGTGGTTTGAATTTAATTTTCCATCTGCAGTGACTCAGTACTTTGTCCAATGTGCAGTGTGCCAGGCTCATAATACTGGAAAACCTGTGAAAGACAGGGTGAGCATACAACCTCACCCTGGGGACCTTTTTTGTGGTGTACAATTTGATTTTGTTGAAATGCCTAAGTATTGTTCCTATCAATATGTGTTTGTAGTTGTTTGTATGTATTCTAAGTGAGTAGAACATGCCCCTGTGTGAAAGCTAACGCCACGGCAGCGGGCAGAGAGAAAAAAAAATCCTTTTTGCTAGAATATTGAAAGACAAGCTGGCCAAAGTATGCACAGAGACGAGACTGATGTGGCCAGATGCACCTCCCATGGCCCTTGTGTGTGTGAGATCCAGGCCAGGTCGAGTGGTGAGACCTGACCCCTCGTGAGATGTTGATGAAACATTCAATTCAGAATTACTGCAAGGCCCTGGTGAGATGTGTGAATACTCTTCATTCACGGGTGAAGGCGGCTCAGCACCAGCCCAGCACGGAGGGACACTCTGTCCCAGGTGAATGGATTCATATTCAAGTACAGCAAAAGGAATTATCGCTGGATTCGAGGTGTACTTAACGCTGTGAAGTGCCAAGGACTTCAGCCATAAAAAGCCTCCAACCCCTAACAAGAATGAGGACATAATAACGCCTCCAACGATTCGGGGTGAACGTGCTAGAACCTCTTCACCTGAAACAGAAGAATTTGTGCCAGAACATCAATATCATCTCAGACCTCGGACGGGACGACCATCAAAGACAACACCCAGAGGACTGGACGAGATGAACTGATGTCAACTCCAGCTCAGTCTGAACCAGCCTTACCTATCAGCCCTTAATTAGAAGTGACCCTCAGTGTGCATTCACTTAGAATCAAAAAGGGGAGAATGTGGTAAAGTGTAGTTTCAAAATGTGATTTCTATATTGTATAAACACATAACCTGTAGCCAATGTTTACTATTGTTATTCTGCTTGAATGTAATCTCTGCTTGAATGTAATCCTATGGCTTACATATGCACCCAGTCCAGACCTAGAAAGGGCTCGATCTGAGAGAAGCTTTCTCTAGATGGTTCCCCAAGTTACCAGGGTTGCAAGCGATAGTAGCTCTCATCGGGCTAATCGTGATGGGTTGTATCCTGCTCCCCTCTGTCCTCCCTATTGTGGTCCGGACAATCCAAAACATCCTGAGCCTATTGGCAGAAAAAGGGCGGCTGCCCAGGTCCTGCCTATGTGGGAATATCGCTCCATCCCCCAGGTTGAAACTCCAGATAGGTGTTGAAGTTTCAAAGGGGAGGAGTGAAGGAAACGAAATAGTTAAAAGAAAAACTTACAAGAGATTCCTGGCAGGCATGTAGACAGATTGCCAGGGTCATGACTAATACTAAAAGAATGTAGTCAATGGCTGGTAATGACTGTGGCAATGACTGACAATGGCTGTTGTTGATTCACAAATGTTGAGGTGTTTTGTTGTCTCACCCTGCCTACGTGACCAAGATAAGATAATACCTAGCAGCTGCTTGATTGTAAGATCATCTTCCTGTCTCCTTGTAAGGAAATCCCCCTCCCCTAAAGCAAACCCCCTTTTGTCTTGACCTTGCTGACCAATGTAAAGAACTGTTGCCAAATGACCAGACTTAGGTATGCTATATAACAGTGATGGCGAACCTATAGCACGCGTGCCACAGCTGGCACGCAGGGACCTCTCTGTGGGCACTTGAGCCAGATCGCGAAAAGACCGTCCCCTTCTGCATTCAGCGTCGGGTTTCCATAGTAATTCCTCTCCACTCATTCCTCGCTGGCCTCCACAGGCAGGCACACTCCAACATCTCCACCCCCAGAAGCAGACTGCGCAGGCACCCAGCCCTCCTTCTAACTGAATAGACAGCTCAGAAGCACAGCGCGCGCGTGCCCGAATCTTTGCGCGCCCGGTGAAGAGCCATGCCCTGAGACAGAGCGGGGCGCGATTAGCTAGTGCCCCCTCCTCCTTCCTGCCAAATTTAAGGCACTTTGAAATAAATAAGTTGGTTTTGTATTGCAGTTTGGGCACTCGGGTTCAAAAAGGTTCGCCATCACTGCTATATAAGATGTTGTGAAGCCCCGCCCGGGGTTCTGCTTTGCGACACAGTCCGCAGGACCAATTGTGCACAATAAACCTCTTTCCAATAACCAGAGTTGGTCCTCGTTGTCCTTATCTGAGTTAAAGGATGACCACTTCAGTCTGAACTCCACAAGTTCAGACCCCAAGTATTTCGAAATGAACTTGTAAGCAACTGTAAGAAACGCTTTTAAGCCTGCCTGACTGAAACTGCATAATCTGAGTGAGTAAATGTTACTTTTAACTTTTACAAGACTGTGTCTCTGATTATTGTTCTGAGGGAGAGAAAAGGGGGCAAAACCAGGGAAATCCAGTCTGCCTTAAAGCATCCTGGATTACCAAATGCTAACTGGCTAACACTAGCCAAATCTAAGCTTCTTTTAAGCTGGAAAGGGACTCTACTCTGCTGATCTCACTAACGTGAGATAGGAAGGATATTACTCCACAATATATCCTCTCCTAGTATCTTTTTCAAGTCCCAACATGTAGGGATACTGCCTCTGATATTGGACAAAGCATAGAGCCATCAGGACTAGTAGCCACTGATAGCCTTGAATTTGTCCACCCCACTTTCAAAGGGGAAACTCTGACCCCACATCCCACAGAGGCTGGAGAGAGCTCCGAGATGGGATGGCAGGAAAATCCTGAAATCGAAAAACAGCGCAGTTTGCAGCCCACTTGACACCTGGAAAGGCTTCGACTCTTCAGGGGTTTCCATGGCAGGCACCTTTTTGAACCCCGCCCCTTGGAGATCCACCCACTTTCCACGGGATATGGATAGGCTGAGGGGGAAGGAAGGGTGCCTTGGTGAAGCTGAAAGTTTTTTGGGGGGGAGGGGAAGCTGACAAAGGAGAAAGTGTTCTTTCTCCCAGAAAAAAGCTCTCTCTGTTCCTTCAGCTCCCCCCCCCCTGCCCCGAAGGTTGCTTCGTTTGCATGCACACACCTTGCCCCATATTCCAGTGAGACTGGGTTGGTTTCTGAGGGTGGGGGGTGTGTGCTTCCACGAGAAACAGAAACCATGCGGCAGTTTGGGCCAAATTTGCAGCTGGAGTGCACGGATCGCTCTCCCCCTCATTTCTGAGAGCTTTTTCTCCTCCACCTCCCCTCCCCTGGCAAAAAAGCCAGGGCCGGATTAAGCTAGGGGCTGTTGGAGCGGAAGCTCCAGGCCCTTAACAGACAATAGGCCCGCAATTATAGGGACACGCGGCGATTTTTCCCCCCTTTGGAGTTAGCTCTGATCGTTATCATTCAGCATAATTAATGATTTTTTCAAGATTAGAAAGGTGTTCTAAGCACATCTGCATTACAGGCTTGAGGCAAGACCTAGCAAGAACTGTTGTTCTCAAATTAGCATTTCAGTAGCTTTGCATTTCAATCACTGTTACTACATTTCTTTGTGAGAACTTCTAGCACATGGGGGGGCTTGCTAGGGTCTGTAATATTCAGATTTAGAAGGGACCTCTCTCTCCAGCCTCGAGCAAAAGATCTTTCTGATTCGCAGCTCAATTGTTCAAATGCTAGTTTAACAAAAAACAAAAACAAAAAACAAAGCAACAAGAACAACACAATTATTCTTGGTCAAGCAAAGCTTCCTGGCTTTTTGTTGTGGCTGTTTTTGTTTTTTTTAATAAATAATTTGGGGGAAATTGGGAAGACCCTTACTGATGAGCTGTAGGAGTTTTTGAGTTTTTGCTCCGTCAAGTGACCCCTCTCTGCCCACCCGCCTCCAAAATCTCCACCATGACTTCTGCTTGCTATGGGACAAACCTCTGGGATGGTCTTTACCTGCCGCTGGTCCTGATGGCCCTCCTCTGCACAGGTAAGGTTCAAAAGTTTGACTCTTTTGATCTGCAAGTTCTCCTTCTCCTTCTCCTTTTTTTCTGTAAAAGGGCTTTCCCTCTTTTGTGAGCCAAACTGAACGTAAGGGCTGTGTGTTTGTGGGTGTGGGTGTCTGCCTTTTGGGGGTGTTGATCCTCCTGCCGCCTGCAAAATGTCACCTGCTTGGCTAATACTTGTGTGTGTGTGTGTGTGTGTGTGTGTGTGCACGTGCGCTTTCATGGGGAATTGTGTGGCATTTTAAGTTTTATTTTGAAAAACCCCGAGAACAAGTTCACCAAATATCCCTCTTGGATATTTTGGACTACAGTTCTCATTTGCCTCAGGCAGCATGGCCAGTGGCTGGGGATGGTTTTATGTTATTTAAAAATGGTTGTTGTGAATGTTCTATTTATGTGAATGTGTGCCTTTTGGGGTGTTGATCCTCCTGCCGCCTGCAAAATGTCACCTGCTTGGCTAATACTGTGTGTGTGTGTGTGCACGTGTGTGTGTGTGTGCTTGGCTAATACTCTGTGTGTGTGTGTGTGTGTGTGTGTGTGTGTGTGTACACGTGCGCTTTCATGGGAATTGTGTGGCATTTTAAGTTTTATTTTGAAAACCCCCAGAGAACAGAGTTCACCAAATATCCCTCTTGGATATTTTGGACTACAGTTCTCATTTGCCTCAGGCAGCATGGCCAGTGGCTGGGGAAGATGGGAGCTGGACCCCAAACTTTGGAAGGGCCCCGGTTGGGGAAGACTGCCCTAGAGGTTAAAAAACGTGGAGGTACTTATCATCAACGATATGTGATGAACGGTTTTATTGAGTTAACAAGCTTATTGTTTACAAAAAAAGAAATATTTTCAATATGTTTCTGTTTTGGCACTTTAATGGTAATTAAAATATTTAATTTGTTTTAATATAAAATTGCGTCTTCATTTTATTTATTTCCATAAAAAGGCCCACCAAAATCCTCAGCACCAGGCCCATAATGCTCTTAATCCGGCCCTGAAAAAAGCGAGGCTATTTCCTCCCCCCCCCACCCCGCTGCACATTCCGTCGGGCCTGGGTTGATGGGGGGAGTGGCATCCAAACAGGATCCTGCAAAAGAAACGCAGCAGCCGGTGTCTTCCGCTAGATTTTGCGTTTTTCTGCCAGAAACCTTGCAAGCCCCCCCCCCCCCGGCTTAATTGCGGTTCCGAGAAGGCGGGTGCTTCCCTCTCCCCACCCCCACCATCTTGCACTTTTACCCCTCCGGCCGCCTTTTCTCCTCACGCATCAACCTCCACGCCACAGGAAGCTCCCGAGGCCGATCCCTCCCTCTCCCTCTCCCCTCCCCCTCCCCCTCCCCTCCTCCTGGCATTTGTAACAGTTTCCTGCTTTCTAAGAACCAGAGCTCAGTTCCCTTAACCCTTGGAGGCCTGGGCCGCAGCAGCTCCCTCTTTCTCCGCGCCTGCACACCTTTCAATGGCGCTCGTTGCGCCCGAAGGAGGCTCCTGCGGATTTCCCGGCGGCTGGTTTTTCTCTCCAGAATAGACTAGGCGGAAGCAGGCAGGGGGACCCCGCAGGCTGCAGTCGAGGCGGTTGTTGTTGTTTTTATAGCCAAAGCCAAAGCTTCTTGGGTGATTCACAGTCATTAAAAGCATAACCCACACCAACATGACAAAACATAATTTAAAAACCTTTAAGGGTTTTAAAGAACACAACAGGGCCGGATTCAAAATCAGCACCAGTGCAAAGATCCAAAAACGCGGTAACCCATTTCTTTTTAACGTGTGAACAACTAAAAAGCCTGGGAGAATGAACAGATACTTATGTGGCCGCAAGAAGACCATAATGTAGGTGCCAGACAAGTGGGGCTTGGGGGTGAGGAGGCGCAGGGCACCGGCGGGGGCGGGTGGGATCCAGCGCGGGATTGCGCTGCCCAGCAGAAGGGAAAGGAGGTGTCCCTCCCCCCCCCATGTTCTCCCTGGGAGGAGGCAGCCGTAGGGAAAAGCAGTCCCCCTTCCCGTTGCTCCGTGGTGCCGCTGTTCAGCTGAGCGTGGGGTGGCACCACCAGGCAATGGGAAGGGATGTGCTGGCTCGTACTCAGCTTCCAAGCACAGCATGAGCCGGCTCATGTTCCCCTCTTACTGCCTGACTGAATGGCAAGGTCTCTCCAACTGACAGCCATCTCGTTTTAGTGGTGTTCTGGCAAGTAGTCAAACAATGATCTCAATATCCATGTTAGAATTCTGTGTTCACAATGAAATTAACCATTACTTTTGCGACACCTTTCCAATCATAGAACTGTCTTGCAGTGACATTCATATATTAAAACTGTTTCTCTATGGTGTAAGCTCTATAATTACCTTTCCTCCATTTACATTGACCTTGACATCATATATTTTCATTATTTTAGCCATAATGAAAATTCCTTCCATCACGGGGAAACAGAAGGCATTTTCCACTTGTTCCTCTCATCTTTTGGAAGTTACCTGTACATTTTTTTATGGCACACTGATTAGCATCTGTGCGATACCAAGTAGCCAGAGACTGAATGGCCTTCACAAAGTCCTCTCTGTCTTCTATACCCCATGCTCAATCCCATTATATATAGTCTGAGAAATAAAGAGGTAAAGGATGCCTTGAGAAGACATACTACATTTTTATTTGTTCAAATTCAGAAGAAAATGTGATCTAGGAATATTAACCTTTTTATTTTCCCCAAAGGGCTTTCAAAATGTGAAATATATATGTGTTGATGTCTGATAGTTTACCTTTTCACAGGTAAGATTTCAATGGGTATGTGTTCCTCTTTAATGGAAGATTCATCTGCATAGGTACGTATATGCTATATATGGATGTATGTTTTTTGGGGGCTCAGTAACGAATGTTGAATTTTAAGAGTACTTTCAGTGTTCAAAATAGACCTATTTCTTTCCCATTGAAATTATCCACTCATAGTTCTGCTTTGTTTTCAAACAGAAAACCAGTCACCTTTCTGGGTGTATATTGAGTGTAAATATGCTAGATGTGTTGGGCTGGTAGTATGTTGAAACAGTCCTATGGTGGTCATGGAGGCCATGAAATCCTGAACCACCCCTGGAAAGGAGTTCTCAACATGAACATTAATGTCCCACAACACCAGCAGCCTTGGCGACCTCAGCATCACCTCTGAGACCACATCTGTTCGCTTGGGTAGGGGGGCTGCTGGGTCCTGGTGTGGGCGGAACACCAGCAGAATCCCCAATCTGTCCTGCTGCTGAAACAGGGATACATTCCAGACTAGTGGTCAGATGCAAAGGAAGCCCGGAAAGAGAGAAAGAATTCTTATAGACCATGGCAACCCTGCCTTCCTGGCCTTCAACTCTACCCTGATGCTGAGTCATGTACCCCAGTGGTCACAACTGGGAGAGACTATGGCCCCCCACGTGGCCCCTATCCTCCTTCCCAGGCACATACTCCAACCCTACGAGGGAACCAACCCCCAACAAAGACTCTAAGTGGGCAAGATTTTAAAGAGGTGTCCCTTGCCCCTTGTTTTTGCCCAAAGTGGCTCCCCACAAAGGGGAAACCCCCTTTGGAATCTCCCCCTTTGGCATCCCCTCCACCAGGGCACCACCACCTGGCAGGTAAGGGATGTCCCAGGAGATAGTCACAGCTGGCACAAGTTGACAATTAGCCTGGAAGAGTTTTTTCTTTGTCTTTATTGGCTCTACTATTGACAGCATTTTCCTCATGGCAGAAAGCAGGAGCAAACAGCCAAAGAAGCAGTCTGGGGCAGGGCCTGAGAGATGGTAAATGTGGATCCCCTGCCTCCACAATGTCCTCACTAACTTTCTCTGTTTCTCTTGGGTTAAACAGTCTGACATTGGGTCCTGACAGATAAGAGCCATCAGACACATCTGGCTCAAGATGTACATATACGTACATCTCTAGACATGCATGACCATCTCACACTGTAAGAAAAACACATGCTCCGAAGGGGCATGGCTGGAACATACATCAGAACATACATTGGAAGGGCCACTCCTGCTCCCCAATTGTCTTTGTGAACGTGTGAACTCCCTTTAGTGGAATTTATATGACGTTTTTAGGCTTTCTAGAGGAAATAAATATGGATTTTCTCAAATAGATTATTATCTTGGATATTGTAAATTGCTCCCTAATGTCAATTCCCCTTTAGTGCAACATACGCAAGGTGGGAGCCTACTAATTGCTACACCAAAGAAAACCAATGATTGTCACACATAAAGAGCAACTCACATCCAGAGGATTATTTTAGATAAGAAAGATGACTGTAATTAACACAGCATCAGCAGCAGCTTCAGTTTTCAAATTTCCAAGAAAGAGTCATGTTCTGACTGAGCACTGCTTTGTATTAAAGAAAGGAACAGCAATGCCATCATCAATATGAAATGTTAATCAGACTGAGCAAGAAAAAAGAATGTGATGAGACAAGTGTTAAGCCGAAGAACTGCTGAAGAAATTGTATCCTGGTGGCTTAAATGCTGGAGCAAACCTTTACATTCTGGGAAAACAATCATGACTTCTTCATTAAAGGTATATGCTATGTAGCCTCTTCTCTCTCTCTCTCTCTCTCTCTCTCTCTCTCTCTCTCTCTCAAATGCTATACTTAGCAATGCTGCCTAGAATTATAGGTGTGCATGGATGATTGGTTTCAATGTGCCACTACTGGAAAGAATACTCTATGTATGTCAAGATTTGAAGCGGTAGTGAACAGTACTGAAATTCTGAGAGCAGAGAGCTGGAAGAACACCTTTCTCTAAGTCAGGGAACCCTAAAGGCAAGTTGTGCAGCCGGCACCAGCAGAGAACAAAATGCAGCCTCTGCAGCCCTGGACTGCTGGCCCTGCAGAAGAAGCAAGGTCGCTCTCCTGGCTGCACCTTCATCTCCGCAGCAGAGAGTCCCACCAAAGGCTCAGGAGGACGCAGGGCGAAGCTGCTCCTCCCCCATCCCCACCTCTTGCCCAGCAGCAGCAGCAGCAGCAAGCCAGCTGGGGGGCATTTCATGTTCTGCCCTGAAACTTCAACTTGACAAGGCAGCAAGGCCGTTTCCTCTGCATCAGAACATAAGCAAAGGCCTGCTGGGTCAGGCCAAGGTCCACCTAGTCCAGCATTCTTTTAACACAGAGGCCAGCCAGCTACCCACAGTAAACCATGAGGGCAACAGCACCCTCCCGCCCATGTTCCCCAGCAACTGCTGTATGTAGGGATACTGCCTCTGATACTGGGGAAAGCATAGAGCCTATTGGACTAGCAGCCACTGCTGGCCTTGAATTTGTCCACCCCACTTTCAAAGGGGAGACTCTGCACTTACATCCCACAGAGGCTGGAGAGGGCCCTGAGATGGGATGGCAGGAAAATCCTGCAATGATGTGCAATCCAAAAACAACGCAGTTTGCAGCCCACTTGACAGCTGGAAAGGCCTCGAGTCTGCAGGGGTTTCCATGGCAGGCTCCTTTTTGAACCCCACCCCTTGGAGATCCACCCACTTTCCAGGGGATATGGATAGGCTGAGTGGGGAAGGAAGGGTGCCTTGGTGAAGCTGAAACAGCTTTGTTTTTGGGAGGGGGGAAAGCTGGCAAAGGAGAAAGTGTTCTTTCTTCCAGAAAAATGCTCTCTCTTCTCCTTCAGCCCCCCGCCCCCGCCAGGAAGGTTGCTTCCTTTGCATGCACACACCTTGCCCCATATTCCAGTGAGACTGGGTTGGTTTCTGATGGTGCGGGGGGGGGGGGAGGTGCTTCCACGAGAAACAGAAACCATGCGGCACTTTGGGCCAAATTTGCAGCTGGAGTGCATGGATCGCTCTCCCCGCTCATTCCTGAGTGCTTTTTCTCCTCCGCCTCCCCTCCCCATGCAAAAAAGCGAGGTTATTTCCTGACCCACCCGCCACCCGCGCTGCTGCACATTCCGTCGGGTCTGGGTTGGTGGGGGCAGTGGCATCCAAAGAGGATCCTGCAAAAGAAGCGCTGCAGCCGGTGTCTTTCGCTAGATCTTGCGTTTTTCGGCCAGAAACCTTGCAAGCTCCCCCCCCCCCGCCATAATTACTATGGTTCCGAGAAGGCGGGTGCTTCCCTTCCCCCCCCCCAATTCTTAGCCCTCCTGCTACACCCCCCCCCCCCCATCATCTTGCACTTTTACCTCTCCGCCTTGTCTTCTCACGCATCAACCTCCGCGCCACGATAGCTCCCCACAAGTCCGCTTTCTTTTCCGGGAACAGGAAGGGGGGGCGCGATTCCTCCCCCTCCCCCTCCCCCTCCCCCTCCCCGGCATTTGTAACATCTTCCTGCCTTCTGGCAACCAGAGCTCAGTTCCCTTAACCCTTGGAGTCCTGGGCCGCATCAGCTCCCTCTTTCTCCCCGCCTGCACACCTTTCAATGGCTCTCATTGCGCCAGAAGGGCGGCTGGAGAGGGACCCCGCAGGCTGCAGTCAAGGCGGTTGTTGTTGTTTTATAGCCAAAGCCAAAGCTTCTTGGGTGATTCACAGTAATTAAAAGCATAGCCCACAACACGACAAAGCGTAATCTAAAAACCTTTAAAGGTTTAAAAGGACACAACAGGGCCAGATTCAAAGTCGGCTCCAGTGTAAAGATCCAAAAACGCGATAACACATTTCTTTTTAACGTGAACGACTAAAAAGCCTGGGAGAATGAACAGATCTTTATCTGGCAGCAAGAAGACCATAATGTAGGTGCCAGACAAGTGGGGATGGGGGGGGGGGAGGAGGCGGAGGGCACCGGCGGGGGCGGGTGGGATCCAGCCTGGGATTGCGCTGCCCAGCAGAAGGAAACGGAGGCGTTTTCCCCCCAAGTCTCACCCTGGGAGGAGGCAGCCGTAGGGAAAAGCAGCCCCCTTCCCGTTGCTCCGTGGTGCTGCTGTTTAGCTGAGAGTGGCACCACCAGGCAATGGGAAGGAATATCCTTTCTCGTGCTGGGCTTCCAAGTGCAGCATGAGCCGGCTCGTGTCCCCCTCCTTGCTGCCTGCCAGCGGCGCCCTGGAGCAATGGGCAGGGGCGAGGGGAGCCTCTGAAAGCTAGTGCCTCAAGGGCACTTTTCGCCAGCTGTCATCCCCGCATGGGGACTAAGCCAAGCATCCATTACCACTGAAATAAAAGGAACAATAGTTTCAGATCATGCATCTGTAACTACAGTATTGAACACCTGTCCAACACCTGTCACACACCACCTCTCCAGTGTGGAGATTTAACCCTCTGATCCTGATGCGGCAAGAACTCGTGGATAAAATTACGGAGGCATTAAGAGTTTTATTCTAGAAGTAATCTTCCAGAAGGTCCATCACAGGCTAATACATGGGATGCCATGAAAGCAGTCATCAGGAAAACTGCATAGGAGTGCCAGCCACTTCATAAACACATATGTGGTTACAATTCGGTAAAGTCTGAGTTGGCACCCCTGAGTAATATGTGCGCCAACCTCACCTTACCCCAAGAGGCTCAAGATCTTTTACTGGAGTCATAACGTGCGTTACCCTAGAGTGTATGTATAAGTGGAAGACCGACAACCTGGTCTTCTGCGCGGGTTCAATGCTAGGGGGGTAGCGAGTCCTGGGGGCGGGCCTTCTCCGAGATCCCCAGCGACTATCACCCTTAGCCCAGAACAAAGGGATAACTTATAGCCACAAAAGTATCTTTTAGAAACAAGTTTATTTACAAAATTACCTTCACAAACCCAGACACACACCAGCAATACAGCTTATCAGTACGGTACAAAGTAGCAAGCAAGAAGTCTCAAGGACACCGTGATTTCAGGGCTCTCAGCTAGTCCGTTCAGCTCGGGTCCCGGCAGAGGCCCGGTCAACCACACGCTGCTAGCTGGGTTCCCAGCGGAGGCCCGGTCTACCCAAGCGGCTAGCTGGGTTCCCGGCGGAGGCCTGGTCTACCCAAGCGGCTAGCTGGGTTCCCGGCGGAGGCCCGGTTTACCCAAGCGGCTAGTGATTTCAGCTAGCTGGAGCGCGCCGGGTGCTGCTACCCGGGGTTGCCGATCCTTCGTTCCCTTACCCCAGGCATGGGGCAAGATTGCTGAGCAGGTCCAACAACACAGTTCTCTTGCGCAGGGTGTTTTATACCTTGGTGTTTCAGGTAGCCCCTCCCTCCGTGATCAGGTGGGTTGACACCCTCCCTGGGGCGGCTTTTTGAGTCAGGTGGGGTGACGCCTTCCCCCCCCCCCCCCCCGTGGGATGGGGTCCCTTTGAAGCCACTTGCTTAATGGTCCCATCCTGTGGTGTTGAGTGGCCCTTTCTTATGGGTGCCGAAGTGTCTGCTCTGGAGAGGTATTCAAGTCTTATGTAGATGGGGCTGATATGCGAGAGCATTGACAAACCTGGTGATGCTTCCTGTCTTCCCCCCTGGGGTGATTCTATGCAGATGTTGTTTGTCCCCTTTGGCATCTGTGGAGGCTGGCTGTCTCCCCCCCCTGGGTCTCCTTCCCCCCTCCTTGGTGAGTGTGTGTGTGTCAGGCAGGGGGCTTAGGTTGGCTTTCTCCACAGTATACTTACTTATTCCTATAGTTAAACACACTGACACACTCAGAAATACCAAGAATACTTTATTACATGAAAGGTAGAACAGATTGATTCCTTAATTACACTGCCTGGGCAGCAAGATGTGTCATTGACATTCACACACTAAACACTAAAGGGAATAAAAGGCCCTAAATCTAAACAGCCTATGGAAAGCATTGAGAGTGGAGGCAAGGGAGGGCCAAGATGCTCACCAACTAATCCCACTGAATATTCTTGCACATACCTGCCAAATGTGACCAAATTAAACAATACAAATTTAAAGAGCCAATTGCAAAAAAAACAACACCATCCTCTGTATAACAATGTAGAGTAGGATCCATTGGGTTGGATCCAGATTTAAGCATACTTTAGAATTAAGGCTAACTTGAGTTACATTATTTAAATCAATCTGATGTAATTAATACTATATCTGGATCAGGGCCGGATTAAGAGCATTATGGGCCTGGTGCTGAGGATTTAGGTGAGCCTTTTTATGGAAATAAATAAAATGAAGACGCAATTTTATATTAAAACAAATTAAATATTTTAATTACCATTAAAGTGCCAAAACAGAAACATATTGAAAATATTTCTTTTTTTGTAAACAATAAGCTTGTTAACTCAATAAAACCATTATAAATAGAACATTCACAACAACCATTTTTAAATAAACATAAACCATATAAACAATTTAAATATAAGTGTATGATGTTTGGCTCATAAAAATTTGTTCCTTAAAGTATTATTATTATTATTATTATTATTATTATTATTAAAGCATCATAATCAATACAGGCTGCTTTATGATTATGGTGCAGAGAGTAACTCTTGAAATAAATAGCAACCACTAGTTTTAAACACATAAACAGGTTATTCACTGAACTCTAACCTGCATTTAAACTAAATGAATCAAGCTGGTAGATTAAAAAAATTACACATTAACTTTTCTTGCTTTTTGTGGAGAAAGCCTGACACGAGTATACATGTACACGCACACACCAGTCTCCGTCAGTAGTGAATGGTAGTACCTCCTGTCAAATCACCCCCCCTCACCCCCCCTGAATGATTTATGGCCCTTAAGCCCCGCCCCACCGGAAGACCCGCCTCAACCGGAAGACCCGCCCCACCAGAAGACCCGCCTCAACCAGAAGACCCGCCTCAACCGGAAGACCCACCTCCGGAAGATCTGGTCAGGTGACTGGGGTCACCTGATGGGGGTCATGTGACCCCTCTACGAACTCACCTGACCGCCGCGGACCAATAGGGAGCGGTTTTAGACCCCTGGCATGCACAGGAACAAAGATGGCCACAGGCCATCTCCGGCCCCTCTCAGGGTTGGTCCAGCAGGGTCATGTGACCCCTCTACGAACTCAGCTGACTGCCATGGACCAATAGGGAGCAGTTTTAGACCCCTGGCATGTACAGGAACAAAGATGGCCACAGGCAATCTCCGGCCCCTCTCAGGGTTGGTCCAACGGGGTCATGTGACCCCTCTACGAACTCACCTGACCGCCGCGGACCAATAGGGAGTGGTTTTAGACCCCTGACGCCCCCCGGAAAGGAGTTGGTCCCAGCCACCACCGACCCCTCTCCGGGTTGGCCCAGTGGGGTCATGTGACCCCTCTACGAACTCACCTGACCACTGCAGACCAATAGGAAATGGTTTTAGAGGCCTGACGCATGCAGGGGCCCCGTAGAAAAACGACCTTTCCCACCAGGCGGGGCAGAACAGGGTCAGATCGAGGCGGCCTTCTCCCTTGCCCGGACAAGTTCCCCAGCACAGACGACATGTTTTGGCAGTACAACCCCGCAGCCAGGGCCGGTGCTACCATTAGGCCAACTAGGCAGCTGCCTAGGGCGCAGGGCTAAAGGGGGCGCCAGAAACGCCTTGAAAAAAAATACAGCGCTCTCAAGTGGGAAGGGGGGCGCTAAATATCTGATCTTGCCTAGGGCGCCAAACTGCTTTGCACCGGTCCTGCCCGCAGCTGTGAACCAGAACAGCCAAACAGAGTCTACCGCTACACCTCCAATGGATGCAGAACCTACCCCCAAAAAGCGGTATATCAGTTCTGAAGATAGTGCTGATGAAGTTTTTCGATCACCTAAAAAAATGCAAAGAGATGCAAACAGAGGAGACTACTAAACACCGAATGTGGCACAGCCTCTTGGAAGTGGTAGCAGCCGAGAACCTTGTTGAACTTGCACAGGTAAAGAAAAAGAAGGAATGAGGGGGGGTGTTTTTTGGGGGTGGGGGCGAATAGAGGAAAATGGTAACAGGTCCCAGAAGTACTTCAATAGAAGGTTTTGTCTATTTCTAGGGAGAGGCATCAAAGAACGAAGAAGCAGAAGATGGTGGACTGACCGCAGCAATGCTGTGGAGCATGACTGAAAACATTCAGCCAGAGGTTTGTGTGATTATCTGTAGCATCTTGTATTAAAAGACAGAAATAAACGCATGGTCTTTAAATTCTTTCTTAGGATTCTGCTGAGCTGACAATGGATCAGCCAAGCAGCACTGTCCTTAAAAGTATCCTTGGTCTGCAAGCTGGGGAAATAGATTGCTCTTCACCCCAGAAATTGCGGAGGGCTATGCTTTGTATCGTCAGGGCAACCGTTTTTGGCGTCCTGCGATATTGTTTAATGCAATATGCGAAGGAGACCTGTCTGGGTTGCCAAATTCAAGAGCCAGGCGTGTCTACGCACGAGTGTTTGACATGGACCAATAGCATCATCTCTAGAAAGCTGAGAATTGTATGTGGGAAGATATGTTTTAAAAGCATCTTGCACATTGTCACTCTGATTGCTTACAGTTTTAATTGTCTTGCTCTGACCCAGAATTGTGTGGACACTGTATTAATATCGGTCACCAAGGTTGGCAGGTCGCACAAGGCGCTTAAACAATTAAATAAATGTCTTAAAAGCTCTGACCGTGTATTTTTAAATCATGTCATGAAAGTGATTAAAAACAGAAACTATAAAGATTTTCTTACAACTGTAAAAGCAGAATAAAGATGGTGCCATACAGGCTCTGTTGGCTTCTCTCTTTTATCCTCACAAGTTTGGGGTGGGGGTGGGGGGTTGGACACGCGTAACCTTGGCATACTAGCCAAGGCTGTGCAGAAAATCCAGAATAAACCTGTTATGAGTTTTCACATGAACACCACGACTATACAGAAAATACTAGTCTCACATTAACCAAACAGGGCATTTGGTGGGGAGAGATGGGACTGTTGGTTTTAAATTATCAGGTCAGGCGTCACGAGGCATAAAATGTCGCTGTAGTTTCCCTTAAAGGACAGAATGCCTGTTTCCAGATAGACAAAGGAAGTGGCCAAATGGCCTGACACTGTTCATTTCAGGTACAGCAGAAAACACGTTATGAGCATTGTCCAGCATATCGTTGATGAAAAAACTTTTCCCACAGTTGCTAGGCCCTGATAGAATAGCTGAAAAAGGGTGCTGCCACCGTGTATCCATATTCAGAAACTGTAAGCTGTGTAGGCGGGGAGAAAAGCTGAGCTGCTGCGGTCCAGGACTTCAAGGGTTAAGGGAACTGAGCTCTGGCGCCCAGAAAGCAGGAAACTGTTACAAATGCCGGGGAGGGGAGAGGGAGGGATCGCGCCCCCCTTCCTGTTCCCGGAAGAGAAAGCTGCTTCCCGGGGAGCTTCTGTGGCGTGGAGGTTGATGCATGAGGAGACAAGGCGGAGGGTAAGTGCAAGATGATGGTGGTGGTGGTGCTGGTGGGTGGGGGTGGGGGTGGGGGTGGGGCCAGGAATTGGAGGGGGTGGAGAGGGAAGCACCCGCCTTCTCGGTACCGCAATTAAGGGGGGGGGGGGCTTGCAAGGTTTCTTGCAGAAAAACGCAAATTCTAGCGGAAGACGCCGGCTGCAGCGTTTCTTTTGCAGGATCCTCTTTGGATGCCACTCCCCCCCCCCCATCAACCCAGGCCCGACGGAATGTGCAGCGGGGGAGGGGTGGGAGGAAATAGCCTCGCTTTCTTGCATGGGGAGGGCAGACGGAGGAAACAAAGCTCTCAGAAATGAGGGGGAGAGCGACCCATGCACTCCAGCTGCAAATTTGGCCCCAACTGCAGCATGGTTTCTGTTTCTCGTGGAAGCACCTCTCCCCCCCCCCCCCCGCACCATCAGAAACCAACCCAGTCTCACTGGAATATGGGCAAGGTGTGCGCATGCAAAGGAACCAACCTTCCTGTCGGGGCGGGGGGGGGGGCAGAAGGAGCAGAGAGATCATTTTCCCCTTTGCCAGCTCCCCCCCCCCCAAAACAGAGCTGTTTCAGCTTCACCAAAGCACCCTTCCTTCCCCCTCAGCCTATCCAAATCCCGTGGAAAGTGGGTGGATCTCCAAGGGGTAGGGTTCAAAAAGGAGCCTGCCATGGAAACCCCTGAAGAATACAAGCCTTTCCAGCTGTCAAGTGGGCTGCAAACTGCGTTGTTCTTTTTCGATTGCAGGATTTTCCTGCCATCCCATCTCAGAGCTCTCTCCAGCCTCTGTCGGATGTGGGGTCAGAGTCTCCCCTTTGAAAGTGGGGTGGACAAATTCAAGGCTATCAGTGGCTACTAGTCCTGATGGCTCTATGCTTTCTCCAATATCAGAGGCAGTATCCCTACATACACCAGTCGCTGGGGAACATGGGCGGGAGGGTGCTGTTGCCCACATGTCCTGCTGGTGGGTTTACTGTGGGCAGCTGGCTGGGCACTGTGTTAAAAGAATGCTGGACCCAGCAGGACTTTGCTTATGTTCCGATGCAGAGGAAAGGGCCTTGCTGCCTTGTCAAGTTGAAGTTTCGGGGCAGAACATGAAATGCCCCCCAGCTGGCTTGCTGCTGCTGCTGCTGCTGGGCAAGAGGTGGGGATGGGGGGGAGGGGCGTCCTCTTGAGCCTTTGGTGGGACTGCAGAGATGAAGGTGCAGCCAGGAGAGCGACCTTGCTTCTCCTGCAGGGCCAGCAGTCCAGGGCTGCAGAGGCTGCATTTTGTTCTCTGCTGGTGCCGGCTGCACAACTTGCCTTTGAGCAACACGCTGGCTCAGCTTGTCTGAGTGTGGAAAGCTAAGCAGGGTCAGGCCTGGTTATTACTTGGATGGGAGACCCCTCCTCTAGTTTCCTGCATTGAGCAGGGAGTTGGACTCGATAGCCTTGTAGGCTCCTTCCAACTAACTCTATGACCTATGAAGCTATAGCGGGATCTCTTTATACTGCTGTAGGGGTTCAAAGTACAATACCCAAGCAAGCCTCACGACAACCCTTTAAGGCAGGCTGGTGTGAAAGCCTGGATGGTGTAGTGGTTATAGAATTGGGCTTAGACCAGAGAGCCAGGCTCGTCCCCACTCAACTACAGAGCTCACTGGCTGTCCTTAGACCAGTTACATTCTCAGCTCATCCTACCTCACTGGGTTGTTGTGAATATAAAGGTAGGAGAACTACGTGTGTCAGCCTGAATGTTTTTAGTCATCTGTATTTGTGCTTTCTCTGATCACTGATTAAGACTATAGATTGGATAATCCCTTGGGTACATTCATTTTCATTAATATATTCTATTTTTTAGTCATCCGTTTCTGGTTTTGCTCCTGGAGTTTTTTGTGTGGCTTCTATTCTCCACATTCTGGCATTGGTGGTAATGGGGGTGGGTCAGGCAGTCCCCAAACTAGTAGGTTGTCCCCCCTCCCCCCACTCATTGCTGGATCCATGTGGTTATGTGAAGGAAATGCCATTTTCACTTTTATTTATTTATTTATTGCATTTCTATGCCACTCAATAGCCAAAGATCTCTGGATGAGTCACAGAAATCGAAACCATCAACCACAACCTGATAAAGCATAATCTAAAAACCTTTAAAAGTTTAAAAGAGCACAAGACGGCCGGATTAAAGGTCAGCACCAGTATAAAGATCTAAAACCACGATAACACATTTCTTCTTAAAGTGAACGACTAAGAAGCCTGGAAGAATGAAAAGACCTTTCTCTGGCGCCAAAAAGAGCCACAACGCAGGTGCCAGGCGAGCCTCTTGCTTGCTTGCTGCACAGCCCTGAACTGCAATTTGCCCCTTCTGTGTTTCATCTAATATTTCTTTCCTGAATTTTGGACATCCACTATCTGTGATTGCATGCATATGCATCTTCTTATTAGACGCCATTGTCATATTTCTGTGATCTAACACCCAGTTTGAAATCCCTGCTCAGCTATCTCTCAGCCGAGTGGTTGTGAAAATAAAGGGGAGGTGGTCCATGTTTCCCACCCTGAGCTCCTTGGAGGAAGGTCTGTTGAGGAAATAACGGAATAAGGCTACAGTCCTGGGGGTTGCGCCCTCGATGATCGTAAGCTTCCCAACTCGGAGGCTCATGGTCATCCTGTGCAGGGTTGGAGATAGCGGTGCAGGTCATCTTGTCCCGCAATCCTCCCGCCCTGCATTTTTGTTAGATGGGCTTTTTTCCCCATCTGGTGAAGCTGTTTTGGAGGGGGAGGGAAGGAGGCTTGCAGAGTCTCATAGCTTGTATCCTGGCCTCTGCAGCCTCTTGCCCTCCCCGCCCACTGCAACGCCTCCTTCCCCCCCCTCTCTCCGACCTTGGAGAGGCAGCCAATGCAGTTCTTCCTGTGCAGGCTTTTAGGGGGAGCGGGTTCGGATCTCAGATTGCCTGCGAGTCCTAGAGTTGTATTCAAGGGCGGGGGTGTGAGAGCTGGACTGACCCGGGTTCAAAAGCTCCCCTAGCCAATGACCCTCAGTCCCAGTCACGCAGGCGGAAGGAGGAGATAACAGCAGTTAATAAAGATTAAAGAGTTTATTTGTAAGACCCAATTACATGGGATTAAGGCAAACAATGCATCTCTACTCACTACATCATTGCAGACTCAAAACCAATACCCCAGTGGTAAGGCTAGATGAAGTGAAGTCCAAGAGACATGTCGAGTCGAGACGAGCAAGACAGCAAGTGGAAGAGAGAGTGAAGAATGACGGAATGAGAACTATCAGCAAGTGTGTTAGCTTTATACCACCTATAAATAGGATATTACTCACCCCAGTTGTACAACCTATTCATCAACATGTTGATTCCAAAACCTGTCCAAGGTTGCTGAGTCATATCACCTCGAGACTATGTCTCATGACCAGAGTCCTTGTGTATTTGAACTCAAGGGACACTCACCAGGTCAGGTGATAATCTCGATGTCAGGTGGTAATCTCGTTCTGCCTATGCAAAACCCAACATCGGGGGTGCTGCCCAGTAAGGCCTCGGCGAGTATGAGCGGGGCCATGTTGAGCATCGTTCTGTCCCACCAAGGCTTTATAGTACAACTCTACGCTGCGACGATGGACGGAGCACTGTCTCTCTCACCTTGGATCAGGGAATCCAAAGTATCCTATGCCCCCTCAGATGGTGTCTAGGGACCCTCGGATTGCTCCTTAAGTTGATTATTTCAAAAATCTTGAGTTACAACCCGGTAAGGTATGTGAGAGCGCTACGATCCAGGAGGGAGGCAGCAGTCAGCCGTAGGTTTCTGCTGGGGTTAGGGGTAGAGGAGAGAATCTGAATGGATATGCCTCTTTCCTTTCCTTTTGGCACCGCAGGATAGAAAAGGTAAAAAATCTGTGATCTTTACTGTTTTTCTCCCAGTACATCTGGAGTCCTGAAAAAAAACAAAAAAAATTACAATGCACACAACACTGCCCAGTGATCTCTTCTGCTTTCTAACTGGGAGAAACCGTGTCTATAGGGGAGATAATTTCCCAGTAGAGACTTTTATTTTTCTTTCTCTTTCAGCAGCTGCTGGCCTTCAAAGAGGCACTGGTGGTTGTTCAAGTCACCGAGGGGAGGAGGGATTCATGTCAAAGAGCTCTGTGCAAGGAAGCCATGCTGGAGGATCGTGGGAACACGGCTGCTCTGGGTAAGGATGCTTTTCTCCTGCTTGATAGTTTTGCTGTCACTGCGCTGTAGGGATCGCTATGCTGGACCTGAGCTTGGCTGCTGCCCTTTTGAAAAGTGTCGGATTTGATTTTTCAAGATATCCGGTTGTAAAGTCAGTCCAGTGTAACACACATGGCTAAAATTTAACAGTGTGTTGGCTTCACCTAGCCTGCCATCAGCCTAGTTACTGAAAAGCAGCTTCTGGGTTTCCAGCTGCCCGGCTTTTTAGTCGTTCACGTCAAAAAGAAATTGGTTATCACGTTTTTAGATCTTTACACTGGTGCTGGCTTTGAATCCGGCCCTGTTGTGTCCTTTTAAACCTTTAAAGGTTTTTAGATTACGTTTTGTCATCTTGTGGGTTATGGTTTTAATTACTGTGAATCGCCCAAGAAGCTTTGGCTTTGACTATAAAAACAACAAGAACAACCGCCTCGACTGCAGCCTGCGGGTTCCCTCTCCCTGCTTCCGCCTGGTCTATTCTGGAGAGAAAAACCAGTCTCCGGGAAATCCGCAGGAACCTCCTTCGGGCGCAATGAGTGCCATTGAAAGGTTTGTAGGCGGGGAGAAAGAGGGAGCGGTTGGGGCCCAGGCCTCCAAGGGTTAAGGGAACTGAGCTCTGGCGCCCAGAAAGCCGGAAACTGTTACAAATACCGAGAAGGCGTGTGCTTCCCTCCCCCCCCCAATTCCTGGTCAGCCTCCCACCCCCCACATCATCTTGCACTTTTACCCTTCTGCCTTGTCTCCTTACGCATCAACCTCTGCGCCACAGAAGCTCCCCATGAGGCCGCTTTCTCTTCCGGGAACAGGAAGGGGGGTGCGATCCCTCCCCCTCCCCGGCATTTGTAACATCTTCCTGCTTTCTGGGCACCAGAGCTCAGTTCCCTTAACCCTTGGAGGCCTGGGCCGCAGCAGCTCCCTCTTTCTCCCCGCCTACACACCCTTCATTGGCGCACATTGCGCCCGAAGGAGGCTCCTGCAGATTTCCCGGTGGCTGGTTTTGCTCCCCAGAATAGACTAGGTCTAGGAGGAAGCAGGGAGGGGGACCCCGCAGGCTGCAGTCGAGGCAGTTGTAGTTGTTGTTTTAAACTAGCCAAATCCAAAGCTTCTTGGATGATTCACAGTAATTAAAAGCATGACCCAGAACAGGACAAAACGTAATCTAAAAACCTTTAAAAGTTTAAAAGAACACAACAAGCAAGAAAAAGCCAGGGAAGCTGCAGCTAAGCAAAGAGGCTAAGAAAGCCATCCAAATCCAGTGGAGCTGAGGTGGGGGCTAGAGTCTTCTTGGGGTACAGGGAACACCCTGCTCTAATCACCATAGCCACCCTTTATCTGCCTTTTCTGAAATGTCAGGATCCAGACAGGGAGAATCTCCCACCCTCAGGAAAAAGTAGTCAGGTCTGCCCAGTTTTCTTGAACATGGTTTTCTAGTTCCATGGCTTCTTATTTTTAAGTCCTTCTCTCTCCCCCGCCCTGCCCCCCAGTCCCTCCAAAGTCCGGAATATAGGACTCGTGTAACAACTGAATGTTCTGTTTCTTTTCCCAAGCAGGTGATGAGAAGGACAATGGGAATGATGAGGAGCCATCTGTAGTGTGCTTGGAAGCAATCAGGCAGGAAACAGAACAAGTGACCTTTGGCAATGCAGTAGAAGCAATCTGGCACATAGGGAATCAGTCAAGGGACGGGAGGAAGAGATCATCTGCTTCTCAGAGTCCTGATTTCCCTGAACTCCGGATCCTACAGAATTGCAAAGAATACCGAAGGAGAAAGTGTAAAGTGTTGGGGGAAATACTTGAAGATGAATTAAAATTAGAAAGGTATTGCAGAACCAACACAGGGAAGAAACTCTGTCAGTGCATTGCGGGTGGAAAGAACTTCCATGATCGTGGAAATGTTACTGACCATGAAAGAATCTATACAGGGCAGCCACCCTTTAAATGTATGGAATGTGGAAAGATGTTCAGGTGGAGGAAGCAGCTTGTTACACATCAAAGAACACACGCCAGGGAGAAACTATTTAAGTGTGAGGAATGTGGGAAGTGCTTCAGTATGAACAGCAACCTCACTAGACATCAAAGAACCCACACAGGGGAGAAACCTTATGAATGCTTAGAGTGTGGAAAGAGCTTCACTAAAAGGAGTAACCTTAGTATACATCAAAGAACCCATACAGAGGAGAAACCATATAAGTGCATGGAGTGTGGAAAGGGCTTCGCTCAGAGCGGTAAACTTAGTGTGCATCAAAGAACTCATACAGGGGAGAAACCATATAAATGCATGGAGTGTGGAAAGGGCTTCGCTCAGAGCGGTAAACTTAGTATACATCAAAGAACCCATACAGGGGAGAAACCATATAAATGCATGGAGTGTGGAAAGAGCTTCAGTTGCAGCACTAACCTTAGTACACATCAAAGAATCCATACAGGGGAAAAACCATATAAATGCATGGAGTGTGGAAAGGGCTTCACTCAGAGCAGTCAACTTAGTGTACATCAAAGAACCCATACAGGGGAGAAACCATATAAATGCATGGAGTGTGGAAGGAGCTTCAGTTGCAGCAGTCAACTTAGTGTACATCAAAGAACCCATACAGGGGAGAAACCATATAAATGCATGGAGTGTGGAAAGAGCTTCAGTTGCAGCAGTAGCCTTAGTATACATCAAAGAACCCATACAGGGGAGAAACCATATAAATGCATGGAGTGTGGAAAGAGCTTCAGTTGCAGCAGTAGCCTTAGTATACATCAAAGAACCCATACAGGGGAGAAACCATATAAATGCATGGAGTGTGGAATGAGCTTCAGTTACAGCAATAGGCTTAGAATACATCAAAGAATCCATACAGGGGAGAAACCATATAAATGCATGGAGTGTGGAAGGAGCTTCAGTTGCAGCAGTCAACTTAGTGTACATCAAAGAACCCATACAGGGGAGAAACCATATAAATGCATGGAGTGTGGAATGAGCTTCAGTTACAGCAATAGGCTTAGAATACATCAAAGAATCCATACAGGGGAGAAACCATATAAATGCATGGAGTGTGGAAAGCGCTTCAGTCACAGCAGTCACTTTAGAAGACATCAAAGAACCCATACAGGGGAGAAACCATATAAATGCATAGAGTGCGGAAATAGCTTCAGTCACAGCGATAGCCTTCGTATGCATCAAAGAACCCATACAGGGGAGAAACTATATAAGTGCATTGAGTGTGGAAAGGGCTTCGCTCAGAGCGGTAAACTTAGTATGCATCGAAGAACCCATACAGGGGAGAAACCATGTAAATGCATGGAGTGTGGAAAGAGCTTCAGTCGCAGCAATAACCTTAGGACTCATCAAAGAACCCATACAGGGGAGAAACCATATAAATGCATGGAGTGTGGAAAGAGCTTCAGTTGCAGCAGTAGCCTTAGTATACATCAAAGAACCCATACAGGGGAGAAACCATATAAATGCATGGAGTGTGGAAAGAGCTTCAGTTGCAGCACTAGCCTTAGTACACACCAAAGAATCCATACAGGGGAGAAACCATATAAATGCATGGAGTGTGGAAAGAGCTTCAGTTGCAGCACTAACCTTAGTACACATCAAAGAATCCATACAGGGGAGAAACCATATAAGTGCATGCAGTGTGGAAAGGGCTTCGCTCAGAGCGGTAAACTTAGTGTGCATCAAAGAACTCATACAGGGGAGAAACCATATAAATGCATGGAGTGTGGAAAGGGCTTCGCTCAGAGCGGTAAACTTAGTATGCATCTAAGAACCCATACAGGGGAGAAACCATATAAATGCATGGAGTGTGGAAAGAGTTTCAGTCGCAGCAATAACCTTAGGACTCATCAAAGAACCCATACAGGGGAGAAACCATATAAATGCATGGAGTGTGGAAAGAGCTTCAGTTGCTGCAGTAGCCTTAGTACACATCAAAGAACCCATATAGGGGAAAAACCATATAAATGCATGGAGTGTGGAAAGAGCTTCAGTTGCAGCAGTAGCCTTAGTACACACCAAAGAACCCATACAGGGGAGAAACCATATAAATGCATGGAGTGTGGAAAGAGCTTCAATTGCAGCACTAACCTTAGTACACATCAAAGAACCCATACAGGGGAGAAACCATATAAATGCATGGAGTGTGGAAAGAGCTTCACTCAGGGCAGTCAACTTAGTGTACATCAAAGAACTCGGAGAAGGGAGAAACATGTAAATGCATGGAGTGTGAAATGAGTTTCAGTGTGAGGGCTAGTCTTACTGACCATCAAAGAATACAGACGGGAGAGCGAGCAAGTGGTGTTGCTGCTGGAAGGTATCTGAGGCCTGTGCTTGTTTACATGAGCTGAAGGGGGAGAGCTAACCCATGGACTGAAGTCTGTCAAGTATAATTAAGATTCTTTGACCTTGGGTAGTGTTTATTGTATACAGTTTGAAAAGGCCACACCCCAATTCCAAGATTCTTTTCGATAGTGAAGGGGGACTCTGTTCATTGCTAACACGATGATTGAAGTAGATTATTATCATTAATGAACAATATGTCCTGATTTTCGTTTAAAATTTAAAACTGCAAAAGAGCAATTTAAAAAATAAAAAAAAATCCATACCCCCTGTTACAATGGATGCTTAATATGAAATAATAAATTTCTCAGTTAAAAGAGAGAAGCATCTGCGCAGGCCTGAAGCGTTGTGAAGGTTAATGTGGAAATGGAAAAAGATGGAGATTCCGGTAAGCTAGGTAAATAGACTGGTTTGCTCTGAACTGTCTGTTGTTTATACCAAAAAAGCTGTTTGTTTGGAAAAAAATTTACAACAAAAGACACTGTCAAGAACGGACTGTGATGTGGCTGAAAACCTCAAGTTGGATTGTATTGTTCTAGGGCTGCTTTCAGAAAAAATATAGAAGTCAGAGGTAGTTCAATATACTGTACCTACGTAAAGAAAAAAATTGTCACATTTGATTTGTTTCAAAAGTTGTTTGAACAACTGGAAAATAAATTGGAAGAGCTTGGAAATAAACTAGAGAGAAAAAATGATAATTGGTGTGTAAAACTAGATTTGGAGATTTCAGAAGAATTCATAAAAGAAACAGAAGATGAGAATAAACAGAGTAATGACAAGGGTGAAATTCCAGAAGAGAAAAAAATTGACCCACCAAATTTTACTTTTTTAAATTTATTATTATAGTTATATCCTGCTTTTTTTCCTGAAAGGAACCCAAGGTGGCATTCATAATTCCTCATCCTTCTCCATTTTATCCTCACAACAACCCTGTGAGGTAGGTTAGGCTGAGAGTCAGTGACTGGCCCAAAGTCACCCAGTGAGTTTCATGGCCGAGCGGGGACTAGAACCCGGATCTCCCGAGTCCCAGTCCAACCCTCTAACCACTACACCACACTGTTGAACTCAAAGAAGTCATCAGAGAAAGAAGCATGGTTTTGATGGACTTGAGCCAAAATGAATATTCTGTGAGATTTGGAATTGATATGGAGTTTGATGATTCAAGGGAAAGATTGTCTCACTTTGCCAGAAAAATAACAGATCAAGCTCTGTAGCAATATCTTGTGACTGAAATTAAGGTGGACGGCACAGATGTACCTACTTGGAAGGAGCCGCCGATTGGGATTTTTAAGAGGAGAGACGAAGCCCTTGTGATTTTAAAGCTGAAGCAGAAAAAGAGGGTCTTTGATGGAGGAAGATTATAGGATGGGTTTTAATAAGGAGAAGGGTTGCTGGATATTGGACTGGTCAGAGAGGGTTAAATCTATGTTATGAATCAAGGAAAGAATAGCTATGTTTTTGCTATTTAAAAAAAGAATCCTTTGTTATAATGAAATATAAGAGAAATTACTGTTAAAATAGGTCATAAATGTTAAAGGTTTCTCTAATTCATAAATGTTAGAATGATTTAAAGCGGGGGGGGAGGCTTCAGGATCTTTGAAGAAAGTTTGAAAAAGTTTAAAAAAGGTTAATATTGTTGTTTAGGGTTGAGTGGATACCTCTAATAGACTCTTTGCAGAATTTAGGCAAATAAAGATTGGTATATGTGTGAGTTGAATGAACTAGAAGAAAAAGGTTAACATTACTTATCAAATGTATTAAATAAATAAAATAAAATAAAGGTTGCACAATAGAAACAAGTGAGGTATTTTTGTATCTATAGAGCAAGAATAACTATTGTTGCTTATATTTGCTGTGGAGAAGATCGGAAGTCCATTTTAGTTTAGTTTGTTGTGTGTTTTGTAATGTTATGTTTTGATTTTCTCAAATAAAATTTTAAATTTGAAGAGAAAAAAAAAGGGAAATGGACAAAGATGACCTGGAGTAACCTCTTGGTACTGGAAGGAGGAAACACATGGAATTGTGAAAGGTGGATGGTGAGTCATGGTGAAGATAAAATGTTAATTGCAGTTTAAGAGGAAGTCTAGGGTTTGAAAGGATACATACTGGAGGGTAGAGTACCAGAGGGTATGCGTGGAATTAAAGGAATGGTAGGAATATGTCACATAGGAGACAGGATGAGTACAGAATGGAATATATATCTATTATAGACATTTATTGCATTAGTCCTTAGAGCATAGAACCACAAAATTGAAAAAACAGAAATTACATAAATTTACATGACAATATAATAAACACCAATTGGGTTTTATCTTTAAAATTATTAAAATAAAACATATTCTTAAGAAATAACGAATAGTTGCATGTATCTATACGGACACAACACCACCTCCTACTACTGCGGTGGGTAAGAATTAAGACTTAATCCACAGGCAATCAGCTAACCAATTGTCTAGTAAGGACTCCTGTTAGATAAACAAACATAAAATATAACAATCACTAGTTAAATTAATCATTAACATTGTTAGAATTGAAACATATTCCCAGAATAATGAACATTACTTATCAAATACATAACATCATACAATTACAACACATTTCTCATATTTCGGAATCCCCCTGGCAATTTACACCAATGGAATCTGAATACTTCTCCCTTCATTTTGCAGCCCTTGTCGCGAAAGAGGCAACCCTCAATACTGCCAACAGAAACCCATGTCCTCTTTGTATCCCAAAATTCTCTCTCTCTCTCTCTCTCTCTCTCTCTCTCTAGATATATATACAGAATAGAATAGCTTTAAGAATAGAATGTCTGGCTGAAATGGGGAACATAATAAAATAATAGAGGTATTAGTTTGGGACAGTAGTTTGCGACTTGTAGGAAGTTTTACTCCCTCAACGAGCCAGCCCCTCCTTTCTCCATAAGAGAAACAGGAGAATCCAGAGTATAAGAAGGCCGGTGGTATTAAAGCTACTCAAATCATCTCCGTTTGACCTCCGGAGTCTTTTGTCCAGGCTGCTTTCCCCCTTCGACTCGACTCATCCGATTCGAGAATTACAGCAGGGGTCTTCAAACTTTTTAAACGGGGCCGGTTCATTGTCCCTCAGACTGTTGGGGGTGTGTGTGCGAACTATAGTTTGAAAAAAATATGAACAAATGGATCAAGTTTTTAGAGGGATATGATTTGAGATTTGGATGGCATGGGTACATGTGGTATGATAAAGTTAAAGTGAATGTAGAATTTAATAATCACTGTGTTAGAAGTGCCATTTTGAAAATTTGGAATAAATATAAACCTAAGTTTTGTCAGAGAGTACCATTGTGGCTATCAGCACAAGAAGCCCATCATAGAAGAGAAATGTTAAGTAAATACAGTTGGTTGACATATCGTGATTTGCTGAATTTTTCACAAGATGAATGTAAAATAAAATCAAGAGAAGAACTGATAAAAGAAGGACATACATGTCAATGGTTCTCCTATTTACAGATGGTAGAAAGGTTTAAAGTTGATAAAAGGTTGTATGATTTTGAACAGAGTGTATCTGACTTTGAAAGGGAATTATGTCTAAATGATGAACATCTTATTTCAAGAATGTATAAGCTTTTGTTGACATTTGAAACTGAGGAAGAGCAAGTGAAGGAATGTATGATAAAATGGGCTCAAAATTTTGGCTATAATATATTAATGACACAATGGGAAAATATGTGGTTAAAAGGTTTGAAATTTACTTTATGCTCTAGTCTTAAAGAGAATTTTTATAAGATGATGTATCGTTGGTACTTGTCGCCGGAGAAATTGGCTAGAATGTATAGCGGTGCATCAGATATATGTTGGAAATGTGAACAACAGGAAGGAACCTTTTATCATATGTGGTGGACATGTAAGAAAGCTAAAAGATTTCTGGTTGAAATTCATTTATTAATGCAAAAGATTTTAAGGATTACTTTTCAATTGAAACCAGAGGCTTTTCTATTGGGAATAATGGACAGTCAGGTAGAAGGAAGATATGGAACTTTATTTTTATACATGACAACGGCAGCGAGACTACTATATGCACAGAAATGGAAAGGTCCAGCAGTGCCTACGATAGAAGAATGGTTGGTCAAGATGCTGGAGCTGGCAGAGATGGCCAAACTTACATCACTAATTAGAGAAAGGACAACATCTGCGTTTATTATTGAGTGGAAACCTCTAATTGACTTTTTGCAGAGACTGGAAAATAATGATTTGTTTGTTTGTGGATTTATGGAATAATAAGTGAATCTGGGACAATGGGAAGAAAGAGATTTCTCATTTGGATTATCGAGTAAGAAAAATTATTGTTACCTGTATTTGCTGTAGAAGAAAATCGGAGGTCTATTTTGTTTTGTTAATTGTTATATGTTTGACATTATGTGTTTGTTTTATATAGAAATAAAATTGGACAATGAGTAATAGCTGCAAAAAAAAAAAAAAAAAATGAACAAATGGATCAAGTTTTTAAAAAGGACCCGGGTCCTTTTTTTTTTACTTGATTAAATGGAAAGTTATTAAATTATAAATTAATTTGCTGTCTAAAATTGAAATACATTAAATAAAAAGGTATAGAAAGGCTTGATTTGCACACTGCACATATCTTATTTGTAGTGCAAAAAAGCAGGAAAAAAACAATGCAAGGATCACAGCCTTAAAAGTACAAATCCATTCCCTGGGGTAGGTCAGGAAGACCTGGTACCCAGAGAACATAGTGAGAGCCAGTGTGGCATAGTGGTTAGTTAGAGTGTTGGACTGGGACTTGGGAGATCTGGGTTCTAGTCCCTACTCAGCCATGAAGCTCACTGGGTGACTTTGGGCCAGTCACTGACTCTCAGCCTAACCTACCTCACAGGGTTGTTGTGAGGATAAAACAGCGAGGAGGAGGATTATGTGAACCGCCTCGAGTTCCTTGCAGGAAAGAAGGCAGGATACACGTGTAATAAATAAATTAAGAGCTACCCTCACCCCCCGGGTCCTAGCCACATACTCGCCTCTTGCTCGGCCTCAGTTTCCCACATCTGTAAAATGGAACTAGCACAAAATTCATCACCAGAAACACAAGTCTCAGGGCTCCTACGAGGATGAACCAGCCATCCGGAAAAAACTAGAGATGCCCAGAGGCATTTGATGATGAAGGATCCCATCCAAGAAAACATCCCATTCAGGCAGGACCGGCGCTACTGCTAGGCAGACCCAGGCGGCTGCCTAGGGCGCGTGGGGGAAGAGGGCGCAGAAACGCTGCGCTCCTTCCTCGCCGCCGGCGCCCGCTGCGCCTCCCCGCCCGCCCGCTGCCGCCGCTACTGCACCTCCCCCCCTGCGTGCCCGCCTGCGCCTGCCAGCCACCTACCTACCTACCTTCGCGTCGTTTCCGGAGCCCTGCCGGCGTTGTTTTGACGGGAAGAACCAGGGCAACAGGGCTTAAACAGCCCTGTTGCCCTGGTTTCCCAGGCAAAAAAAAAAAAGCGTGGGGGTCCCGTCGCGTCGGAGGCGGCGGCGGCAGCAGCCAGCAGCAGGGGGGGGGAGGTAGGTGGTGGTGGTGGTGGTGGTGGCAGCGGCGGCGGTTGCAGAGCAGGGCTGCTTTGCTCCGGAGCCCCCCCCACGGCACAAGAGGGGGGGCGCTAAATATAATTTGGCCTAGGGCGCTAAACAGCCCTGCACCGGTCCTGCATTCAGGGGCAATGGAGGTCCAGGGAACATCTGGGCTGAGCCGGTGGTGGCCAGCCAGGCTGAGGCCCAGGATGCACGCCAGCCTCCAAGCAGGGCTGCTCCTCGGGTGAGGTCAGAGTCGACTGCGCCCCACACGTAGACATAACCAGCCCTCGCAAGCTCCAGCCATGCCAACCGGCGCTGGAGGAGAGCTCCCTCGGGCCGGCGCTGAAGACGTCCGCTCGGCTGGCTGTGGAATGGCGAAGGACCTGGAAGGGGACATCGCCACCTGTCAGGCAGGGCGGTCCATGGGCAGCTGCGTCCCCCCAGCTGCAGGGAAGGAGGAAAGCCCTGGGGAGGGGAGGCGGAGGTTGCATCAGGCAGCCCCCCCCTTCTCCCTTGGCTGAGGGAAAGTAGGCAGCTTGCTTCGTTCCAACGGGAGCAGAGAAGCAAGGAGGCAGCTCGCGGCTCACTCGCTTCCATTAGGATTAAAAAAGGAAAAGACGACGCGAAGCAGGCAGGCTTTGCACACAAAGGAGGCAGGCAGGCGGGCTGGGGCAGTTCAGCCTTCGCTCCCCGCCTTCTTCCCCCCACAGGAGAAGCAGGGCAAGCGGGCGGGTGGCCCGTGCCTCCCCGTCCCCCGCCGGTTCAGCAGCCCCTCCTCCCCTTCCCTCGCAAGGAGCCTCGATCGCCAGGCCAGATGAAAAGACCCGGCGGACCGCATGTATCCTGCGGGCCGTAGTTTGAGGACCCCTGAGTTACAGTGTTCGATGCCGAGAGAGGCTTGTGTGCGTTTCGCTTGTTTTCTTTCTCCAGCAGGTGGCGTCGCAGCCCGCTCTTGCAATCGTTTATTGATCTCTTTCTTCCCCTCTGTTTCTTCCCCTCTGTTTTTGCTGGAAGGAAACCCCTCCCCGGCTTGTCGGACTGATACAGTGTGTGTGTCCCCTTGTTGTTGTTATATCTGTTCACCCACAGAAGGAGGAGCCATACAGAACAGATGTGTGTGTGCCCATGCGCTCAACTCCACCCTTGACTGCACTGTGGGTTATTATTATTATCATCATTATTATCCTGCTCCTTCCAGTATTCCCAGCACCGTCCCCTGCCTCCCTGGGTGCCTTCCCTTCACTTGCAAGGTGGGCTGCTGGACACCACCCACCCCGCGGAAGAAAGCTCCCACCAGGCAACATGTTCGTTCCCTGGATATCTCGCCAAGCATGTGCAGAGTTCATCTCCTTTCTGGTTTTATTTTCAACAGATTTCTGGCACTGTGGCTCATAGGTTCCAGCCAGGCTCCAGACAAGATCTTTTGCATCTGTAAAGGCTTTCTGATGAGCCACTAGGAAAGCTCTGCTGCAGTTCAACTCTTAATGTTATGCTAATTTAACTTGTCGAGCTGAGCGAGATCTGCCCGCCAGATTTTTACCAACATCCCAACTGACCTCATGCCCTCTCTGCCACTAAATCCTGGATTTTGTCAGAGCAGATATCACAAAACATTTTTATATGTTGCATCCCCCCCATGCCATTTCTGTGTGTGACAGAGCGAGAGAGAGAGAGAGAATTGGCAGCGTGCTTGATTAATGGGAGCTGTGTTTTGCACAATGATGGGCTACTGTGATGTAAGTCTTTGTTCTCTCTGTGGCTGTTACTCCTGTGCAAGGGCAGATGGGGCTTCTCTATATTCTCCCTTCAGACTCAGAGCGGTCTTTTTTCTTTGGCAAGGTTAGGAGGAGGAGTGACTGGAGGTGATGTTGGGGACAGGTTTGCCAGAGAGAGAGAGAGAGAGAGAGAGAGGGAGATGTATCTGTGTAACTGTGTGTCTCTGGGGGGGGGGGGAGGTTTTGGTTATATAACCAAAATCTGAATTTAAACTTCTTTGCATGTCCTTCACACATTGGACTGTTTCCTACGACCCACTATTGCACTGTGGGCCACAGTAATTGACCTGCACTCTTCAGGATAAGGTTCTGACTGAAGGGGTATAGACTCCAAGCCGAAAAAAGAAAAGAAAATTAAACTCTGAAACCTCAAACCTCTTTCAACTGAAGCTGATTCTTACTGGTTTTAAGGTTGTTGTTAGCGCTGGCAGTGCTGGGAACTGGGTTGCCAACTAACCTGGAAAAAGAACTGGCCTGCTCTTGCGCCTTTCACTGCAGCTTGACATACAGAAATCAGCAGGTGAAATTTTTCATAGTGTAGGGATAATTATCATTGCACACATATATACCACCACTGATAAATAAGAGGGAGGTATCAGTATCCAAGATTTGCAGAAGTAGAAAAACTCCCGGGGGGGGGGACGACTAAGGGAGCACCCTCACCCCACCCCAAACAGCCACATGAGGACTGGGCATGCTTAATGGTTGGTCACAGAACTGTAAGGGCACCACCCTATGCATTTTTAGACGGAAAAAAAGTCCTACCACTCCCAGCATTCCCCAGTCGGCCGTAGAAAACCCGGAGGGGAAAAGGAGTGGAATCACTTGGAAGAGGGCATGGCTGGGTGGCTAGAACCCTGAACTCCAGCACTCCACTCCCCAACATTCTCCAAACAACTGCCTCACTTGTTTATATATCTGCACAAAGCTGCTGTTAAAGGCACAGAAGCAATAATCAATATAAAAGCTGGCAACCCTATCTGGATAATGCAAAAGAAAGTGGGGGATGGGAGAACAAGGGTGATTCACTCCCAGAGGCTACAGCTCTTTCTTCCTCATACCCCTCACTTATTTCCAATGACAACTCAACCCTGGGCCACCTGCCTTTGGTACTCACCCAGCTCCATTGGCGGCGTGAACCTGTGAGGCTCGCGTTGCTGAGAAGTTGTGGGGCTTTCAGACCTCCATGCCCCAAGTTGCCGGGTGGTTGAGGATCTCTCAACACCTCAGTTGGGCACCTGCTCAGCATTCTGCTCCACCATTATGACAGAGACGGCGTCGCCGGGAGAACCAAGTCTGTGGTGTCTGGCTGTGCTGGTGCTAGCCTCTATAGCATCCAAGCGAGCTGCAGCAGATAACCAGAGTGCACGTTGGACTTGGCCTCTCGTGCGTAAGCTCCTTCCCCTTCCCTGATTGCCAAGGGTTCCGTGGTTGCCCAGCTGGCAAGCGGACTGCTCTACTGATGATACCCACCCCATGATGGTGGAGATGGTGGTTTCTTCTTCATCCGAAGAAGAATCATAGCATCATAGAAAGGTAGAGTTGGAAGGGGCCTACAAGGCCATCAAGTCCAGCCCACTGCTCAATGCAGGAATCCAGGTCAAAGCATCCCTGACAGATGGCCGTCCAGCTGCACCTTGAATGCTTCCAGATTGGGAGAGCCCACCACCTCCATAGGTAGTTGATTCCATTGTCTTATTGCTCTGACATTCAGGAAATTTTTCCTGATGTTTAGGTGGAATCTAGGTTCCTGTAACTTGAGCCCATTATTCCGTGTCCTGCAAACTGGGATGATCCAGAAGAGATCCTGGCCCTCCTCTGTGTGACATCCCTTCAAGTACTGGAAGAGTGCGATCATATCTCCCCTCAGCCTCCTCTTCTGAAGGCTAAACATGCCCAGTTCTTTCAGTCTCTCCTCATAGGGCCTTGTTTCCAGTCCCTTTATTATCCTTGTTGCCCTCCTCTGAACCCTCTCCAGTTTGTCTACGTCCTTCTTAAAGTGTGGTGCCCAGAACTGGGCGCAGTACTCAAGGTGAGGCCTAACCAGTGCCGAGTAAAGGGGAATTATCACTTCACGCAATTTGGAAGCTATACTTCTATTAATGCAGCCCAAAATAGCATTTGCCTTTTTTGCAGCCACATCGCATTGCTGGCTCATATTCAGTTTGTGATCTACCACAATTCCAAGATCCTTCTCACTTGTGGTATTGTTGAGCCAAGTGTCCCCCATTCTGTAACTCTGCATTTGGTTTCCTCTCCCTAGGTGCAGCACTTGGCATTTATCCCTATTAAATTTCATTCTGTTGTTTGCGGCCCAGTGCTCCAGCCTATCGAGGTCACTTTGAATTTTGTTTCTGTCTTCCAGAGTATTGGCTGTTCCACCCAACTTTGTGTCATCTGCAAATTTGATAAGCATTCCCTGTACCTCCTCATCCAAGTCATTAAAAAAAACACAAGCGAACACAAGGTGACGTGTTCGCTTGGGAGGATGGTCTGGGGCTGTATTCTTCTTTGCCTGGCTGGCCTTCTTCTACTTTGACGGCATATTCATTGTAGTATGGTTCACTACCTTAATGCAACAAAGTGAAAATTAATACTACATCCTGGGAAGCCTGATACTGCAGTCAGTAGAATCCAATGCATGACTGAGTTGAATGGTTAGAGGTCTCTGATAGCTGTCAGGTTAGCCATGAAGGAATCCCCCATGGAGGGGGGGGGAGCCAGCCGTAACCAGATTCGCTTGTCAGCAGACCTATGGAAGACAATGCAGCATGGAACACAATACTGCCTGGTGCTGCCTGTATTCTGCCACCCACATACTGATCACCGGGCCAGGCCACACCGGGAAGTCTGTCACTAGGCCGTGTGGTGGCAACAGGCACCAAGGGGGGGACCTCGAAGGCCGAAGCTCCTCCATGATTGCCAATGCGCCAGGCTTTGGGTCAGCCACAATCATCAGAGCATGCACCACTCTCTTAGTGGTTATGCTTTAGGGGCTGCTAGCCTCATGGAGCCCTGCGTGCCAGGTCGCGGCCCACCCTCAACAAAGAGGCTACTGTGCTGCTGCTGAATAAGGGCCCGCCTAAGGGACTACGGGTCCGATGATGCCTCGGGTACTGGGCCGCAGCCATCGCTCCACCTCAAGGCCACAGTGTGGCATTGGGCCACCAGGGGGTATTGGGGATTGCCAAAAGACCTGGGAGAGGATATTGTGATATATTATCTCCCCCCTCTTGCTTTTGCAAACACGGCAGAGTATACCCAACCACAGGCGAAAACGTGTGCATGCGGAGCTGCTGGTTAAAGCAGGGCTGTGCATTTAGTTGATGTTATGCTAATTTAACTTATCAAGTTGGGCAAGATCTGCCCTCCAGATTTTTACCAACACCCCAACTGACCTCATGCCCTCTCTGCCACTAAATCCTGGATTTTGTCAGAGCAGATATCACAAAACATTTTTATATGTTGCATCCCCCCCATGCCAGACTGTCCCTTTTGGACGGGCTGGATCTTCACCTGGTTTCCCCCTTACACTACCAATAAGACAAACAGTCTTTTGGAGGTTAAAAACAGAGTTTACTCACTCAGATCTTGCAGATTGGATACAGGCAGGCTTAAGAATGTATTTACAGTTGTGTAGGAATCATATGGTAGTCGACCTGTTCTGAACTTGGGAAAAGTTCAGAACTACAACTCGGCTACATCTTCAGACATGTTGTTCCTACAAGTTCATGGCTCCGACTGTTTTCCCGGGGCAGGAAGAGAAGGTGACTGGTTACGCCCACATCCTGCACCAGGAGGTCTGGGTAATGTCCACAGGGTCTCTGCTCTAGGATGCAGAGACTCTGTGGTCCCAATTACATCATGCACCTATGCATGGCTTGAGGTTTTGACTGTTCATTCCCAACAGGGGGCACCTAGGGGACTATGAGTCCCATGATGCCGCCTTAAGGCCATGCCTAGCCAGACCGCCGCCCGGCTTCGGTATGCCCGGCACTCAGACCATTGCTTGGTGCAATCCATACTCCAGTCAGCCTGAGATAGGCATTCAGCGGAAGACTCTCTTTCAAAGTGAAATACAGCTGAAGGTGAGCTCTTTCTTCGCCAGAACTCTTTTTTATTAGATTCTCCTGTGAATTTTTTCTGTCTGCCAGTTCTCTGTTGCAATTGCCCAAGGGGTACAGGGGGTCAGACAAACCAACGTGCACCCAAACCAGCTCTCCTCTCTTTGCCATGGCGTCTGTGCTGGGAAACTTGTCTGGTCAAGGAAGAAAGCCGCCTCAATCTACTCCTGTTTCCTGCCTGGCTGCTGGGAATGGTTGTTCTTCGGGGTGGGGGTGGGGGGACCCTCACCCGATTGGACCGTCAAGGTGATCTGACTGTGCAACTAGACCCTGATGGCCCAATCCTGGGGCCCAGGATCCCTGAGCATATCAGGGCTCTAGGACCGTTTCCTATTGGTCCATGGGAGTCTGGTGAGTTCATAGAGGGGTCACATAACCCCACTGGACCAATCTGGAGAGGGGCCGGATATGGCCAGGGCCATCTCCTTTCTGGAGGGTGTCAGGGCTCTAAAATCACTTCCTATTTGTCCGTGGCGGTCTGGTGAGTTCATAGAGGGGTCACATGACCCCCGTCAGATGACCCAGTCACCTGACCGGATCTTCTGGAGGTGAGAATTCCAGCTGAGGCGGGAATTCCAGTGGGCAGGGCTTAAGGGTGATAAATCATTGGGGGGTCACATGACCCCCTGATGGCGTGTGAGTGACAGCAGAGCCCCGCGTGTGCTAGATGGGAGATTTATAATCCTGTCTGTGCATAGAGGCCCATTGTTCCACACACAGATCTTCCAGATCTCACCCCCCTCTGCGCAGCGTGCAGCGTGTCGGTTTGAAGCTGCCGGCCAGCTTGCCTATAATCCGACTCCAGCTTGGCTTCCCCGGTTTGCAGACTAATCCAAGTGGCAAGGAAACACTCTGTAACACCACAGGTCTAATTCTACCTGTTTATTTACTTAGCAAGTAATATTCTACAGAGTATACACTTCCTAGTTACAGTCCATGTGCAGAGTACAATGCATAGCAAGCATTATTTCCAGTGGAGTAGGTTGAGCTTCACTCCACTTTAGCAAAGACGTTACATTGTTGCAAAGTCCAGCAAGCAATAGCCAGAAGAGAAAAGGAATAGAGTAAGCAGTCCTGCTCTTCTCTAAAATGGCTTCAGACAGAAAAAACAAGTTAGCACGTCATCAGAACATACAAACCATGTGACTAGCTCACAATGTTCCCCGGGCCTAGCTTTTGAGGTAATTGAGAAATACTTATCAGATTTGTGTCCAGTTCCTGAACAAGCAGTGCCCTCTGTTGACCCAAAGTAGCAAAGTCAATTGTTCCTGTTGCTGAAACTTGTATCCATTTCCTGTCAGCTAATTCCACATGCTGACTTGTACATCCATCTTCTTCCAGAGATTGAAATATGTCTCTGGAGTTAGCCATGTGATGAGAGGCTCCAGAATCAAGAACCCAAACATTATTATTAGAAACTCCCACCCTAACAATCAAACTTTTGCCCATTTTAATTGCCTCCTCAGGTGCATTTGTAGTTTCCTGTTTGTTTCGTTTCTTTTTCTGTTTGACCTTACAGTCTTTTTTCAGATGATTTGTAGATCCACAAGAAAAACATTTTTTCACTTTTAAAGCTGTAGCTTGGGTAACTCCCAGCTTGTTGCTATTCCCAGCTTGGCTGTGCCCTGCGTCAGCCGAGCTGTCTGCTGATTTACGTCCAGCATTGTTCTTCTTCCCTTGCCGTTTCTCCCACTCAGAGAGAAGTTTGCCTGACACATATTCCATTGTCAGGTTCTGATCTGGTTGCCCTTCCATCAATGTAACAATTGTATCATATGATGAGTCCAGACTAGATAACAGAATGGAAACTTGATGTAAGGGATCAATTGTCATCCCTTGTGCTCTCAATCTGTTCAACAAGTCCCGGACAGTACTCAAATGCTCTGGCAGAGACCCACCTGGTTGCAAGCTCAATTTGTACAGCTTACATGCAAGCAGAATTCTACTCCCCGCCATTTGCATCTGGTACATGTCTCTCAAGGTATCCCAGATCTGTTTTGCAGTGTTTTGAAACTGGATAAATGGCACTTGTGAACTTTCAACAGATAAACAAAGAATTGCCTTTGCTTTATCGTCCCGTTCCTTCCATTCATTGTATGCTTGATCTCCCACTGCAACTGCATCCTGTGTTACAACATTCCAGAGTCCCGCATGGGTTAAATAATGCTGCATTTGGAAATTCCACAACACATAGTTCGAGCCAGACAGTTTTTCCACTATCTGTGGGTTCAGAGATAGTGCCGCCGCCATTTCTGTGACCGGGGGATATTCTGCCTCCTCCCCTCCAGAAACTTCGGCTTCGCTTTCTGAGCTTTTGGCCTTGAACAGAGCCTGCAAGCTTTTAGCAAACACCTCCCACTCTTCCCCCTCCTTACCGGACGAAGGCCCAGGAGATTTTTCTTCTTCTTTGATGTCTTCCTTCTCTGCCATTAATCATCGCAATCCCGGATTCGAAGTTGTTGACATAGCTGTTGGAAAACAGGTCCTGTTGCTGGTGCTGGCGTTGACTTTCACGTCACAACACCCCCCACCCATCATGTGACCCCAGTCACCTGTCCAGATCTTCGGGAGGCGGGGCTTCTGATGGACAGGTCTTAAAGGCCATAAATCATTATTGGGGGGTGGGGCTTAAGCCTTTTGACAGGAGGCACTACCCTTCTGTTCGTTGCCATGTCCCCGACTATGAGATGTTCCTAAGGCAACACTATGATAATCCCAAGAGCAACACTGGAAACAGTTACTGTGAAACCATGATGCAAAGACATAATGGGAGTTGTGGAAGATGGTGAGGAGTGCAGTGTTGCACAACAGTCCTGCCTCAATGCTCTGTATTATGCTCTGTATGATACTATACTCTGTATTATGCTCCGTATGTTGTATTTTGCTCTGTAATAGCAAGGCATGACCTTGCTTGAATTGCTAGTTGGCTCCTAGCCAGGAGCTCTTAGCCCACAGGCTGATGCAATCTCCAGTGGCATGTGACCTGGCTGCTGGCCAGAAGAATGACACTGCACAACAGCACAGGTGCAAGCAATTAAACATGAGATCTGCAGCCCATGAGGCTTGGTGCTAGAATAGTATTTAAGACTAGCAAATGCAGACTGAAGGGTGGTTGTTGATAGTGGTGGGTTGTGTAGGTGGTGGTTAGTTGGTTGGTTGTGTTGAAGTGTGCTGAGAAGGAAGGAGAGAGATCCAGGAACTGTTTGGCTGCCATCCTGAAGAAGGAGAAAGAACCAGCAGGAGCCCTCACACAGACGGAGGACTGCAGCAAGGACCCAACTGATACTGGAGGCAGAGCTTCTTGACTGGTCGGTTGGTCATATTGTGGTTGCTGCCTGTCCAGGGACTGGGGCTCTTACTGGGGGGTTTGGAATTATTGAACTTTGTATATACTTTGGATCTTAACTTGGAATAAAGATGTTTGGCTTTAACCTTCTGGATTCATTATGGCATGAGAATTCATTAAATAACCCCTACCAAGCCCTTTGGGAAAACATTTGGCAGAACAGACGTGGGATGACCAAACCAGAGTGCAACGCTGGCTCAGCTTGTTGAGTATGGAAAGCTAAGCAGGGTCAGGCCAGGTTGTTACTTCGATGGGAGACCCCTCCTCTTTCCCCTAGTCTCCTGCATTGAGTAGGGGGTTGGACTCGATGGCCTTGCAGGCCCCTTCCAACTCTATGATCCTATAATCTATGCCTCCAAGTAGGAAATCAAAGCTGTGTGTGGTTCCAGAGGGGAGCCTCATGGCAGCCGATTGTGGCGTAGCCGTAAGATGCTCTCAGTCACCTCTTGCAAACACAACGGTGGTTCAGCCTGCCCGCCTTATAACTGTGGAGATAACAATTTGCATAGATTCACTGCTGTTCATTGTGCAGGTGGAAAGCCTCTGCTGAAAGTCAGATTTAACTAGTGCTGTGCCAAAAAATTCTCACACATTTGTTTCGACCTTTCTCATTCAATTGGACATGAAAGAAATTGCTTTTGAAAAGGAATTCAGCAGTGAAGAAAATTTTGGAGAAATCCTGATGGGTTAGGTTTCAGTTTCTTGCGCTTACTTATGGGGTGGCTGGGGAGTATGCAGGAGTGTTGTGTCCTTCATTGGGCACTCATCTCTCTGGCAGCCTGAAGCGTCCGCTGGATGAATGAGTACAGGTATACGGCTTTGGGGTCTTTGAACCCTTTCTCTTCTGTAGCATGGAGCCCTCCCTTGCCTCCAGTCTCAATGCTTTCCATAGGCTGTTTAGAGTTAGGGCCTTTCATTCTCTTTAGTGTTTAGAGTGTGAGTGTCAATGTCAATAACATATCTTGCTGCCCAGGCATTGTAATTAAGGAATCAATCTGTTCTACCTTTCATGTAATAAAGTATTCTTGGTATTTCTGAGTGTGCCAGTGTGTTTAACTATAGGAATAAGTAAGTATACATACACTCTAGGGTAACGCACGTTATGACTCCAGTAAAAGATCTTGAGCCTCTTGGGGTAAGGTGGGGTTGGCGCACATAATACTCAGGGGTCCCAACTCAAGACTTTACTGAATTGTAACAACATATGCACACATACTAGTATCATGAGGCTGATCGAAAGGGAACTCATTGCTGGGGGAAAGCCAAAGGAAAGAGCTATGTTTCTGAAGTGGCTGGCGCTCCTATGCATTTCTCCTGATGACTGCTTTCATGGCATCCCTTGTGTAAGCCTGTGATGTACCTTCTGGAAGATAAACTTCTAAAATAAAACTCTTAATGCCTCCATGAGCTCTTGCAGCATCAGTATAAGAGGGTTAAATCTCCACGCAGGAGAGGTGGTGTGTAAGCCACGGGTGTTCAATGCTGTAGTTACAGATGCATGATCTGAAACTATTGTTCCTAGCCGGCACTTTTCACCAGCTGTCAGAGGCTCCCCTCGCCCCTGCCCATTGTTCCACGGCGCCGCTGGCAGGCAGCAAGGAGGGGGACATGAGCCGGCCCATGCTGCACTAAGCCGAGCATGAGCCAGCACATCCCTTCCCATTGCCTGGTGGTGCCACGCTCAGCTGAACAGCGGCACCACGGAGCAACGGGAAGGGGGCTGCTTTTCCCTACGGCTGCCTCCTCCCAGGGAGAGAATGGGGGAAAGCGCCTCCTCTCCCTCCCACTGGGCAGTGCAATCGCGAGGCGATCGTGCTGCCCGGTGGGGATGGGGCGGCTGCTTTCCCCCCAATCGTCGCCTCCTCTCAGGGAGACCATGGGGGAAAACACCTCCTTTTCCTCCTGCTGGGCAGCGCAATCCCAGGCTGGATCCCACCCGCCCCCGCCAGTGCCCTGCGCCGCCTCCTCCCCAAGCCCCGCTTGTCTGGCACCTACATTATGGTCTTCTTGCTGCCAGATAAAGATCTGTTTATTCTCCCAGGCTTTTTAGTCGTTCACGTTAAAAAGAAATGGGTTATCGCGTTTTTAGATCTTTACACTGGTGCTGACTTTGAATCCGGCCCTGTTGTGTTCTTTTAAACCTTTAAAGGTTTTTAGATTACGTTTTGTCATGTTGTGGGTTATGCTTTTAATTACTGTGAATCACCCAAGAAGCTTTGGCATTGGCTATAAATAATAATAATAATAATAATAATAATAATAATAATAATAATAATAATAATAATCCGTATTGACTGCAGCCTGCGGGGTCCCTCTCCTTGCTTCCTCCTAGTCTATTCTGGAGAGAAAAACCAGCCGCTGGGAAATCCGCAGGAGCCTCCTTCGGGCGCAACGAGCGCCATTGAAAGGTGTGCAGGCGCGGAGAAAGAGGGAGCTGCTGCGGCCCAGGCCTCCAAGGGTTAAGGGAACTGAGCTCTGGCGCCCAGAAAGCAGCAAGATGTTACAAATGCCGGGGGCGGGGAAGGTGGAGGGATCGCACCCCCCTTCTTGTTCCCGGAAGAGAAAGCGGCCTCGCGGGGAGCTTCCGTGGCGCGGAGGTTGATGCGCGAGGAGACAAGGTTCAGGGGTAAAACTGCAGGATGATGTGGGGGGTGAGAGGAAGGCCAGGAATTGGGGGGGGGGGAGAGGGAAGCACCCGCCTTCTCGGAACCGTAGTTATGGGGCTCGGGCTTGCACGTTTATTGCAGAAAAATGCAAGATCTAGCGAAAGACACCGGCATCTTTGAATGCCACTCCCCCCATCAACCCAGGCCCGACGGAATGTGCAGCGCGGGAGGCGATAGCCTCGCTTTTTTGCACGGGGAGGGGAGGCGGAGGAGAAAAAGCTCTCAGAAATGAGGGGGAGAGAGATCCATGCACTCCAGCTGCAAATTTGGCCCCAACTGCAGCATGGTTTCTGTTTCTCGTGGAAGCACCCCCCCCCCCCTCAGAAACCAACCCAGTCTCACTGGAATATGGGGCAAGGTGTGTGCATGCAAAGGAAGCAACCTTCGGGGCGGGGGGGGGGAGCTGAAGGAACAGAGAGAGCTTTTTTCTTGGAGAAAGAACACTTTCTCCTTTGTCAGCTTCCCCCCCCCAAAAAAAAACTGTTTCAGCTTCACCAAGGCACCCTTCCTTGCCCCTCAACCCATCCATATCCCGTGGAAACTGGGTGGATCTCCAAGAGGTGGGGTTCAAAAAGGAGCCTGCCATGGAAACCCCTGAAGAGTCGAAGCCTTTCCAGCTGTCAAGTGGGCTGCAAACTGCGTTGTTTTTCGATTGCAGAATTTTCCTGCCATCCCATCTCAGAGCTCTCTCCAGCCTCTGTGGGATGTGGGGTCAGAGTCTCCCCTTTGAAAGTGGGGTGGACAAATTCAAGGCTATCAGTGGCTACTAGTCTTGATGGCTCTATGCTTTCTCCAATATCAGAGGCAGTATCCCTACATACACCAGTTGCTGGGGAACATGGGCGGGAGGGTGCTGTTGCCCTCCTGTCCTGCTGGTGGGTTTACTGTGGGCAGCTGGTTGGCCACTGTGTTAAAAGCATGCTGGACTAGGTGGACCTTGGCCTGACCCAGCAGGCCTTTGCTTATGTTCCGATGCAGAGGAAACTGCCTTGCTGCCTTGTCAAGTTGAAGTTTCAGGGCAGAACATGAAATGCCCCCCAGCTGGCTTGCTGCTGCTGCTGCTGCTGCTGGGCAAGAGATGGGGATTGGGGGAGGGGCGTCCTCTTGAGCCTTTGGTGGGACTGCAGAGATGAAGGTGCAGCCAGGAGAGCGACCTTGCTTCTCCTGCAGGGCCAGCAGTCCAGGGCTACAGAGGCTGCATTTTGTTCTCTGCTGGTGTCGGCTGCACAACTTGCCTTTGAGCAACACGCTGGCTCAGCTTGTCTGAGTGTGGAAAGCTAAGCAGGGTCAGGCCTGGTTATTACTTGGATGGGAGACCCCTCCTCTAGTTTCCTGCATTGAGCAGGGGGTTGAAGTCGATTGCTTTGTAGGCTCCTTCCAACTCTATGATCTATGAAACCACAGCCAGATCTCCGCATACTGTTGTAGGGATTCAAAGTACAATATCTGAGCAAGCCTAACGACAACCCTTTAAGGCAGGCTGGTGTGAAAGCCTGGATGGTGTAGTGGTTAGAGAATTGGGCTTAGACCAGAGAGTCAGGCTCGTCCCCACTCAACTACAGAGCTCACTGCCTGTCCTTACGGCAGTTACACTCTGAGCTCATCCTACCTCACTGGGTTGTTGTGAATATAAAGGTGGGAGGACCACGTATGTCAGCCTGAACTCTTCGGAGGGGGTGTGCTGGAGATGAAATTTCTCTTCTTCATCACCCATATTAAAGACAGGGATTATTTTTCATTTTTCCCAGCACTACATTTCTCTAGTATATGTTACATGGATTAATGAATAGTTGTTGAACGTTGACATTCACACTAAGTGTGTCAGCCTGAATGTTTTTAGTCATCTGTTTTTGTGCTTTCTCTGATCACTGATTAAGACTATAAATAGGATAATCCCTTGGGTACATTCATTTTCATTAATATATTCTATTTTTTAGTCATCCGTTTCTGGTTTTGCCCCTGGAGTTTTTTGTGTGGCTTCTATTCTCCACATTCTGGCATTGGTGGTAATGGGGGTGGGGCAGGCAGTCCCCAAACTAGTAGGTTGTCCCCCCTCCCCCCACTCATTGCTGGATCCATGTGGTTACGTGAAGGAAATGCCATTTTCACTTTTATTTATTTATTTATTGCATTTCTATGCCACTCAATAGCCAAAGATCTCTGGATGAGTCACAGAAATCGAAACCATCAACCACAACATGATAAAACATAATCTAAAAACCTTTAAAAGTTTAAAAGAGCACAAGACGGCCGGATTAAAGGTCAGCACCAGTATAAAGATCTAAAACCACGATAACACATTTCTTCTTAAAGTGAACGACTAAGAAGCCTGGAAGAATGAAAAGACCTTTCTCTGGCGCCAAAAAGAGCCACAACGCAGGTGCCAGGCGAGCCTCTTGCTTCCTTGCTGCACAGCCCTGAACTGCAATTTGCCCCTTCTGTGTTTCACCTAATATTTCTTTCCTGAATTTTGGACATCCACTATCTGTGATTGCATGCATATGCATTTATCTTCTCATTAGACACTGTTGTCATATTTCTGTGCTCTTAACACCCAGTTTGAAATCCCTGCTCAGCTATATCTCAGCCAAGGTGGTTGTGAAAATAAAGGGGTGGTGGTCCATGTTTCCCACCCTGAGCTCCTTGGAGGAAGGTCTGTTGAGGAAATAACGGAATAAGGCCGCAATCCTGGGGGTTGCGCCCTCGATGATCGTAAGCTTCCCAACTTGGAGGCTCATGGTCATCCTGTGCAGGGTGGGAGAAGCGGTGCAGGCCATCTTGTCCCGCAATCCTCCCGCCCTGCATTTTTGTTAGATGGGCTTTTTTCCCCATCTGGTGAAGCTGTTTTGGAGGGGGAGGGAAGGAGGCTGGCAGAAGCTCAGGATAGCTCGTGTCCTGGCCTCTGCAGGCTCTTCCCCTCCCCGCCCACTGAAAGGCCTCCTTCCCCCCCCCCTCTCCGACCTTGGAGAGGCAGCCAACGCAGTTCTTCCTGTGCAGGCTTTTAGGGGGAGCAGGTTCGGATCTCGGATTGCCTGCGAGTCCTAGAGTTGTATTCAAGGGCGGTGGTGCTGCCCAGTAAGGCCTCGGCGAGTATGAGCGGGGCCATGTTCAGCATCGTTCTGCCCCGCCAAGGCTTTATAGTACAACTCTACAGCTGCGACGATGGACAGAGCACTGTCTCTCTCACCTTGGATCAGGGAATCCAACGTATCCTATGCCCCCTTAGATGGTGTCTAGGGACCCTCGGATTGCTCCTTAAGTTGATTATTTCAAAAGTCTGAGTTACAACCCGGTAAGGTATGTGAAAGCGCTACGATCCAGGAGGGAGGCAGCAGTCAGCCGTAGGTTTCTGCTGGGGTGAGGGGTAGAGGAAAGAATCTGAATGGATATGCCTCTTTCCTTTCCTTTTGGCACCGCAGGATAGAAAAGGTAAAAAATCTGTGATCTTTACTGTTTTTCTCCCAGTACGTCTGGAGTCCTGGAAAAAAACAAAAAACATTACAATGAACACGAAGCTGCCCAGTGATCTCTTCTGCTTTCTAACTGGGAGAAACCATGTCTGTGGGGGAGATAATTTCCCAGTAGAGACTTTTATTTTTCTTTCTCTTTCAGCAGCTGCTGGCCTTCAAAGAGGCACTGGTGGTTGTTCAAGTCACCGAGGGGAGGAGGGTCTCCTGGATTCAAGCCAAAGAGCTCTGTGCAAGGAAGCCATGCTGGAGGATCGTGGGAACACGGCTACTTTGGGTAAGGATGCTTTTCCCTGGTTGATAGTTTTGCTGTCACTGCGCTGTAGGGATTTCTATGCTGGACCTGAGCTTGGCTGCTGCCCGTTTGAAAAGTGTTGGATTTGATTTTTCAAGATGTCCGGTTGTAAAGTCAGTCCAGTGTAACACACGTGGCTAAAATTTAACAGTGTGTTGGCTTCACCTAGCCTGCCATCAGCCTAGTTACTGAAAAGCAGCTTCTGGGTTTCCAGCTGCCCGGCTTTTTAGTCGTTCACGTCAAAAAGAAATCGGTTATTGCGTTTTTAGATCTTTTAAGGGAACTGAGCTCGGGCGCCCAGAAAGCCGGAAACTTACAAATACCGAGAAGGTGGGTGCTTCCCTCCCCCCCCAATTCCTGGCCCGCCTCCCACCCCCCACATCATCTTGCACTTTTACCCCTCCACCTTCTCTCCTCACGCATCAACCTTCGCGCCACGGAAACTCCCCGTGATGCTGCTTTCTCTTCCCGGGATAGGAAGGAGGCGCGATCCCTCCCCCTTTCCCTCTCCGGCACTTGTAACCTTTTCATTCTTTCTGGCAACCAGAGCTCAGTTCCCTTAACCCTTGGAGGCCTGGGCCCCAACCGCTCCCTCTTTCTCCCCGCCTGCACACCTTTCAATGGCGCTCATTGTGCCTGAAGGAGGCTCCTGCGGATTTCCCGGCGGCTGGTTTTGCTCTCCAGAACAGACTAGGCATAAGCAGGGAGGGGGACCCCGCAGGCTGCAGTCGAGGCAGTTGTAGTTGTTGTTTTATACTAGCCAAATCCAAAGCTTCTTGGGTGATTCACAGTAATTAAAAGCATGACCCAGAACAGGACAAAACGTAATCTAAAAACCTTTAAATTTTAAAAGAACACAACAAGCAAGAAAAAGCCAGGGAAGCTGCAGCAAAGCAAAGAGACTAAGAAAGCCATCCAAATCCAGTGGAGATGAGGTAGGGCTAGAGTCTTCTTGGGGTACAGGGAACACCCTGCTCTAATCACCATAGCCACCCTTTATCTGCCTTTTCTGAAATGTCAGGATCCAGACAGGGTGAATCTCCCACCCTCAGGAAAAAGTACTCAGGTCTGCCCAGTTTTCTTGAACATGGTTTTCTAGTTCCATGACTTCTTATTTGTAGGTCCTTCTCTCCCCCCCGCCCCGCCCCCAAGTCTCTCCAAAGTCCGGAATATGGGACTCGTGTAACAACTGAATGTTCTGTTTCTTTTCCCAAGCAGGTGATGAGAAGGATAATGGGAATGATAAGGAGCCATCTGTAGTGTGCTTGGAAGCAATCAGGCAGGAAACAGAACAAGTGACCTTTGGCAATGCAGTAGAAGCAACCCAGCACATAGGGAATCAGTCCAGGGACAGGAGGAAGAGATCATCTGCTTCTCAGAGTCCTGATTTCCCTGAACCCTGGATCCTACAGAATTGCAAAGAAAACAGAAGGAGGAAGTGTAAAGTGTGGGGGGAAATACTTGAAGATGAATTAAAATTAGAAAGATATTGCAGCACCCACACAGGGAAGAAACTCTGTCAGTGCATTGTGGGTGGAAAAAACGTCTGTGATAGTGGAAATGTTACTGACCATGAAAGAATCTATACAGGGCAGCCACCCTTTAAATGTATGGAATGTGGAAAGATGTTCAGGTGGAGCAAGCAGCTTGTTACACATCAAAGAACACACCCCAGGGAGAAACCGTTTAAGTGTGAGGAATGTGGGAAGTGCTTCAGTGTGAACAGCACCCTCGCTAGACATCAAAGCACCCACACAGGGGAGAAACCTTATGAATGCTTAGAGTGTGGAAAGAGCTTCGGTCACAGCAATAGCCTTTGTATGCATCAAAGGACCAATACAGGGGAGAAACCATATAAATGCATTGAATGTGGAAAGAGCTTCAGTTGCAGCACTAACCTTAGTACACATCAAAGAATCCATGCAGGGGAGAAACCATATAAATGCATGGAGTGTGGAAAGAGCTTCAGTTGCAGCAGTAGCCTTAGTATACATCAAAGAACCCATACAGGGGAGAAACCATATAAATGCATAGAGTGTGGAAAGAGCTTCACTCAGAGCAGTCAACTTAGTGTGCATCGAAGAACCCATACAGGGGAGAAACCATATAAATGCATAGAGTGTGGAAAGAGCTTCAGTGACAGCGGTCACCTTAGTACACATCAAAGAATCCATACAGGGGAGAAACCATATAAATGCATGGAGTGTGGAAAGAGCTTCAGTTGCAGCAGTAACCTTAGTACACACCAAAGAATCCATACAAAGGAGAAACCATATAAGTGCATGGAGTGTGGAAAGGGCTTCACTCGGAGCAGTCAACTTAGTGTGCATCAAAGAACTCATACAGGGGAGAAACCATATAAATGCATGGAGTGTGGAAAGTGCTTCAGTCGCAGCAGTCACCTTAGTGTGCATCAAAGGATCCATACAGGGGAGAAACCATATAAATGCATGGAGTGTGGAAAGAGCTTCAGTTGCAGCAGTGGCCTTAGTATACATCAAAGAACCCATACAGGGGAGAAACCATATAAATGCATGGAGTGTGGAATGAGCTTCAGTTACAGCAATAGGCTTAGAAGACATCAAAGAACCCATACAGGGAAGAAACCATATAAATGCATAGAGTGTGGAAATAGCTTCAGTCACAGCGATAGCCTTCGTATGCATCAAAGAACCCATACAGGGGAGAAACCATATAAGTGCATGGAGTGTGGAAAGGGCTTCACTCGGAGCAGTCAACTTAGTGTGCATCAAAGAACTCATACAGGGGAGAAACCATATAAATGCATGGAGTGTGGAAAGGGCTTCGCTCAGAGCGGTAAACTTAGTATGCATCGAAGAACCCATACAGGGGAGAAACCATATAAATGCATAGAGTGTGGAAAGAGCTTCAGTGACAGCGGTCACCTTAGTACACATCAAAGAATCCATACAGGGGAGAAACCATATAAATGCATGGAGTGTGGAAAGAGCTTCAGTTGCAGCAGTAACCTTAGTACACACCAAAGAACCCATACAAAGGAGAAACCATATAAATGCATGGAGTGTGGAAAGAGCTTCAGTTGCAGCAATAGCCGTAGTACACATCAAAGAACCCATACAAGGGAGAAACCATATAAATGCATGGATTGTGGAAGGCGCTTCAGTGACAACAGTCATCTTAGTATGCATCGAAGAACCCATACAGGGGTGAAACCATATAAATGCATGGAGTGTGGAAAGAGCTTCAGTCAGAGCAGTCAACTTAGGTCTCATCAAAGAACCCATACAGGGGAGAAACCATATAAATGCATGGACTGTGGAAAGTGCTTCAGTCAGAGCAGTCACCATAGTGTGCATCAAAGGACCCATACAGGGGAGAAACCATATAAATGCATGGAGTGTGGAAAGAGCTTCAGTCGCAGCAATATCCTTAGTACACATCAAAGAACCCATACTGGGGAGAAACCATATAAATGCATGGAGTGTGGAAAGAGCTTCACTCAGAGCAGTCAACTTAGTACACATCAAAGAACTCATGCAACGGAGAAACATGTAAATGCATGGAGTGTGAAATGAGTTTCAGTGTGAGGGCTACTCTTACTGAACATCAAAGAATACAGGCAGGGGAGACTGAGCAAGCGGTGTTGCTGTTGGAAGGTATCTAAGGCCTGTGCTGGTCTAAGCCATGAGCTGAAGGGGGAGAGCTAACCCATGGACTGAAGTCTGTCAAGTATAATTAAGATTCCTGGACCTTGGGTAGTGTTTATTGTATACAGTCTGAAAAGGCCACCCCCAATTCCAAGATTCTTTTCAATAGTGAAGGGGGACTACCTGTTCATTGCTAACACGATGATTGAAGTAGATTATTATCATTATGTATTATCATTAATGAACAATATTTATGTACTGTTTTTCATTTTTAAAAAACCCAAAGTAGTTTCCAAAAGAGGAATTAAAAAAAATAAATATCCATACCCCCGGTTACAATGGATGCTTAATATGAACAAATGAACTTCTCAGTTAAAAGAGAGAAGCATCTGCGCAGGCCTGAAGCGTTGTGAAGGTTATGTGGAAATGGGAAAAGATGGAGCTTCCGGTAAGCTAGGTAGATAGACTGGTTTGCTGTGAGCTGTCTGTTGTTTATGCCAAAAAGCTGTCTGTTTGGAAAAAAAATTTACAACAAAAGATAAGGTCAAGAACGGACTGTGATGTGGCTGAAAACCTCAAGTTGGATTGTATTGTTCTGGGGCTGCTTTCAGAAAAAATATAGAAGTCAGAGTTGGTTCAATACACTGTACCTATGTACAGAAAAAATTGTCACATTTGACATGATTCAAAAGTTGTTTGAACAAATGGAAAATAAATTGGAAGAGCTTGGAAATAAACTGGAAAGAAAAATTGATAATTGGTGTGTAAAACTAGATTTGGAGATTTCAGAAGAATTCATAAAAGAAACAGAAGATGAGAATAAACAGAGTAATGACAAGGGTGAAATTCCAGAAGAGAAAAAAATTGACCCACCAAATTTCACTTTTTTAAATGTATTATTATATTTATATCCTACTTTTTTTCCTGAAAGGAACCCAAGGTGGCATTCATAATTCCTCATCCTTCTCCATTTTATCCTCACAACAACCCTGTGAGGTAGGTTAGGCTGAGAGTCAGTGACTGGCCCAAAGTCACCCAGTGAGTTTCATGGCCGAGCGGGGACTAGAACCCGGATCTCCCGAGTCCCAGTCCAACCCTCTAACCACTACACCACACTGTTGAACTCAAAGAAGTCATCAGAGAAAGAAGCATGGTTTTGATGGACTTGAGCCAAAAGGAATATGCTGTGAGATTTGGAATTGATATGGAGTTTGATGATTCAAGGGAAAGATTGTCTCACTTTGCCAGAAAAATAACAGATCAAGCTCTGTAGCAATATCTTGTGACTGAAATGAAGGTGGACGGCACAGATGTACCTACTTGGAAGGAGCCGCCGATTGGGATTTTTAAGAGGAGAGACGAAGCCCTTGTGATTTTAAAGCTGAAGCAGAAAAAGAGGGTCTTTGATGGAGTAAGATTATAGGATGGGTTTTAATAAGGAGAAGGGTTGCTGGATATTGGACTGGTCAGAGAGGGTTAAATCTATGTTATGAATCAAGGAAAGAATAGCTATGTTTTTGCTATTTAAAAAAAGAATCCTTTGTTATAATGGAAATATAAGAGAAATTACTGTTAAAATAGATCATAAATGTTAAAGGTTTCTCTAATTCATAAATGTTAGAATGATCAAGAACTTGAGTTCTTGATTCTAACAGAAGCAAAAGCTGAGTGTAGCCAAACACGTACCCTGGATTTTAGGAAAGCCAATTTTAACAAACTCAGAACAATGATTAGTAAGATCCCATGGCAAGTGACTCTCACGAGAAAGGGAGCCCAGGAGGGGTGGGAGTTTTTAAAAAAGGAAATTTTAAAGGCACAATTGCAAACAATTCCCACAAGGAAAAAAGGCAGAGGGCAACAGAAGAAGCCAATGTGGCTTCACAATAAACTCAAAGATGACCTGAAAACAAAAAAGGACACGTATAGGAAGTGGAAGGAAGGACAGGCTACAGGGGAAGAGTACAGGCAGGTAGCACAGAACTGCAGGAATAGTGTCAGGAAGGCTAAAGCTGAGAATGAGCTAAGGTTAGCGAGGAATGCTAAAAGCAACAAAAAAGCTTTCTTCAGATACATGCACAGTAAAAGACAGAAGAAAGAACTGGTGGTTCAACTACGCAATGAGGATGGCAAATTGATAACAGAAGACAAAGAAAAGGCAGAAGTGTTCAATTCCTACTTCGGCTCGGTCTTCTCCCAAAAGAGGGTCTATGACCCCCCTGGCAAACCTGAAGTGCAGACTGAAGGGGCAGAATTGCAGCTTGAGATTGATAGGCAAATGGTCAAGGAGCACCTGATTACTCTGAACGAGTTTAAATCTCCAGGGCCTGATGAGCTGCATCCTAGAGTAATAAAGGAACTGGCAGAAGAACTCTCAGAACCACTGTCTATTTCTTTGAGAAATCATGGAGGACAGGTGAAGTGCCAGACGACTGGAGGAGGGCAAATGTTGTTCCCATCTTCAAAAAGGGCAAGAAGGAGGAACCTGGGAACTATAGGCCAGTCAGTCTGACATCAATCCCCGGGAAGATTTTTGAGCAGATTATAAAGAAGTCAGTCTGCAAGCACCTTGAAAACAATGCAGTGATTACTAGAAGCCAGCATGGATTTGTCAAGAACAAATCCTGTCAGACTAATCTGATCTCATTTTTTGATCGGGTAACCTCCCTTGTGGACTGTGGGAATGCTGTGGACATTATATACCTGGACTTCAGCAAAGCTTTCGACAAAGTGCCTCATGATATCCTGATTAGTAAGCTAGCTAAGAGTGGGCTAGATGGAACAACTATCAGGTGGATCCACAACTGGCTAAAGAATCGGACTCAAAGAGTGCTTATCAATGGTTCCTTCTCAAACTGGGGAGAGGTAACGAGCGGGGTACCACAGGGCTCGGTCCTGGGCCCGGTGCTCTTCAACATTTTTATTAATGACTTGGATGAGGAGGTACAGGGAATGCTTATCAAATTTGCAGATGACACAAAGTTGGGTGGAACAGCTAATACTCTGGAAGACAGAAACAAAATTCAAAGTGACCTCGATAGGCTGGAGCGCTGGGCCGAAAACAACAGAATGAAATTTAACAGGGATAAATGCCAAGTGCTGCACCTAGGGAGAGGAAACCAAATGCAGAGTTACAGAATGGGGGACACTTGGCTCAACAATACTACAAGTGAGAAGGATCTTGGAATTGTGGTAGATCACAAACTGAATATGAGCCAGCAATGCGACATGGCTGCAAAGAAGGCAAATGCAATTTTGGGCTGTATTAATAGAAGTATAGCTTCCAAATCGCGGGAAGTGATAATTCCCCTTTACTCGGCACTGGTTAGGCCTCATCTTGAGTACTGCGTCCAGTTCTGGGCACCTCACTTTAACAAGGACATAGACAAACTGGAGAGGGTTCAGAGGAGGGCAACAAGGATGATAAAGGGACTGGAAACAAGGCCCTATGAGGAGAGACTGAAAGAACTGGGCATGTTTAGCCTTCAGAAGAGGAGACTGAGGGGAGATATGATCGCACTCTTCCAGTATTTGAAGGGATGTCACACAGAGGAGGGCAAAGATCTCTTCTCATTCATCCCAGATTGCAGGACACGGAATAATGGGCTCAAGTTACAGGAACCTAGATTCCACCTAAACATCAGGAAAAATTTCCTGACTATCAGAGCAATAAGACAATGGAATCAACTACCTAGGGAGGTGGTGGGCTCTCCCAGTCTGGAGGCATTCAAGGTGCGGCTGGACAGACATCTGTCAGAGATGCTTTGACCTGGATTCCTGCATTGAGCAGGGGGTTGGACTCGATGGCCTTGTAGGCCCCTTCCAACTCTACTTTTCTATGATTCTACCCACAGTAAACCATGAGGGCAACAGCACCCTCCCGCCCATGTTCCCCAGCAACTGCTGTATGTAGGGATACTGCCTCTGATACTGGAGAAAGCATAGAGCCTATTGGACTAGCAGCCACTGATGGCTTTGAATTTGTCCACCCCACTTTCAAAGGGGAGACTCTGCACTTACATCCCACAGAGGCTGGAGAGGGCCCTGAGATGGGATGGCAGGAAAATCCTGCAATGATGTGCAATCCAAAAACAACGCAGTTTGCAGCCCACTTGACAGCTGGAAAGGCCTCGAGTCTGCAGGGGTTTCCATGGCAGGCTCCTTTTTGAACCCCACCCCTTGGAGATCCACCCACTTTCCAGGGGATATGGATAGGCTGAGTGGGGAAGGAAGGGTGCCTTGGTGAAGCTGAAACAGCTTTGTTTTTGGGAGGGGGGAAAGCTGGCAAAGGAGAAAGTGTTCTTTCTTCCAGAAAAATGCTCTCTCTTCTCCTTCAGCCCCCCGCCCCCGCCAGGAAGGTTGCTTCCTTTGCATGCACACACCTTGCCCATATTCCAGTGAGACTGGGTTGGTTTCTGATGGTGCGGGGGGGGGGGGGGAGGTGCTTCCACGAGAAACAGAAACCATGCGGCACTTTGGGCCAAATTTGCAGCTGGAGTGCATGGATCGCTCTCCCGCTCATTCCTGAGTGCTTTTTCTCCTCCGCCTCCCCTCCCCATGCAAAAAAGCGAGGTTATTTCCTGACCCACCCGCCACCCGCGCTGCTGCACATTCCGTCGGGTCTGGGTTGGTGGGGGCAGTGGCATCCAAAGAGGATCCTGCAAAAGAAGCGCTGCAGCCGGTGTCTTTCGCTAGATCTTGCGTTTTTCGGCCAGAAACCTTGCAAGCTCCCCCCCCCCCGCCCCCATAATTACTATGGTTCCGAGAAGGCGGGTGCTTCCCTTCCCCCCCCCCCAATTCTTAGCCCTCCTGCTACCTACCCCACCCACATCATCTTGCACTTTTACCTCTCGGCCTTGTCTTCTCACGCATCAACCTCCGCGCCACGATAGCTCCCCACAAGTCCGCTTTCTTTTCCGGGAACAGGAAGGGGGGCGCGATCCCTCCCTCTCCCCTCCCCGGCATTTGTAACATCTTCCTGCTTTCTGGCAACCAGAGCTCAGTTCCCTTAACCCTTGGGGGCCTGGGCCGCAGCAGCTCCCTCTTTCTCCCCGCCTGCACACCTTTCAATGGCGCTCGTCGCGCCCGGGGCAGCACGATCGCTTCGCGATTGCACTGCCCAGTGGGAGGGAGAGGAGACGTTTCCCCCCAAGCTCACCCTGGGAGGAGGCAGCCGTCGGGGAAAGAAGCCCCCTTCCCGTTGCTCCGTGGTGCCGCTGTTCAGCTGAGCGTGGGGTGGCACCACCAGGCAATGGGAAGGGATGTGCTGGCTCGTGCTGGGCTTCCAAGCGCAGCATGAGCCGGCTCATGTCCCCCTCCTACTGCCTGGCTGAATGGCAAGTTCTCTCTCCAACTGACAGCCATCTCTTGTTTTAGTGGTGTTCTGCCAAGTAGCCTAACAGTGATTTCAATAGCCATGTTAGAATTCTGTGTTCACAATGAAATTGACCATTACTTTTGTGACACCTTTCCAATGATAGAACTGTCTTGCAGCGACACACACACACACACACATATATATATATACTGTTTCTATATGTTGTAAGCTCTATAATTATCTTTCCTCCATTTACATTGACCTTGACATCATACATTTTCATTATTTTAGCCGTAATGAAAATTCCTTTCATCACGGGAAAACAGAAGGCATTTTCCACTTGTTCCTCTCATCTTTTGGTAGTTACATTTTTTTTATGGCACACTGATTAGCATCTATGTGATACCAAGTAGCTAGAGACTGAATGGCCTTCACAAAGTCCTATCTGTCTTCTATACCACTGTGACTCCCATGCTCAATCCCGTTATATATAGTCTGAGAAATAAAGAGGTAAAGGATGCCTTGAGAAGACATACTACATTTTTATTTGTTCAAATTCAGAAGAAGATGTGATCTAGGAATATTAACCTTTTTATTTTCCCCAAAGGGCTTTCAAAATGTGAAATATATATGTGTTGATGTCTGATAGTTTACCTTTTCACAGGTAAGATTTCAATGGGTATGTGTTCCTCTTTAATGGAAGATTCATCTGCATAGGTAGGTATATGCTATATATGGATGTATGTTTTTTGGGGGGGTCAGTAACGAATGTTGAATTTTAAGAGTACTTTCAGTGTTCAAAACTGACCTATTTCTTTCCCATTGAAATTATCCACTCATAGTTCTACTTTGTTTTCAAACAGAAAACCAGTCACCTTCCTGGATGTACCGTATATTGAGTGTAAATATGCTAGATGTGTTGGGCTGGTAGTATGTAGAAACAGTCCCATGGTGGTCATGGAGGCCATGAAATCCTGAACCACCCCTGGAAAGGTGTTCTCAACAGATTCAAAGCCAGCACCAGTGTAAAGATCTAAAAACGCGATAACCGATTTCTTTTTAACGTGAACGTCTAAAAAGCCTGGAAGTATGAAAAGATCTTTATCTGGCAGTGGCAGCAAGAAGACCATAATGTAGGTGCCAGACAAGTGGGGATGGGCGGGGGGAGAAGAGATCCTGGCCCTCCTCTGTGTGACAACCCTTCAAGTACTGGAAGAGTGCGATCATATCTCCCCTCAGTCTCCTCTTCTGAAGGCTAAACATGCCCAGTTCTTTCAGTCTCTCCTCATAGGACCTTGTTTGCAGTCCCTTTATCATCTTTGTTGCCCTCCTCTGAACCTTCTCCAGTTTGTCTACATCCTTCCTGAAGTGTGGTGCCCAGAACTGGATGCAGTACTCAAGATGAGGCCTAACCAGTGCTGAGTAAATGGGAATTTATCACTTCTCACAATTTGGAAGCAATACTTCTATTAATGCAGCCCTTAATAGCATTTGCCTTCTTTGCAGCCACATTGCATTGCTGGCTCATATTCAGTTTGTGATCTACAACAATTCCAAGATCTTCTCACTTGTAGTATTGTTGAGCCAAGTGTCCCCCATTCTGTAACTCTGCATAGATCTGTCTAGCCTAGTGCAGCCTCTCTGATAGAGGATATATGTCCCGCAAGTCAGGAAGTACACCCCAGCCCTCCTGACCAAAAATCTTTCTTCCCATGAACTCAGCCACCAATCATCTGCTCCCCCCGCCATATCTACTACACAAGGATAGTTCCGGGCCTCTTCTCCACCCTTTGCTTGTGTGGCCCCCATGGCATAGGAACTCTCATAACAAATGTATTGGGAGGCATTAGTAATGCCAGAGTCCCTTTTTTCTTTTCAAATGCATACCTTTGAACCACATGCCCAGAAGAGCAGTATCCAAACGTGGACCAAGATCAATGCACCCAAAAGGATATAAACTTCCAGTACTAGGGAGAATTTTTGGGGATCATCCTGGCTTGCTTTCCCCTATTCTTGTCCTTATCAATGGGCTTCATATTAGGAATCTTCATTAAATTCCGAGAAACCTCCTTGTCTTCCTTCTGCTTTCCTTCTTGTTCATTGGCTGGCCAAGTATCATGACCTGTCCGCAATGTCAAGCAGCCTTTAACATCATCTTCTCAGGTGCCATCTCTTCTGTGTTCGCAAATGCAGGGCCGGATTAAGCTAGGGGCTGTTGGAGCGGAAGCTCCAGGCCCTTAACAGAAAATAGGCCCGCAATTATAGGGACACGCGGCAGATTTTCCCCCCCCTTCGGAGTTAGCTCTGATCATTATCATTCAGCATAATTAATGATTTTTTCAAGATTAGAAAGGTGTTCTAAGCACATCTGCATTACAGGCTTGAGGCAAGACCTAGCAAGAACTGTTGTTCTCAAATTAGCATTTCAGTAGCTTTGCATTTCAATCACTGTTACTACATTTCTTTGTGAGAACTTCTAGCACATGGGGGGCTTGCTAGGGTCTGTAATATTCAGATTTAGAAGGGACCTCTCTCTCCAGCCTCGAGCAAAAGATATTTCTGATTCGCAGCTCAATTGTTCAAATGCTAGTTTAACAAAAAAACAAAAACAAAGCAACAAGAACAACACAATTATTCTTGGTCAAGCAAAGCTTCCTGGCTTTTTGTTGTGGCTGCTTTTTTTTTTTTTTAATAAATAATTTGGGGGAAATTGGGAAGACCCTTACTGATGAGCTGCAGGAGTTTTTGAGTTTTTGCTCCGTCAAGCGACCCCTCTCTGCCCCGTTGGAACGAAGCAAGCTGCCTACTTTCCCTCAGCCAAGGGAGAAGGGGGGGGGCTGCCTGATGCAACCTCTGCCTCCCCTCCCCAGGGCTTTCCTCCTTCCCTGCAGCTGGGGGGACGCAGCTGCCCATGCACCGCCCTGCCTGACAGATGGGCGATGTCCCCTTCCAGGTCCTTCGCCATTCCACAGCCAGCCGAGCGGACGTTTTCGGCGCCGGCCCGAGCGAGCTCTCCTCCAGCGCTGGTTGGCATGGCTGGAGCTTGCGAGGGCTGGTTATGTCCACGTGTGGGGCGCAGTCGACTCTGACCTCACCCGAGGAGCAGCCCTGCTTGGAGGCTGGCGTGCATCCTGGGCCTCAGCCTGGCTGGTCACCACCGGCTCAGCCCAGATGTTCCCTGGACCTCCATTGCCCCTGAATGCAGGACCGGTGCAGGGCTGTTTAGCGCCCTAGGCCAAATTATATTTAGCGGCCCCCCTCTTGTGCCGTGGGGGGGGCTCCAGAGCAAAGTAGCCCTGCTCTGCAACCCCCCCCCCGCGCCGCCGCCACCACCACCACCTACCTCCCCCCCCTGCTGCTGCTGCCGCCTCCTCCTCCTCCTGCGGCGCGACCCCCACGCTTTTTTTTTTTTTGCCTGGGAAACCAGGGCAACAGGGCTGTTTAAGCCCTGTTGCCCTGGTTCCTCCCGCCAAAACAACGCCGGCAGGGCTCCGGAAACGACGCGAAGGTAGGTAGGTGGCTGGCGGGCGCGGGCGGGAGGTGCAGTGGCGGCAGCGGCAGCGGGCGGGGAGGCGCAGCGGAGGCGGCAGGCGGGGCAGGAGCGCACCGGCGGCGAGGAAGGAGCGCAGCGTTTCTGCGCCCTCTTCCGCCACGCGCCCTAGGCAGTCGCCTGGGTCTGCCTGGCAGTAGCGCCGGTCCTGCCTGAATGGGATGTTTTCTTGGATGGGATCCTTCATCATCAAATGCCTCTGGGCATCTCTAGTTTTTTCCGGATGGCTGGTTCATCCTCGCAGCAGCCCTGAGACTTGTGTTTCTGGTGATGAATTTTGTGCTAGTTCCATTTTAAAGATGTGGTAAACTGAGGCCGAGCAAGAGGCGAGTATGTGGCTAGGACCCGGGGGGTGAGGGTAGCTCTTAATTTATTTATTACACGTGTATCCTGCCTTCTTTCCTGCAAGGAACTCGAGGCGGTTCACATAATCCTCCTCCTCGCTGTTTTATCGTCACAACAACAACCCTGTGAGGTAGGTTAGGCTGAGAGTCAGTGACTACCCCAAAGTCACCCAGTGAGCTTCATGGCTGAGTAGGGACTAGAACCCAGATCTCCCAAGTCCCAGTCCAACACTCTAACTAACCACTATGCCACACTGGCTCTCACTATGTTCTCTGGGTACCAGGTCTTCCTGACCTACCCCAGGGAATGGATTTGTACTTTTAAGGCTGTGATCCTTGCATTGTTTTTTTCCTGTTTTTTTGCACTACAAATAAGATATGTGCAGTGTGCAAATCAAGCCTTTCTATACCTTTTTATTTAATGTATTTCAATTTTAGACAGCAAATTAATTTATAATTTAATAACTTTCCATTTAATCAAGTAAAAAAAAAAGGACTTGATCCATTTGTTCATATTTTTTTCAAACTATAGTTCGCACACACACACCCAACAGTCTGAGGGACAATGAACTGGCCCCGTTTAAAAAGTTTGAAGACCCCTGCTGTAATTCTCGAATCGGATGAGTCGAGTCGGAAGGGGGAAAGCAGCCTGGACAAAAGACTCCGGAGGTCAAACAGAGATGATTTGAGTAGCTTCAATAGCCACCAGCCTTCTTATACTCTGGATTCTCCTGTTTCTCTTATGGAGAAAGGAGGGGCTGGCTCGTTGAGGGAGTAAAACTTCCTACATGTCGCCAACTACTGTCCCAAACTAATCCCTCTATTATTTTGTTATGTTCCCCATTTCAGCCAGACATTCCATTCCTAAAGCTATTCTATTCTGTATATATATCTAGAGAGAGAGAGAGAGAAAGAATTTTGGGATACAAAGAGGACATGGGTTTCTGTTGGCAGTATTGAGGGTTGCCTCTTTCGCGACAAGGGCTGCAAAATGAAGGGAGAAGTATTCAGATTCCATTGGTGTAAATTGCCAGGGGGTTTCCGAAATATGAGAAATGTGTTGTAATTGTATGATGTCATGTATTTGATAAGTAATGTTTATTATTCTGGGAATATGTTTCAATTCTAACAATTTTAATGATTAATTTAACTAGTGATTGTTATATTTGTTTATCTAACAGGAGTCCTTACTAGACAATTGGTTAGCTGATTGCCTGTGGATTAAGTCTTAATTCTTACCCACCGCAGTAGTAGGAGGTGGTGTTGTGTCCGTATAGATACATGCAACTATTCGTTATTTCTTAAGAATATGTTTTATTTTAATAATTTTAAAGATAAAACCCAATTGGTGTTTATTATATTGTCATGTAAATTTATGTAATTTCTGTTTTTTCAATTTTGTGGTTCTATGCTCTAATGCAATAAATGTCTATAATAGATATATATTCCATTCTGTACTCATCCTGTCTCCTATGTGACATATTCCTACCATTCCTTTAATTCCACACATACCCTCCGGTACTCTACCCTCCTCCAGTATGTATCCCTTCAAACCCTAGACTTCCTCTTAAACTGCAATTAACATTTTATCTTCACCATGACTCACCATCCACCTTTCACAATTCCATGTGTTTCCTCCTTCCAGTACCAAGAGGTTACTCCAGGTCATCTTTGTCCATTTCCCTTTTTTTCTCTCTTCAAATTTAAAATTTTATTTGAGAAAATCAAAACATAACATTACAAAACACACAACAAACTAAACTAAAATGGACTTCCGATCTTCTCCACAGCAAATATAAGCAACAATAGTTATTCTTGCTCTATAGATACAAAAATACCTCACTTGTTTCTATTGTGCAACCTTTATTTTATTTTATTTATTTGATAAGTAATGTTAACCTTTTTCTTCTAGTTCATTCAACTCACACATATACCAATCTTTATTTGCCTAAATTCTGCAAAGAGTCTATTAGAGGTATCCACTCAACCCTAAACAACAATATTAACCTTTTTCAAACTTTTTCAAACTTTCTTCAAAGATCCTGAAGCCTCCCCCCCCGCTTTAAATCATTCTAACATTTATGAATTAGAGAAACCTTTAACATTTATGACCTATTTTAACAGTAATTTCTGTTATATTTCCATTATAACAAAGGATTCTTTTTTTAAATAGCAAAAACATAGCTATTCTTTCCTTGATTCATAACATAGATTTAACCCTCTCTGACCAGTCCAATATCCAGCAACCCTTCTCCTTATTAAAACCCATCCTATAATCTTCCTCCATCAAAGACCCTCTTTTTCTGCTTCAGCTTTAAAATCACAAGGGCTTCGTCTCTCCTCTTAAAAATCCCAATCGGCGGCTCCTTCCAAGTAGGTACATCTGTGCCGTCCACCTTCATTTCAGTCACAAGATATTGCTACAGAGCTTGATCTGTTATTTTTCTGGCAAAGTGAGACAATCTTTCCCTTGAATCATCAAACTCCATATCAATTCCAAATCTCACAGAATATTCATTTTGGCTCAAGTCCATCAAAACCATGCTTCTTTCTCTGATGACTTCTTTGAGTTCAACAGTGTGGTGTAGTGGTTAGAGGGTTGGACTGGGACTCAGGAGATCCGGGTTCTAGTCCCCGCTCGGCCATGAAACTCACTGGGTGACTTTGGGCCAGTCACTGACTCTCAGCCTAACCTACCTCACAGGGTTGTAGTGAGGATAAAATGGAGAGAAAGATGAGGAATTATGTAAGCCACCTTGGGTTCCTTTCAGGAAAAAAAGTAGGATATACGGTAACTATAATAATAAATTTAAAAAAGTAAAATTTGGTGGGTCAATTTTTTTCTCTTCTGGAATTTCACCCTTGTCATTACTCTGTTTATTCTCATCTTCTGTTTCTTTTATGAATTCTTCTGAAATCTCCAAATCTAGTTTTGCACACCAATTATCATTTTTTCTCTCTAGTTTATTTCCAAGCTCTTCCAATTTATTTTCCAGTTGTTCAAACAACTTTTGAAACAAATCAAATGTGACAATTTTTTTCTTTACGTAGGTACAGTATATTGAACTACCTCTGACTTCTATATTTTTTCTGAAAGCAGCCCTAGAACAATACAATCCAACTTGAGGTTTTCAGCCACATCACAGTCCATTCTTGACCATGTCTTTTGTTGTAAAATTTGCCCCAAACAGCTTTTTTGGTATAAACAACAGACAGTTCAGAGCAAACCAGTCTATTTACCTAGCTTACCGGAATCTCCATCTTTTTCCGTTTCCACATTAACCTTCACAACGCTTCAGGCCTGCGCAGATGCTTCTCTCTTTTAACTGAGAAGTAGTTCATATTAAGCATCCATTGTAACAGGGGGGTATGGATTTTTTTTTTTTTTTTAATTGCTCTTTTGCAATTTTAAATTTTAAACGAAAATCAGGACATATTGTTCATTAATGATAATACATAATGATAATAATCTACTTCAATCATCGTGTTAGCAATGAACAGGTAGTCCCCCTTCACTATTGAAAAGAATCTTGGAATTGGGGTGTGGCCTTTTCAAACTGTATACAATAAACACTACCCAAGGTCAAAGAATCTTAATTATACTTGACAGACTTCAGTCCATGGGTTAGCTCTCCCCCTTCAGCTCATGTAAACTAGCACAGGCCTCAGATACCTTCCAGCAGCAACACCGCTTGCTCGCTCTCCCGTCTGTATTCTTTGATGGTCAGTAAGACTAGCCCTCACACTGAAACTCATTTCACACTCCATGCATTTACATGTTTCTCTCTTGTACGAGTTCTTTGATGTACACTAAGTTGACTGCCCTGAGTGAAGCTCTTTCCACACTCCATGCATTTATATGGTTTCTCCCCAGTATGGATTCTTTGATGTGTACTAAGGTTAGTGCTGCAACTGAAGCTCTTTCCACACTCCATGCATTTATATGGTTTTTCCCCTATATGGGTTCTTTGATGTGTACTAAGGCTACTGCTGCAACTGAAGCTCTTTCCACACTCCACGCAATTATATGGTTTCTCCCCTGTATGGGTTCTTTGATGAGTCCTAAGGTTATTGCTGTGACTGAAGCTCTTTCCACACTCCATGCATTTATATGGTTTCTCCCCTGTATGGGTTCTTCGATGCATACTAAGTTTACCGCTCTGAGCAAAGCCCTTTCCACACTCCATGCATTTATATGGTTTCTCCCCTGTATGAGTTCTTTGATGCACACTAAGTTTACCACTCTGAGCGAAGCCCTTTCCACACTCCATGCACTTATATGGTTTCTCCCCTGTATGGGTTCTTTGATGCATACGAAGGCTATCGCTGTGACTGAAGCTCTTTCCACACTCTATGCATTTATATGGTTTCTCCCCTGTATGGGTTCTTTGATGTCTTCTAACATGACTGCTGTGACTGAAGCGCTTTCCACACTCCATGCATTTATATGGTTTCTCCCCTGTATGGATTCTTTGATGTATTCTAAGCCTATTGCTGTAACTGAAGCTCATTCCACACTCCATGCATTTATATGGTTTCTCCCCTGTATGGGTTCTTTGATGTATACTAAGGCTACTGCTGCAACTGAAGCTCTTTCCACACTCCATGCATTTATATGGTTTCTCCCCTGTATGGGTTCTTTGATGTATACTAAGGCTACTGCTGCAACTGAAGCTCTTTCCACACTCCATGCATTTATATGGTTTCTCCCCTGTATGGGTTCTTTGATGTGTCCTAAGGTTACTCCTTTTACTGAAGCTCTTTCCACACTCTAAGCATTCATAAGGTTTCTCCCCTGCGTGGGTTCTTTGATGTCTAGTGAGGTTGCTGTTCATACTGAAGCACTTCCCACATTCCTCACACTTAAATAGTTTCTCCCTGGCGTGTGTTCTTTGATGTGTAACAAGCTGCTTCCTCCACCTGAACATCTTTCCACATTCCATACATTTAAATGGTGGCTGCCCTGTATAGATTCTTTCATGGTCAGTACCATTTCCACTATCACAGATGTTTTTCCCACCCACAATGCACTGACAGAGTTTCTTCCCTGTGTGGGTGCTGCAATATCTTTCTAATTTTAATTCATCTTCAAGTATTTCCCCCCACACTTTACACTTTCTCCTTCGGTTTTCTTTGCGATTCTGCAGGATCCGGGGTTTAGGGAAATCAGGACTCTGAGAAGCAGATGATCTCTTCCTCCCGTCTCTTGACTGATTCCCTATGTGCTGGTTTGCTTCTACTGCATTGCCAAAGGTCACTTGTTCCGTTTCCTGCCTGATTGCTTCCGAGCACACTACAGATGGCTCCTCATTATTCCCATTGTCCTTCTCATCACCTGCTTGGGAAAAGAAACAGAACATTCAGTTGACCCGAGTCCTATATTCCGGACTTTGGAGAGACTTGGGGCGGGGGTGGGGAGAGAAGGACTTATAAATAAGAAGCCATGGAACTAGAAAACCATGGTCAAGAAAACTGGGCAGACCTGACTACTTTTTCCTGAGGGTGAGAGATTCTCCCTGTCTGGATCCTGACATTTCAGAAAAGGCAGATAAGGGGTGGCTATGGTGATTAGAGCAGGGTGTTCCCTGTACCCCAAGAAGACTCTAGCCCCCACCTCAGCTCCACTGGATTTGGATGGCTTTCTTAGCCTCTTTGCTTTGCTGCAGCTTCCCTGGCTTTTTCTTGCTTGTTGTGTTCTTTTAAAATTTAAAGGTTTTTAGATTACGTTTTGTCCTGTTCTGGGTCATGCTTTTAATTACTGTGAATCACCCAAGAAGCTTTGGATTTGGCTAGTATAAAACAACAACTACAACTGCCTCGACTGCAGCCTGTGGGGTCCCCCTCCCTGCTTATGCCTAGTCTGTTCTGGAGAGCAAAACCAGCCGCCGGGAAATCCGCAGGAGCCTCCTTCGGGCACAATGAGCGCCATTGAAAGGTGTGCAGGCGGGGAGAAAGAGGGAGCGGTTGGGGCCCAGGCCTCCAAGGGTTAAGGGAACTGAGCTCTGGTTGCCAGAAAGCATGAAAAGGTTACAAGTGCCGGAGAAGGAAAGGGGGAGGGGGAGGGATCGCACCCCCTTCCTATCCCGGGAAGAGAGAGCAGCATCGCGGGGAGTTTCCGTGGCGCGAAGGTTGATGCGTGAGGAGAGAAGGTGGAGGGGTAAAAGTGCAAGATGATGTGGGGGGTGGGAGGCGGGCCAGGAATTGGGGGGGGGAGGGAAGCACCCACCTTCTCGGTATTTGTAAGTTTCCGGCTTTCTGGGCGCCAGAGCTCAGTTCCCTTAAAAGATCTAAAAACGCAATAACCGATTTCTTTTTGACGTGAACGACTAAAAAGCCGGGCAGCTGGAAACCCAGAAGCTGCTTTTCAGTAACTAGGCTGATGGCAGGCTAGGTGAAGCCAACACACTGTTAAATTTTAGCCACGTGTGTTACACTGGACTGACTTTACAACCGGACATCTTGAAAAATCAAATCCGACACTTTTCAAACAGGCAGCAGCCAAGCTCAGGTCCAGCATAGAAATCCCTACAGCGCAGTGACAGCAAAACTATCAACCAGGGAAAAGCATCCTTACCCAAAGTAGCCGTGTTCCCACGATCCTCCAGCATGGCTTCCTTGCACAGAGCTCTTTGGCTTGAATCCAGGAGACCCTCCTCCCCTTGGTGACTTGAACAACCACCAGTGCCTCTTTGAAGGCCAGCAGCTGCTGAAAGAGAAAGAAAAATAAAAGTCTCTACTGGGAAATTATCTCCCCCACAGACACGGTTTCTCCCAGTTAGAAAGCAGAAGAGATCACTGGGCAGCTTCGTGTTCATTGTAATGTTTTTTGTTTTTTTCCAGGACTCCAGATGTACTGGGAGAAAAACAGTAAAGATCACAGATTTTTTACCTTTTCTATCCTGCCGTGCCAAAAGGAAAGGAAAGAGGCATATCCATTCAGATTCTTTCCTCTACCCCTCACCCCAGCAGAAACCTACGGCTGACTGCTGCCTCCCTCCTGGATCGTAGCGCTCTCACATACCTTACCGGGTTGTAACTCAGATTTTTGAAATAATCAACTTAAGGAGCAATCCGAGGGTCCCTAGACACCATCTGAGGGGGCATAGGATACTTTGGATTCCCTGATCCAAGGTGAGAGAGACAGTGCTCCGTCCATCGTCGCAGTGTAGAGTTGTACTATAAAGCCTCGGCGGGGCAGAACGATGCTGAACATGGCCCCGCTCATACTCGCCGAGGCCTTACTGGGCAGCACCCCCGCCCTTGAATACAACTCCAGGAGTCGCAGGCAATCTGAGATCCGAACCCGCTCCCCCTAAAAGCCTGCACAGGAAGAACTGCGTTGGCTGCCTCTCCAAGGTCGGAGGGGGGGGGGGAAGGAGGCGTTGCAGTGGGCGAGGAGGGGAAGAGGCTGCAGAGGCCAGGACACGAGCTATCCTGAGCTTCTGCCAGCCTCCTTCCCTCCCCCTCCAAAACAGCTTCACCAGATGGGGAAAAAAGCCCATCTAACAAATATGCAGGGCGGGAGGATTGCGGGACAACATGGCCTGCACCGCTATCTCCCACCCTTCACAGGATGACCATGAGCCTCCGAGTTGGGAAGCTTACGATCATCGAGGGCGCAACCCCCAGGACTGCAGCCTTATTCCGTTATTTCCTCAACAGACCTTCCTCCAAGGAGCTCAGGGTGGGAAACATGGACCCCCCCCCTTTATTTTCACAACAACCTTGGCTGAGAGATAGCTGAGCAGGGATTTCAAACTGCGTGTTAGATCACAGAAACATGACAATGGCATCTAATAAGAAGATGAATGCATATGCATGCACTCACAGATAGTGGATGTCCAAAATTCAGGAAAGAAATATCAGATGAAACACAGAAGGGGCAAAGTGCAGTTCAGGGCTGTGCAGCAAGCAAGCAAGAGGCTCGCCTGGCACCTGCGTTGTGGCTCTTTTTGGCGCCAGAGAAAGGTCTTTTCATTCTCCAAGGGTTTTTAGTCGTTCACTTTAAGAAGAAATATGTTATTGTGGTTTTAGATCTTTCATCATCATCATCAGGCGATCACTCGTGACCGAGTAAGATTGTCTTCCGGGATAAAAGGAGGAAATTCTAAAGAAGATTGTGTAGACTCTAGCGATGGGTCCGTAAGTGACTGTGGAGGCCAATTCTAGATCCACACAGCTTCCCACAGTGAGGACACAGGTTACCAGATAGAAGATGGTCCTGTAAAGGATTCATTTGACGTGCTTTTCGCTTAGCACGTTTCTCCCTTTCACCTTGCACTCGGGCTTCTTCAAAGTCCATGGAACCTTTGTGAAAGGCCAACCTCCATTTAGATCGTTCATGGGCCAGAGCTTCCCAGTTTTCGATGTTTATATTGCATTTTTTTAGATTAGCCTTATGAACATCTTTAAACCTCTTATATTGACCACCGATATTCCGCTTTCCATCCTTGAGTTGGGAGTAAAGTAACTGCTTTGGGAGACGGCAGTCAGGCATTCGAACAACATGACCGGTCCACTGAAGTTGGCGTTGAAGGATCATTTTTTCAATGCTAGTAGTCTTTGCTTCTTCCAGTACACTGACATTTGTTCGCCTATCTTCCCAAGTAATTTGCAGGATTTTCCGGAGGCAACGTTGATGAAACCTTTCAAGGAGGTGGAAGTGACGTTTATAGATAGTCCATGTTTCGCAGGCATACAATAAAGTTGGTAATACAATGGCTTCATAGACCAGTGTTTTGGTCTTCTTACAAATATCCCGATCCTCGAACACTCTATGTTTCATTCGAGAAAATGCGGCACTTGCGGAGCTCAGACGATGCTGGATTTCACTGTCGATGTTAGCTGTGTAAAGATCTAAAAACGCGGTAACACATTTCTTTTTAACATGAACGACTAAAAAGCCTGGGAGAATAAACAGATCTTCATCTGGCAGCAAGAAGGCCATAATGCAGGTGCCAGGCAAGTGGGGCTTGGGGAGGAGGAGGCGCAGGGCACCGGCGGGGGCGGTGGGAACCTGCGCGGGATTGCGCTGCCCAGCAGAAGGAAAAGGAGGTGTCCCCCGTCTCCCTGAGAGGATTTCTCACATATCATCAGAGAAAGCAGGCTGGTGGGGACTAGGAGGGCCTTTTCTGTGGCAGCCCCAAATTTATGGAACTCTCTCCCCAGTGACCTCCGCCATGCCCCTTCCTTGATTAGCTTCCGCCAGGCATTAAAAATGTGGCCTTTCAGGTGGGAAAATGGGGGGGTGGTGGTTAGGATTTTTAAGTTTTGTACTGTTTATAATTGTGTTTTATACTGTGTGTGTGTGTGCGTGTGTGTGTGTTCCCCCCCCCCCCATGTTTTATTGGATTGTACATCGCTCAGAGTGGCCGGATGTCTGGCCAGATGGGTGATTTAAAAATGTAATAAATGAATAAATAATAAATATTGAAAATTCCTTCCACTACAGGAACACAAAAGGCATTTTCCACTTGTTCTTCTCACCTCTTGGTAGTTACATTGTTTTATGGCACTCTGATGAGTATCTATGTGATACCAAGTACCAACCGACTGAATGGCATTCACAAAATCTTTTCCGTCTTCTATACCATCCTGACCCCCATGCTCAATCCCATCATATATAGTCTGAGAAATAAAGAGGTGAAGGATTCCTTGAGAAGATTTCACTCATTCCTGCTCGTTCAAATTCAGAAGTAAAGTCACATATAGGTGCAAATAAATATGTTGTTTTCTCATAAGTTCTTTCAAATTGTGTTCACTTCTCTGTTCCTATTTGTAAATGCACAAATCTATGTGTGCATAAGCATGTTTTGAACCAGGGTATGGGGGACACTTGGCTCAACAATACTAAAAATGAGATGGATCTTGGAATTGATGTCGGTCACAAACTGAATATGAGCCAGCAATGCGATGTGGCTGCAAAGAAGGCAAATGCTATTTTGGGCAGCATTAATAGAACTATAGGTTCCAAATCACATGAAGTGATAATTCCCCTTTATTCAACACTGGTTAGGCCTCATCTTGAGTACTGTGTCCAGTTCTGGGCACCGCACTTTAAGTAGGATGTAGACAGAATGGAGAGGGTACAGAAGAGGGCAACAAAGATGATAAGGGAACTGGAAACAAGGCCCTATGAGGAGAGACTGAGAGAAGAGAACTGGGCATGTTTAGCCTTCAGAAGAGGAGATGATAGCACTCTTCCAGTACTTGAAGGGTTGTCACAAAGAGGAGTGCCCAGGGATGTGCAAGGAATCCGTCAGGGGGTGTTGCAAGGTAGCTCAATCCACTTTCCAAGTTCGCCCACAGCTGACTTGTGGTCAATAAGAAGCTGAAGGTGGTAAAAAAAGAATTCCTTTATTGAAAACACAGCACTGTATGGAATCACTCTAAGAAAAGGAGAGTTAGACCACTAACACAAGAAATGCCTCCCTCTTTATACCTTTTCATCAAGCATTTGGCTGGCTCTACACATGCATTCTTCTAGCAATATCCTGATGTCAGAAAAATTCCTATGTAATGTCAGACAGACAGACACAGACACACAGAGAGATCAATTTCTATCCAAAACCTGAAACTGATCTGAAAACCCTTTGTATTTTTCCAAACTACGAACAAGCCCATGCTTCAATTTCTGTGAGTTCCCCTTACTTGAAACTGCACCCCAATTCTGTGGCTTACGCTGGCTCAGATTGTCTGAGCGTGGAAAGCTAAGCAGGGTCAAGTCTGGTTATTACTTGGATGGGAGACCCCTCCTCTAGTTTCCTGCATTGAGCAGGGGGTTGGACTCGATAGCCTTGTAGGCTCCTTCCAACTCTATGATCTATGAAATCTATGCTCTTTGCAATTATCTCCACCAATATTAATACAATGCAATAGTGAGTAAATTGAACTTTTTTTCCTAATACTTAATTAACTTTTTGATTAAGGTAAATTGTTAGTAGCTACTATCTCTTCAGTTTCTATAGGTCATTTGTGATCTTGGATACCTATGTGTCAAACATTACTTACCCCTTCAATCACTTTCGATATGACCAGTAAGTACCTTTTAGAGTTGAACAGTAGTACAGGTCCTTCATAGTTTAGGAAAGCCTAAAAAAATGTGTTTGCATGTGATTCATTATGTTCTTGTATGGATTTGTTTCATGAGTGGTCCAGAAAGCACTTGTCAGAAAATGGGATATAACCCTCATAAAACAAACAAACAACTTCATTGCTTGAACTGTGTTTGTTGAACGACCTGAGATTTAGCAGGGGCACCTCAGCCAGCAAGGCTATGCTCACACCCACAATGACAGACACAGGACACCATAGCATCCCCTCTTTTTATATATTTATATATATAAAACATTAAAGAGGGTGGCTGGCTGGCTGGGCATAGCCATAGTTTCAGATGCTCATCTTATTCTGTTTTTTCAACCATGCTTTTTTTTCTGAATCAAAAGGGTCCTTCTTCCCAATTCAATGTATTCAGCAGCAGCAGGGCAGCAGAAGAGATTGTATTCTGTTCCCTTACTCATGGTGGTGCTATGATTAAAGCAAGTTTCACTGCAAAACTGCACATGCTCAGGGTATTTCTTTCTTTTAAATCAGAGCTGGCACATTCATTTCTTTTCCTTTTTGCTTTAACTTATCAGGAAACCAGAAGCAGATGTAAAGCATGGTGTGGCAGTGATGGGGCAAGGAGAAGTGTTAATTGTGTGCTTCACAGCTGAAGTAATGCACATGGCCATCTAAAGGAGGGGGCTGTAAGACCATTATGTCCATAGTCTAAAATTACCTAGCACCACTGAAAACATGTTCCCATTCAACTGTCACACAATTATTTTTTTTCAATGAAAAACACCTACCATGACCCCACTGAAAATGTCCATGTTTCAGTGGGTCTTTAGGTAGTGTGTATTTAATTTTGTAGCTGTCTTTCTCAATTTCCCTTGCTGTAACCTCATATCATTACAGAATTAAGAAGACCATGGTGCATAGACAGTGTTCACAACACTGGAATTGCCATACGTTTCCTTTAAGATTTCATTTGATTTCGTGATTCAGATTCAGATTCTAGGATAAAATATTTAAAGCTCTGTAAACATTAACAACATGTCACATCATTAAGTTAAACTCATTAGAATACTTATGCAGATTTCTGTAGAAAATACAATCCATATTTTTTACATTGATACCCTGAATATATATATTTTTTAAAAATCAAATACAACTGATATGCCTTACTTCTGCCCTTGTCACCATTATAAGTAGCTCTCCATAAAGTATACACCACCTTTCCCTACCCCTATACATCTCTGCACAGCCATAAAGACTAGCAGGTCAAAAGAGGTACTGGGTCAGTTAGTTAAACATCCATCAAGAAGACATATTTGTTGTTGCTATTCTTACCATATTACTTGAGGTAAGATCAGCCATCTATGAAATTTGAAAGCCAAGTAGTTAGAAACATGTCCAACTTCAAACCTTTATCATTAAAGTCTCCTCTCCCTTGACACAGCTGCTAAAAATATTTCTTAGAGACCAAGGAAGTCTACTTACAACAATAACATAAGCTCCAAATCTTGGTCGGAGGGGGAGCCTCCATTTCATTCCTTTATTGTTCTACTAGCTTTTTTTACCCGGCGTTGCACGGGTCGTCCTTTTCCTATAGGCCAGTGATGGTGAACCTTTTTGATCCCGAGTGCCCAAACTGCAACACAAAACCAACTTATTTATTTCAAAGTGCCAACACTGCAATTAAACCTGAATACCGAGGTTTTAGTTTTAGAAAAACAACTCATACAGTTGTCCGAACTAATTAACATCTTTTGTCTTAAAAGAAAAACACAATAACAGAGCTTTCAATGATACAAACAGTTTTTTGTTGGAAAAAAAATCAACTCAAAAAAATATTATAGTACTACATTGTACACATAGCCTGAAGGGAATTTATACAAACTTTTTGAATAATTAGGCACATGTATTTTTGGATAAGGGATTCTCAACTTGTAATATGATTATATGCCAGACTGAAATTGTATGGGGCAAGCTTTACCCCAAGTCCTTTCCCTGCTTCTACAGGTGTCGGATTAGTAAAAGTAAAAGTCAACCTGTACTAGGATGAGCAACACATGCAGCACTCAGGTCAACTGTTAGGGCTTTACATCTAAGCCATGCTCTGTGCATCATTCTTCAAAATCTTTTAAATGTGATAACAATGTAGAAAAGAATTCTGTAACAGGAATTCTAGAATAAAATCATTCTGTTCCACACTGTGAGAAAGAACAAGATTAGTGTTTTGCAGAAGGGGATGGTCTTTTCGCGATCTGGTGACCAACGGCTCGAGTGCCCACAGAGAGGTCACTGCGTGCCAGCTGTGGCACCCGTGCCATAGGTTCGCCATCACTGGATTATAGGATCATAGGATCATAGAGCTGGGAGGGGCCTACAAGGTCATCGAGTCCAACCTCAATGCAGGAAACTAGAGGAGGGGTCTCCCATCGAAGTAACAACCTGGCCTGACCCTGCTTAGCTTTCCACACTCAGACAAGCTGAACCATCCTCGCACTCTGGTTTGGTCATCCCACGTCTTTGCTTGCTCTTGGGATTATCATAGCGTTGCCTTAGGAACATCTCATAGTCGGGGGGGGGGGGCATAGCGCGAACAGAACAAAGCTAGTTCTCTTGAAAGGCATTGCATCCACCATGCAAGACAAAATCCTGAAACAAGTAATAAGGATGTGTAAATGCTTCATTTTGCCACCAGAGGGAGCTACTCTTCTTGGAACCGTAGAATCATAGAATAGAGTTGGAAGGGGCCTAGGCTATAAGGTCATTGAGTCCACACACACACACACCCGCTCAGTGCAGGAACCCAAGTCAAAACATCCCCAACAGATGGCTGTCAAGCATTTGAAGTTGAAAGGAAATCGGCCTTCAAATTCTCATCTGCAAATTTTGTGGCAGCTGTTTTGTAACTGTGACAATGCTGAGAGAGTTCTGACATCTAGCAGTCAATATTTGATAGAAACTGATCTGTAGGAGCCATCACTGATTATATCTGACCACAGGCATGGAGCACGTGAGCACATAGAAAGAGAGTGATTGGGGGCAAGGTGACCCAGTGAGCTTTCAAAGGCACTGTAATCCTTCAAGTAGAAACAATCCCTGGAAAAGTTTCTGTGTTCCCAGAGATACAGCAAGTTAAAAAGTGCTGAAAATTGACACATTTGTGCTTTTTATGCTAAGCTGTGGATCTGCATATCATATCTTTCTTTGGGGTTATTTTTGGAGATCAGTGGTGTGCTCAACGCTGGCCAGAGCGGTGGAAATGTAAATTAGAGTTGGGACGCGACCTCACCTTTCTCTAGTTGTTCCCAATATACGTCACCATCCATCTTTGGGTTGACCGGCTTGCCAATTCTGTGGTACATTTCTTTTGCAACAATCAGGCCACCGTTCAAGTTGTCAACTCGCTGTCCTCCAGAAATAACCACATGATGTGTTTGGTGAGGGCTATCACACTCCAGTGCCTAGAATTCAACGTTCTGTTCTGCACCCATCATGTGCCTGGGCTTGACAATGGCATCGCTGATGTATTGTCATGGAATCAGATCCAAAGATTCAGACAACTCGCCCCATGGGCAGCTGAACTTCCTATAGTGATGCCATATTATCTTGGGCAGATTGGAGGTCTTCGGCTGAAAGGGCCATCATGAGTTCTCTCTGGCACCTAGCACACGCGGGTGGCTTACAACAGGGCAGGTAGGGAGTTTCAAGCTTTCAGGATAGAGAACAGCATCCTGGAATTATGGCCCATCCCAGCCGAGCACCTAATACAGTATTGTGTCTATGCTAGGAATCATGGGGCATCAGTTCATACACTCAGGGGCAAATTGTCAGGCCTAGCCTTTTTATCTTAAGCCAAGGGATGGGGCGACAACACAGGCGATTTCAGGTTAAAGCGGATGCTGATTGGGTGGTCCCATCAAACACCCCCGGTACCAGACGCCAGGGCCCCCATAACTCCGGAGGTGCTATTGGGCCTGAGGGCTCAACGGCCAGTCGTATGTAACTCCGATTACGAGGCGATTTTGTTCCACGCAGCCTCATTAATGGCCTTTTTTGGCGCATTCCGTGTGTCAGAACTGGTAGTGATGTCCAAGGCGGATACATCACGCAGTGCCCTGCAATTCTCTGATGTGACATTTACCTCGGGGGTGTGTGTGTGAAACTCCATCTACACAGGTCTAAATCTGACCAAGCAGCCAGGGGGGCAGATGTAGGTTTCTATCCGTCCTCAGAGGTCGAATTATGCCCCGTGATCACTTTGCGTTCATACAGCAACAACAGAGGCCAAAGTAGTGGCCCGCTATTCCAACATGGAGATGGTTCCCCTCTCATGAAGTTCCAGTTTTGGTCTATAGCCAAGCTGGCACTGGGAGCATTGGGGCTTGGTGACAAATGGTTCGGAACACACTCCTTTCGTATTGGGGTGGCATCGACCGCCGCTGCATTGGGCTTTCCTGCAGACTGGGTACAGGCGGTGGGGCGGTGGCGATCCCAGGCGTATCGGTCTTACATATTTCTGTGAACAGTACTGCGGCTTCTATTCCCTTTCTTGCAGAGCAATCATTGGCCAGACACGTTCGTGTTTTGGTGTGTGGGCATAGCTTCGTTTTCTGTGCAGAGCGGAGGGCTGCAATTTCACACCTGGAAGCCTAGCTTGGCATCGAATGAATGGCAGACATCCACTGGCCTACTGCCCACCTTGTTCCAGTTTGGCCCCGATGATCGACCCCCACACCTGATGGTGCTGCACGTGGGGGGGAATGGTCTTGGCTTGCTCAAGAGCAAGGCCTTGATCCTGCAGGCATTTGTGGACTTTCACACCATCAAGAGATGATGGCCTGATGTCCGGATTGTCTGGTCCCACATCCTTCCACGCCACTGTTGGAGGGGCAGTGCACGCCCCAGGATAATGGACAGAGTAGCCAGGAGGGTGAACAACAGGGATATTGTTAAATGGCTGGGTGGAGAGGGATATTCTGTACCCCATCCTGAGATTGTGTTGGCATGAAGGGAGCTGTATGGCAGGTTGGGGGCCGGTGACTGAGCTGACGCTTGTCCCTCTCTGTGGCGGTTAAGTGCAGGTTAGGGAATTGATTGGGTCTGGTAAGCATCCCTGGAACCTTCAGGTGACAGGCGATTTCCAGAGGCCTCACGTTGTTGGGTCCTTAGGCTCGGACGGCTGAGGATCAGGATCGCCTGTGATGCCTTTGTTCTCACCAAGCTTGTTGTCTTGAGACTCCGAGAGGAGGCGAAGCAACAAAGGGTCTCAACACTGTAAAGTGTAAAAATGGGGTGGTGGCGGCAACAGCGCCACCTCCTGGTTTTGGATGCTTCGCCCAAATGTACAGCGTTACCGGCCAGAGAGGCCGGATTAGAACAACCCGCACTCCATCCCTTTGCAGCTCATTGAATGTAAATAAAATGTGGCCCAGTTAAACACCAGCAACTTGTCTCGGCTCTTTATTTCCTCCTACGCTCGCAAGCACACACACGTCCATATCAGATCCTCTGAACATACACTGAGTAAAAAAGAAGACAAAACTACAGTATTTTTCCATGTATAAGACTATACTTTTTCCTAAAATTGTTACACTAAAAATTGAGGGTCGTCTTATACACGGAAGTAAGCCAAGGAGAGAACCGCGTGGTTGCGAAACTGCCCAGTGGGGGGCGTCTTATACATGGGGGCGTCTTATAGACGGAAAAATATGGTAGCTACATCTTTATAGCAATGTGTAATTGGACCACCAGGGAATTTGGGTGGGGGTGGAATGCACAGTTGGGGGAAACATTAGGTAGGGGTGGGCTAGGCGCTGGGATCTTACCTGCCTCCAGCTCTGCAGAAGTCCCTGCTATGCCCGCCAAACCCAGCTGAAAACTGGCATATACCGCACCACTCACCGGACTTTTGCGTTCCCTGCGGGCTGCTGTTTACATAGAAAATGCCTTAAGATGCATCAAAAGTGGCCTCAATTTGCACAAATGACGCAAACTGTGGCTGATATAGGAGTATCTTAAGGCATTTTCTACGTAAACTGTGGCCTGCCAGGAACCCAGAAGTCACTTCCCTGGCTCAACCCAGGATAATGTGAGTCAATGCTGGGGAAGAGGTAAGCGGGATGGCGTTTAGGGGTTGAGCCCGGCTTATCCACCAGATTTCCGCACCCCCCCCCCAAACAAAATCCTCTCACATCCCTAGCATTATGATCCAGGGCCTCACGCTACTTTTCTAAAAGCAGAAACGTAGCAGAAGGGTCCCAGTCCTTCCTCTCACTATTTATGCTGCTGATATAAGCAACAAACAGCATGGGTCAACTCACAGGCAGGGCCGGATTAAGCTAGGGGCTGTTGGAGCGGCAGCTCCAGGCCCCTACCAGAAAATAGGCCCGCAATTATAGGGACACGGGGCGATTTTTTCCCCCTTCGGAGTTAGCTCTGATCATTATCATTCAGCATAATTAATGATTTTTTCAAGATTAGAAAGGTGTTCTAAGCACATCTGCATTACAGGCTTGAGGCAAGACCTAGCAAGAACTGTTGTTCTCAAATTAGCATTTCAGTAGCTTTGCATTTCAATCACTGTTACTACATTTCTTTGTGAGAACTTCTAGCACATGGGGGGCTTGCTAGGGTCTGTAATATTCAAATTTAGAAGGGACCTCTCTCTCCAGCCTCGAGCAAAAGATCTTTCTGATTCGCAGCTCAATTGTTCAAATGCTAGTTTAACAAAAAAACAAAAACGAAACAAAGCAACAAGAACAACACAATTATTCTTGGTCAAGCAAAGCTTCCTGGCTTTTTGTTGTGGCTGCTTTTTTTTTAATATATAAATAATTTGGGGGAAATTGGGAAGACCCTTACTGATGAGCAGCAGGAGTTTTTGAGTTTTTGCTCTGTCAAGCGACCCCTCTCTGCCCACCCGCCTCCAAAATCTCCACCATGACTTCTGCTTGCTATGGGACAAACCTCTGGGATGGTCTTTACCTGCCGCTGGTCCTGATGGCCCTCCTCTGCACAGGTAAGGTTCAAAAGTTTGACTCTTTTGATCTGCAAGTTCTCCTTCTCCTTCTCCTTTTTTTCTGTAAAAGGGCTTTCCCTCTTTTGTGAGCCAAACTGAACGTAAGGGCTGTGTGTTTGTGGGTGTGGGTGTTTGCCTTTTGGGGGTGTTGATCCTCCTGCCGCCTGCAAAATGTCACCTGCTTGGCTAATACTGTGTGTGTGTGTGTGTGTGTGTGTGTGCACGTGCGCTTTCATGGGGAATTGTGTGGCATTTTAAGTTTTATTTTGAAAAACCCCAGAGAACAGAGTTCACCAAATATCCCTCTTGGATATTTTGGACTACAGTTCTCATTTGCCTCAGGCAGCATGGCCAGTGGCTGGGGAAGATGGGAGCTGGGGCCCCAAACATTTGGAAGGGCCCCGGTTGGGGAAGACTGCCCTAGAGGTTAAAAAACGTGGAGGTACTTATCATCAACGATATGTGATGAGTTTATTGAACTGATTGGTCAGCAAGTGCTGCAGCAAATCATAAACGAGATAAAAGAAGCCAAATATTATTCAATTTCTGTTGACTCCACCCCTGACATAGCACATTGTGATCAACTAACAATTATATTTCGCTATGTACTACCTAGTGGTCCAGTGGAGCGTTTTACGAAATTCATTCCAATGCACGGACACACTGGTATGGAGCTAGCAAACATTATTTTGCAGTTCATGGATGAAAATGGAATTTCCATCAAAGACTGCAGGGGTCAGTCTAATGATAACGGATCTAATATGAGTGGCAAATATAATGGTATGCAGGCCTTAATTTGGGGGAAAAAACCCACTTGCTGAATACATTCCTTGTTGTGCACATTCACTTAATCTTGTTGGACAAAATGCCGTAAACAGCTGTCCAGTTGCAGTTTCGTTCTTTAATTTTGTGCAGCAGTTGTATTGTTTTTTTTCTGCTTCAACTCATCGATGGAATCTGTTAACAGATAGTTTCAAACTATGTGGTATACCGACATTAAAAAGGTTATCTGATACACGTTGGTCTGCTCACCATGATGCTGTGATGCCTTACAAAAAGGCTATAGTACTATCAGAGATGTCCTTTCAAATATTATGAATGATGAATCCACAAAGGGAGAGGTCTGTTTACAAGCAAAGGGCCTAAATAATGTCATGGATCAATTGGAAACTGGAATAATGATTGTTGAAGTATGGTCTGTCATTTTACCAAGGTTTCACAGAACCAGTCAGTGTCTCCTGTTAAGGATTGATAAAATCCCCCCAGCCTTGATGGCTCATAATCCACCCTGTAGGCCCGTCTGCCTACGTGGATTCAGCAGAGCGTGTGATGAGAAGATACAGCCTCTGTCTCATGTGTGAAAACTGGCCCATGTAGCTCACACAGAGATTCACTGTCTCTCCTGCACGCAGCACAATCCAAGCGTCTCGGGTTACAGCCTCTGCTCCAGCTTGCCACTTGCTCCAGCTCAGCTGTAATTAGGAATTGCCATAGAATCCACCACAGGGTTTTTCTACCTGTTTATGCTATATCAGAGTAAATACAATTTCCTAAGTACAGTCTACATTGCATAGCATAGTCCAGTGGACAAAGTCCACCCTAGCATTCAGAGCATTAGAGAGAAGACAAGAAGATGCATACAGAAAGCAATCCTTCTCTCTATTACACAGATACAGGAATCGAAACTTAACAATCATACTACGCCATCAAAGTACAAACCATGTGATCAGCTCATATTTCTTTCCAGCCCACTTTTCCCATGAGAAGAGAATAGCAGTGTCAGACTAAACAAGATTGTCATTCTAGCCACCCTGTACCTTTCCAGATGAAAACACTTGTGGCACAGCTGTTGTTGTGTTACATGTCCCAACATCTCCAAGATGCAAAATTAGATCTGCATACAGCAACAGACATGCTGAACTCTCTAAAGGATTTTGTGCAGTCTCTCCGTTCTAGATTCTCTGAATTTGAACAGCAGGGTAAAAATATTTCCGGCTGCGAGGAGTACCAGCTACAACATGGAAGGAAAGTGAAAAGAAATAGGAGGTGGGACTATGGTGATGCAGAAGATGCTAATGCTGATATGACACCCTCTGAGAGGTTTAAAGTGCATACCTTTTATCCTATAATTGACCAATTGACAGAATCACTGAGGCACAGGCAAGCAGCATACAATATAATTCAAGAAAGATTTGGATTTCTATCAGAAATATGCACTCTAGCAGCTGATAGTCTATGTTCCAGAGCCACTACACTAGTGTCAAAATATCCTGAAGATCTTGAACCCCTGTTTGCAGACAAAATTGTACAGTTTTCATCTATTTTCAAAATGTACCAATCTTCCACTGCAAATCAAGACATTCATGGGAGTCAAGAAACACAAATGTACAAGTTTATGATTGCACAATCTCTAGTCGGTGCATTTCCAAATACATTTGTGACCCTCCGCATGTATTTGTGTTTAATGGTCAGCAACTGCAGTAGTGAGCGTTCATTTTCAGCATTAAAACGTGTGAAAAATGAACTAAGGTCTTCCATGGGTCAGGAGCGTTTAAATGCGCTCTCTCTGTTGTGCATTGAAAATGGTTTGCTGAACGAGCTTAATCTTGATTCTACAATTGAGGAATTTGCAAGTAAAAAAGCAAGAAAAGTTAATGTGTAATTTTATTTTAATCTACCAGCTTGATTCATTTAGTTTAAATGCAGGTTAGAGTTCAGTGAATAACCTGTTTGTGTGTTTAAAACTAGTGGTTGCTATTTATTTCAAGAGTTACTCTCTGCACCATAATCATAACGCAGGCTGTATTGATTATGATGCTATAATAATAATAATAATAATAATAATAATAATAATAATAATAATACTTTAAGGAACAAATTTTTATGAGCCAAACATCATACACTTATATTTAAATTGTTTACATGGTTTATGTTTATTTAAAAATGGCTGTTGTGAATGTTCTATTTATAACGGTTTTATTGAGTTAACAAGCTTATTGTTTACAAAAAAAGAAATATTTTCAATATGTTTCTGTTTTGGCACTTTAATGGTAATTAAAATATTTAATTTGTTTTAATATAAAATTGCGTCTTCATTTTATTTATTTCCATAAAAAGGCCCACCAAAATCCTCAGCACCAGGCCCATAATGCTCTTAATCCGGCCCTGGTTACTGTGTCTTGATTTTTGTTTGTGTTATAGAATTGTATTTGTGAAGAGAAAGCCAGTGCCCACACATACACACAGAGCACACATACCACAAGACAGCATCAGACACCCTGCACTCCACAAAAAGCCACATTAAGAGTCATCAACATGCCCCCTGGCAACTCCCCTGTCTGGCAGCCAAATGAGCTGTGAAGTATCCCCCACCTCAACCAGGGCGCCCAGGTGCTTGGTAGAAGAAAAGAGCAGTAAGTACTCTTGAGCACCGGGCAAGCAGGAAAAACCAGCAGTGCTGAGAGGGGGCACAACAAGAAGGAGGGAGCCCAACGGAAGGTATAAAACCCAGGGCCAGTGGCAGGAAAGGTTGTTGGTCGTCGGCAGCAAGCTGCACGAAGGTCCAGGGCTCCAGTCAGACCTCAGCCTCCAGCCCCGGTGAACAACGCTACCTCAGACTAGCCCTTTAAGAGTCAAAGCGGCTTTCTAGGAACAAGGTCATTCCAGGTACTAGTGTCAAAATATCCTGAAGATCTTGAACCCCTGTTTGCAGACAAAATTGTACAGTTTTCATCTATTTTCAAAATGTACCAATCTTCCACTGCAAATCAAGACATTCATGGGAGTCAAGAAACACAAATGTACAAGTTTATGATTGCACAATCTCTAGTCGGTGCATTTCCAAATACATTTGTGACCCTCCGCATGTATTTGTGTTTAATGGTCAGCAACTGCAGTAGTGAGCGTTCATTTTCAGCATTAAAACGTGTGAAAAATGAACTAAGGTCTGTATTGCTTTTATGGCTCGCTACTAGATCAATTGCAGGCTTGCGCCTAGCGTGTTGCTTTTGTAGATGTTCTGATACGCTGCATTAAATTCTGTTTACCTGTAAACAGTGTAGTAGCTTCCATTCAAAACTCAGTCTCCTCACTCCTCCTGCGTTATAATTGGTCGCGGCTTTCTGCTAGAGAGCCACATACCACTGACAGAGGGCTAACCTAGTTCTGGTTAACCCCTGAGTGCCCAAACCCGCCAAAAGGACAGTTGCAGTCCTTTTCCACAGTATTGAATATGTTTACTGTGGTTCTAAATATATTGTTATCTATCTTGTGGATCTGTAGATTGAAAGGAAGGGTATACATATTTCACTAAGTAACTAAATAAAAGTGTGATCCTATGCATGTGTACTCAGACATAAGATAACTAATGAAATAAGTTTCAAAAACTCTATTGAGATGCCTTGGTGACAATCAAGCCCTTTTAATTCTAGGGATGCTGCAGTACCTTGATAGGCTAGATTTCTAACAGAGATATTCTAGATCCATTAGGCCGACACTCAGAACCCACCTTTTGTCTGACTTACTTTAGACTGGGAGCATAAAAATAGGTTGAATGCAAATGTAGACATGCTTAAACTGCTATCCTATTCACACTTGCTTCTGAGTAGTCCCATTGGGTTGGATCCAGATTTAATCATACCTTTCAGTACTTCAGTAATCATACAGCAGCATTTCAGACATACCAAAATTAATGGGAATTAATTCTCCCTGACTGTATTGGGTTTATTCTAAATACGACTAGACTGGCAGCATAAACTGTTGCACAAGCTATCAAGGGCTTTAGGGAGCGTGGTGAACATCTGGATTAACATCAAAATCTGCATCTCATTGAGAGCAAAGGACAATGTGCACATTTGGAAGTTCATCAAGATGCCTATTCCGTTTTATGCAGCTGGCATCTTCTGCATCTGCATGCAGATTTGGATATCTGATTTATGTATGAAAACAAAGATGTATAAACACTGCAGGGTTCTATGAAGATTGGGAACAATGTGGAATGCTCAAAGAATTAACGAGTCAGTGAGAAAGATTTCATACATCTCGATCAAATCGTGGTATTCTGCACACTTTTTTTTAAAAAAGGAAGCAAACTAATCACTATGACGCGCCATAGATTTTGTTTGTTGCAGGAGCAGTTATTTGACAATACTGAATTTAAAAAATCAATCATACATAACTGAATTCATTCTGCTAGGATTTGAAGATCATCAGGAATTGCAGATTCCTCTTTTCATGCTTTTTCTCCTCCTCTACATTGTGACCATGGCTGGGAACATCCTCATTATTCTGCTAGTGGTCACTGATCAACGGCTTCACACACCCATGTACTTTTTTCTTGGGAATCTCTCATGCTTAGAGATCTGCTGCAGCTCTAATATCTTGCCAAGGGTGTTATCCAGTTTCCTTACAGGAAGTAAGACTATTAACATCAATGCATGCTTTGTGCAAGAATATGTCTTTGGTTCTTTGGGATCTGTGGAATGTTACCTCTTATCTGTAATGTCCTATGACTGATACTTAGCTATATGTAAACCACTCCATTATGTCACCATGATGAATAGCAGGTTGTATCTCCATCTGATAGCCATCTCTTGGTTTAGTGGTCTTCTGGCAAGTACTGTAATACCTTGGATTGCAAGTAACTTGGTTTGAGAGCTTTTTGCAAGACAAGCAAAATTTTGATATACAAGCGACGTCTTGCAATACAAGTACTGTAGTACGGCTTAAATTAAAAATCTCTGTACAAATTATTTTGGGGGAATTTCGTTTTGATATAAGAGTGTTTTGGATTACAAGCACGTTTCCGGAATGAATTATGCTCTCAATCCAAGGCATGACTGTAGTGTGACAATGATCTCAATCTCCATGTTAGAATTGTGTTTGCAATGAAATTGACCATTATTTCTGTGACACCCTTCCAGTCATCGAACAATCTTGCAGTGACACACGCACAGTAAAACTATTTCTGTATGTTGTAAGCTCTACAATTACTTTTCCTCCATTTATTTTAACCTTAACATCATACATTTTCATTATTTTAGTCATAATGAAAATTCCTTCCATCACGGGAAAACAGAAGGCATTTCCCACTTGTTCCTCTCATCTTTCGGTAGTTACAATTTTTTTTATGGCACACTGATTAGCACCTATGTGATACCAAGTACCAATAGATGGAATGGCCTTCACAAAGTCCTATCTGTCTTCCATTCTGACCCCCATGTTCAATCCCGTCATATATTGTCTGAGAAATAAAGAGGTAAAAGCTGCTTTGAGAAGACTTTCTTCTGCATTTCTATTTCTTCAAATGCATAAGAAAATATGATAGAATAGTAATTTTTTTTTAATTTCTCAGAAGTGCTTACAAAATGTGGTTGATTTTTTAAAATACAATGTCTGGTTACGTTTTTGCAGGTTAAGATTTCAATTGCTATTTCTCCATCTTTAATGGAAGATTAATCTGTATAGGTGTATGCAATCTACAGATATATATGGAATACCAAGTACAGTAATACCTTGGATTGCGAGCATAATTTGTTCCGGAACCATGCTCGTAATCCAAAATACTCGTACATCAAAGCGAGTTTCCCCATTAGAAATAATGGGAACTCCGCTGATTCAGTTCCACAACCATTTAATCACTGCTTTGCCCCATGGAGCCCCATGAAGGGAGCCGGCAAAGCAGTGATTAAATGGTTGTGGAACAAATCAGCGGAGTTCCCATTATTTCTAATGGGGAAACTCCCTGATGTGCCGGCTCCCGGCTGCGCCTCGCCTCCACTCACTCTGCCAGGAGTGGCCAGGAGGCAGGGGCATCCCTGGAGGCGAGGCTTGGCTCGGCCGCCGCCTCGCGCTGCTGCTCCGGCCGGCTGAGTAGCCAGGAGGTGGGGGCTTCCGTGGAGGCGCGGCCGGGCTTCTTTCTCCCCAAAAGGCAGCAGCATCGGCAGCACTTAATCCTTTCTAAAAAGCACACAAATCCTTACAAATTCTCACAGTATGGACTATAATCTCTCTAATACTGAGACAGACTGAATGTATTTCAAGCATTTGCAAGTTAAAAAGCATCTTCTCCTGCTTTGAAAGTAAGCTGCCCGCACCGCTGCTGGTCCCGTCGCGTCACATCCAGCTCCGTCAGTGATGCCCGGATGTGACGCGACGGGACGGCGGCGGAGAGGCGAGCTGCTTTCAAATGTACGAAGCAGCAGGAGAAGATGCTTTTTAACTTGCAAATGCTTTTTTTAACTTGCAAATGCCGGCTGCATCTGGGCTCCCTCTCTCGCTTCTTTTTCTGACCCTGGCAAAGGAAATGTAATGTAATTAAACAGCTGTGTAGGAAGCAACTAGTTTGGCGTAATCTTTTCTTTTCCTGCCTTTATTTCTGCATGCAGAGTGGTGGAAAGAGGAGGATAAAGGTGGTGGAGTTGGGTGGGAGCGTTTCCTGACAGAAAATGCTTGAAATACATTCAGTCTGTCTCAGCATTAGAGAGATTATGGTTCATACTATGAGAATTTTTAAGGATTTGTGTGCTTTTTAGAAAGGATTAAGTGCTGCTGATGCTGCTGCCTTTTGGGGAGAAAGGAGCCTGGCGCACCTCCACGGAAGCCCCCACCTCCTGGCTACTCAGCCGGCAGGAGCAGCAGCGCGAGGCGGTGGCCGAGCCAAGCCGCGCCTCGCCTCGCCTCCAGGGATGCCCCTGCCTCCTGGCCACTCACTTGGCTGGCTGGCGCAGCAGCGCGAGGTGGCGGCCACTCGCTCAGCCGGCGCCTCGCAGTTGCTAGCATAAATTTAAATTTGAAAGACATCTCGCAACAGGAGCCACATGCGGCAGCAGCGGCTCGTGTTGCGAGACTTGCTCGTCTTTCAAATGTAAATTTATGCCAAATTTTTCCTCGTCTTACAAGAAACTCGCAAACCGGGTTACTCGTAATCCGAGGTATTACTGTACCAATAGACAGAATTGATTTCTCACATATTATCATCTGCGACGCCATCTGCTGGAGAAAGAAAACAAGCGAGATGCACCCAAGCCTTTCTTGGCACCGAACACTGGAACTCATGATCGGCTCACGATGAGATGAGTCGGAAGGGGGAAAGCAGCCTGGACAAAAGACGGGAGGTCGAACAGGGCAGACTCAAGTAGCTTTAATAACCACCGGCCTTCTTATACTCTGGATTCTCCTATTTCTCTAATGGAGAAAGGAGGGGCTGGCTCGATGAGGGGGTAAAACTTCCTACATGTCGCAAACCACTGTCCCAAACTAATCCCTCCATTATTCTATTATGTTCCCCATTGCAGCCAGACATTCCAGTCTTAAAGCTATTCTATAATGTATATACTGTATATATATAGAGAGATGGAATTTTGGGATACAAAGAGGAAATGGGTTTCTGTTGCAGGGAACGGTCAGCATGCAGTATTGACGGTTGCCTCTTTTGCAAGAAGGGCTGCAAAATGCAGGGAGAAGTAGATTCATAGATCGTAGAGTTGGAAGGAGCCTACAAGGCTATCGAGTCCAACCCCCTGCTCAATGCAGGAAACTAGAGGAGTCTCCCATCCAAGTATTGACCAGGCCTGACCCTGCTTAGCTTTCCACGTTCAGACAAGCTGAGCCAGCATGAGCCACAGGCTATTCAGAGTCCATTGGTGTAAATTGCCAGGGGGATTCCAAAATGAGAGAAATGTGTTGTAATTGTATAATGTCATGTATTTTATACATAACGTTTGTTATTCTGGGAATATGTTTCAATTCTAACAATTTTAATGATTAATTTTAACGAGTGATTGTTATATTATATTTTATGTTTGTTTATCTTACAGGAGTCCTTACTAGACAATTGGTTAGCTGATTGCCTGTGGATCAAGTCTTAATTCTTACCCACCACAGTAGTAGGAGGTAGTGTTCTGTCCATGCAACTGTTAGTTATTTCTTAAGAATACGTTTTATTTTAATAATTTTAAAGATAAAACCCAATTGGTGTTAATTATATTGTCACGTAAATTTATGTAATTTCTGGTTTTTCAATTTTGTGGTGCTATGCTCTAAGGTCTAATGCAATAAATGTCTATATAATAGATATATATTCTATCCTGTACTCATCCTGTCTGTCTCCTATGTGACATATTCCTACCATTCCTTTAACCGCAGAATATCAGTGGTCAATATAAGAGGTTTAAAGATGTTCATAAGGCTAATCTAAAAAAAAATGCAATATAAACATCGAAAACTGGGAAGCTCTGGCCCATGAACGATCTAAATGGATCGTTTCACAAATGTTCCATGGACTTTGAAGAAGCCCAAGTGCAAGGGAGAAACGTGCTAAGCGAAAAGCACGTCAAACAAATCCTTTACAGGACCATCTTCCATCTGGTAACCTGTGTCCTCACTGTGGGAAGCTGTGTGGATCTAGAATTGGCCTCCACAGTCACTTACGGACCCATCGCTAGAGTCTATACAATTTTCCTTTAGAATTTCCTCCTTTTAAAACCTCCTTTTTGTAAAAAAAAAATTTTATCCTGGAAGACAATCTTACTCGGTCATGAGTGATCGCCTGACTGACTGACATCCTGTCTGTCTCCTATGTGACATATTCCTACCATTCCTTTAATTCTACGCATGCCCTCTGGTACTCTGCTCTCCAGTATGTATTCCTTCAAACCCTGGACTTCCTCTTAAGCTGTAATTAACATTTTATCTTCACCATGACTCACTATACACCTTTCACAATTCCATGTGTTTCCTCCTTCCAGTACCAAGAGGTTACTCCAGGTCATCTTTGTCCATTTTCCTTTTTTTTCTCTTCAAATTTTAAATTTTATTTGAGAAAATCAAAACACAAACATTACAAAACACACAACACACAACAAACTAAACTAAAATGGACTTCCGATCTTCTCCACAGCAAATATAAGCAACAATAGTTACTCTTAACTCTATAGATACAAAAATACCTCACTTTTTTCTATTGTCCAACCTTTTTCTTCTAGTTCATTCAACTCACACGTATACCAATCTGTATTTTCCTTAATTCTGCAAAAAGTCTATTAGAGGTTTCCACTCAACCCTAAACAACAATATTAACCTTTTCCTATATTAACAAAATAGCGAAGAAAGTCTAACCCTCCCAGCTTAATCCACTGTCTTCACTAACCATCTTTCTATTGTAAGCAATATTAGGTCTTTCTACTCATATATATTAATAAAATTGCATGACTAAACTTCATATTAATTTTAACCCTTTTAACCACATATTTTCCCACTGTTTCACCAAAACCTCACCGCAACATTTTAAGCTGTTTTTTCAGAGTTTAGCATATGCCTTCTAACTTATTACTAAAACATATAACGTTATTTTATTCCACCAGATCCAGCCTCTTCGCTACCCCTCCTTCTGTTAAAATCCTTCAACATAGTCATTTAGTTAAATCCACTTCAAATTCAAACCCACTTTCTCCAAAGATCCCCCACTTTAAATCATTCTAACATTTATGAATTAGAGAAACCCTTAACATTTATGACCTATCTTAACAATGATTTGTCTTACATTTCCATTTTTTAAAATGAGTCTTTTTTTTTAATAGCAACAACATAGCTATTCTTTCCTTGATTCATAACATAGGTTTAACCATCTCTGACCAGTCCAATAATCAGCAGCCACTCTTCTTATAACCATCTCTGACTAGTCCAATATCCAGCAACCCTTCTCCTTATTAAAACCCATCCTATAATCTTCCTCCATCAAAGACCCTCTTTTTCTGCTTCAGCTTTAAAATCACAAGGGCTTCGTCTCTCCTCTTAAAAACCCCGATTGGCAGCTCCTTCCAATTAGGTACATCTGCGCCATCCACCTTCATTTCAGTCACAAGATATTGCTGCAGAGCTTGATCTGTTATTTTTCTGGCAAAGTGAGACAATCTTTCCCTTGAATCATCAAACTCCATATAAATTCCAAATCTCACAGAATATTCCTTTTGGCTCACGTCCATCAAAACCATGCTTCTTTCTCTGATGTCTTCTTCTAGTTCAAAGTGTAGTGTAGTGGTTAGTGTTGGACTGGGACTCGGGAAATCCGGGTTCTAGACCCCACTTGGCCATGAAACTCACTGGGTTACTTTGGACCAGTCACTGCCTCTCAGCCTAACCTTCCTCACAGGGTTGTTGTGAGGATAAAATGGAGAGGAGGATGAGGAATGATGTAAACCACGTTGGGTTCCATTCAGGAAAAAAGGTAGGATATAAATATAATAATAAATTTAAAAAAATAAAATTTGGTGGGTCAATTTTTTTCTCTTCTGCAATTTCACCCTTGTCATTACTCTGCTTATTCTCATCTTCTGTTTCTTTTATGAATTCTTCTGAAATCTCCAAATCTTTTTTTACACACCAATTATCAATTTTTCTACCCAGTTCATTTCCAAGCTCTTCCAATTGATTTTCCAGTTGCTCAAACAACTTTTGAAACAAATCAAATGTGACAATTTTTTCTGTACATAGGTACAGTATATTGAACCACCTCTAACTTCTATAATTTTTCTGAAAGCAGCCCTAGAACAATACAATCCAACTCGAGGTTTTCAGCCACATCACAGTCCATTCTTTTTTTTAAAATTATTTATTGAATTTTCCAAAACATTTGGCTTCCGCCTAATCGTCTGACAAACATTACCAATCCTTATCCAATCTAAATTTCCTCTATTTTCACAGAAAGAATTTCTATCACCTTGCCAATATTCAGAAATCAAAACCCAAAGTTATTAAGTCACTTTCCCTCCCCCCTAGAAGTCCACCAGAGGTTTCCAGTCTTTCTTGAATGAAGTTAGATTTTTTTCTCTAATTAAACAAGTCAATTCTGCCATGTCTGCCAAGTCCAACATTTTCAACAGCCAGTCTTCTATAGTCGGTATTGTTGTTTCTTTCCATTTTTGAGCATATATTATTCTTGCTGCCGTCATCATATATTGTAGTAATGTTCCATAGTCTTTCTCAAGTTGTAAGTCCATTATACCCAATAAAACATTTCTGGTTTCAGTTTAATATTCACTTTAAAAATCTTTTGTATCCATGTGTGTATTTGTACCCAATATGTTTTCACTTTTTTACATGTCCACCAAACATGATAAAATGTTCCTTCATGATTTTGACATTTCCAACATACATTTGACACATTTTTATTTTATACATCTTAGCCAATTTCACAGGAGTTAGGTACCAACGATACATCATCTTGTAAAATTTTTCTCTAAGATCACAACACAATGTAAATTTTATACCTTTAGTCCACATGTGATCCCATTGTTCCATCATTATATTATATCCAAAGTTCCTTGCCCATTTAACCATACAGTCCTTAACTTGTTCTTCTTCTGTCCCAAACTTCAACAAAAATTTATACATTTTTGCAATTACATGATCATCACCTGTACACAACTGTATTTCAAATTCAGACTTATCCTGTTCTATATCATACATTCTTTTATCCACATTAAATCTCTCTGATAGTTGCATGTATGAAAACCAGTGTAAATTATAACCTTCTGTTACTAAACAATCCCGTGTTTTAATCCAGTATATTTCCTGACACAATTCCAATATTTCTCGGTATTTTAACCAGTTCTCCTTGCTTGTGGTTTCCTTCCTGTATAATGCCTCTTGGGGCGATATCCATAAAGGTAATCTTGGGCATAACCTAGGCTTATATTTGTTCCAAACTCTTAATTATGCTCTTCTGATATAGTGGTTCTTAAAATCTACATTCACCTTGTCATACCACAAATATCCATGCCATCCAAACCTTAGATCATGCCCTTCTAATTCTACAAGTCTATTATTTCTCAATGTCACCCATTCTTGACCTTATCTTCTGTTGTAAAAAATCTTCCAAACAGACAGCTTTATTGGCATAAACAACAGACAGTTCAACGGCAAACCATTCTATCTATCCAGCTGTTTTTCCATGTAGGCTTTTGTCAAAAGTAAGAAAAAAGTTTGTTTGTAAAAAAAAAACAAATACAGTAATACCTTGGGTTACAAGTAACTTGGTTTGAGAGCGTTTTGCAAGACAAGCAAATTTTTAAATATTTAATATTTTTTTTTACTTGATATACAAGCAACGTTTTGCAATACAATTACTGTAGTACGGCTCAAATTAAAAAGCTGTACAAATTTTTTTGGGGGGATTTTGTTTTGATATTTGGATTACAAGCACATTTCCGGAACGAATTATGCTCTCAATCCAAGGCATGACTGTAGGTTAAAGAGCCTCCTTTTTTTTGCAGGAATCTTTAATCCCTTCCAGTAATTTTTTCTTTCCATTTCTTTTAGTTCTGAAAAAGGGTATAGCACAGTTGCTATGACAAGATCTCTCTTTATACCAAACCAGATGTAGTCCATACATCATTGAGAAATAAGGACTGGCGATCTTATTACCCGATCCCAGGTGCCAAAGGCAGCGAGGAGTAATAGTAAAGTCCTTCACCCCAGGTCATTTTACGAGAACTAGCTGTTGGAACGGCAGGAAAATTCACAATATACGACCCTCTGGGATACAAATTAGGCTTGACTCCAATCTTCCCTTTTCATCTAGGGGCGATTTTGCCAACTGGGAACTGTTTCTAGCCCACACTACGCTGCTTTCGTTTCCCCACCGACAGTGAGGCAGTCAGGTCACCATAAATCCTTACCGGAAGCTCCATCTTTGTCCATTTCACAATGCTTCAGGCCTGCACAGATGCTTGTCTCTTTTAACTGAGAAATTTATTATTTCATATTAAGCATCCATTGTAACAGGGGGTACGTTTTTTTAAATAAAAAAAATGTTATTTTGCAAACCACTTTGGGCTTATTTTTCCAAATGAAAATCAGTACATAAATATAGCTCATTAATGATAATACATAATAATGATAATAATCTACTTCAATCGTCGTGTTGGCAGTGAACATGTAGTCCCCGTTGAGTATTGAAAAGAATCTTGGAAATAGATGTGGCCTTTTCAGACTGTATACAAACACTTCCCAAGGTCCAAGAATCTTAATTATTCTTGACAGACTTCAGTCCATGGGCTAGCTCTTCCCCTTCAGCTCGTAGCTCAGACCAGCACAGGTCTCAGATACCTTCCAACCCCAAGACCGCTTGCTCACTCTCCTCCGTGTGTATTCTTTAATGTTCAGTAAGACTAGCCCTCACACTGAAACTGTTTCCACATTCCATACATTTATATGGTTTCTCTCCTATATGGGTTTTTTGATGTATACTAAGGCTATTGCTGCAACTGAAGCTTTTTCCACACTCCATGCATTTATATAGTTTCTCACCAATATGGTTTTTTTTGCTGTATTCTAAGTTGACCGCTCAGAGTGAAGTGATTTCCACACTCCATGCATTTCTATAGCTTCTCCCCTTTATGGGTTCTTTGATGTATACTAAGGTGACTGCTGTGACTGAAGCGCTTTCAACACTAAATGCATTTATAAGGTTTCTCTCTTTTGTGGGTTCTTTGGTGTGTACTATGTTGACCGCTCTCAGTGAAGATCTTTCCACACTCCACGCAACCATATTGTTTCTCCATTGTATGTGTTCTTTGATGTATACTAAAGCTATTGCTGCGACTGAAGCTCTTTCCACACTCCATGCATTTATATGGTTTCTCCCCTGTATGGGTTCTTTGATGCACACCAAGGTGACTGCTGTGCCTGAAGCACTTTCCACACTCCATGCATTTATATGGTTTCTCCCCTGTATGGGTTCTTTGATGAATACTAAGTTGACCACTCTGAGTGAAGCTCTTTCCACACTCCATGCATTTATATGGTTTCTCCCCCGTATGGGTTCTTTGATGTATACTAAGGCTATTGCTGCAACTGAAGCTCTTTCCACACTTCATGCATTTATATGGTTTCTCACCTGTATGGGTTCTTCGATGTCTACTAAGGCTACTGCTGCAACTGAAGCTCTTTCCACACTCCATGCATTTATATGGTTTCTCACCTGTATGGGTTCTTTGATGCATACCAAGGTGACTGCTGCGAATGAAGTGCTTTCCACACTCCATGCATTTATATGGTTTCTCCTCTGTATGGGTTCTATGATGCATACTAAGGTGACTTTTCTGACTGAAGCTCTTTCCACACTCCATGCATTTATGTGGTTTCTCCCCTGTATGGGTTCTTTGGTGTGTACTAAGACTACAGCTGCAACTGAAGCACTTTCTACACGCCATGCATTTATATGGTTTCTCCCTTGTATGGGTTCTTTGGTGTCTACTAAGGCTATCGCTGCAACTGAAGCTCTTTCCACCGTACATACATTTATATGGTTTCTCCCCTGTATGGGTTCTTTGATGTCTACTAAGGCTATTGCTGCAACTGAAGCTCTTTCCACACTCCATGCATTCATATGGTTTCTCACCTGTATGGGTTCTTTGATGTGTACTAAGGAGATTTCTCTCACCGAAGCTCTTTCCACACTCCATGCATTTTTGTGGTTTCTCCCTTGAATGGGTTCTTTGATGCATACTAAGACTACGGCTGCAACTGAAGCTCTTTCCACACTCCATGCACTGATATGGTTTCTCCCCTGTATGGGTTCGTTGATGTCTACTAAGGCTACGGCTGCAACTGAAGCTCTTTCCACACTCCATGCATTTATATGGTTTCTCCCCTGTATGGGTTCTTTGATGTATACTAAGTTGACCGCTCTGAGTGAAGCTCTTTCCACACTCCATGCATTTATATGGTTTCTCACCTGTATGGGTTCTTTGATGTATACTAAGGTGATTTCTCTCACTGAAGCTCTTTCCACACTCCATGCACTGATATGGTTTTTCCCCTGTATGAGTTCTTTGATGTCTACTAAGGCTACGGCTGCAACTGAAGCTCTTTCCACACTCCATGCATTGATATGGTTTCTCCCCTGTATGGGTTCTTTGATGTATACTAAGTTGACCGCTCTGAGTGAAGCTCTTTCCACACGCCATGCATTTATATGGTTTCTCACCTGTATGGGTTCTTTGATGTGTACTAAGGTGATTTCTCTGACTGAAGCTCTTTCCACACTCCATGCATTGATATTGTTTTTCCCCTGTATGGATTCTTTGATGTCTATTAAGGCTACGGCTGCAACTGAAGCTCTTTCCACACTCCATGCATTGATATGGTTTCTCCCCTGTATGGGTTCTTTGATGAATACTAAGTTGACCGCTCTGAGTAAAGCTCTTCTGACACTCCATGCATTTATATGGTTTCTCCCCTGTATGGGTTCTTTGATGTCTACTAAGGCTATTGCTGCAACTGAAGCTCTTTCCACACTCCATGCATTGATATGGTTTCTCCCTTGTATGGGTTCGTTGATGTGTAATAAGGTGACTTGTCTGATTAAAGCTCTTTCCACACTCCATGCATTTATGTGGTTTCTCCCCTGTATGTGTTCTTTGGTGTCTACTAAGGTGACTGCTCTGACTGAAGGTCATGCCACACTCCATACATTGATAGGGTTTCTCCCCTGTGTGGGTTCTTTGATGTTTAGTGAGGCTGCTGTTCACACCGAAGCACTTTCCACATTCCTCAGACTTAAATGGTTTCTCCCTGGGGTGTGTTCTTTGATGTGTAACAAGCTGCTTGCTCCACCTGAACATCCGTCCACATTCCATACATTTAAATGGTGGCTGTCCTGCATGGAATCTTTCATGGTCAGTAACATTTCCACTATCACAGACGTTCTTTCCGTCCGCAATGCACTGACAGAGTTTCTTCCTTGTGTGGGTGCTGCAATATCTTTCTAATTTTAATTCATCTTCAAGTATTTCCCCCCAGACTTTACACTTTCTCCTTCGGTTTTCTTTGCGATTCTGCAGGATCCGGGGTTCAGGGAAGTCAGGACTTTGAGAAGCAGATGATCTCTTCCTCCCGTCCCTGGACTGATTCCCTATGTGCCGGGTTGCTTCTACTGCATTGCCAAAGGTCACTTTTTCTGTTTCCTGCCTGATTGCTTCCAAGCACACTACAGATGGCTCCTTATTATTCCCATTGTCCTTCGCATCACCTGCTTGGGAAAAGAAACAGAACATGCAGTTGTTACCCGAGTCCTATATTCCGGACTTTGGAGTGACTTGGGGGAGGGGGGACAAGGACCTACAAATAAGAAGCCATGGAACAGTAAAACCTTGTTCAAGAAAACTCAAGTTGAATTCACTGAGCAGACCTGACTGCTTATTCCTGAGGGTGGGAGATTCTCTCTGTCTGGATCCTGACATTTCAGAAAAGGCAGGTAAAGGATAGCTATGGTGATTAGAGCTGGGTGTTCCCTGTACCCCAAGAAGAATCTAGCCCCCACCTCATCGCCACTGGATTTGGATGGCTTTTTTAGCCTCTTTGCTTAGCCGCAGCTTCGCTGGCTTTTTCTTGCTTTCCCTGGAATCTTTTTGGGAATCCCAGCCTTTTTGCCTTCTTTTTGAGAGCAGAAGGAACTTGGCTTTTAGCACTTCTCCTTGTAGCTTTCCCCCCTGAATTAGGCTTCCTGTGCTGACTCTTGCTCAGGGAGAGCCATGGCTCCATTACCTTTTCTTCCTCTCCTGAATAAGGAAGAGTGAGAAGCAGCAGCGCCCCCTACATTGATCCAGCTCCTGAGAGCCCCCCTCCTTACAGCTGAGTCTGCCAGAGCGAGAGGAAGAAGTAACCCTTGGCCGAGATCCAGCTCCATATCCTCCTGTTTTCCTACACGCTGAAGTTTGAAACTATAAACTTATTGTATGAGTTTCTTTTTTCCCTCCTCCTTCCCAGTCCATTTTCCTTTAGGGAATTGTGCCTTTTAGATGTCAGCCTGGGGGCAGGGACTGCCTTATTTCTGATCTTAGGAAGCCACTCTGGGAACCCGCTTTGGCTGAAGACCAGGGAAAAATAAATCTTGTTTTCTTTATATTATATATGATGTTATTTCTCTTCCTCTTTTTGATGTAGTTTTATTTCCTTGTGAGTTTTTAGACTTCACCATTTCATTTTTAAACATTCTCTCCTTAATTTTTAACTGGATTCATTTCTTCCGGACACAGGACTGATGCTTATTCTCAGCTGGAACCCCCTGAGGCTGTCTCATCTGCGTTGGAGGCACAGGGATACTTCTCCTCTGTGACTTGATCTTTACACTACCCTGCAGACAAGCAGGGCAGCTGGAAACCCAGAAGCTGCTTTTCAGTGACTCGGCTGATGACAGGTTAGGTGGAGCCAACACAATGTTACATTTTGGCCACGTGTGTAACAATGGACTGACTTTACAACCTGACATCTCGAAAAATCAAACGGGCAGCAGCCAAGCTCAGGTCCAGCATAGCGTGGCAGAAAAGGCACCTCCGGGGCACGCGGCCCGGCCATCCGTTTCCGCACTGGAAATCCCTACAGTGCAGCGACAGCTAGCAAAACTAGAAATTCACCCCTTCAGCAAACATCAACCAAGGGGAAACCATCCTTACCCGGAGCAGCCGTGTTCCCACGATCCTCTAGCATGACTTCCTTGCACAGAGCTCTTTGGTCTGGGTCCAGGAGACCCTCCTCCCCTTGGTGACTGGCATAGCCCCCAGTGCCCCTTCGAAGGCCAGCAGCTGCTGAAAGAGAAAGAAAAATAAAAGTCTCTACTGGGAAATCATCTCCCCCACAGACACCGTTTCTCCCAGTTAGAAAGCAGAAGAGATCATTGGGCAGCTTCGCGTACATTTTAATGTTTTTTTTCAGGACTGCAGACTTACTGGCAGGAAAATAGGAAAGATCACAGATTTTTTACCTTTTCTATCCTGCAGTGCCAAAAGGAAAGGAAAGAGGCGTATCCATTGAGATTCTTTCCTCTATCCCTCATCTCAGCATAAACATATGGCTGACTGCTGCCTCCTTCCTGGATCGTAGCCCTCTCACATACCTTACCAGGTTGTAACTTACGACTTTTGAAATAATCAACTAAAGGAGCAATCCGATGGTCCCTAGACACCGTCTGAGGGGGCATAGGATACTTCGGATTCCCCGATCCAAGGTCAGAGACAGTGCTCCATCCTCGCAGGGGGCAATCTGAGACGTGTACTTCGCTCTCACCAAGTGCCCCCTTATAATGGTCACTTCAGACTTTAGGCTGTCTTCTTAAGTTGCGTTAGCCGATTATATGTCTTAGGTCTTATATGCAGCTGTTCACCCACGTATTTTTGTCTTTATAAGAGCAGTTTGTTTTATTTCATTATTTGAAGTAGGGTGCCCCTCCGTTAATTCACTTCTTACTTTCCTGTCACCAGTCAGACTCTGGAGAATTAGAACTTTGAATAAAAGGATTGATTTATTGTTCTAACAAAGTCTCTAAACTGATATTCAACTCAGGAACTGATAACTTGGAATTTCAACAGTTACATTCAAACTTGTTCTTTGCTTAGATTCAGGTTAAAGGCAGGCAGATGTTATACAGTGCTCTTTGTATCAATTTGGCTTGGTTACTGTACTTGAAGTTACAGTATCAGACCAGGGAACTTAACTGTCCCTCACACTAGTCCAGAGCTTCTCCTTCCTCAGACAGAAGGTCCTTCACTCCCTAAGTGGAGACTCCTGTGAATTGTTCTATACTAACACCTTCACGTTTGCTTTCTCACAACTTAGTTACTAGTTTCTCCTTTCTGAACTCTTCCCTTCAGTACGAGCTTTCCCTACCTACTCTATTAACCTCCCACTGCCTCTCTCACCTCAACCCACTCTCTCCCCAACTGACAACCAACTCCCCCTGAACTGCTAACTCCCTGGGGTTCTATGCTCTCTGCTGCAACCAATCAGAGCCTCTGGAATGTTCAGGTTGGCCCCTCCCCGGGCTTCTGCCTGTCACTCCGCCACAGCTGCCACTCCAAGGTCGGGCACGCAACCACGGAGAGGGGAGAAAGGAGGCATTTTAGTTGTCAGAATATGGATTTAATATTCTGGGTTTGCCTTCAAGAAACTAGCCTTGGAGACAGGTGCAGAGAACTGTCCAAGGACTTAGCTATGAGCTCACTCCCATTTGCCCCAGTTATGATATTTTCTTGTTGGCTCCAAGGACAGTGGAGCCGGGAGTCTTAATTGTATGCAGGTGGGCATTACCTCATGCAATAGAGATGTGTTCTACAAAACGTATATAAGGGATGATAAAAACGTATTCTTGTTGGGCGTTTCGTTGGTCATGTCCTTTTTGCTGGGCATGTTGTGGTTGGTTGGACAGTCATCCTTTTGGGTCTGACTTGCTGTTCTCTGATTTTTGTATGCTGTTCTCTGTGTATGCTTTGTTCCTGTATTTTATTTTTCAAGTCATAGTCTTAGTAAATCTTTTGCTAAAGAAACTGGCTTGTGTTTGTTTTACTTTCTGGACTAGCCTACACCACTGAGCTAACACCGCTGCTACTCTGCTACTGGGGGAGCATTGTTTTTATACTTTGTTTCTCCCCAGCGGATTCCAACCTTAGCGGCTGAGGAGGGGAAGAGACTGCAGAGGCCAGGATATGAGCTATCCTGAGCCCCTGCCAGCCTCCTTCCCTCCCCCTCCAAAACAGCTTCACCAGATGGGCAAAAAAGTCCATCTAACAGAAATGCAGGGCGGGAGGATTGCGGGACAAGATGGCCTACACCGCTACCCTGCACAGGATGACCATGAGCCTCCGAGTTGGGAAGCTTACTATAATCGAGGGCGCAACCCCCAAGACTGCACCCTTATTTAGTTATTTCTTCAACAGACCTTCTTCCAAGGAGCTCAGGGTGGGAAACATGGACCACCATCCCTTTATTATTATTATGACCTTTTAAATCGTAAATCTAAGGTGGATAATGAGATTTTTTCGCAAATCCCGCAAAAACAAATTAGAGAGGAACTTGCAATACTCCCCACTTTGGATGAAGTAAAAAAAAGCCATTAATCAAATGAAGAACAACAAAGCTAGAGGACCAGATGGGATTCCTGCTGAAATCTTTAAAGAAGGGCCCCCCGAACTTGTACAACATCTTCATAAACTCATCGAAAAAATCTGGATAAGAGAAGAGATCCCAGAAGACTTCAGGGATGCCATAATTATCACCCTCTTTAAGAAGGGTGATAGAACAGACTGTGGAAACTATCGGGGCATTTCTCTCTTAGCAACTGCAGGTAAAATATTTGCTAGGATTCTCGCAAACCGTCTTCTATCTATTTCAGAAGAGATCCTCCCTGAAACTCAATATGGTTTCCGCCCCTCTAGAGGGACAGTAGACATGATTTTTACTGCACGTCAGCTCCAAGAAAAATGCCGGGAGCAAAATCAACCCCTTTATATGGCATTTATCGATTTGGCTAAGGCCTTTGATACTGTAGACCGTACAGCTCTCTGGACTATCCTTATGAAAATTGGATGCCCCAATAAATTTGTGAATATCCTGCAACTTCTCCATGACAACATGACGGCAACGGTTTTGGACAACAACGGCTCTCATGGTGCTCCATTTAAAGTGGGATCAGGTTAATACCACTCTATGCACACCCAAATTTTCCAGTTAAAGACATACAGATATCTAGAGAATCACTGAAAAATAATAACCTATTGATATTACGAGACTTATATAATAACTCACAACCACTACCAAGAGACACATGGAGAAACACATTACGAAATACGGCAATTACTTGGTTACAATGGTACCAAATAAGCTCATTCATTAGACTAGAGAATGTGAAAAAACAAGGCACCAGAGATCTGACACAATTTGAAAAGATATTAACTTTTACAGATCAGGAAAAAGGATTAATGTCAGATTTATATGCACTTCTGATAAAAACAGACATGGGAAATAGCCTTCCTCTTAAAAGAAAATGGGAAAGAGAATGGGGAATGCAAATAGAAGATGAAGAATGGGAAAATATATGGGATGAATTCCCATTTAAAGCGATTTCAACAAAATTCAAAGAACTCTCACTGAAAATAATACAGAAATGGCACTGGACTCCTCACAAAATATCTCATATTAATAAAAACTACTCTCCCCTATGCTGGAGAGCCTGTGGAGAAATCGGATCACACAAACATATGTGGTGGTCCTGCAAGCAAGTATCCCGCTTCTGGACAATAGTTTTCAAAGAAATATCTAAAATTGTAGGGACAGAGATAACTAAAACCCCAGAATTAGCAATATTAAACATTTTTCAAAGAGATAATAAAAATTTATTATACAAGAACCTAGTAAGATTTCTATTACAAGCTGCTAAATTACTAATAGCAAGAGGATGGAAAGATGCCAAAGGGCTAACCATCAATCACTGCTATAATGTGGTATGGGAACTTGCATTAATTGAAAAACTAACTCAAAAATTGAGAATTGCAGGGGGGAAAAAGAAAACAAACTCTTTTGAAGCAGAATGGCGGCCTTTTATCCAATTTTCATACAGAACATCTACAACAAAAATACCTCAAGCCTTCCAGTACATTTGGATGCAATAAACTTACAAATATCCACCTATCACAAAACTGACTACTTTATGGCCGAAAAAGACTCCGGAAAAGGTGCCCAGCCAGATTTGTTCCTTTGAATGTTGGTTCGGGGGGGGGGGATTTACTTTGTTCTGATCTAATACAATTTCTGTAATGGATTAGATGTTTTGTTGGTTGTTCGGTTGTCTTGTATATGTTAAAATTCAAATAAACAAATTTAAAAAAATAAAAAAATAAAGTGGGATCAGGTGTTAAACAGGGATGTGTTATCGCCCCAACATTATTTGCCATTTTCATCGCCATGGTTTTACATCTTGTCAAGGGGAAACTTCCCACCGGTGTGGGAATTATATATCGAACAGATGGAAAGCTTTTTAATCTCAGCAGGCTGAAAGCAAAAAGTAAGGTAATTACAACCTCCGTTGTGGAACTTCAGTATGCTGATGATAATGTGGTCTCCGCACATTCAGAGGATGATCTCCAAACTATCCTAAATGCTTTTGCAGAAGCATACGAAAAACTTGGTCTCTCACTTAACATCAAAAAAACCAAAGTGCTTCATCAGCAAGTGCAAGCCAATCCTTTGGTGATGCCATCTATCCAGCTTGGCGGGACAATACTGGAAAATGTCGATCATTTTCTCTATCTTGGCAGCTATCTTTCTGTTACAGCTAATATCGACAGTGAAATCCAGCATCGTCTGAGCTCCGCAAGTGCCGCATTTTCTCGAATGAAACATAGAGTGTTCGAGGATCGGGATATTTGTAAGAAGACCAAAACACTGGTTTATGAAGCCATTGTATTACCAACTTTATTGTATGCCTGCGAAACATGGACTATCTATAAACGTCACTTCCACCTCCTTGAAAGGTTTCATCAACGTTGCCTCCGGAAAATCCTGCAAATTACTTGGGAAGATAGGCGAACAAATGTCAGTGTACTGGAAGAAGCAAAGACTACTAGCATTGAAAAAATGATCCTTCAACGCCAACTTCAGTGGACCGGTCATGTTGTTCGAATGCCTGACTGCCGTCTCCCAAAGCAGTTACTTTACTCCCAACTCAAGGATGGAAAGCGGAATATCGGTGGTCAATATAAGAGGTTTAAAGATGTTCATAAGGCTAATCTAAAAAAATGCAATATAAACATCGAAAACTGGGAAGCTCTGGCCCATGAACGATCTAAATGGAGGTTGGCCTTTCACAAAGGTTCCATGGACTTTGAAGAAACCCGAGTGCAAGGTGAAAGGGAGAAACGTGCTAAGCGAAAAGCACGTCAAATGAATCCTTTACAGGACCATCTTCTATCTGGTAACCTGTGTCCTCACTGTGGGAAGCTGTGTGGATCTAGAATTGGCCTCCACAGTCACTTACGGACCCATCGCTAGAGTCAACACAATCTTCTTTAGAATTTCCTCCTTTTATCCCAGAAGACAATCTTACTCGGTCACGAGTGATCGCCTGATGATGATGATGATTTTCACAACAACCTTGGCTGAGAGATAGCTGAGCAGGGATTTCAAACTGGGTGTTTGAGCACAGAAATATCAGAACGGTCTCTATAAGAAGATACATGCATGTGCATGCAATCACAGATAGAGGATGTCCATAATTCAGGAAAGAAATATTAGCCGAAGCACAGAAGGGGCAAAGTGACCAGAGAAAGCACAGAAACAGATGACTAAAAACCTATCTCTGTAACCACAGCTCCAAATTTGATAAATCCCAAACTATTTGTGTCAATATTCAAAAAATGCAGAAATATACCCATGAACATTGACCAGTCACTTACATCTGACCTGCAAGATTCAGTTGTGAATGCCTGAAAAGTGGGGGAAACAGATATAAAATGTGGGGCATTCCCAACATTTACCTGGTGTTGTCAGCTCTTTTGAATGTCAACGTTCAATAACCTTTGATTAATCCGTGTAACATAAAGCAGAGAAATGTAGTGCTGGAAAAATGAAAAATAATCCCTCTCTGTAATATGGGTCATGAAGAAGAGAAATTTCATCTCCCACACACACCCTCCAAGGAGTTCAGGCTGACACACGTGGTCCTCCCACCTTTATATTCACAACAACCCAGTGAGGTAGGATGAGCTGAGAGGGTCACTGGCCTAAGGACAGCCAGTGAGCTCTGTAGTTGAGTGAGGACGAGCCTGGCTCTCTGGTCTAAGCCCAGTTCTCTAACCACTACACCATCCAGGCTTTCACGCCAGCCTGCCTTAAAGGGTTGTTGTGAGGCTTGCTCAGGTATTGTACTTTGAACCCCTACAGCAGTATGCGGAGATTCAGCTGTGGTTGCTCAAAGGCAAGTTGTGCAGCCAGCACCAGCAGAGAACAAAATGCAGCCTCTGCAGCCCTGGACTCCTGGCCCTGCAGAAGAAGCAAAGACGCTCTCCTCCCCCCATCCCCACCTCTTGCCCAGCAGCAGCAGCAGCAGCAAGCCAGCTGGCGGGCATTTCATGTTCTCCCCTCTCTGCCCTGAAACTTCAACTTGACAAGGCAGGAAGGCCGTTTCCTCTGCATCGGAACATAAGCAAAGGACTGCTGGGTCAGGCCAAGGTCCACCTAGTCCAGCATTCTTTCAACACAGAGGCCAGCCAGCTGCTCATGAGCAGGGCATGAGGGCAACAGCACCCTCCCGCCCATGTTCCCCAGCAACTGGTGTATGTAGGGATACTGCCTCTGGTATTGCAGAAAGCATAGAGCCATGAGGACTAGTAGCCAGTGATAGCCTTGAATTTGTCCACCCCACTTTCAAAGGGGAGACTCTGACCCCATATCCCGCAGAGACTAGAGAGAGCTCCGAGATGGGATGGCAGGAAAATCCTGCAATCGAAAAATAACAAGGCAGTTTGCAGCCCACTTGACACCTGGAAAGGCTTCGATTCTTCTGGGATTTCCATGGCAAGCTCCTTTTTGAACCCCACCCCTTGGAGACACCCACTTTCCACGGGATATGGCTGGGCTGAGGGGGAAGGAAGGGTGCCTTGGTGAAGCTGAAACAGCTTTGGTTTTATTGGGGGGGGGGGGAGATGGCAAAGGAGAAAGTGTTCTTTCTCCCAGAAAAAAGCTCTCTTCTCCTTCAGCCAGCCACCCCCCCCCCCCCGCCACCAGGAAGGTTGCTTCCTTTGCATGCGCACACCTTGCCCCATATTCCAGTGAGACTCGGTTGGTTTCTGACGGGGGGGGGGGGGGGAGGTGCTTCCACAAGAAACAGAAACCATGCGGCAGTTTGGGCCAAATTTGCAGCTGGAGTGCATGGATCGTTCTCCCCCTGAGAGCTTCCCCCCCCCCCCCCCGCTGCTGCACATTCCGTCGGGCATGGGTTGATGGGGGAAGTGGCATCCAAAGAGGATCCTGCAAAAGAAGCGCTGCAGCCGGTGCCTTTCGCTAGATCTTGCGTTTTCTGCCAGAAACCTTGCAAGCCCCCCCCCCCCGCCATAATTATGGTTCCGAGAAGGCGGGTGCTTTCCTCCCCCCCCAATTCCTGGCCTTCCTCGCACCCCCCACATCATCTTGCACTTTTACCCCTCCGCCTTCTCTCCTCACGCATCAACCTCCGCGCCTCGGAAGCTCCCCGCGAGGCCGCTTTCTCTTTCCGGAACAGGAAGGGGGGCGCGATCCCTCCCCCTCCCCCTCCCCGGTATTTGTAACAGTTTCCTGCCTTCTGGGCCCCACTGCTCAGTTCCCGTAACTTAACCCTTGAAGACCTGGGCCGCACCTTCTCTCTCTCCCCGCCTACAATCCTTTCAATGGCTCTCATTGAGCCTGAAGAAGGCTCCCTGCGGATTTCCCAGCGGCTGCTTTTTTTCTCCAGAATAGACTCGGAGGAAGCAGGGAGAGGGACCCCGCAGGCTGCAGTCGAGGCGGTTGTTGTTGTTTTTTTTATAGCCAAAGCCAAAGCTTCTTGGGTGATTCACAGTAATTAAAAGCATAACCCACAAGATGACAAAACGTAATAAAATCTTTTAAAGGTTTAAAAGGACACAACAATCCTTTTAAACAGGGCCGCATTCAAAGTCAGCACCAGTGTAAAAATCCAAAAACGCGATAACACATTTCTTTTTAACGTGAACGACTAAAAAGCCTGGGAGAATGAAAATATCTTTATCTGGCAGCAAGAAGACCATAATGTAGGTGCCAGACAAGTGGGGCTTGGGGAGGAGGCGGCGCAGGGCACCGGCGGGGGCAGGTGGGATCCAGCGCGGGATTGCGCTGCCCAGCAGAAGGGAAAGGAGGTGTCCCTCCCCCCATGTTCTCCCTGGGAGGAGGCAGCCGTAGGGGAAAGCAGCCCGCTTCCCGTTGCTCCGTGGTGCCGCTGTTCAGCTGAGCGTCTGGTGGCACCACCAGGCAATGGGAAGGGATGTGCTGGCTCATGCTGGGCTTCCAAGCGCAGCATGAGCCTGGCAGCGGCGCCCTAGAGCAATGGGCAGGGGCGAGGGGAGCCTCTCACAGCTAGCTACAAGTGCCACAAGGGCACTTTTTGTCATCCCCGCTCCGCCCCCCTCGGTGCTCCAATGGTAAAACCTGGGAGGACTGAGGGAGGAAGAGGGGAGCAGCGACCTTTCCCACCAGGCGGGGCAGAACAGGGTCAGATCGAGGCGGCCTTCTCCCTTGCCTGGACAAGTTCCCCAGCACAGAAGACATGTTTTGGCAGTACAACCCCGCAGCTGTGAACCAGAACAGCCAAACAGAGTCTACCGCTACACCTCCAATGGATGCAGAACCTACCCCCAAAAAGCGGTATATCAGTTCTGAAGATAGTGCTGATGAAGTTTTTCGATCACCTAAAAAAATGCAAACAGAGATGCAAACAGAGGAGACTACTAAACACCGAATGTGGCACAGCCTCTTGGAAGTGGTAGCAGCCGAGAACCTTGTTGAACTTGCACAGGTAAAGAAAAAGAAGGAATGAGGGGGGGTGTTTTTTGGGGGTGGGGGCGAATAGAGGAAAATGGTAACAGGTCCCAGAAGTATTTCAATAGAAGGTTTTGTCTATTTCTAGGGAGAGGCATCAAAGAATGAAGAAGCAGAAGATGGTGGACTGACCGCAGCAATGCTGTGGAGCATGACTGAAAACATTCAGCCAGAGGTTTGTGTGATTATCTGTAGCATCTTGTATTAAAAGACAGAAATAAACGCATGGTCTAAACCTTTTCTTTAAATTCTTTCTTAGGATTCTGCTGAGCTGACAATGGATCAGCCAAGCAGCACTGTCCTTAAAAGTATCCTTGGTCTGCAAGCTGGGGAAATAGATTGCTCTTCACCCCGGAAATCACGGAGGGCTATGCTTTGTATCGTCAGGGCAACCGTTTTTGGCGTCCTGCGATATTGTTTAATGCAATATGCGAAGGAGACCTGTCTGGGTTGCCAAATTCAAGAGCCAGGCGTGTCTTCGCAGCACGAGTGTTTGACATGGACCAATAGCATCATCTCTAGAAAGCTGAGAATTGTATGTGGGAAGATATGTTTTAAAAGCATCTTGCACATTGTCACTCTGATTGCTTACAGTTTTAATTGTCTTGCTCTGACCCAGAATTGTGTGGACACTGTATTAATATCGGTCACCAAGGTTGGCAGGTCGCACAAGGCGCTTAAACAATTAAATGTCTTAAAAGCTCTGACCGTGTATTTTTAAATCATGTCATGAAAGTGATTAAAAACAGAAACTATAAAGATTTTCTTACAACTGTAAAAGCAGAATAAAGATGGTGCCATACAGGCTCTGTTGGCTTCTCTCTTTTATCCTCACGAGGTTGGTGTGTGTGTGTGTGGGGGGTTGGACACGCGTAACCTTGGCATACTAGCCAAGGCTGTGCAGAAAATCTAGAATAAACCTGTTATGAGTTTTCACATGAACACCACGACTATACAGAAAATACTAGTCTCACATTAACCAAACAGGGCATTTGGTGGGGAGAGATGGGACTGTTGGTTTTAAATTATCAGGTCAGGCGTCACGAGGCATAAAATGTCACTGTAGTTTCCCTTAAAGGACAGAATGCCTGTTTCCAGATAGACAAAGGAAGTGGCCAAATGGCCTGACACTGTTCATGGGGATTCAAAATGGAGATCGGGCCCATGTCCCCCCTAGATAGAGAATGGCCAGATGGTTATCTGGATACGCATGGCTGTTTTCCAGCTAGACAAAGGAAGTGGCCAAATGGCCTGACACGTGTTTATGGTGATTCAAAATGGAGCTGGGACCATGTGCTCAGATAGAGAACAGAGATAGCCATAATGTTAGCAAAAGCCAATCAGAGTCTTGGGGGTGGGGGACCCCACTAATTGTAGCCAATCAGAGGGCCAAAATTCAAGCAATAGGAGTCTGCGGGGATAAAAACCCCAAACCATACCCAGGGGGTTTCTCTGCTTCATGTATCTTGCCTGAAGCTACACAATTTACTAGGGGTGAGTATCATTTAGGCATTTATTCTTTGTCTAGTTAGGAGCCTTTAAAATATAATGCAGCTGAAATCATGTTTTTCTAATTTGTTCCCTTAGAATTGTAAAAAGGAAAGGCTATAGAATGTCTACAGGCATGGCTTTTTATTCTATTTCTTTTTTTATTTGTGTGGGTGTGTGTGTAAAAGTTAAAAAGGGGTAGGCTCTTTTAATTTCTTGCAATTTGTCAGGAGACATGTATCTGGTTCTCTGTGTGGGTTTGAGAAGCTACGGGCTATTATTTCCCCCCCTCTTTTTTAGACAAGCGTTGTAGTTTATAAATGGCTAAGGCTGTGCAGATTCTAACCCCCCCCCCACCTCATCCCAACTACACAAAGCAAAACTTAGTCAAAGGTGTGTGTGTGTGTGTGCAGGAAAGGTTATTTCTCCTACAGATATCTTTAGTTTAAGAATGGCTTTTTGTTTTTAATGTAAAAAATGATGGCTGTTAGAGACTCTGTTTTTTTTTTCCTTCTTTCTTTTCTCGGTCCAAAGTGAAATATAGTTGAAGCTGAGCTCTTTGTTGCCGCAGAACTCTTTTTTATTAGATTCTCAGGAGCACTCTCCTCCTGCGAAATTTTTGGGTATGCCCAGTTCTCGGCGTTGGTAGCCCAAGGGGTATGGGGGGTCCGTAAAACCATAAGGCCCCATATATAGCTCTTCTTTCTTTGCCATGTCGTCTGTGCTAGGGGAACTTGTCCGGGCAAGGGAGAAGGCCGCCTCGATCTGACCCTGTTCTGCCCCGCCTGGTGGGAAAGGTCATTTTTCTACCGGGCCCCTGCGTGCATCAGGCCTCTAAAACCATTTCCTATTGGTCCGCAGCGGTCAGGTGAGTTCGTAGAGGGGTCACATGACCCCACTGGGCCAACCCGGAGAGGGGTCGGTGGTGGCCGGGACCACCTCCTTTCTGGGGGGCGTCAGGGGTCTAAAACCACTCCCTATTGGTCCGCGGGGGTCAGGTGAGTTCGTAGAGGGGTCACATGACCCCGCTGGACCAACCCGGAGAGGGGGCGGAGATGGCCTGTGGCCATCTTTGTTCCTGTGCATGCCAGGGGTCTAAAACTGCTCCCTATTGGTCCATGGGGGTCAGGTGAGTTCGTGGAGGGGTCACATGACCCCGCTGGACCAACCCGGAAAGGGGCCGGAGATGGCCTGTGGCCATCTTTGTTCCTGTGCATGCCAGGGGTCTAAAACCGCTCCCTATTGGTCCGCTGGCAGTCAGATGAGTTCGTAGAGGGGTCACATGACACCCATCAGGTGACCCCCGGTCACCTGACCAGATCTTCCGGAGGTGGGTCTTCCGGTTGAGGCGGGTCTTCTGGCTGAGACAGGTCTTCCAGTGGGGCGGGGCTTAAGGGCCATAAATCATTCAGGGGGGTGAGGGGGGTGATTTGACAGGAGGTACTACCATTCACTACTGAGTGAGGCCTGGGTAGTGATATGGTAAAGGAACTAGCTTTGTTATTTTGTAGCTCTACTGTGTATACCAAAGTGTCTCCCCACCTTGTCTCCTTCCCTCATTTCCCATCTTTTATTGTAATCTGTTTACCAGAACTAAGCTTTCCTGGTTTTACCCCACACGGTGTGTGTGGTTCCTCTGTGGTTCAGTGCTAAATCCAGAATAGACAAGGGCAAGTCCCTGAGAGAATCAAGTCAAGACTGCAGAGCTAAGGCTGGCAGTCTTGCACCTTTGATCTCTGGTCTTGAGTAAAGGACCGGTTGGCAGAGTCCTTTCTTCACAAGGTAAAAGAGTTTCTGAGGCCAATGCTATCTTGTTCTTTACTCTTTGCCCTTTTTAATTGCAGACTTCAGTAGCTTGAACTCAGCCTTCTGCCATCTGCTTGCAGATCTCTCTGTCTCCATTCTGCCAGCCTTTGCTTGCCTTTTGCCTTGCCTTCAGCTGTCTTCCACACTGTCCTGCTGTCAGGTGTGTGACCTTCTTTGTCTGCCCCCGATTGGGTTGCGCCTTCCGGGATTTTGTGTTTCAGCCAGGTGAGACGTTTCTTTGCCTCCGAGGAAGTTACTTCTGTTCTTCTGTTGCCTGCATGGCCGACCACACGACGGAACGGGAGTACCCAACAATATTGGATATTAGCTCTTCTAAGCTTTTCTACATGATGTAATCTTCCAGAAGGTACATCACAGGCTAACACAGGGGATGCCATGAAACCAGTCATCAGAAGAAATGCTTAGGAGTGCCAGCCACTTCAAAAACACATATCTTTCCTTTGGCTTTCCCCCAGCATTTTCTCTTTGGATCAGCCTCATAATACTAGAATGTGTACATATGTGGTTACAATTTGGTAAAGTCTGAGTTGGCACCCCTGAGTATTATGTGCACCAACCACAGCTTACCCCACGAAGCTCAAGATCTTTTACTGGAGTCATAACGTTCCTTACCCTAGAGTGTATGTATACTTACTTATTCCTATAGTTAAACACACTGACACACTCAGAAATACCAAGAATATTTTATTACATGAAAGGTAGAACAGATTGATTCCTTAATTACAATACCTGGGTAGCAAGATATGTCATTGACATTCACACTCTAAACACTAAAGAGAATAAAAGGCCCTAACTCTAAACAGCCTATGGAAAGAATTGAGAGTGGAGGCAAGGGCTCCATGCTACAGAAGAGAAAGGGTTCAAAGACCCCAAAGCCGTATACCTGTCCTCATTCATCCAGCGGAGGCTTCAGGCTGCCAGAGAGATGAGTGCCCAATGAAGGACACAACACTCATGCATACGCCCCAGCCACCCCATAAGTAAGCAAAAGAAACTGAAACCTAACCCATGAGGATTTCTCCAAAATTTTCTTCACCCCTGAATTCCTTTTCAAAAGCAATTTATTTCATGTCCAACTGAATGAGAAAGGTGGGGGGGGGGGAAGAGTGAGAACTTTTTGGCATAGCACTAGTTAAATCTGACTTTCAGCTAAGAGAACAGGCTTTCCAGGAGCACAATGAACAGCAGTGAACAGCAGTGCAAATTGTTCTCTACACAGGCTGAACAACTGTTGTGTTTGCAAGAGGTGACTGAGAGCATCTTACGGCTATGCCACAACCGGCTGCCATGAGGCTCCCCTCTGGAACCACACACAGCTATGATTTCCTTCTTGGAGGCATGGATTATAGGATCATAGAGTTGGAGGGTCCTACAAGGCCATCGAGTCCAACCCCCCCGCTCAATGCAGGAAACTAGAGGAGGGGTCTCCCATCGAAGTAACAACCAGGCCTGACCCTGCTTAGCTTTCCACATTCAGACAAGCTGACTCAGCGTTGCACTCTGGTTTGGTCATCCCACGTCTTTGCATCATGGTTTCACAGTAACCGTTTACAGTGTTGCTCTTGGGATTATCATAGTGTTGCCTTAGGAACATCTCATAACCTGTCAAAAGGCTTAAGCTCCCCCCCCACCCCAGAATTATTTATGGCCCTTAAGTCCAGTCCACCAGAAGCACCGCCTCAGCCGCAAGTCCCTCCTTTTGAAGATCCAGTCAAGTGACCAGGTCACCTGACAGGGGTCAAGTGACCCCTCTACGAACTCACCAGACCACCACAGACCAAGAGGAAACAGTCCTCCTAGAGCCCTGACATGCTCAGGAATCCCGGGCCCCAGGATTGGCCCAGCAGGGTCAAGTGGCATAGTCAGATCACCCCGATGGTCCAATCGGGTGAGGTTCCCCCCACCCCCACCCAGAAAAACTACCATTCCCAGTAGCCAGGCAGAAAACAGGAGCAGATCAAGGCGGCCTTCTTAGTTGCCCAGACAAGTTCCCCAGCACAGACGCTATGGCAAAGAGAGGAGAGCTGGTTTGGGGGCTCATTGGTTTATCTGATCCCCTGGACCCCTTGGGCAACCACAGCAGAGACCCAGCAGAGAGAAAAAATTCAAAGGAGAAGAGTGCTCCTTAGAATCAAAGAAAAAAGAGTTCTGCCGCAACAAAGGGCTCACCTTCAGCTGTATTTCATTTTGGACAAGAGTCTTCCCCTGAACGCCTATCTCAGGCTGAATGGATTATGGATTGCACCAAGCAATGGTCTGATACGGAGTGCGATTGTGGCTGCGATCTAAAAGCCATTCTCCTAAAGGCAAAGATGGCAGAACTTTCAGCCACCGTGCAGCCTGCTGAGGACGTGGATGGCGGTGTACTTGGGAAAACAGCTCAGCCGACCGCTGAGAAAATGGCTCAGGGTGACCTTGCCATGGACTGCTCTGCCTACGAAATGGAGGACACAACAGGGATAGGCAGCACTTCGGTAAGCATTTCATTCCAAAACTTGTTCTTTATAGTACATATTGAATGATGGTTTGGTGGTGACACACCGCTTACTAAAAGATTTTTGTTTTGTTTTGACACAGGACTATGAAATGTGCGATGATTTTGAGAACTTGAGCCCCGTGTGTTCAGCAGCGGTCAACATTTCTTGGCATGCATGTCGTGTATCTCTCCAGACCGGAATACGGTAATGCCTGTTGTTTTTGCACCAATAAAAACAGTTTTCTGTAACCCTATGTATCCATTCTTGTGTTAACCTACTGGAATGGCGGAACAGAAATAAATTTTAAAGAAGATTTATTATGCCCCTGGGGATGTTGGGAGTTTTGGTGGAGTGAACCCCTTATTCCAGGAGGCCAAAAAACAGAGCAAAACGCTAGTCAGCAGGGAGGCTTATCAAACAGCTAGCAGATCAAGATGCTTACACTTTGCATAAACCAGCAAGGATGCATTTTAAAAGGAATAAGACCATCGTGTCTGAAGTGGATGCACAATGGCAGGCTGATTTAGTCGACATGCAGCAATTTTCTAAATACAACAACGGCTACAAGTATATTTTAACAGTGATAGACATTCTTTCTAAATATGCCTGGGCACAAGTTCTAAAAGGTACAACGGGTAGGGAGGTGTCTGGCACTTTTAAAGCAATTTTCACACAAGATGCAAGACAGCCTGTCAAAATACAGACTGACAAAGGCAGCGAGTTCCTGAACAGGGATGTGAGACAGGCAGTCAGCTATTCAAAAAACACAGGGTACACCATTTTGTTACCAATAATGAAGTCAAGGCGGGTGTTGTGGAGCGATTCAACAGAACATTAAGCACAAAAATGTGGTGGTATTTCACAGCTAACAACACCTTTACCTATATAGATGTGCTACAATTCCTAAAAAGTTATAATCATAGTTTTCACAGAACCACCCAAGCCAGACCTGTGGATGTTAATCAGTCACGCTCCCTGGCCGTTTGGAATGTGGTTTACGACCTGGTGCTGCCGGCACTTAAAAAAAAGTCCCTCTCCCAGCAAAGTGGTGGTCCGTGCCTCAGTGTGCCCTGCCGAATAAACACACCAAGGGGAGAAGGGAAACCAACTTTATTTGAAGCCTCAAGTAGGCTCTAGGAGTGTGTCACTCAAATCAAGAGCGCTTTTCCAGCTCTTCTTTGGGTCTTTATACAGTTGCATTACATACAGGTTTGCATCACATACAGTCACATTACATACAGTTGCGTAGGAAAACATTCTCCTTATCATGACCTCTCTCTGGTTTATTCAGCGACTTCCTCTGTCCATCTTGTACATACATTTATTTCTGTTCCTTCCAAAAGTACAACTCTATCTTGTCCTTTCTGTCTTTCTGGAATACAAACATCAAGCTGATGCCTGCATTTCCCCCCCATTTCCCTCTTCCTCGGTTTCTTGTTCCTTGCTGCACACACACACACACACACACTCCTTGTCCTTCCCTTATCAGAAACCATTCTCCCCCCCCTTCCCATTTACTGCAGCTTTAAACAATGGAGCTTGCAAACTTACTCTTCTTTCTCTTCTCTCATCTTGATCCACATTCCTTTGCAATACAGTTTTTAGCAAGCAGTTCTTTACAGAAAGCAAAAAGCAAAAGTCTCTAGCCAGGCCTAACTAAACATTAGAACAGGGGTACAAATTTGCATGGTCTCCAACACTGGTGTAAAAAGAAAGCAGTGAACCCCTTATTCCAGGAGGCCAAAAAACAGAGCAAAACGCTAGTCAGCAAGGAGGTTATCAAACGGCTGGCAGATCAAGATGCTTACACGTTGCATAAACCAGCAAGGATGCATTTTAAAAGGAATAAGACCATCGTGTCTGAAGTGCTGCTGTTCAGAAAAGGGGATCATGTGTGGGTTTCTAAAAGCAAGGGTGTCTTTGCCAAGGGTTACGAACAGAATTTCACCACCGAGTTATTTATAGTGGACCAAGTCATCAGAAGAGCAGAGAGGCCTGTATACCCGTTAAAAGATTACGAGGGAGACACCGTTGTAGGGACCTTCTATCCTGAAGAATTACAGAAGGTTAACGCCAAGGATAGGGTGTACCGGGTTGAAGAAATCCTGGCTAGAAAAGGCTGGGGCAGGAGAAAGTTTCACCTAGTGAAATCGATAGGCTGGCCTAGGTAGTTCAACAACTGGGTGCTCGCTTCTGATCGTTGTGGACCTGTATAGACGGGTAGGGAAGAATGGGCGATAGTGGTTTATATGCTACCCTGCCTAGCAATGCCTGTGCAGAGGTTTTCTTACAAAACACCAATTCAGCCTTTACTATACAATTAGTGAGACCCCTGGATCTTCCGGGTGCATGGGAGGTGGGCCTGGTTGAGATTCACTACCCAATACTGTGACTGCTGATGCGTGCTTTCAGACTGCTGGGGGGGGGGGGAAGTGGCTCTTTTTTCTGCGCCGTGGCTATCATGCAAGTATTCCTGAGCTGTTGAAAAACATGAACAAAGTGATACTAGAGAGCCACAATGCGCCGGATGTGATCCTGCAATATGATTCGGTGTCTAGAAAAATCACTCTGAAAGCCTCAGAAACACATACCTTTCTAGCCAGTGCTGAGCTGGCCCACATATTAGGTCTTTTTCCTGCACACCCTGTCAAAAAATTCCCTTTTTGCCTCTGACATTACTGGGGGCTTTAACACCCTATACATCTACACAGACACTGTGGAGCACCAGATAGTGGGGGACTTTTATGAGCTTTTACGGCGTTGTGTACCAGCGCGTAGACAGAACAATGCTCCTGTCAACATCGGCTACGATAAGCCTCACTACATCTCCATGAGTAAGCATCACATTGATACCATAACCATTGAAATAAAGACAGAACAGTACAGAAACGTCCCATTTCGCTTTGGTAAGGTGACTGTGAAGCTACTCTTTGGCCCCCAGAGAGCCCTGGTGTTCTAAAAAAATGGGGATCCTAAAAACATATGGGCACCCTGCCCTTTATAGGAATTATTATAGGGCCCAGGCAGGATATGCTCTGTCAGTCAGGATACCATGGGACCCTTGTTATGTATGGTGCAGGTATTGGTGGGATTTTCAGGAGTCTTTTGTGAAGTCGGTCCCCTTTTGAGAAAAGGCTTGGACATCATTAAACCCCATGCAAAAACAGCTGCTCATAATATTGCCAGACGTGGTTGGCCGTGTTACTCAAGCGGTTTTGAATAGGGTGAAGGCCCCATCTCCACAAGGAGGGTCAGGCCTGCTGTATATTAAAAGAAGAAGTGGGTAAAAAGAAAAGCATCACGTGCCATGTTGATCGGCCCACCCAGACCCCTTAAAAGAAAAGCTCAGCGAGGAAAGAAACGTCAGAAGTAGCGTGTTGTGAGAAAGAGGAGGCATAGTGCTTCAGCTACAAGCAATATTTTTAAAAAACACAGCCATGGCTTTTATCCACTGCGATTCTGAAGAATGAACTAAATCTGAACTAGATCTATTCACCGTTTACCTATTTACTGTATGATGTTTGTTTTGTAACACTGTAGAAATATTTTTGTGTTTTGGTGTAGAATTGACACTGATATAGTCTGTGAGAAACCCTTGAAGAAGATAATGAACGAAACAAGGGGGGCAAACCGGTTTCTTGTCGGGCATGCAGCAATCAGTACATTGGAAGCCTCTCTAAAGGAAAAATAGAAAAAGGCTCAAGCCACCTGCGAAGAAAAACCAAAAGAAAGAATAAGGGAATTCTTAGGCGGTGGCCTCCTCAAAAGAAAAAACAGGGGAAGGCCTATGCCACTTTAAAAAGAAAAAGAAAAAACAAGATAAAGGCTTCTACTAACTCTGTTAAAAAGACAACAAAGTTAGGACTTGGTATGCTAAAGCACATATGAGTAGATATAAATTGTGTTACTTGTAATTGTAATATTTATTGTTAAGTCCGCAAACTTGCATGGAAATTTATACGGTGTAACTTGAAATTATAGCATTATCATTGTTAAGTCCTCAAATTTGAATGTGAAAACACTAAGGTTTTATACTCAAAATGTTAGTATGTATTCAAAAATTTCTAATATATATATATATATATATATATATATATATATATATAAACATTTTTGTAAAAGGTTTAATTAAATGGATAAAAGTAAGTTTAATCACGGCGGCGTTGGCACTTTGTGGATATAGTGAGAAAGAGGCGGCATCGTGCTTCAGCTACAAGCAATATTTTTAAAAAACACATCCATGGCTTTTATCCACTGCGGTTCTGAAGAATGAACTAAATCTGAACTAGATCTATTTACTGTTGGGCCAACACAGACCAGTATTGAGACAAGTTTATTTATTGAGGTACCTCCCTTGTTAGCCCTTACAGAATCTGCACCCCTAGACTTCTACATTGCTGGGAATGGCGAAGACTATATGGACTTAAACAACACCCTGCTCTACGTGTGCTGCAAAACTGTCAATGAAGATGGAAGCAATATTGCTGCAGATGCAGAAGTAGGACTGGTGAACTATCCGAGAGCCGCTATGTTTAGCCAGCTGTTTAGCCATATCAGCTATTTCCCCACAGCTCCTCTGTAAGGCAACATGTCTACCTGCATTAAAATCAATCTGGCCCTCTTAAAACTTATTAAGGCCCCACCACGCCAGAGAAAAGACCTGATCGCAGCCATCTCAGAAATAGCACTCAATACTTTAAAAGACAACATTCTTCGATCTCCCCAACAGGTGCACGTCTTAAGAAAGAAACATGATCTTATTAAAAGCCTGAGTAACAAGAAAGTCTCTCTGAGAAGAAAGAAGCATCTGGTGAAACAATCTGGTGGGTTTCTTGGACTGTTACTAAGTTTTGCCATCCCCCTGCTCACGGGGCTTTTAACCAATCAGTAATGGAGTATGCTGAAAAGATGTATTTGGTCCCCAGCCGCCAGCTGGAACAATGAAAGGGACAGCCTCCTAAGGAGGAAAATATCAGAAGTGCAGCAATAAGTTTCCTAGATACCGCGATGCAGGGTATTCTCCATAGGAGTGACTTAACAGAATATGAAAAAGCAAAACAAGAAATATCTAACACACGTAAGACAGAGAAAGAAAACCTCTAACTTATTCTACCTCAGGTACAACAGACCTCTCCAGAAGAGGGCGATGTGTCCACCGGGAGGGGGGGATGGGATACCTTTTCCCAAGAACTGGTGAGGTGACCAGTCACCTGTCTAGATAGAAGGCACATGTGCAGTTTTTGTTAAACATAATGAAGCAAAACCAGGATGTTTCTTCATGGGATGAGAGGTGGGCCTTTGTGTACAGGGGAGAAGCTATACCCGGTTCCAATATGCTGGATTTGATTAAGGGCATCGTGCAGCATCATGGCCTGACAGCCAAACGTAACCCTAAAGGTTGGGATGTTTTTATGAAGGCTCTGGCTGAATTAAATGTTCCAACCTCTGTAGTGAGTAACCTGTAAATAAAGAAGCTTTGGACTACCTAAAACCCCACAAAGATGCTACACCGATGAAGTTTCGCACGTGCTGTGGAAAAATTCTACTGTGTTGTGTTTGGAGGTTTCTAAAAGAGGAAAGTTTATTAGTGAATTCACGGATGGCATCTGAGCACAGTCAGCAATGCCAACAAGAATGAAAGGGAGACACTTCCATTTATACTTTTTTATTAATAATTATTTATTTATTATATTTATACCCCGCCTTTTTTTCCTGCAAGGAACCCAAGGCGGCTTACATAATGGACTGGGACTTGGGAGATCCGGGTTCTAGTCCCCGCTTGGCCATGAAACTCACTTGGTGACTTTGGGCCAGTCACTGACTATCAGCCTAACCTACCTCACAGGGTTGTTGTGAAGATCAAATGGAGAGGAGGAGGAGGAATTATGTAAGCCACCTTGGGTTCCTTTCAGGAAAAAAGGTGGGGTATGAATATAATAAATAAAAAAAATAAAATTTGGTGGTTCTATTTTTTTCTCTTCCTGAATTTCACCCTTGTCATTACTCTGCTTACTCTCATCCTCAGTTTCTTTTATGAATTCTTCTGAAATCTCAAAATCTAGTTTTACACACCAATTATCAATTTTTCTCTCCAGTTTATTTCCAAGCTCTTCCAATTTATTTTCCAGTTGTTCAAACAACTTTTGAAACAAATCAAATGTGACAAAAAATTTTGTACATAGGAGCAGTATATTGAACCACCTCTGACTTCTATATTTTTTCTGAAAGCAGCCCTAGAACAATACAATCCAGCTTGAGGTTTTCAGCCACATCACAGTCCGTTCTTGAGCTTATCTTTTGTTGTAAAAAATCTTCCAAACAGACAAATTTTTTGGTATAAACAACAGACAGTTCAGAGCAAACCATTCTATCTACCTAGATGTTTTTCCATGTTTAGCTCTTGCCAAAAGTAAGAAAAAACCTTGTTTATAAAAAAAACAAATGGTTAAAGAACCTCCTTTCCAAGACTTCTCTTCACCAAACTTTTTGCACTAAGATACTGAATCTTTAATTCCTTCCAGTAATTTTTCATTTTTTCCCTTCTTTTTTCTTTTAGTTTTGGAAAAAAGGTATACTTACAGTAAAATTAGCACAGTAGCTATGACAAGATCTCTCTTTATACCAAACCAGATGTAGTCCATAAATCATTGAGACAGAAGGACTGATGATCTTATTACCCAATCCCAGGCGCCGAAGGCAGCGAGGAGGAGTAATAGTAAAGTCCTTCACCCAAGGTCGTTTTATGAGAACTAGCTGTTGGAATGGCAGGAAGATTCACAATATATGACACTCTAGAAGGGTATAAATTAGGCTTGACTCCAATCTTCCCTTTTCAGCTAGGGGCGAATTTCCCAACTGGGATCTGCTACCAGCCCGCACTACACTACTTTCATTTCCCCACCGAGGGTGAGGCAGTCAGGTTGCCATAAATCCTTACCAGAAGCTCCATCTTTGTCAATTTACACATTAACCTTCACAATGCTTCAGGCCTGTGCAGATGCTTGTATCTCTTAAATGAGAATTCTTTAATTTCATATTAAGCATCCATTGTAACAAGGGGTACCGTTTTTTAAAAGAATTGTTCTTTTGCAAACCACTTTGGGATTTTTTCCCCAAATGAAAATCAGTACATAAATATTGCTCATTAATGATAATACATAATAATGATAATAATATACTTCAGTCATCGTGTTGGCAGTGGACAGGTAGTCCCCCTTCACTATTGAATAGAATCTTGGAAATGGGTGAGGTCTTTTCAGACAGTATACAAATAAACACTACCCAAGGACCAAGAATCTTAATTTTACTTGATGGACTTCAGTCCACAGGCTAGCTCTCACTGTTCAGCTCGTGGCTCAGACCAGCACAGGCCTCAGATACCTTCCAACAACAAGACCGTTTGCTCGCTCTCCCTTGTGTATTCTTTGATGTTCACTAAGACTAGCCCTCACACTGAAACGCTTTCCACACTCCATACATTTATATGGTTTCTCCCCTGTATGGGTTATTTGATGCATACTAAGGCTACTGCTGTGACTGAAGCTCTTTCCAAACTCCATGCATTAACATGGTTTCTCCCTTTTATGGGTTCTTTGGTGTGTACTAAGTTGACCGCTCTGAGTGAAGCTCTTTCCACACTCCATGCATTCATATGGTTTCTCCCCTGTATGGGTTCTTTGGTGTGTACTAAGTTGACTGCTCTGAGTAAATTTCTTTCCACACTCCATGCATTTATATGGTTTCTCGCCTGTATGGGTTCTTTGATGTATACGAAGGCTACTGCTGTGACTGAAAGACTTTCCACATTCCAAGCACTGACAGGGTTTCTCTCTTGTATGGGTTGGTTGGTGTGTACTAAGGTGACTTCTCTGACTGAACATCTTACCACACTCCATGCATTTATGTGGTTTCTCCCTTGTATGGGTTTTTTGGTGGGTTCTAAGTTGGCCGTTCTGAGTGAAGCTCTTTCCACACTCCATGCATTTATAAGGTTTCTCCCCTGTATGAGATCTTTGATGCATACTAAGTTGACCGCTCTGAGTGAAGTGCTTTCCACACTCCATGCACTTATATGGTTTCTCCCTTATATGGGTTCTTTGGTGTGTACTAAGTTGATTGCCTTGAGCGAAGCTCTTTCCACACTCCATGCATTTATATGGTTTCTCACCTGTATGGGTTCTTTGGTGTGTACTAAGTTGATTGCCTTGAGCGAAGCTCTTTCCACACTCCATGCATTTATATGGTTTCTCACCTGTATGGGTTCTTTGATGTATACTAAGCCTATTGCTGCGATTGAAGCTCTTTCCACACTCCATGCATTTATATGGTTTCTCCCCTGTATGGGTTCTTTGATGTATATGAAGGCTATTGCTGTGACTGAACTGCTTTCCACACTCCATGCATTTATATGGTTTCTCCCTAGTATGAGTTCGTTGATGTATACTAAGTGGACCGCTCTGAGTGAAGCTCTTTCCACACTCCATGCATTTATATGGTTTCTCCCTTGTATGGGTTCTTTGGTGTGCACTAAGTTGACCGCTCTGAGTGAAGCTGTTTCCACACTCCATGCATTTATATGGTTTCTCCCCAGTATGGGTTCTTTGATGTATACCAAGGTGACTGCTGTGACTGAAACACTTTCCACATTCGATGCATTTATATGGTTTCTCCCCTGTATGGGTTATTTGATGTATACCACGGTGACCGCTCTGACTGAAGCTCTTCCACACTCCATGCATTTATATGGTTTCTCCCCTGTATGGGTTCTTTGGTGTGCACTAAGTTCACCGCTCTGATTGAAGCTCTTTCCACACTCCATGCATTTATATGGTTTCTCCCTTGTATGGGTTCTTTGGTGTGTACTAAGGTGACTGCTGTGACGGAAACCCTTTCCACATTCAAAGCACTGATAGGGTTTCTCCCCTGTGTGGGTTCTTTGATGCAAACTAAGGCTACTCATTTCACTGAAGCTCTTTCCACACTCTAAGCATTCATAAGGTTTCTCCCCTGTGTGGGTTCTTTGATGTTTAGTGAGAGCGCTGTTCACACTGAAGCACTTCCCACATTCCTCACACTTAAATGGTTTCTCCCTGGGGTGTGTCCTTTGATGTGTTACAAGCTGCTTGCTACACCTGAACATCTTTCCACATTCCATACATTTAAATGGTGGCTGCCCTGTATGGATCCTTTCGGGGTCAGTAAAATTTCCACTATCACAGACGTTCTTTCCACCCGCAATGCACTGACAGAGTTTCTTCCCTGTGTAGGTGCTGCAATATCTTTCTGATTTTAATTCATCTTCAAGTATATACCCCCACACATTACCCTTTCTCCTTCGGTTTTCTTTGCGATTCTGGAGGATCCGGGGTTCAGGGAAATCAGGACTCTGAGAAGCAGATGATCTCTTCCTCCCGTCCTTTGACTGATTCCCAATGTGCCGGGTTACTTCTACTGCATTGCCAAAGTTCACTTTTTCTGTTTCCGGCCTGATTGCTTCCAAGCACACCACAGATGGCTCCTCATTATTCTCATTGTCCTTCGCTTCACCTGCTTGGGAAAAGAAACAGAACATTCAGTTGTTACCCGAGTCCTATATTCCGGACTTTGGAGTGACTTGAGGGGGACGGGGGACGGGAGGACAAGGACCTACAAATAAGAAGCCATGGAACAGGAAAACCTTGTTCAAGAAAACTCAAGTTGAATTCACTGAGCAGACCTGACTGCTTTTTCCTGCGGGTGGGAGCTTCGCCCTGTCTGGATCCTGACATTTCAGAAAAGGCAGATAAAGGGTAGCTATGGTGATTAGAGCTGGGTGTTCCCTGTACCCCAAGAAGACTCCAGCCCCCACCTCATCTCCACTGGATTTGGATGGCCTTTTTTAGCCTCTTTGCTTTGCTGCAGCTTCCCTGGCTTTTTCTTGCTTTCCCTGGAATCTTTTTGGGAATCCCAGTATTTTTGCCTTCTTATCGAGAGCAGAGGGAACTTGGCTTTTAGCACTTCCCCTTGTAGCTTTCCCCCCTGAACTAGGCTTTTTGTGCTGACTCTTGCTCAGGGAGAGCCATGACTCCATTACCTTTTCTTCCTTTCTGGAATAAGGAAGAGGGAAAAGCAGCAGCGCCCCCTACATTGATCCGGCTCCTGCTGAGAGCGAGAGGAAGAAGTAACCTTTGGCTGAGATCCAGCTCCATATCCTCCTGTTTGCCTACATGCTGAACTTTGAAACTAAAAATTCAGTGTATGACTTTCTTTTTTTCCTCCTCCTTCCCAGTCCCTTTTCCTTTAGGGTATTGTGTCTTTTAGATGTAAGCCTGGGGGCAGGGACTGGCTCATTTCTGATCTTGGGAAGCCGCTCTGGGAACCCTCTTTGGCTGAAGACCAGGGAAAAATAAATCTTGTTTTCTTTATATTATACATTATGTTATTTCTCTTCCTCTTTTTGCTGTAATTTTATTTCCTTGTGAGTTTTTAGACTTCACCATTTCATTTTTAAACATTCTTCTTAATTCTTAACTGGATTCATTTCTCCTGGACACCGGACTGATGCTGATTCTCAGCTGGAACCCCCTGAGGCTGTCTCCTCTGCGTTGGAGGCACAGGGATACTTCTCCTCTGTGACTTGATCTTTACACTACCCTGCAGACAAGCAGGGCAGCTGGAAATCCAGAAGCTGCTTTTCAGTAACTCGGCTGATGGCAGGCTAGCTGGAGCCAACACAATGTTACATTTTAGCCACTTGTGTTACAATGGACTGACTTTACAACCTGACATCTCGAAAAATCAAATCCGAGGCTCTTAAAATGGGCAGCAGCCAAGTTCAGGTCCAGCATAGCGTGGCATAAAAGGCACCTCCGGGGCACACGGCCCGGCCATCCGTTTCTGCACTGGAAATCCCTACAGCTCGCAAAACTAGGAATTCACCCCTTCAGCAACCTTCAACCAAGGGGAAAGCATCCTTACCCAGACCAGCCATGTTCCCACGATCCTCTAGCATGACTTCCTTGCACAGAGCTCTTTGGCCTGGATCAAGGAGACCCTCCTCCCCTCGGTGACTGGCACAGCCACCACCGGCTCTTGGAAGGCCAGCAGCTGCTGAAAGAAAAAATAAATATGAAAGTCTCTACTGGGAAATCATCTCCCCCACAGACACAGTTTCTCCCAATTAGAAAGCAGAAGAGATCACTGGGCAGTATTGTGTGCATGTTAATGTTTTCTTTTCTTTTTTAAGACTCCAGACTTAGTGGGAGAAAAACAAAGATCACAGGTTTTTTTCCTTTTATATCTTGCAGTGCCAAAAGTAAAGGAAAGAGGCATATCCATTCAGTTTCTTTCCTCTGTCCCTCACTCCAGCATAAACCTACGGCTGACTGCTGCCTCCCTCGGCGGACTGCTGCCTCCCTCGTGGATCGTAGCACTCTCACATACTTTACCAGGGTGTAACTTAGACTTTTGAAATGATCAACTTAAGGAACAATCCGAGGGTCCCGAGACACTGCCTGAGGGGGCATAGGATACTTTGGATTCCCTGCTCCAAGGTCAGATATAGTGCTCTATCCTCGCAGGGGCAATCTGAGATCCAAACCCCCTCCCTAACAGCCTGCACGGGAAGAACTGCGTTGGCTGCCTCTCCAAAGTCGGGGATGCAACTGTGGAGAGGGTGGAAAGGAGGTGTTTTGGCCTGCTTAAGGCTGGCCAGCAGCCAGCAGCTGGCCTTGCTTCTGGGAGCGCTGCCAAAGAATTACATTACAAGTTCTGTGGTTTCAGAGGAATGTAGTAGGGAAGCGTGGTCAGCCAGTCAAAGGATTTTAGCCAGTAAAGTTCTTACAAAAGTCCAAGGATCAAGAATAGCCGTAGTCAGGGGCAGTCCGAAGTAGAGTCCAAGAGTCCGGGGTTCAAGGCAATGTTCAGGAGCAGGGTCAGCGATCAGGAACAAGAGCCAAGGAAGCCGTTGTTTCCCGATACCCAGGCTTCAGTGAGTGAGCGTTTTTCTACTGCCTGCTGCCGGGGCATGCCCGTCCCGCAGCTGGAGCTCCTTAGCAGCAGGCTGATTATGAAAGCCTCAGAAGGCCGACGTCCTGGCTTGCAGCCGGACTCTGCGTCAAGGGGTCTGCATTTGTTCCTGCAATCTCGTCCTCCTCCTCTGTCTGGGACTCGGAACCTGCACCATCTCCACCTCTGATTCAGATTCCTCCCGAGCGGGGGAACTCCCACGGGTCATGCCAGAGGGGCCTGCCAGCTCTTCAGCTGCCCGGTCAGCCCCATCTGGAGCAGCAGTGTCTGAACTCTGCTCCTGAGGAAAGTCCAGGGAACTGGGTGAGTCACACTCTTCCTCAGAGGAGGATTCTTGGAGGGGGGTCATGACACGTTTCAGTGGGCGGGGAGGGGAAGAGACTGCAGAGGCCAGGATATGAGCTATCCTGAGCCCCTGCCAACCTCCTTCCCTCCCCCTCCAAAACAGCTTCACGAGATGGGCAAAAAAGCCCATCTAACAAAAATGCAGGGTGGGAGGATTGGGGGACAAGATGGCCTACACCGCTACCTCCCACCCTGCACAGGATGACCTTAAGCCTGCGAGTTTGGATGCTCACGATCGATGGCGCAACCCCCAGGACTGCACCCTTATTTAGTTATTTCTTCAACAGAGCTTCCTCCAAGGAGCTCAGGGTGGGAAACATGGACCACCACCCCTTTATTTTCACAACCACCTCGGCTGAGAGATAGCTGAGCAGGGATTTCAAACTGGGTGTTAGAGCACAGAAATATGACAACGGCATCTAATAATAAGATAAATGCATATGCATGCAATCACAGATAGTGGATGTCCAAAATGAAGCACAGAAGGGGCAAAGTACATGTCAGGGCTGTGCAGCAAGCAAGCAAGAGGCTTGCCTGGCACCTGCGTTTTGGCTCTTTTTGGCGCCAGAGAAAGATCTTTTCATTCTCCCAGGCTTTTTAGTCGTTCACTTTAAAAAGAAATGTGTTATTGCGGTTTTAGATCTTTACACTAGTGTTGACTTTGAATCCAGCCCTCTTGTGCTGTTTTAAACTTTTAAAGGTTTTTAGATTATGTTTTATCATGTTGTGGTTGATGGTTTTAATTTCTGTGACTCATCCAGAGAGCTTTGTCTATTAAGTGGCACAGAAATGCAATAAATAAATAAAAGTGAAAATGGCACTTCCTTCAAGTAACCACATGGATCCAGCAATGAGTGGGGGGAGGGGGGGACAACCTACTAGTCTGGGGACTGCCTCCCCCCCCCCATTACCACCAATGCCAAAATTTGGAGAATAGAAGCCACACAGAAAACTCCAGGGGCAAAACCAGAAACAGATGATTAAAATTAGAATATATTAATGAAAGTGAATGTACTCAAGGTATTATCCAACTTACAGTCTTAATCAGTGATTAGAGAAAGCATAAAAACAGATGACTAAAAATATCTCTTTGTAACTACAGCTACAAATTTCACAAATCCCAAAATATTTTTGTCAGTATCCAAAAATGCAGAAATATACCAGAGAACCTGCAAGATTCAGTTGTGAATACCTGAAAAGTGGGGGAAACAGATATAAAATTTGGGGCATTCCCAACATTTACCTGGAGTTGTCAGCTCTTTTGAATGTCAACGTTCAACAACTTTTGATTAATCCGTGTAACATATACCAGAGAAATGTAGTGCTGGAAAAATGAAAAATAATCCCTCTCTGTAATATGGGTCATGAAGAAGAGAAATTTCATCTCCCACACTCCCCCTCCGAGGAGTTCAGGCTGACACACATGGTCCTCCCACCTTTATATTCACAACAACCCAGTGAGGTAGGATGAGCTGAGAGTGCCACTGGCCTACGGACAGCCAGTGAGCTCTGTAGTTGAGTGAGGACGAGCCTGGCTCTCTGGTCTAAGCCCAGTTCTCTAACCACTACACCATCCAGGCTTTCACACCAGCCTGCCTTAGGGGGTTGTTGTGAGGCTTGCTCCGGTACTGTACTTTGAACCCCTACAGCAGTATGCGGAGGTCCGGCTGCGGTTGCTCAAAGGCAAGTTGTGCAGCCGACACCAGCAGAGAACAAAATACAGCCTCTGCAGCCCCGGACTCCTGGTCCTGCAGCAGAAGAAGCAAGGTGGCTCTCCTGGCTGCACCTTCATCTCTGCAGTCCCACCAAAGGCTCAAGAGGACACCCCTCCCGCCATCCCCACGGCTTTTGCTCAGCAGCAGCAGCACCAAGCCAGCTGGGGGGCATTTCATGTTCTCCCCTCTCTGCCCTGAAACTTCAACTTGACAAGGCAGGAAGGCCATTTCCTCTGCATCGGAACATAAGCAAAGGCCTGCTGGGTCAGGCCAAGGTCCACCTAGTCCAGCATTCTTTTAACACAGTGGCCAGCCAGCTGCCCACGGTAAACCCACCAGCAGGACATGAGGGCAACAGCACCCTCCTGCCCATGTTCCCCGGCAACTGGTGTATGTAAGGATACTGCCTCCGATATTGGAGAAAGCATAGAGCCATGAGGACTAGTAGCCACTGATAGCCTTGAATGTGTCCACCCCACTTTCAAAGGGGAGACTCTGCCCCACATCCCACAGGGACTGGAGAGAGCTCCAAGATGGGATGGCAGAAAAACCCTGCAATCGAAAAACAACGCAGTTTGCAGCCCACTTGACAGCTGGAAAGGCTTTGATTCTTCAGGGGTTTCCCTGGCAAGCTCCTTTTTGAACCCCAGCCCTTGGAGATCCGCCCACTTTCCACGGGATATGGATAGGCTGAGGAGGAAGGAAGGGTGCCTTGGTGAAGCTGAAACAGCTTTGTTTTTTTTTGGGGGGGGGGGAAGCTGGCAAAGGAGAAAGTGTTCTTTCTCCCAGAAAAAAGCTCTCCCTGCTCCTTCAGCACCCTCCCACGCAACGCCAGGAAGGATGCTTCCTTTGCATGCGCACACCGTGCCCCATATTCCAGTGAGACTGGGTTGGTTTCTTATGGTGCGGTTTGTGCTTCAAGAAAAACAGAAACCATGCGTCAGTTGGGGGCAAATTTGCAGGTGGAGTGCATGGATCTCTCTCCCCCTCATTTCTGAGAGTTTTTTCTCCTCCGCCTCCCCTCCCCATGCAAAAAAGCGAGGCTCCCCCCCCCCCCCGCTGCAAATTCCGTCGGGTCTGGGTTGATGGGGGGAGTGGCATCCAAACAGGATCTTGCAAAAGTGTCTTTCGCTAAATTTTGCGTTTTCCTGCAAGAAACCTTGCCAGCTCACCCCCCTCCGCCATAACTACGGTTCCGAGGCGGCGGGTGCTTCCCTCTCCCCCGCCCCAATTTATGGCCCTCCCCTCGCCCACCCCCCACATCATCTTACCCCTCTGCCTTGTATCCTCACGCATCAACCTCCGCGCCATGAAAGCTCCCCGCAAGGCTGCTTTTTCTTCCAGGAACAAGAAGGGGGCGCGATCACTCCCCCTCCCCCTCCCCCTCCTCGGCATTTGTAACATTTTTCTGGGCCCCACAGGCTCAGTTCCCTTAACCCTTGAAGTCCTCGGCCGCAGCAGCTCCCTCTTTCTCCCCGCCTCCAAACCTTTAAGTGGCGCTTATTGCGCCTGAAGGAGGCTCCTGCGGATTTCCCCGCGGCTGGTTTTCCTCTCCAGAATAGACTTGGAGGAAGCAGGGAGAGAGGCCCCGCAGGCTGCAGTCGAAGCGGTTGTTGTTGTTGTTTTATAGCCAAAGCCAAAGCTTCTTGGGTGATTCACAGTAATTAAAAGCATAACCCACAACATGACAAAACGTAATCTAAAAACCTTTAAAGGTTTAAAAGGACACAACAGGGCTGGATTCAAAGCCAGCACCAGTGTCAAGATCTAAAACCGCGGTAACACATTTCCTTTTAACGTGAACGACTAAAAAGCCTGGGAGAATAAACAGATCTTTATCTGGCAGCAAGAAGACCATAATGTCGGTGCCAGACAAGTGGGGCTTGGGGAGGAGGCGGTGCAGGGCACCGGCGGTGGGTGGCGGGTAGGATCCTGCGCGGGATTGCGCTGTACAGCAGAAGGGAAAGGAGGTGTTTCCCCCCCATGGTCTCCCTGGGAGGAGGCAGCCATCAGGGAAATCAGGCCCTTTCCCGTTGCTCCGTGGCGCTGCTGTTCAGCTGAGCGTGGCACCACCAGGCAATGGGAACGGATGTACTGGCTCGTGCTGGGCTTCCAAGCTCATGTCCCCCTCCTTGCTGCCTGGCAGCGGCGCCCTGGAGCAATGGGCAGGGGCGAGGGGAGCCTCTGACAGCTGGCCAAGAAGTGCCTCTTGGGAACTTTTCGCCAGCTGTCATCCCCGCTCCGCCCCCTCAGTGCTCCCACGGCATCCCCTGGGAGAACTGAGGGAGAAGGGGGGGGGGAGCCGCGGTGCCTCCAGCCCCCCCCCCCCCCGCTGCCTGATCATTGGTCGGGCACAGCCAGGGCCTGGGACAACTGTAAGGTCACAGTGGCTACAGACCCCCGTGGGCTTAAAGGGTCATGTGAACCCACCCATCTTTGTGGGCCAAACCAATGGTGTGGAAATAGTTTACCCCGGTTGCACTTTTGTCATGTTTGCTGAAGTACGATGATTTCTGGCTTTTTTCTGACTTTGATGGCTACAACAAAATATATAAAACAAACGATAGCCAACTATCAACACTACCTCAAACATTTCTTTAAACAGGAACAATCTCTTTTCCATAAAGGCAATAGTTTATGTTGAATTAACTTTATGACTCTTATCTGACTGACTAACTAGAATCCCCCTAACTCACTTCTCTCTAACACTCTGACACTCTAACTCACTAATTCTAACTCTGACTCTCTAAACTCCTCTCACACACACAGGCACATATATACAGAGCTCCCCCTCCCATCAGAACTCTCTACAGGTGAGCCCTGATAGGTTGCTGGGTGCATCTACTCTGCCTGGCAATGCTAACCCTTTCATCACACTGGGCAGCAAGATATGTTATTGGCATTCACACTCATAGATTTCATAGATCATAGAGTTGGAAGGATCCTAAAATGCTATCGAGTCCAACCCCCTGCTCAATGCATGAAACTAGAGGAGGGGTCTCCCATCCAAGTAATAACCAGACCTGACCCTGAGCAAGCACAAGCCACAGGCCTGTAAAGAGAATAAAAGGCCCTAACTCTAAACAGCCTATGGAAAGCATTGAGAGTGGAGGCAAGGGCTCCATGCTACAGAACAGAAAGGGTTCAAAGACCCCAAAGCCATATACCTGTCCTCATTCATCCAGCAGAGGCTTCAGGCTGCCAGAGAGATGAGTGCTCAATGAAGGACACAACACTCATGCATACTCCCCAGCCACCCCATAAGTAAGCACAAGAAACTGAAATCTAACCCATGAGGATTTCTCCAACATTTTCTTCACCCCTGAATTCCTTTTCAAAAGCAATTTCTTTCATGTCCAATTGAATTAGAATGGTCGGAAAAAAATGTGTGAGAATTTTTTGGCACAGCACTAGTTAAATCTGACTTTCAGCCAAGAGAACAGGCTTTCCACCTGCACAATGAACAGCAGTGAATCTATGCAGATTGTTCTCTCCGCAGTTATATGGCGGGCAGGCTGAACCACCGTTGTGTTTGCAAGAGGTGTCTGAGAGCATCTTACGGCAATACTAGAACCGGCTGCCGTAAGGCTCCCCTCTGGAACCACACATGCGTATAATTTCCTTCTTGGAGGCATGGATTATAGGATCATAGAGTTGGAGGGGCCTACAAGGCCATCAAGTCCAACCCCCCGCTCAATGCAGGAAACTAGAGAAGGGGTCTCCCATCGAAGTAACAACCAGGCCTGACCCTGCTTAGCTTTCCACACTCAGACAAGCTGAACCATCCTCACACTCTGGTTTGGTCATCCCACGTCTTTGCATCATGGTTTCACAGTAACCGTTTCCACTGTTGCCCTTTGGATGATCATAGTGTTGCCTTAGGAACATGTCATAGTCGGGGGCATAGTGCGAACAGAACAAAGCTAGTTCTCTTGAAAGGCATTGCGTCTGCCATGCAAGACAAAATCCTGAAACAAGTAATTAGGATGTGTAAATGCTTCATTTTGCCTCCAGAGGGAGCTACACTTCTTGGAACCATAGAATCCGTAGAGTTGGAAGGGGCCTATAAGGCCATTGAGTCCATACACACACACACACACACACACCCGCTCAATGCAGGAACCCAATTCAAAACATCCCCAACAGATGGCTGTCCGGCATTTGAAATTGAAAGGAAATCAGCCTTCAAATTCTCATCTGCAAATTTTGTGGCAGCTATTTTGTCACAGTGAGGGTTATTTTTGGAGATCAGTGGTGCGCTGAACGCTGGCCAGAGCAGTGGAAATGTAAATTAGAGTTGGGACACGACCTCACCTTTCTGGAGTTGTTCCCAATATACGTCACCATCCATCTTTGGGTTGACCGGCTTGCCAATTCTGTGGTACATTTCTTTTGCGACAATCAGGCCACCGTTCAAGTTGTCAACTCACTGTCCTCCAGAAATAATCACGTGATGTGTTTGGTGAGGACTATCACACTCCAGTGCCAAGAATTCAACGTTCTGTTCTGCACCCATCATGTGCCTGGGCTTGACAATGGCATTGCTGATGCATTGTCAAGGAATTAGATCCAAAGATTCAGACAACTCGCCCCATGGGCAGCTGAACTTCCTATAGTGATGCCAGATTATCTTGGGCAGATTGGAGGTCTTCGGCTGAAAGGGCCATCATGAGTTCTCTGTGGCACCTAGCACACGCGGGTGGCTTACAACAGGGCAGGTAGGGAGTTTCAAGCTTTCAGGATAGAGAACAGCATCCTGGAATTATGGCCCATCCCAGCCGAGCACCTAATACAGTATTGTGTCTATGCTAGGAATCATGGGGCATCAGTTCATACACTCAGGGGCAAATTGTCAGGCCTAGCCTTTTTATCTTAAGCCAAGGGATGGGACGACAACACAGGCGATTTCAGGTTAAAGCGGATGCTGATTGGGTGGTCCCATCAAACACCCCCGGTACCGGATGCCACCAGGGCCCCCATAACTCCGGAGGTGCTATTGGGCCTGAGGGTTCAATGGCCAGTCGTATGTAACTCCGATTACAAGGCGATTTTGTTCCACGCAGCCTCATTAATGGCCTTTTTTGGCGCATTCCATGTGTCAGAACTGGTAGTGATGTCCAAGGCAGATACATCGCGCAGTGCCCTGCAATTCTCTGATGTGACATTTACCTCGGAGGTGTATGTGTGTGAAACTCCGTCTACACAGGTCTAAATCTGACCAAGCAGCCAGGAGGGCAGATGTAGATTTCTATCCGTCCGCAGAGGTTGAATTATGCCCCGTGATCACTTTGCGTTCATACAGCAACAACAGAGGCCAAAGTAGTGGCCCGCTATTCCAACATGGAGATGGTTCCCCTCTCATGAAGTTCCAGTTTTGGTCTATAGCCAAGCTGGCACTGGGAGCATTGGGGCTTGGTGACAAATGGTTCGGAACACACTCCTTTCGTATTGGGGTGGCATCGACCACCGCTGCATTGGGCTTTCCTGCAGACTGGGTACAGGCGGTGGGGTGGTGGCGATCCCAGGCGTATCGGTCTTACATATTTCTGTGAACAGTACTGCGGCTTCTATTCCCTTTCTTGCACAGCAATCATTGGCTAGACACGTTCGTGTTTTGGTGTGTGGGCATAGCTTCGTTTTCTGTGCAGCGCGAAGGGCTGCAATTTCACGCCTGGGAGCCTAGCTTGGCATTGAATGAATGGCAGACATCCACTGGCCTACTGTCCACCTTGTTCCAGTTTGGCCCCGATGATCGACCCCCACACCTGATGGTGCTGCACGTGGGGGGGAATGATCTTGGCTTGCTCAAGAGCAAGGCATTGATCCTGCAGGCATTTGTGGACTTTCGCACCATCAAGAGATGATGGCCTGATGTCCAGATTGTCTGGTCCCACATCCTTCCATGCCACTGTTGGAGGGGCAGTGCACGCCCCAGGATAATGGACAGAGTAGCCAGGAGGGTGAACAACAGGGAAACTGTTAAATGGCTGGGTGGAGAGGGATATTCTGTACCCCATCCCAAGATTGTGTTGGCACGGAGGGAGCTGTACCGCTCAGATGGAGTCCATTTGTCAGATGCAGGCAGCAAGTTGTTCCTCAATGACCTACAAAGGGCCCTGCTGGAACTTGTTCTGGGCAGGTTGAGGAGAGGTGACTGAGCTGATGCTTGTCCCTCTCTGTGGTGGGTAAGTGTGGGTTAGGGAATTGATTGGGTCCGGTAAGCATCCCTGGAACATTCAGGTGACAGCGATTTCCAGAGGCCTCACGTTGCTGGGTCCTTAGGCTCCAACGGCTGAGGATCAGGATTCAGGATCGCCTGTGATGCCTTTGTTCTCACCAAGCTTGTTGTCATGAGACTCCGAGAGGAGGCGAAGCAACAACACTGCAAAGTATAAAAATGGGGTGGTGGCGGCAACAGCGCCACCTCCTGGTTTTGGATGCTTCGCCCAAATGTACAGTGTTACCGGCCAGAGAGGCCGGATTAGAACAACCCGCACTCCATCCCTTTGCAGCTCATTGAATGTAAATAAAATGTGGCCCAGTTAAACACCAGCAACTTGTCTCGACTCTTTATTTCCTCCTACGCTCGCAAGCACACACACGTCCATATCAGATCCTCTGAACATACACTGAGTAAAAAAGAAGACAAAACTAGCTACATCTTTATTAAGCAATGTGTAATTGGACCACCAGGGAATTTGGGTGGGGGTGGAATGCACAGTTGGGGGAAACATTAGGTAGGTGTGGGCTAGGCGCTGGGATCTTACCTGCCTTCAGCTCTGCAGAAGTCCCTGCTATGCCCGCCAAACCCAGCTGAAAACTGGCATATCCCGCACCACTCACCGGACTTTTGCGTTCCCTGCGAGCTGCTGTTTACACAGAAAATGCCTTAAGATGCATCAAAAGTGGCCTCAATTTGCACAAATTACGCAAATTGTGGCTGATATAGGAGTATCTTAAGGCATTTTCTACGTAAACTGTGGCCTGCCAGGAACCCAGAAGTCACTTCCCTGGCTCAACCCAGGATAATGTGAGTCAATGCTGCGGAAGAGGTAAGCGGGATGGCGTTCGGGGGTTGAGCCCGGCTTATCCACCAGATTTCCGCACACACACCCCAAACAAAATCCTCTCACATCCCTAGCATTATGATCCAGGGCCTCACACTACTTTTCTAAAAGCAGAAATGTAGCAGAAGGGCCCCAGTCCTTCTCACTATTTATGCTGCTCATATAAGCAACAAACAGCATGGGTCATCTCACAGGAGGATTCTGCTATCATTACATTAATGCTCAGATGCTTCATAAGGCAAGAGAGACCCAAGACGATGTGGGGCATCTTTGCTGGTCCCAGGTATGCCATCTTCGTCATCTGGATTTCATGCTGAAAGACCAAGGAAATGTGTGGGTGCATAGAGGGCAAGTTGTAAGTAAGCATAATTTGTGACATAGCACAGCACTGTTACTGATCATGGGGTGCCTGTGTTCAGGCATTAGCCTTAGCATACGGTGTCCAGGCCTGGAGCTTGAGCCAAGATGAGATAGATAGCCTTTACTCAGATCTTAAACCAGCAGGGTTTTTTTGATAATTGAATAATCCTTTTTACTGGAAGAATTCACAAATATTGCTACATGAAGTCAGGATTCAGAGTAAAGCCCATGTTGCTTGTGATCTACACACACATTCATTTTGTCAGAGTGCCACCAATATTTAATAATGTTTAGTAGGTTTTGTTGTACTCCACATACCTGCAAAACATCCTTACTAAACATGATAATAGCAGAAGAATTATGCCTGCTCTCCACACTTCAGATACAGCAACTCACCCCCTGGAACCACCTCATTTTAGCCACATGTTGGGCACCTGTGCGAAGGGTGGTAGAAAGATGTGTGCACTTAGGTCTCTACCCTTATAGGGGAAAACTCTGCCAAGCGGAATAACCTCCTCTTTTGGAGGAGCCCTACATATGTACATGTCTAGGCATGCATGGCCATGTCACAGTGTAATGAATATGCGTGCTTGGCAGGGGCATGGCTGGAACATACATCAGAACATACAATGGCAGGGCCTTTTCAAAGACAATCATGGCAGCGAGGACCCCCCCCCCCCAAATATTATGAAACAAAGTATTGGTTTTTTGAAAATATTTGCCATGTATATATGGAGAAATCCCATATATAATGTAAACAATCCATTTCTTTATACTCATGAAAGTATATTCATGCTGTTGCAGTTTGTAAAGGCTATTTATGCTGGACTTTCTTTTCCTAGGTCTATTATTCCCAATTTGCATAATCCTATCAGCAATGAGCACTGACATTCCCCTGCCCCCAGATAAAGCCATATATAAGATACTCTGAATAATATGGAAAATAATCTAGCAGTGTTGATGTTTGTACTGCTAGGGTATCAGGAATTTTGGATTTTATTTTATATTTTACAAAAAAGCTTTAACCTAATTTTTAAAGGCTGTAGTTGTTGCACTTTACTCTGCTGTCCACTCTTATTTATGGATATGACAAATAGCATGATGATGCACCAGCCTCAGAATAAAATGGCTCTGAATCCATTTGAATAAATTAGAAAACTATAGCAGCAGGAACATTTCCTTTCTCCTTCACTCAGCTGAAATTTCAGTAATGCAGATAATTAAAAGGCTTAAAATTAATGCCCTCTAATGCATCAGATACAAGAATGAATTATAGGCTTAAGTAGGTTATTATTTTCTGTTCAAAAATACCCTCCTTTTCCAAATAAGTACTAAGCATCCTTTTCAAGGCAGAAACATTCATTCTCTCTCTCTCTCTCTCTCTCTCTCTCTCTCTCCATATATATATATATATATATAAGCTGGAAACTTAACAAAAGTAATTAACATTCAGAAAAAATAAATATAAAATATATTGTAATTTCATATTATTAATGGCTATGAGTGAATGCAATAATAGATACAAAAGAACAAAAATCAATTAGATCCTTCTAAATCTTCATCCCAGACTGAAGAGCAGAATTCTGGGAAAGCTCCCCCCCCCCTAATGCTTAAGGAGCTTCTCTCTTGCAACAATATCACTTCCTTTGGGAAAGTGATATTGGGGGAAATGCAAGTCTGCATATATCGGCTTGAGTGTCTTTGTGACATCAGCAGTCAATCCCCTCCTCTCATACCTATATGCCTGTTTACAATCTCCACTATCGATTGACTGCTACTGGGCTAAATCCAGGGATGTTGAAGAGTCCTTGGTCCCGAGTCCCGAGTCGAGTCCCGAGTCTTTGGACCCGAGTCTAGAGTCGAGTCTAGAGTCCGAGGTCCAAAATGGTGACTCGAGTCGAGTCCCGAGTCCCTCCCAAAGCGGTGGCCCATGGAGGGAGCAGGAGGGTCTCCGCGAGAGGAAGAAGAGCTGCCCTTCCTCCCGCGGAGACCCTCCTGCTCCCTCCATGGGCCACTGCCGCTGCCGCCCTCACCTCCACCTCTGCCGCCCTCACCTCGCCACCGCCACCGCCCTTGCCTCTGCCGCCGCCTCTGCCGCCGCCGCCCTCACCTCCACCTCCGCCGCCCTCACCTCACCGCCGCCGCTGCCCTCGCCGCCGCCGCCGCCTTCACCTCCTCCTCCTCCTCTGCCACCGCCGTCGACCTCGTCGCCATCGCCGTAGCACACAGCACACCGCGTCACGCCGCCAGCGCCGTCGTTCTGTTTTTGGCGGGGTTGCTGTGGTTCAAAAACAGAGCGACGGCGCTGGCGGCATGATGTAGCATGCCGCGTCACGCCGCTAGCGACGGCGCTCTGTTTTTGAACCACAGCAACCCCGCCAAAAACAGAGCGACGGCGCTGGCGGCGTGACGTGGCATGCTACGTCACGCCGCCAGCACCGTCGTTCTGTTTTTGAACCACAGCAACCCCGCCAAAAACAGAGCGACGGCACTGGTGGCATGCCGCGGCGTGCCGCGGCGGCATGCGATGGCAACGGCGATAGCGACGACGAGGGCGGCGGCGGCGGAGGAGGAGGAGGAGGAGGTGAGGGCGGCGGCGGCAGAGGCGGCGGCAGAGGCGAGAGCGGCGGCGGAGGCGGAGGCGGAGGAGGAGGAGTCTTTGGGCTCGAGTCCCGAGTCGAGTCTCGAGTCCCACATAAATTAGTGGGACTCGAGTGGGACTCGAGTCAGAGGGGGGACTCAGTCGGATTCATGAGTCGAGTCCCCGAGTCCGAGTCCCCATCCCTGGCTAAATCAAACATTTGAATTGAGTGACCACTTCAGAATTAAAGTTGTCTTAGTTTCCATGTAAATGTGTAGGCTGCCTTCCCTTTCCCCAAAGGGCGAGGATAAAGAAATAGATGGAATTAAAACAATCTGTTAAGAAGATATGCCAGCCTATTGACCCAGGGCAGCTTCCATTACATGACATTTGTTATATTCCCTCTGCAGTCCCATTGTGGGAGGCAAGAAGAGAGCAGAAGCAGGCAGCAGATGTGTGTAGGTCAAGAAGTGAAGGTGTCAGTGTGTATGTGCATGTATACAAGCAAGATAAAGACTGTGGAAAAGCGCACTGGGACCACAGAGCTGAGAAAGAGGGCAGTGGATGTAGCAGAGTAGAACAGCTATGCCCAGTGGGACTGAGCTGCTAAGTGAGATGTCACTTCATCAATGCTTTCCAAGGGCAGCCGACAACAATACACATCCCCACCATATGCATTACTGTATACTGGCACATTTGAACAATCACTGTCTCGCAGCCTAATGTACCTCAGAGGGTTGATGTGCCTACACCTGGAATACTGAGAAGAGGCACTTGCAATTGGGTTAGCCAGAGCCACAACTTTAACATAACATTAACATAGCTAAGATTTGCTGTGAACCCTATGACTACTATGTGGAAACACTAAACTAATACAGTAATACCCTGGATTGCAAGTAACGTGGTTTGAGAGCGTTTTGCAAGACAAGCAAATTTTTAAATATTTATTTATTTATTTTACTTGATATACAACTGACGTCTTGCAATACAAGTACTGTAGTACGGCTTAAATTAAAAATCTCTGGGGGGGATTTCATTTTGATATAAGAGTGTTTTGGATTACAAGCATGTTTCCGGAACGAATTATGCTCTCAATCCAAGGCATGACTGTATAGGTGCCACTTTGCAACCATTCCTGTCTTAAGTTTGGGTGAGACTGGCCCTGGATTGGTCATTGGAGGCAGTACACTGCCTAGGCTCTCCCAATTTGGCCACACCTTTTTTCAGGTATGATGGAGGCAAGTCCCCAAATCCTGCAGAGGAAGATCAAAGAGATTCTCCCTTCATTGTCTTGGTTCCTTGAGTGCTCACCAATGTGCCTATTTACACTGGTTGCTTTCCAACACAGTCCTGCCCTGCTGTTGTGACTGGGCTAAGTCACCTACCGTATTTAACCAGCCCCCATAGCTGCCAACTCTGACCCTAAGTGAACAGTGTAGAGGAGTAGTTGCCTATTGGTAAATGGGTTTTTAAGAATCCTACGTGGCTCATATGCAACCAGATACCCCTACACCAACATTCCCCCAAACCTGGGGCCTCCAGCTTTATTTATTTTCTACACTGCCTATTTCCAGAAGGTCTCCGGGCACTTTACAAGACAAAATTTAAATATAAAACTGTAAGTTTAAAACAGAATAAAACCAAAGTAGTAACCAAGATAAAAGCCAGCAGCAGGGCAAAGATCTAAAAACACATCTTTATTTTTTCTTAACAGCTATTCGGCAGGCAGGTACAACATAGTCCTTCCCATGCTAGGAATAGCTGTACCCAGGGCTTTTTTTCTGGTGGAACTCACCGGAACTGAGTTCCAGCACCTTTTCTTCTATTAATTGCATTACAATTTAATTGCCATCTACTCCCGAGGAAATGTAATCCAAGAGTTCCGGTACCTTTTTCTCCAGAAAAAAAGCACTGGCTGTACCTATTGGATTTGGATGGTGCACATGGGTGAGGATTTCGTTTCAGCTGATTTTTGATATGAATTTACCAAAATGTGCAAAGTTCTTCATATTTGAGTGAGAAAGAACTTGAGACGGAAAAAGTCTGAATTTGGGAGAAAGCAAAATGGTCAGATTTGTCCATCCCTACTTCAGCCCTCTCTCTGTCCCTGGACTCCAATCTTCAAGTCCCTCATATCCTGCTTTAAACTTCAACCTCCTCATATCTGGCTTTCACTTCCAGTGTGTGTGTGTGTAGAATTAATCAAATGTTACCCCAGTCCTAGTGTGTCACTCTAACCCTTTCCCAACACTGATTCTCTTCTATGCTGCTGACTTATTTTAACAAAATATTTTTTTTTAATATGGGACTGGCTGATATGATCATGTGATGCCAGTGCTTCGTTGGCTGCCCTGGCTTCCAGTCCATTTCTGAGCCCAATTCAAAGTGTCACTGTTGACCTTTAAAGCCCTAAATGGCTTGGGACCAGAGTATCTAAAGGCAATCCTCCCACATGTACCTGCTTTGACCTCAAGGTGCCCTCACCAAAGGAAGCTAGGTGGGTGGCTAGAAGAGAGAGAGCCTTCTCAGTGGTGGCACCCACTTATGAAATAAACTTGCTAAAGAGGTTCACCCGGTACCTACGTTGTTATCTTTTCAGCACCAGGCACAGACCTTTCTTTTCTCCCAGGCATTTTAGAGACCTAGTTCTAGGTTATTATGGCTGTTTTATCAATTCCTCCGATGTTTGTTATTTTGCATTATATTGCATTTTTTTCTTTTATATTTGGATTGCATTTTATATTTTTAACTGTTCCATGGCATTTTATTTTTTTAACTGTTTGTAATCTGCCCAGAGAACATTAATTATTGGGCAGATGAGAAATTTAATAAATAAATAAATAAATAAATATGTTATTTCAGGGGAAACATTATAGAAGGGCTTTCTTTTTACTACATAGTAAAGTGACTTCTGCTGTATGCATTAATGAACCCATCAACAAATTCCAGCTGTGGTTTCCACAATTGCTTGAACATTAAAGCATTTCTAAATCTTGCCCATATGCCATGTCATTATAGACATACATAACAAAGGAAATTTAAATGTTGAAATGAGCATATCAATTCCTTGCCTCACCCCATATCTGAATTCTAACCTTACTCACTCAACCATGCTGTTCCTTTTTGGAATTAAATTTCCATACAAAGGCATCTACTTCATTCTGTTCTTTCCGGTATATGAGCAGAAAATAAAAAAAGAAATCTTTTTATAGGTCAAACAAAGCACTTTAGGGTTTTCACTGAAATGACTTCATGAAATATAATGGTAAACAGAAAGTTTTGTCTTTTTTCCAAATAGGAATACTTCCTCTGTACTGTAACAATATTTTTTTTTAAAGAAAATCCCTTGGAGCTCCCTGCACCATATGGTGTGCGTGCATGTGCACACACACATTTTGGAATATTGTAGCAGACTAAAACATTGACTATAGAAGTGTAAATAAATATCAATACACTCAGTATAACAGCTGAATTTTTAACATAATCATCCCACTTTCAGCATTCCATAAACCACAAGTGCTGCCCATACCATGGGTCCTACCAGTATATTACAGCTTAGTATATGCATCTGCCATACAAGATTGCAGTGTAAAGCTGCAATACCCATTTACCTGGGAGTAAGACCCATAGAACTCCATGTGGCTTCTGTCCCATTGAACTCAATGGAGCTTACCTCTGAGTGGACATGTATATGATTGCTCTACCTGGCTGGAATTCTATACACACTTACCAGGGAGTATAGGACTGCCCACTTGTTTATTTATTTCAAATGTGTCAACTAACCTGAAGGGTTTTCAGAGCAGCTCACAAACAGAATAGCATTATTATTATTATTATTATTATTATTATTATTATTATTTTATTTGAAGTATTTTTATGCTGCTCCTTAGCCAAAAAGACTCCCAGAGCAGCTTAGATATAATCAATTAAACAAGACCATCCCTTCCCATAGGCTTACAGTCTAAAAATACATGACACGCAAGGGAAAAGGAATGGGGAGGGAAGAGGGGGAGGGATTAATTCTTTAAGTAGGGCTGGGGGAATCGCCCTGCTCTCCTTCTCATCTCCCTCAGCTCAGCCTGCTGAAATGGCTGGTGGTGGAGACAGTTGAGGGAGGAAGAGCAAAGCCTTCATGAGGGAGGTTTTCAGCAGGGCTGGTGGAATCGCCCTGCTCTCCTTTTCATCTTCCACAGCTCAAAACCAACTGGATATACAAAATATATATCTTCAGTATATCCTCACCCTCTAAGAAGGGTGCTCCTTCTCTCAGCATTCCAGCCAGCTAGCTATGCACTCCTCCAGAATGCTATAACTGTTATGGGTCTCACAAGAAGTGCAACTCATTCCCATTCCTTTCCAACTGATGATGTTCAACATCCTGTAGCTCCTAGAGGCCTCTCAGCATGCTCAGTCTTTATTGGGCTTCATGCAGGTTGTTGTCCCTTTTGTTTTTGTTCCTTAATATTTTGCACTCCTGATACATATAGGTATAATATGTTCCTATGTGTTCTTAACATGGACTGGATTGTGCCCAGTTTTAATAAATATTAGGTTGGATCTAGACTTAGTCATGTTTAAAGTAGACCCATTGAAATCAATGGAACTTAAGTTAGTCATGACTCACTTGTTCCATTGATTTCAACGAGTCCACTCGAAGTCTGGTTCCAACCCATTGTATACCACCTGATTTCAAATATATACATTTTTATTTTATTGATATATTGGTAATCAACAAAATTGCCACATTAGTATATGAGCATGGAAAGCTAAGCAGGTTCAAGCCTGGTTTTACTTGGATGGGAGACCCCTCCTCTAGTTTCCTGCATTGAGGGGGGGGGGGGTTGGACTCGATAGCCTTGTAGGCTCCTTCCAACTCTATGATCTATGAAATCTAAGAAACACAATTCTCAATCACTCTGTGACTCTCTATTTGCTCCTATACTACTCTCATTAATGCCTATAGCTTTTGCTAGGGTGACTGACAATACAATCATATGCATGTATATTCCAAAGTAAGACCCATTATATTCAAGGGGGCTTACTCCCAGGTAAGTGTTTATAGAATTGCATCTTGAGTGGAGTGGAAGACTGACAACTTGGTCTTTTGCGCGGGTTTAATGCTAAGGGGTTGGCGAGTCTTGGGGCGGGCCTTCTCTGAGGTCTCCAGCGACTATTACTTTTAGCTTAGAACAAAGGGATAACTTATAGCTACAAAAGTATTTTTTATAAAACAAGTTTATTTACAAAATTACTTTTACAAACTCAGACACACGCTAGCAATACAGTTTATCAGTACGGTACAAAGTAGCAAGCAAGAGGTCTCAAGGACACTGTGATTTCAGGGCTTTCAGCTAGCTAGTTCAGCTCGGGCTCCAGCAGAGGCCCGGTCAACTGCACGCTGCTAGCTGGGTTTTCGGCGGAGGTCCGGTCTACTCAAGCGGCTAGCTGGGTTCCCGGCGGAGGTCTGGTCTACCCAAGCGGCTTGTGAGTGATTTTAGCTTGGTTTTCCGGGGATCTGGTCAACCCAAGCGGCCAGTGATTTTAGCTTGGTTTCCCGGGTCTGGTCAACCCAAGCGGCCAGTGATTTCAGCTAGCTGGAGCGCGCCGGGTTTTGCTACCCGGGGTTGCCGATCTTTCGTTCTCTTACCCAAAGCATGGGGCAAGATTGCTGATCAGGTCTAACAACTCAGTTCTCTTGCACAGGGTGTTTTATACCTTGGGTTTCAGGTAGCCCCTCCCTCCGTAATCAAGTGGGTGGCCAATCAGGTGGGTTGCCACCCTCCCTGAGGGGCGGCCTTTTGGGTCAGGTGGGGTGACGCCTTCCCCCTGTGGGGTGGGGTCCCTTTGAAGCCACTTGCTTAATGGTCCCATCCTGTGGTGTTGAATGGTCCTTTCTTATGGGTGCCGAAGTGTCTGCTCTGGCGAGGTATTCAAGTCTTATGTAGATGGGGCTGATATACGAGAGCACTGACGAACTTGGGGATGCTTCTTGCCTTCCCCCCTGGGGTGATTTTATGCAGATGTTGTTTGTCCCCTTTGGTCTCTGTGGAGACTGGCTGTCTCCCCCCCCCTGGGTTTTTTCCCCCCCAGCTTGGTGAGTGTGTGTGTGTCAGAAAGGGGGCTTAGGTTGGCTTTCTCTACATCTCCCCCCCGGGGAAAAGATGGCATTGGGGTCCCACACCCCAATTTTCTATCGACTTGCTTATCACCTGAGAAAGCCTGGGAGAGTGCATCAGCTAAGACATTCTTTTTACTTTTGATGTGCTCAATTTTGAAGTCAAAGTCTTGCAACGCCAGACTTTACTGTAGGAGTTTTTGGTTGTTGCTTTTGACTTTATTTAACTAGCACAGGGGGGAATGGTTAGTCTGCAGGCGGAACCGTCTCCCCCAGAGGTAGGGGCGCAACTTGGTGATGGCCCACACCACGGCCAGGCACTCCTTCTCAATGGTGGCAAGACTACGTTCTCTGGGCAGGAGCTTCTTGATCAGGTATGCAACGGGGCGCAGCCCTTCTCCCACCTTCTCCTGTAACAACACCGCCCCCATCCCGGCCTCAGAGGCATCTGTCTGTAGAACGAAGGGGGATTCGAAGTCTGGGGCTTGCAGAATGGGAGCCGCCGTGAGGCAGGCTTTTAACCTGTCGAAAGCGGTCTGGCAAGCCGCGGTCCACTGGACCCTGTTCGGTTGGCGCTTTTTACAAATATCAGTCAGAGGGGCTGCTAGCTGACTGAAGTGTGGCACAAACTTCTGATAGTACTCTGCAAGTCTCAGAAAAGCCTGCACTTGTTTTTTGGTTGTGGGTTGGGGCCATTTTTGAACCGACTCGATCTTAGCTTCCATGGGTTTGGTGCTCCCCCCTCCGACTCGATGTCCAAGGTACTCAACCTCCCCTAGCCCCACTTGGCACTTCTTTGCTTTCACTGTCAACCTAGCGTCCCGGATCCACTGGAAGACCTGCCGGACATGCTGCAGATGTTGCTCCCAAGTGGAGCTAAAGATAGCTATGTCGTCTAGATAGGCACAGGCAAATTTTCTGAACCCGTTCAGCATTCCATTCACCAGCCTTTGAAAGGTTGCCGGACCGTTCCGGACTCCGAAGGGAAGAGTGGTGAACTGGAATAAACCCAGGTGTGTGACAAAGGCAGACTTGAGAGCAGCATCCGCGTCTAGCGGAACTTGCCAGTAGCCCTTGGTGAGGTCTAGGGTGGTAATGTACTTGGCCCTCCCTAGCTTCTCTAGCAAGACATCTATGTTGGGGATGGGGTAGGGGTCAGGGACGGTCACCTTGTTGATTTTCTGATAGTCTACACAGAACTGCACCCCCCCCCCCATCCTTTTTGGCCACCAGGACAATCGGGGAGGACCATGGGCTAGAACTAGGAACGATCACCCCTAGGTCTAACATGGCTTTGATTTTTTCAGCAATAACTTGAGCGTGGGGTTCTACCGCCCGGTATGGCAGAGATTGCAGAGGGGGGCTGTCACCTGTTTGAATGGTGTGCTGGATGAGTGCGGTCCGCCCAGGGCGGTCTGAGAACATGGTCTCAAATTCATCCAGCACCCGCTTCATTTGCTCTCGCTGAGCCTCGGATAGGGCGGGTGACAGTGAGATTTTTATTTATTTTTTTACTATCCCCCCATTCTCCCAACAGATTTTTATCAGCAAAATTTTTATCATTATGTTTTTTTACACAGCTTAGTACCGCACCCCGGTTTACATACAATTTTAACATATTTACATGAAACACTTTACATTTTCCGGGAGTCTCAGCAAAAAGTATTTTGTAGTTGACTGGTTTAAGTTTTTTAACTACAGTCTCTGGACCCTCCCACTTAAGACACAGCTTGTCTGTTTTGAGGGTATGCAGAACCAACACTTTATCACCTACTTTAAAAGTCCGGGCTACTGCGGTTTTATCATACAGCTCCTTTTGCCGCTGCTGGGCTGCCTCAGATGCTGTTGGGCGGCTTTTCGAACGCTGTGGAGGGTGTCTCGTAGCCGCCGCAGAAAAGTGTGAACCGGCACGGGCGAACTGCCGGCAGCCCCCTCCCATTTCTCCCGCAACAAAGCTAAGGGCCCCCGTAGTTTTCTGCCAAACATCAGTTTATTCGGGGAAAACCCGAGGCTTTCCTGCGGAGCATCTCGGTAGGCAAAGAGGAGGTAGCGTAGGGCTTGGTCTTAAGTTCCCGGGTGACGGCTAGCGTACGCCCGGATCATTTTCCCCAAAGTCTGGTTGAAGCGTTCAACCAGTCCGTTGGTCTCGTGGTGGTAAGGCACCGAAGTTACATGGTCAACCCCCCCCCCCCAGGTCCCACATCTTCTGGAACAGTTTAGACATGAACCCGGTGCCACAGTCCGACACGACCGTGCGGGGCATTCTTAAGCAGGCAAAGAGAGAGAGCAGAGTTTTAGCCAGGCTGGCTGCAGAGATGGAGGCTAGCGCAAAAGCCTCCGCGTAGTGGGTGGCAAAGTCCACTACCGTCAGTACAATCTTTTTCCCCGTCTTGGTGGGCGGGTTCAGGGGACCTACTATGTCCATAGCAATCCGTTCAAAAGGGATCCCCACCACCGGAAAAGGCTGAAGGGGAGCTCTTGGGTGATCGCGATTGTGTCCCACTTGCTGGCACACATCGCAGGACCGACAGTAAGCCTTAATGTCGGAGGCGATCATGGGCCAGTAGAACCCCTCTGTAATTCGAGCTTGGGTCCGCTTCTGCCCTAGGTGTCCTCCCCATGCTACGTCGTGGGCGAGGTGCAACACGGCGCGGCGGTACCGTTGGGGAACAACTAGTTGCCTTTGCTTGCGCCCCGGTGCCACTTCCCCCTTTGGCTCGAACTCCCGGTACAAAGTTCCATTGTCCCAGACAAATCTTTCGGTGGCAAGGGATACCCCGGGGTCTTGGTTGGCCAGAGCGCGACACTCTCGCAAGGATGGGTCCAGTCGCTGGGCTTTTTTGAATTGGGCTTGTGTCCCAAAGTTTTTAGCCATCTGAGCAAACTCTTTGTTCTTCGGGGGTTTTGCTATGGCCTGGTTTTCCCCGGGGTGCCCCGCAGGGGATGGGGTGACCCCGGGTGGTGGAGCGGGCACGGGCTTAGGCTTTGGGACCAGTGCGGTTACGGGCGGCCCCCCTTGCCTTGCCTGTCCCCGGGTGACGACCCCATCTTAGCTTTGGCCACCCAGAACGCGAGGTCGTTCCCGATGATGATGCTCCACTCCTTTTGGCGATGGATGATTACGTCCATCTCTTTTTTACCCCTGGTACTTGATCCGGACCCGGGCGATGGGGACCGTGATGTCGGGGGAGTTATAGGGTTTGATCGTACACGTACGTCCTGACAAAAGTTGGGACCTCTTTACTCTGCCCCAGTGTCCCTATACCCCACCCTGGGAACATTATTGATATAGATGGACTCACAGAATTGCTTGCGGCTCTATCTCAGCTGGTCCAGGGAGGCGATGCGATACAGCAATGCACGGGGTTCAGGATGGTAGGAATCCCACTCCTGGAGTTCCTCCTCGGCACCGCGATCCTCGGGGATGCTTGCATGGAGGGAGAGGACCGACCGTCGCTTGTTATCGCTGTTGTTGTCCTGAGCGGCTGCAGCACCCGTGACGCGTCCTACTTTCCCCGGCGAGGGACGGGCATCTTGGTTCTTGGGTTGGAGCTTGGGGCAATCCTGCCGCAGGTGTCCCATCTCGTTACAGTGGAAGCACGCCCCAGACCGAGGGTTTTGGTTCCCCTTGGTCCGAGGGGCCTCCCCGCGCCGTCGGGGCAGGCCCTTTTCCGGCTCCGGGTTCTTCTCGGCTACGGCCGCGGAACTTCCCTTGGTGGATGGGGCCGTCCGGTATAGCCCCATCTCGTCGGCCATGATCCCCGCCGCCTCACAGGTACGAGGCTTCTGATCTCTCACGACAGCGGCCAGCTCCTTCGGGATGGTGGTGAAGAACTGCTCTATGGCGATCAGGTCGACAACTTCCTTCAGGGTGGAGGCCCGGGAAGCCTCTACCCAGGACTCGCAGACGTGCATCACCTGGGCTGCCCATGCCACGTGGGTGGTCCCGGGGGAAGGTCTACCCTCTCGAAACCTCCGCCGGCAATGTTCGGCGGTGAGGGCGAAGTGTTGCTTGACTGCTGCCTTGAACGCCTCGTAGCGTGCCGGGGTCTTCCGCAGATGAGCCCCGAGGAGGTCAGCCAGGTCTCCACTGACCTGGGTTCGCAGGGAGGACAACCGCAAGTTGTCGGGGACCCGCTGCTCCTGGCACACTATTTCGAAAATGTAGAAAAACATCAGGACATCCTGCCCTGGCTTGTAGTAGGGAAACGCCTTGCGGTCCCACGACGGAGGGGGAGGAGCGGAGGGGACAGTCGGGGGAGTTTTTTTCGCATCGAGCTGCAGCTTGGCCAACTCCATCTGCATCTGGATCATTTCGCGCTCGTGGGCCATCCTCTCCCGCTCGTGTGCCATCCATTCTGAGGGAAGCTCGAGGGGCTCCAGGGGCTCCAGAGGAGCGGGGTCCTCGGTCACCACATCCTCTCTCCCATTTGTCGGAACTGGGATAGGGCGGCCCCTGGGTCGGGCACCCAGGGCCAGACTTGCCAGCAGCTCCCTCTGCAGCTCCGTCTGCCGGATCCGCGCCGCCAACCCCGGGGTGATGGGGGTTGCGGGCAGGGGCCGCCGTGGCTCGGCTCCCCCAGTCGCTCCGTCAGGCTCTGGATCGCCCATGGTGATCTTTAGGCTCTTGCTACTTTGGGTCTGGGAGATATTCTGGGCTAATAAGTTATCCCACCACTGCCACCAAGTGGAAGACCGACAACTTGGTCTTCTGCGCGGGTTCAATGCTAAGGGGGTAGCGAGTCCTGGGGCGGGCCTTCTCTGAGATCCCCAGCGACTATCACCCTTAGCCCAGAACAAAGGGATAACTTATAGCTACAAAAGTATCTTTTATAAAACAAGTTTATTTACAAAATTACTTTCACAAACCCAGACACACGCCAGCAATACAGCTTATCAGTACGGTACAAAGTAGCAAGCAAGAGGTCTCAAGGACACCGTGATTTCAGGGCTCTCAGCTAGTTAGTTCAGCTCGGGCTCCAGCAGAGGCCCGGTCAACTGCACGCTGCTAGCTGGGTTCCCGGCGGAGGTCTGGTCTACCCAAGCTGCTTGTGAGTGATTTTAGCTTGGTTTCCCGGGGATCCGGTCAACGCAAGCGGCCAGTGATTTCAGCTTGGTTTCCCGGGTCTGGTCAACCCAAGCGGCCAGTGATTTCAGCTAGCTGGAGCACGCCGGGTGCTGCTACCCGGGGTTGCCGATCCTTCGTTCCCTTACCCCAAGCATGGGGCAAGATTGCTGATCAGGTCCAACAACTCAGTTCCCTTGCGCAGGGTGTTTTATACCTTGGGTTTCAGGTAGCCCCTCCCTCTGTAATCAGGTGGGTTGCTAATCAGGTGGGTTGCCACCCTCCCTGAGGGGCGGCCTTTTGGGTCAGGTGGGGTGACGCCTTCCCCCTGTGGGGTGGGGTCCCTTTGAAGCCACTTGCTTAATGGTCCCATCCTGTGGTGTTGAATGGTCCTTTCTTATGGGTGCCGAAGTGTCTGCTCTGGCGAGGTATTCAAGTCTTATGTAGATGGGGCTGATATACGAGAGCATTGACGAACCTGGGGATGCTTCTTGCCTTCCCCCCTGGGGTGATTCTATGCAGATGTTGTTTGTCCCCTTTGGTCTCTGTGGAGACTGGCTGTCTCCCTCCCCCCCGGGTCTCCTTCCCCCCACCTTGGTGAGTGTGTGTGTGTCAGAAAGGGGTTTTAGGTTGGCTTTCTCTACAAGTGGTTATGTACCAGCACATTTGAAGCTGTAGCAGTAGTGTGATACTTAACTATGCAATTCATCTTAGCCATGTTTGCCGAAGTTATAGATGTTACTGGGGGTATTGTAAGAGCAACTAGGGGACAGCAATTCCACCAATGCGGGGAAACATATAAATGGGACTTCATTGAATGAAATGTAATTTGTTCAGAAGCTTAGGATAATAAGGGATCTCTCTCTCTCTCTCTCTTTTAAATGCTTTATTATTGTCAACATAATATAAGTGATTATTTTGAGTGTATGCAGAACAACATCATGCAGATAAACAAATTTATCCAAATTAAGATGTTGAAAGGGAAAGTCCAAATAAACGGATCTTTGCAGGAAGAACAGACAGCTGGGAAAGTATGGCTTCCTGGGACTGAATCCCTCTGTAAATCCCTCCAAACTAACAAATTACAATCCTTACTGTCAAAAATTGCACCATGTATACTGCACAATTGGAGAAGTTTATGTTAACTGCTTGTTGATCACAGATATGAAGTCAATATGGAAGAATCCCATACATGAGCATGGGAGCAGGGACTCATTACTCGTATGAGTATTGTTTTTATATAAAGCATTATCGATATGCCTGATACTTTACAGAGTAACGAATAAAAAGGTAGGTCCCTGCCAAAAGGAACTTACAATCTAAAGATGTGATATAGACAGCAGGCGATAAATGTGTGTTCAGTTACACGTACTTAGGCATAATTTTAGTAGGAGATGAGAATTACGGAGTTATAAGCTAAATGGGATGTTGTGTATCACTTTTTATTCTTAGGCTGGGGACAAAGCAGAAAACATAATTAACATAAGAATTGGATTACGTAGGCTATTCCCCTTCAAAGAAAAAACAACACAATTTAAATAGCAGCTTTAACTTCCAAAAATTCTTGATTTACAATGCAATTCTATACATGTCTGTTCAGAAGTAACTCCCACTGAGTTCAAATGGGCTTACACCCAGGTAAGTGGGTATATGATTACAGCCTTAAAGAATCTAAACTGGACCCATTTTTATATGATTTGCTGGTTGCTTATAGGTACACTCTGCAACACTTTCTGAAACAGAAGGTACTCACACAATTTGAGCTACCACAATTACACAAATTGCTGTGTACTCATTTACCACTGGCTTGCGTAATGATATACCTAAGGATAATATATATGAAGGGGGAAATGACCTAAAATTACCATGGGAACAGGTACTTTGTTTAGTCCCATTTGCAAGTCTGGAGCAAATGAGCCCTCAGTGGGGCTAATTGAAAAGTCTGGTCAAAATCCAGTGAGTGTTTTCATGCATACATAGCCCTTTTCCCTTTCTTTTCCCCATCCCTGGGGAGTACAGAAAAATCAGTTTGCAATGGGGACGGATAAGGATAAGCTGCTGAAGTTCAGAAAAGAAATAGCACTAGAGCAGATCTTTGCACACAATTCTCTATTAAAACAAGTGGAAGACCGACAACCTGGTCTTCTGCGCGGGTTCAATGCTAAGGGGGTAGCGAGTCCTAGGGCGGGCCTTCTCCGAGGTCCCCAGCGACTATCACCCTTAGCCCAGAACAAAGGGATAACTTATAGCCACAAAAGTATCTTTTAAAAAACAAGTTTATTTACAAAATTACCTTCACAAACCCAGACACACGCCAGCAATACAGTTTATCAGTACGGTACAAAGTAGCAAGCAAGAAGTCTCAAGGACACCGTGATTTCAGGGCTCTCAGCTAGTTAGTTCAGCTCGGGCTCCAGCAGAGGCCCGGTCAACCGCATGCTGCTAGCTGGGTTCCCGGCGGAGGTCCGGTCTACCCAAGCGGCTAGCTGGATTCTCGGCGGAGGTCCGGTCTACCCAAGCGGCTTGTGAGGGATTTCAGCTTGGTTTCCCGGGGGTCTGGTCAACCCAAGTGGCCAGTGATTTCAGCTTGGTTTCCCGGGCGTCCGGTCAACCCAAGCTGCCAGTGATTTCAGCTAGCTGGAGCACGCCGGGTGCTGCTACCCGGGGTTGCCGATCCCTTCGTTCCCTTACCCCAAGCATGGGGCAAGATTGCTGATCAGGTCCAACAACTCAGTTCCCTTGCGCAGGGTGTTTTATACCTTGGTGTTTCAGGTAGCCCCTCCCTCCGTAATCAGGTGGGTTGCCAATCAGGTGGGTTGCCACCCTCCCTGAGGGGCGGCCTTTTGCGTCAGGTGGGGTGACGCCTTCCCCCTGTGGGGTGGGGTCCCTTTGAAGCCACTTGCTTAATGGTCCCATCCTGTGGTGTTGAATGGTCCTTTCTTATGGGTGCCGAAGTGTCTGCTCTGGCGAGGTATTCAAGTCTTATGTAGATGGGGCTGATATACGAGAGCATTGACGAACCTGGCGATGCTTCCTGTCTTCCCCCCTGGGGTGATTCTATGCAGATGTTGTTTGTCCCCTTTGGTCTCTGTGGAGACTGGCTGTCTCCCCCCCCCCCGGGTCTCCTTCCCCCCACCTTGGTGAGTGTGTGTGTGTCAGAAAGGGGGCTTAGGTTCGGTTTCTCCACATCTCCCCCCCGGGGAAAAGATGGCATTAGGGTCCCACACCCGAATTTCCCATCGACTTGCCCATCACCTGAGAAAGCCCGGGAGAGTGCATCAGCCAAGACATTGTCCTTACCCTTGATGTGCTCAATTTTGAAGTCAAAGTCTTGCAACGCCAGACTCCACCGTAGGAGTTTTTGGTTGTTGCCCTTGACTCTATCTAACCAGCACAGGGGGGAATGGTCAGTCTGCAGGCGGAACCGTCTCCCCCAGAGGTAGGGGCGCAACTTGGTGATGGCCCACACCACGGCCAGGGACTCCTTCTCAATGGTGGCAAGACTACGTTCTCTGGGCAGGAGCTTCTTGATCAGGTATGCAACGGGGCGCAGCCCTTCTCCCACCTTCTCCTGTAACAACACCGCCCCCATCCCGGCCTCAGAGGCATCTGTCTGTAGAACTAAGGGGGATTCGAAGTCTGGGGCTTGCAGAATGGGAGCTGCCGTGAGGCAGGCTTTTAACCCGTCGAAAGCGGTCTGGCAAGCCGCGGTCCACTGGACCCTGTTCGGTTGGCGCTTCTTACAAAGATCAGTCAGAGGGGCTGCTAGCTGACTGAAGTGTGGCACAAACTTCCGATAGTACCCTGCAAGTCCCAGAAAAGCCTGCACCTGTTTTTTGGTTGCGGGTTGGGGCCATTTCTGAACCGACTCGATCTTAGCTTCCATGGGTTTGATGCTCCCCCCTCCGACCCAATGTCCAAGGTACTCAACCTCCCCTAGCCCCACCTGGCACTTCTTTGCTTTCACTGTCAACCCAGCATCCCGGATCCGCTGGAAGACCCGCCGGACATGCTGCAGATGCTGCTCCCAAGTGGAGCTAAAGATAGCTATGTCGTCCAGATAGGCACAGGCAAATTCTCCCAACCCATTCAGCATTCCATTCACCAGCCTCTGAAAGGTTGCCGGACCGTTCCGGACTCCGAAGGGAAGAGTGGTGAACTGGAATAAACCCAGGTGTGTGACAAAGGCAGACTTGAGAGCAGCATCCGCGTCCAGCGGAACTTGCCAGTAGCCCTTGGTGAGGTCTAGGGTGGTAATGTACTTGGCCCTCCCTAGCTTCTCCAGCAAGACATCCATGTTGGGGATGGGGTAGGGGTCAGGGATGGTCACCTTGTTGATTTTCCGATAGTCCACACAGAACCGCACCTCCCCATCCTTTTTGGCCACCAGGACAATCGGGGAGGACTATGGGCTAGAACTAGGAACGATCACCCCTAGGTCTAACATGGCTTTGACTTCCTCAGCAATGACCTGAGCGTGGGGTCCCACCGCCCGGTATGGCAGAGATTGCAGAGGGGGGCTGTCACCCGTTTGAATGGTGTGCTGGATGAGTGGGGTCCGCCCGGGGCGGTCTGAGAACATGGTCCCAAATTCATCCAGCACCCGCTTCATTTGCTCCCGCTGAGTCTCGGACAGGGCGGGTGACAGTGAGATTTCCCCACCATCCCCCCATTCTCCCAACAGATCCCCATCAGCGAAATCCTTATCATTATGTTCCTTCACACAGCCCAGTCCCGCACCCCGGTCCACATACAATTTCAACATATTCACATGAAACACTTTACATTTTCCAGGAGTCCCAGCAAAGAGTATTTTGTAGTTGACTGGTCCAAGTTTCTCAACTACAGTCCCCGGACCCTCCCACTTAAGACACAGCTTGTCCGTTTTGAGGGTACGCAGAACCAACACTTTATCACCCAGCTCAAAAGTCCGGGCTACTGCGGTTTTATCATACAGCTCATTTTGCCACTGCTGGGCTGCCTTCAGATGCTGTTGGGCGGCTTCTCAAACGCTGTGGAGGGTGTCCCGTAGCCGCCGCAGAAAAGTGTGAACCGGCACGGGCGAACTGCCGGCAGCCCCCTCCCACTCCTCCCGCAACAAAGCCAAGGGCCCCCGTAGTTCTCTGCCAAACATCAGTTCATTCGGGGGAAACCCGAGGCTTTCCTGCGGAGCATCTCGGTAGGCAAAGAGGAGGTAGGGTGGGGCTTGGTCCCAAGTTCCCGGCTGACGGCTAGCGTACTGCCCGGATCATTTCCCCAAAGTCTGGTTGAAGCGTTCAACCAGTCCGTTGGTCTCGTGGTGGTAAGGCACCGAAGTTACATGGTCAAACCCCCCCCCCCCTAGGTCCCACTTCTTCTGGAACAGTTTAGACATGAACCCGGTGCCGCAGTCCGACACGACCGTGCGGGGCATTCCTAAGCGGGCAAAGAGAGAGAGCAGAGTCTTAGTCATGCTGGCTGCAGAGATGGAGGCTAGCGCAAAAGCCTCCAGCGTAGTGGGTGGCAAAGTCCACTACCGTCAGTAAAACTTTTTCCCCGTCTTGGTGGGCGGGTTCAGGGGACCTACTATGTCCATAGCAATCCGTTCAAAAGGGATCCCCACCACCGGAAAAGGCTGAAGGGGAGCTCTTGGGTGATCATGATTGTGTCCCACTTGCTGGCACACATCGCAGGACCGACAGTAAGCCTTAATGTCGGAGGCGATCATGGGCCAGTAGAACCCTTCTGTGATTCGAGCTTGGGTCCGCTTCTGCCCCAGGTGTCCTCCCCATGCCACGTCGTGGGCGAGGTGCAACACGGCGCGGCGGTACCGTTGGGGAACCACCAGTTGCCTTTGCTTGCGCCTCGGTGCCACTTCCCCCTTTGGCTCGAACTTCCGGTACAAAGTTCCATTGTCCCAGACAAATCTTTCAGTGGCAAGGGATACCCCGGGGTCTTGGTTGGCCAGAGCGCGACACTCTCACAAGGACGGGTCCAGTCGCTGGGCTTCCTTGAATTGGGCTTGTGTTCCAAAGTCTTTAGCCATCTGAGCAAACCCTTCGTTCTTCGGGGGCTCCGCTATGGCCTGGTTTAACCGGGGGTGCCCCGCAGGGGATGGGGTCACCCCGGGTGGTGGAGGAGGCACGGGCTTAGGCTTTGGGACCGGTGCGGTTATGGGTGGCCCCCCTCGCCTTGCCTGTCCCCAGGTGACGACCCCCATCTTAGCTTTGGCCACCCGGAACGCGAGGTCGTTCCCGATGATGATGCCCCACTCCTTTTGGCGATGGATGATTACGTCCATCTCTCCTTCCCACCCCTGGTACTTGATCCGGACCCGGGCGATGGGATGGTGATGTCGGGGGAGTTATAGGGTTTGATCGTACACGTACGTCCTGACAAAAGTTGGGACCTCTCTACGCGGTCCCGGGTAGAGCCGTTACATCTGCCCCAGTGTCCCTATACCCCATCCTGGGAACATTATTGATACAGATTGACTCACAGAATTGCTTGCGGCTCCATCTCAGCTGGTCCGGGGAGGCGATGCGATACAGCGTTGCACGGGGTTCAGGACGGTAGGAATCCCACTCCTGGAGGTCCTCCTCGGCACCGCGGTCCTCGGGGATGCTTGCATGGAGGGAGAGGACCGACCGTCGCTCGTCATCGCTGTCGTCGTCCTGAGCGGCTGTAGCACCCGCGACGCATCCTACTTTCCCCGGCGAGGGACAGGCATCTTGGTTCTTGGGTTGGAGCTTGGGGCAATTCTGCCGCAGGTGTCCCATCTCGTTACAGTGGAAGCACGCCCCAGACCGAGGGTTTTGGTTCCCCTTGGTCCGAGGGGCCTCCCCGCGCCGTCGGGGCAGGCCCTTTTCCAGCTCCGGGTTCTTCTCGGCCACGGCCGCGGAACTTCCCTTGGTGGATGGGGCCGTCCAGTATAGCCCCATCTCGTCGGCCATGATCCCCGCCGCCTCACAGGTACGGGGCTTCTGATCCCTCACGACAGCGGCCAGCTCCTTCGGGATGGTGGTGAAGAACTGCTCCATAGCTATCAGCTCGACAACTTCCTTCAGAGTGGAGGCCCGGGAAGCCTCCACCCAGGACTCGCAGACGTGCATCACCTGGGCTGCCCATGCCACGTGGGTGGTCCCGGGGGAAGGTCTACCCTCTCGAAACCTCCGCCGGCAATGTTCGGCGGTGAGGGCGAAGTGTTGCCTGACCGCTGCCTTGAACGCCTCGTAGCTTGCCGGGGTCTTCCGCAGATGAGCCCCGAGGAGGTCAGCCAGGTCCCCACTGACCTGGGTTCGCAGGGCGGACAACCGCAAGTTGTCGGGGACCCGCTGCTCCTGGCACGCCATTTCGAAAATGTAGAAGAACATCAGGACATCCTGCCCTGGCTTGTAGTAGGGGAACGCCTTGCGGTCCCACGACGGAGGGGCAGGAGAGGCAGGGACAGTCGGGGGAGTTTTCCCCGCCTCGAGCTGCAGCTTGGCCAACTCCATCTGCATCCGGATCATTTCGCGCTTGTGGGCCATCCCCTCCCGCTCGTGTGCCATCCATTCCGAGGGAAGCTCGAGGGGCTCCAGAGGCTCCAGAGGAGCGGGGTCCTTAGTCACCACATCCTCTCTCCCATCTGTCGGAACTGGGATAGGATGGCCCCTGGGTCGGGCACCCTGGGCCAGACTCACCAGCAGCTCCCTCTGCAGCTCCATCTGCCGGATCCGCGCCGCCAACCCCGGGGTGATGGGGGTTGCGGGCAGGGGCCGCCGTGGCTCGGCTCCCCCAGTCGCTCCGTCAGGTTCTGGGTCACCCATGGTGATCCTTAGGCTCTTGCTACTTTGGGTCTGGGAGATATTCTGGGCTAATAAGTTATCCCACCGCTGCCACCAAGTGGAAGACCGACAACCTGGTCTTCTGCACGGGTTCAATGCTAAGGGGGTAGCGAGTCCTGGGGCGGGCCTTTTCCGAGGTCCCCAGCGACTATCACCCTTAGCCCAAAACAAAGGGATACCTTATAGCCACAAAAGTATCTTTTATAAAACAAGTTTATTTACAAAATTACCTTCACAAACCCAGACACACGCCAGCAATACAGCTTATCAGTACGGTACAAAGTAGCAAGCAAGAAGTCTCAAGGACACCGTGATTTCAGGGCTCTCAGCTAGTTAGTTCAGCTCGGGCTCCAGCAGAGGCCTGGTCAACCGCATGCTGCTAGCTGGGTTCCCGGCGGAGGTCCGGTCTACCCAAGCAGCTAGCTGGGTTCCCGGCGGAGGTCCGGTCTACCCAAGCGGCTTGTGAGGGATTTCAGCTTGGTTTCCCGGGGGTCCGGTCAACCCAAGCGGCCAGTGATTTCAGCTTGGTTTCCCAGGGGTCCGGTCAACCCAAGCGGCCAGTGATTTCAGCTAGCTGGAGCACGCCGGGTGCTGCTACCCGGGGTTGCCGATCCCTTCGTTCCCTTACCCCAAGCATGGGGCAAGATTGCTGATCAGGTTCAACAACTCAGTTCCCTTGCGCAGGGTGTTTTATACCTTGGTGTTTCAAGTAGCCCCTCCCTCCGTAATCAGGTGGGTTGCCAATCAGGTGGGTTGCCACCCTCCCTGAGGGGCGGCCTTTTGCGTCAGGTGGGGTGACGCCTTCCCCCTGTGGGGTGGGGTCCCTTTGAAGCCACTTGCTTAATGGTCCCATCCTGTGGTGTTGAATGGTCCTTTCTTAGGGGTGCCGAAGTGTCTGCTCTGGCGAGGTATTCAAGTCTTATGTAGATGGGGCTGATATACGAGAGCATTGACGAACCTGGCGATGCTTCCTGTCTTCCCCCCTGGGGTGATTCTATGCAGATGTTGTTTGTCCCCTTTGGTCTCTGTGGAGACTGGCTGTCTCCCCCCCCCCCGGGTCTCCTTCCCCCCACCTTGGTGAGTGTGTGTGTGTCAGAAAGGGGGCTTAGGTTGGCTTTCTCCACAAAACAGAACAAACAAACCAAAAAGAGTATGTTTTTTGGACACATTGAAATTAGATTTGATATTATCCTTACTTTCAATTTGCTTTACCAAACTACTGTGTGTGTGTGGTATAGCTTTCCCTAGTTGCTGAATATAATTACTACCGGTAATCAATACTGACATTTTACAAAAAAGAGCAGGGATGTTATTTACAAAATTAGCTGCCAAGATAGCTGCCAAGATAGAAAAAATGATCGACATTTTCCAGTATTGTCCCGCCAAGCTGGATAGATGGTATCACCAAAGGGTTCGCTTGCACTTGCTGATGAAGCACTTTGGTTTTTTTGATGTTAAGTGAGAGACCAAGTTTTCCGTATGCTTCTGCAAAAGCATTTAGGATAGTTTGGAGATCATCCTCTGAATGTGCAGAGACCACATTATCATCAGCATACTGAAGTTCCACAACGGAGGTTGTAATTACCTTACTTTTTGCTTTCAATCTGCTGAGATTAAAAAGCTTTCCATCAGTTCGATATATAATTCCCACACCTGTGGGAAGTTTCCCCTCGACAAGATGTAAAATCATGGCAATGATAATAGCAAATAATGTTGGGGCAATAACACATCCCTGTTTAACACCTGATCCCACTTTAAATGGAGCACCATGAGAGCCATTGTTGTCCAAGACCATTGCCGTCATGTTGTCATGGAGAAGTCGCAGAATATTCACAAATTTATTGGGGCATCCAATTTTCATAAGGATAGTCCAGAGAGCTGTTCGGTCTACAGTATCAAAGGCCTTAGCAAGATCAATAAATGCCATATAAAGGGGTTGATTTTGCTCCCGGCATTTTTCTTGGAGCTGACGTGCAGTAAAAATCATGTCTACTGTCCCTCTAGAGGGGCGGAAACCATATTGAATTTCAGGGAGGATCTCTTCTGAAATAGATAGAAGACGGTTTGCGAGAATCCTGGCAAATATTTTACCTGCGGTAGCTAAGAGAGAAATGCCCCGATAGTTTCCACAGTCTGTTCTATCACCTTTCTTAAAGAGGGTGATAATTATGGCATCCCTGAAGTCTTCTGGGATCTCTTCTCTTATCCAGATTTTTTCGATGAGTTTATGTAGATGTTGTACAAGTTCGGGGCCCCCTTCTTTAAAAATTTCAGCAGGAATCCCATCTGGTCCACTAGCTTTGTTATTCTTCATTTGATTAATGGCTTTTTTTACTTCATCCAAAGTGGGGAGTATTGCAAGTTCCTCTCTAATTTGTTTTTGTGGGATTTGCGAAAAAATCTCATTATCCACCTTAGATTTACGATTTAAAAGGTCATAATAATGCTCTTTCCAACGCAGTGCAATAGACTCTTTGTCTTTTAAGAGTTTGGTGCCATCTTTTGATTGTAAAGGGTTTGTACCATAGGTTTTTGGTCCATAAATGGCCCTTGTGGCCTTAAAAAAGCCCCGTGCATCATGAGATTCTGCAAGTTGTTGAATTTCTTCAGCTTTCTTTTTCTACCAGGCGTTCTTAAGTTCTCTTGTTCTTCTTTGGACCTCAGCCTTTGCACTAGCGTAGATTTTTTTCTTGGCAGCGCAGTTAATATAATTTTGCCATATTTGGAAGGCTTTCCTTTTTTGGGTCAATTATATATTTAATCTCATTATCATTTTCATCAAACCAATCCTGATGTTTCTTAGTTTCATATCCAATAATTTGTTCACAAGCTGCAGTAATGGAGGTTTTCAGCTTAGACCAATGGTCCTCAATGTTGTCAGGAGGTTCCGTAGGTAGATGTTCCTTAAGAAGTGATTGAAGACGAGTTTGCTTAATAGGATCTTGAAGGGCGTGGATGTTCATTTTATGCCTTGGTTTCCTTCCTTGAAGCCTACGTTGGGGAACAATGTTGATAACCATAGTGGACCGGATTAGTCGGTGGTCTGTCCAGCTGTCGTCGGCACTCACCATGGCCCTAGTAAGAAGTACATTGCGGTGATCTCTAACACGGACAATTACATAATCCAGAAGATTATAATCCAGGTGCTTTGACCGTGGGTGCTGCCATGATGTTTTAAACTTATTCTTTTGTCGAAAGAGCGTGTTTGTAATAGTGAGATTATGCTCTGCACATATAGACAAAAGTAAGATTCCGTTCGGGTTGCTATTACCAACTCCGTCTTTTCCAATAGTTTCTGGCCATAAATCAAATTCACGCCCGACTCTTGCGTTAAAATCGCCCAGGAGGATAATTTTATGCTTCTTAGGTATCTCCGACAGGAGAGTGTCCAACTGGGTATAAAAAATTTCCTTGATGTCTTCATCAGCATCTAATGTTGGCGCATAGGCGCTCAAGATAGTTACCTGCTTGTTATTGGCGAGCTTTAATCGAAGAGTTATCAGGTGTTCGTTAATGCCAGTAGGAACTTCTGACAAAGAGTTCACTAGCTCATTTTTGATGGCAAAGCCTACTCCATGTATTCGTCGGTCCTGCTCAGGTAGTCCTTTCCAGAAAAAGGTATAGCCTCCTTTTTCTTCCTTCAACTGTCCCTCTCCTGCCCTTCGAGTTTCTTGAAGTGCTGCTATGTCAATTTTAAACCGTCTCAGCTCCCTTGCAATAATAGCAGTCCTACGCTCAGGGTGTTCACTATCTATGTTATCCAGCAGTGTCCGTATATTCCAAGTTCCAAAATTCAAATGTCTTTTTCAACCGCTAAAATGGTGACCCCACTGGATGCGGTAATCCAGTCAGGGGAGAAAGAGGTAGACTATGTTTAGGGCACCTTTTCTAGCCCACTCCCCATACGGGGTGAGCAGAGTGGATCCTAAATAGGGCTGCTCAGTCATGGATACAGCTGCCGAGCTGCTTGACTACCTCGTTCCTTGAACAGGGCGACTGAGTCTGCATCCACCGCCCATGTGCTGGTCCGTGACTAGGGGCTTCCAGATTCACAGTCCTGCCCCCGTCACCATTCACCAGTCGCCATGGGGCTTTTTTTGGTTGGCTGGTTTGGGTTGGGTTGGTTGGGTTAGGTTGGAAGACGCCTGTGCGTGAAGCTGTTTTCTGTGGGGAGATCGGTGCACAACGAATCACCACACAAACTTGACAGAGGACGGCAATGATCCAGTGGCATGGTTACCCTGGCGATTGGAAAACCATTCTCTGCTGCAGCCTTCATCCGCCTTCACAGCTGTTGTAATTTAGGTTTAAATTATCTTCCGCCTGTTCTGCCATTGAGGACTTTTGTTTTGGATCGTTCTTTGTCTGGTTCCTCTCCCCGGACCTTACCGCCATGGGTGACCCTACCGGGAGTATATAGCTCCTGACGGCATTGCTCACAGGGTTCATCGGAACCCACTCACCACTTCAAGGTGACGATCCGGCGAGAGGGTGCTGAACATTCTAATCAGAAATTAACAACCGATACATCTATCAAGCAGCTGTCATGCTGCTAAAATAACTGATGGAGTTCATTATTACAGAACAGATTATATCCCTAACCTTATCCCTAGCTGTACACTTGGCTCTAAATCTACCTGTTGTACTCCATTGAGAGGATGGGGGTGAGGGGGATGAAGGAAAGCAGGCTCTGATGAGAAGACTTCAAGGACTTTTTATAATGCCACCTGACTGATCTCACAGTTTAGATCAGGGGTGCAGAATCTCCAGCACACAGGGCACCCCAATCTGGCCCATGCAGCCACTTGGGGTTCATCCAGGGAGTGGGGCTTAGGCTCCAAGCCCTGCCCCCTGGAAGAATTCTCTTGGAGGGAACTTTCCTACTGATATCTCTGATCTGAGCGGGGATGAGGGGTGGCAGGTGCTGGGTCTCGCCCATGCCAGGGTAAGCAGATGGTCTCCTCGCACATGGGCAAGTCCAGGGGAGGCTGGTGACTCCTATTTCAGTAGGGCTCCTTTTCCATTGAAGGTTTTGCAGGTTCTATTTGGAGCTTCTATTTGGAGCTCTCCGTGGTGTTGAGCGCCATCCCCAAAATAAGTTCACCACCATGGAGCACCATGGACAGCTCCTATGAAGCTCCAAATAAAAGCTGCAAAACCTGTAATGGAAAAGGAGGCCCACCAAAACAGGAGTCACCAGCCTCCCCGCAAGTCCTTTTCTGCTTAGCCCACTCTGCTTGAGCAAAGAGAACTCAGCCTCTTCTTCTTCACACACCCCGCTGAACTTTAGAGTGAGGTACCAGAATTACTTGAACCCAAATTCCCTTTTCCTAGCTTCCTTCCTCATGATTTGAGAGGGCATGCAATAGTTAGAGTATTGCATGTTCCAGTGTGTGTTATTTACCAACAAAATGGTCATCATTATGATTGGTGGGCCTGTGTGGAAAGGGTGGCCTGGATCTTGCATGGAATCCCTCCAGATCCCCAGTGATCTGGAGACAAAGTCACTATAATTCAGTGTTTTCCTGAAAAGTTTGATCACTTATTTACTTGATTTCTACTGCCTTTCTGCCAAGAAAATGGCACTCAGGGTGACTGGTTTGCAGCTTAACTGAATATCTGACTTAGTGAGGGAGTGAATTTGCAATAGGGGAAGATGGAGATAAAAAGCCTCACCTGGGTGAGCCAGGCTGATGTCCAACTTGAAATTGGCTTTGACCATACTGTTAGCCAGTATGTTAGCCTGATAATTTTCCTTGCCATTCCCAAGACAAACAAAACTGAGGAGGGGAAAGGAGTAACTGGTGCTGCAGACAGGAGAAGCCTTTCTAGTGTTTCCTTAACTGAAAATGACACTCATGAGCATGCTCTGAAGGATTATTTCCTTTCAAGGAGCATGAAATCTCTATTTTCCTCTGCCTCCCAAATTGAATAAAAAGACAGAGCAAAGTGCATATCCCATGCTTCCCAATTGCCATTTCCTGCCAGGGAGCTTGGGCCTGCAGTTTTCCTTGTCTCCTGATTCATTTCAGGAGGTTAAAAAAACTACAATTCCTATGCTTAACAGGAATGCTGCTCAGCGTAATTTCTTTTTTGTCATTTTCAGAGAGGAATGTTCTGCCTCCAGCAAGGCTTCCTTCCTCCAAGTTATCCCCCTTCTTCAAGGTTCCCCCCCCCCTTTAGGACAAGGAGCAGAGGGAGGTGCTTAATTCATCCATTTGCTTTTTCAGGCTTTCCCAAGGACTTTTTCAACATTTCCCAAGAAATCTGAAATTCATCATCATCATCACCACCACCATCACCACCATCTCTTGAGGGGAGCAAAAGGAAGTCACCCATCACTAATTTGAGCCATCTGCCAACTCTACCATTACATGCTTGCATCACAGCCTAATGAGAACAAGAAACAGATGGTGATATGGAGGAGCAGGGTGATGCAGATATAATCAGAGCCAATTCTAAATGGCTCCAAAGAAGTTGTATGGGATAAACAATCAGGAACACAGTTGGTGGGCATGTGTCTTAGCCAATGAGGGAACCAGAATCAGACTTAGCCTCCCCAAAAGAGCTCTTTTACGTTTTCCCATATAAGTGAGTGGCCACTGCTCCCTTCTGTGGGGAAAATAAAGTGCTGCACAAGGACAGAGAAAAGTGGACAGGGGGTGGGGTGGGGTGGGGAGGTTGCCTTCCTCAACCTGACATTGTGCCCTCCAGGGATCCCATGCAAGGTCCAGGCCACCCTTTCCACACAGGCCCACCAATCATAATGATGACCATTTTGTTGGTAAATAACACACACTGGAACATGCAACACTCTAACTATTCTCAAATTCGCAAACGTCTGTGTGTGTTGAGGGGGGGGGGGAGGAATAAAGCCAAGCATCTTTTCTTTCAATTGACATTCCATAATTTAAGAACTTTCTTTGGAAAAATGATAAATGGCTCCTTAGGTAGGCTAGAGCTATACTTTCTTGCATTCATACTGTCCATTCAATGTTTATTTCACTCCTTAATCAACAACACATTTCAAGGGAATGGATAAAATGGATTTCAAAGATGCTACTGATAAATTCAGTATGTGTGGTTATAGGCATGTAAAAACAGGGGGAAACCTCAGAATGTTCCCAATGGGGGGAAATAAGGCAAAGAAAACACCACATTTGAGTGATCAAACCACATATGTTTGCCACATGACCAAAAGGTGATGTGCATGACAGTGTGAAATAGCTATCCAATAATGAAGATATCCAACACTGGTTTTCTTTTTTGCATCTGTTCTACGTTTTTCTCATTTTGAGGTAATAGTTCTGGAGATAGTTAAGCAGGTGGTACCATTGACTCCAGGTACATAAAGAGAAGCTGAGTGGAGAGGAAAAGAGGGGTGACATCACAGCAGACAATGTAAGAGTATTTATCCAGATTTTGCAATGCTCTTGCACAAAGGAAACGTCTCCTCCTTTCACCTGCCAAGGCAAGACTAAACCATTTAAAAGCCATATGTGAGCATGATGCCTCCTAGGACTTCAGTGAGAGATCACCACTGCAGTTTGGCCACTTACGTATATGTGTGGGTCAGGTTCACATTTTGGTGCAGGAGAATGCCCCTCTCAACCCCCAGAATGGTCTTGAAACTTATCTTGTTTATAGCTGCCCTAAAAAGCCTCTGTTTCTGCTGCTCTCTTTCCAACAAGTGTCAGAAATGGGGGGGCATTTTGGGGTGCAGAATTAGGCAAGAAGGAGGCAAAAAGTGGGGCTTACCATTGGTGGCAGCAGTCTTCCTAGCAGGGCATGCTCAATACATTTTGTTGCCTTGTGCAAAGAACAAGATGCCCACCCCCATGCTCTCATTTGTGTAAAAGCCAACTGAATTGGCAGTTGAATGTTTCTTCAACACTGGCAATGGTATAACATCCCCCACCACACATAAGGCAGCAGGCTAGGTTAGGGGTTGCAGGGCAGACTGTGTGGCACACAGCTCTTTCCTCCAACATCTCCCAGAACCTGCAACCTGAGGCAATCACCTCATTCTGTCTAATGGTAGGGCTGGCCATGCTTCCTTGTGGGGACTAGCTGCAGGCTGCCATTTTCCTCAGACTGATGCTACATTATGGTACATAGGGGCTGCCTGGGAATGATGCTACATAAAATCATTTCCATGAGCATTTTGGAAAACAAAAATGGTAACCAGAAGTTGCCAGAAGAATGGCTTCTGCTGCCAACATCACCCCAGAACTTGTGGTAGTGGCAAAAGGCGGGTGGGGGGGGGGTTGTGAAAAGGTTTTGTCCTCCCTTTGGACTACACTCTGAGTTCTCAGAGGATTACAGATGGCTCTAATATTGTTTTCCTGGATAGTAACTCCAAAATTATATCTAAACGGTTGAGGAAACAGCGATTCTTACCTGTGGCTTCACCACAGAAGGTTTAGCAACAGAAGCAGTTACTTTATAGAGGTATATCCTATGACTGATAACACCATCATGCTGTTTGTGACAGTGTTGCAATGGATACAAGTAGCCACTAGGGAAGTCTCTGCTTTTCATGTTTCTAGTTTGTCCTTTCTGGGTTTATGTATAGTCCTGCTGGCTCAGCCAGGAATATGACAGTTACAATTGTTGAGGGCTATACTGAATAAAGCCTTCTTCTTCTGCTACTATAATAATATCACTATTCCTGTGTTCATGATATTAGAGCTGCCCACGGTATTTATTTAGCAGATGTGTAGCTGGTCTTTCCACCATTTAAGCCAGGGATGGGCAACTTGTGGCCCTTCAGATGTGTTGGCCTATAACTCCCATGATCCCTCACCACTGGCTATGCTGGCTAGGGCTGATGGGAACTGTAGGCCAAAACATCTGGAGGGCCACAAGTTGTCAAACCCAGATGTAAGTTTTCGAGGCTGCCAACAAACATGCTTGAACAAAGATGTTTTCAGTCTCCGTGGGAGCAGAGCTGAGCTGGCTACCACGTGTAGATCTTCCACTCTAAAACAAACCAATAGACTTCCTCACCCTATGGCTGATGTCCACAGTGGAGGACTATGCCAGAAGACCAATACCCTCTAGTGCTGCAACCTCAGCAAGACAACAAGCATTCCTAGAGGACCTGAGGACAACCTACTGGCAGTGGAGGCTGGTGGCTCCAATGCCCGTGGGGTGGTCTATCCACTGCGGGCTGTACTCTGAACTTTTAAGGGGCTATCCATGGTGCTCAGCCTATTTGAGGGATGGGGCTCAGCACCAGTGGGTAGCTCCTGTAAAGTTCTAGAACCCAGAGTGGATACACTGCCCCACTGACTTTGGAGCCACCAGCCCCCACTGCCTACTGGAGATAGCTTTGCCTTCTAATGGAAACTGGAGTGGAACTTGGTAACTGAAAGCCATAGAAAGCAGCACACTAATACACAAGGGTTGGTGGTGCGTGTTGGCGGCAGGGATCATGTGTACCTGACAGTTTCCTATGCTCCAAATGTGACACTGTAGAAAATGGGATGGAGGAAGAGATTTTGACAAGTGTGTCTGTGTAGGACATACACATACATCAAAAGTGGAAGCCATCCATCCAGGAGACAGCACCGTTCAGCCTGGTCCAGCACGAATCCTTTTCAGCTGTGTAGGCTGGGGACCAAGTAGCACATCTAATGCCTCAAAAATGAAATGGGTGGCTCCGCCAGCCTTCCCTCATCTGGCTCCCTCCAGATGTACTGGATGTATCCCCAGCCAGCATGAGAGCTGCCATCCAGCACATCTGGAAGGCACCACATTGTGGAAGGCATAGGAGAGCTCTTGAAGAACATTTCTCAAGTGAACTCTTCAATGCACGGACCACGGACACTTCAAACTACACACAAAGAGGATGAAACGATACCGGTCAATGCTCCCTGCAAGCTTAACGCCTTTCGAATCTGTCCCTTGAGCTCTCCTGTTCAGTCTATCTAATAGATGGATTGTTAAGAGAAGATACTGCGAGGTTCTAGTTAACTGTGAAGATAAAAGAAGAATGCTAAGTATCCATATTAACGAGCTAGTGGGTTGATAAATGTTCAGTGCAAAGGGGATCCTTTCAGATACAGATCTGTGTACACTGCAAGGAATGAAAAAGCATAGATCTATGTGTGAAAGAACCGTCCATTAGAACTTATGTGTAATTATAACAACAACAACAATAATCATCAGCAGCTAGGAATAGAACTGCAAAGGGTTGAAATGAATAATAAAGCTGCCTACCTTTAGAGGCCACCATATGAAAAAGAACTGTACACAGGAAATAGATTTATCAACACAAGGCTATGGTGTGAGCAACCAGGCAATGCACACAGCTGAACAAGCAAGAACATTATTTTAATGAATCTATTTTCATCACGCCGTATGTATCTTTCAAATAGTAATGAGAAGCTTTTCATGAAAATGTTAAATTAAGGGTGTCTTGGAGATACGTTTCAGATAAGGCCATCTCTGAATATTTTCCAGATTAATTACAGCCAGTCTTTCTCTTCGTAACAGCATTGCCTGAAGCACCAAATGAGCAATAAGAGGCCAGTGCTGAGTTAATCAGTTGCAGAGCAGGACATTTTAACAAAGCCACTTGCAGCAATCTTTCCTTTCCTTTCATGTTTGCAAGTTCGTTTTGTAGCCAATAAGGCCTTAAAATCACAGGCAGCCTGATTGCAAGGGAGCTGATTTAATTGCATTGACATAAACAGGGTTTTATGTTACTGCAGTTGAAGTGGCATCTGAAGCAATATCAGCTGAGCTCCACTAGACATCCTAAACCTCTGTGGCTCCTCTAAGTCAAGGATGCAGTACTGTGCCGAGGCAACGATCCAGGGCTGCTCTGGTGGACAGCTGAATCTGGAATAAGGGGGTGCCTGTGGCCTTTCCAGTCACTCCTGCCTCAAGTAAGGCCTATGTGCAACACAAATCAGGACTGTGCTATATTTAATAAGCTTCAAGACTTAAATAGATTCATCTGCCTCACCAAATTCATGTTAGGATGTCAAACTAGTCTTGTCTGAAGTGAATCTCAATTCACTGTGAACATAAGAGTGAGCTGTGCTTAATAAGAGCAAAGGCCTATCTAGCCCAACAACCTGTTTCCCAGTGGCATTTGGGAAGCCCACCTGAAGGACATCAGAGCACTATCCCACTGTTGTTCCCCCGTGACTGGTATTCAGAGGCATGGTGCCTCTGATCCTGAAGGTAGCATTATCATTGATATCCTCCATCAAATTAACTATCCTCCATGAATTTGCCTCTAATCCCCTTTTAAAGTCATCTAAGTTGGTGGCTGTTGCCATATCTTGTGGTGATTCAGTAGTTATTAAAGTATCTGGATCCTGTATTTGACTTCACTCACTAGCAGTTTGGCAACTCCAGCCCAATTTGGCAGTAAAAGCACATTTCCTCCCACCCCCCCCACCCCCATGCACCTCTTGCCCGATGGACTGGGGACCATGTCTTGGAAAAAGAAAAAGGAAAACAAGAGGATCCTTGTTGTTTTATGATACTTTACTTCTGTTGACATGCAATGCAGAAAATGTGTCGCTGTTAGTAATTTTGTTTCCATTGCTATAAATTGTCAGTTTATGCGTGTAATTTTGTTCCTGGATATAACGAACACCAGTTGCTGCATACAATCATCCCATTTGCTTTAATGGCTCACTATTTTGCCCTATGAGTTGCAGGTGCTGGGGTGGGGGCCTCATCCAGATCAGGGCTGAGGTGTGTAGGGGTGCAGGGAAGGGTTAAAGGCTGCTACTCTCCATGCTAGCGTCCTGATCCAGATCAGGGGGCCTGCTCTTATACTGCAGCAAAAAAAATAACAATGGCAACTTCTTTAATGTAATGGCTGGTTTCAGACAACACACTAACCCATGTTTCAACGACCCTTGAGTGTGGGTTATCAAGTTGTTTGAACCCAGCCAATGTCTGCTTCGGCCCAAAGTCTGCTTAGACAGACTTTTTCCTAAGATCTTGGAAAGTCACTGCAGTCAGAATAGACAAAACTGGGCTAGATTGACAAATAGTCTAGCCTGGTATTCAGCAGTTGCCTATGTTGTTTTGTTAAACAATAAGTTTATTTAGGTGACTTTTCAATACAGCCTTCTTCTGAACATGCAAAGATTTAGAAACAACTATGAACATGTAAGACAAGTTTAGGCTAAGAAACAAAGAGACCCGAAAATATTTCTTTAGAAGTAGGGGGTAAAATTATGGCTGGGTGGGCACTGATTCCCCACAGCCACCTGTCCAGCTTGATATATAACAACTCTCTTTATAAAATACAAAAGGAATAAAAAAGAAACACACTGTGAAAAATTTAGAAAGTATAGAATACAAAATCTCCCATGCAAACATGATTAATCTGGTGCAACTTGCTCACAGATGTGAGCAAAGGTCAAGTCACACACATTTGTCGTTGTGATCATGTGAACCCTCTCTAGTTTATTTGTATATTTATAAATTATTTGTACTATTTCTATACCACTAAGTATTTTTTTTTAATCCCTAAGCAGTTTCCATATAAATATTAAAATCACAATTAATAGTTCAGCTTATATGAAGATTTTAGGCTTTCTGGTGGGTGAATATATATATATATATATATATAGAGAGAGAGAGAGAGAGAGAGGAGTGAACATATAGGTACACACACCTAAAATACATTTATTTATTTATTACATTTATACCCCGCCTTTTTTCCGGCAAGGAACCTAAGGAGGCTTGCATAATCATCCTCCTCCCTCTCCATTTGATCCTCACAACAACCCTGTGAGGTAGGTTAGGCTGAGAGTCAATGACTGGCCCAGTGAGTTTCATGGCCAAGAGGGGACTAGAACCCAGATCTCCTGACTCCCAGTCCAACACTCTTACCACTACGCCACACTGGCTCTGTGTGTAAATACACTGGGTAAATACAAGGGTAAATACTTTGGGTAAATACCAATGAAAACCAATGATTTTCACATTTAAAGAGCAACTCATATTCAGAGGAATATCTCAGATAAGAAAGGTTACTGCAATTAACACAGTGCCATTGGCTGCTTCAGTTTTCAAATTTCCAAGGGTCATGTTCTGTCTGAGCACTGCTTTGTATTAAAGAAAGGAACAGCAGTGTCATCATCATTATGAAATGTTAGTCAGACTGGGCAAGGAAAAGGAATGTGATGAAACAAGTGTTCAGCTGAAGAGGAACTGCTGAAGAAATTATATCCAGGTTGCTGGAATTCTGCAGCAAGCATTTACATCCTGGGAAAACAATCATGACTTCTCCATTAAAGGTATATATTATATAGCTCCCTCTCCCCCTCTCATGCCATACTTAGCAATGCTTCCTAGAATTATGGATGATTGGTTTCAGTGTGCCAGTAATGGAAAGAATACTCTGTGTATGTCAAGATTTGAAGAGCTGGTGAATATTACTGAAATTCTGAGAGCAGAGAGCTGGAAGAACACCTTTCTCTAAGTCAGGGAACCCTAAACCTAACAGCAGAGAATGAAAAGGCTGCCTGAATCATAAGATCATTTATGCCAAATCTCCATGTCAGAGGGCAACATGAGTTCCAAATACTAACTTTCCAGGCCTCATGCAACCAAGATTCTCGAAGGATGCAATAATTTACTTACATGTCTGAGAGTAAGTCCCATTGAACTTAATGGGGTTTACTTCTGAGTAGCACACTCAAAATTGTAGTGTTATTCATTAGTTTAGCTTTACATTTATAGGTGGCCTCCTTTCACTGTCATGGAGCAATGAAGCATCTTCCTCTCCAAGCAAAAGGGGGGAAATCATTAAATTTAAAACGAAATTGATTTTTCACACCTTTTTCTGATGCTGCAAAACAAGCATAAAGTTTGGGGAAAGATGAAGATGACAAACTACTTCACTGTGGAAAAGGTCAGAAAAATACTCACAACTTAAATACAATGATTGAATAATAAAATATGATAATTTGGAAAACAAACTCTCAATCTCAAAAAAAAGAAAAGCCAGTCAAGCAAAAGACTAAAGAAATGACTCCGTTTTCCCCCTCAAATTAATCATGCTCTTATCTTAAATAAAAAGAATGTTTTTGTCAGGAATTACTTCAGCCCAAACAAACAGAATGTAAGTTAATTAATATGAAAGCTAGCAATGTGAGTATGATTCCTGTAAAGGAGAGATTTATGGCAGCATTTTACATAAAGCTCTTCTTTAGAGGAAGAATACTCATACTTCGACATCTGCTTGTATATGGTTCCATCTCTTACTCATTGTATAAAGTCATAGGGTATAGTAAACTTGCTGAAACTAAGCTTGCTATGGTTAATGTTTGAATTGGGGAGAACATGGGATACTTTAATCACTAGCAACAAATTGCATATATTCTAAGATATATGCATGGATTCTTAAGGGGGGGGGATACCACCATCTTATAGAAAGGGAAGTTGGAACACACTTCGAAGTGGAAATCGGAGACCATCGACAAGTTTTTGTTTTCCTGGTTTGCACAGCCCTAGCAATGTTCCTTCTCTAACAATGGTTGCTTGGATTCATTTCATCAAGTTTTGCCAGGTCCAGCATCAAGATGTATCATGTAAGGAAAATGCTGGGGCTCCAAGTAATTCCGAGATGGCCAATATCACTGCTGAGGATTGCCAGCAAAGAGCATTCCTACTGATGACAGGAGAGCATATCAAATGTAGCATAAATGTAGCATATAGTTCCTGACTATACTGGCCCCTTGCTGGTAGGTGTTTATGGCGAGACATCCAACCCCTGAGGGGCAGCGCCTGTCAAATTGCCACCCCTCAGGTTTACACCATCCTGGGAGATTTTACACCCACTCCTGGAGCCGCAAAACTCTGAGCAGACAAGGTGAATCACCATGAAAGGTGGTCCATATCTCTCCACTGGGCCACAAAATCCTGAGCGGAGAGCCTCCAGATTTGCCAATCACCTCAAAGGTGCCACCAGATACTCACCAACTAATCCCACTGCCAAATGTGACCAAATTAAACAATACAAATTTCATCCTCTGTATAACAATGTAGAGTAGGATCCATTGGGTTGGATCCAGATTTAAGCATACTTTAGAATTAAGGCTAACTTGAGTTACATTATTTAAATCAAGCTGATATAATTAATACTATAACTGGATCCAATTCATTGTCAGAGAAAAGAAGGACAGCCTCCTCATTTGGAAGGGCATCCAGATGCACATCCCTTTTTATATGGACAATATCAACTGTATCTAAATTCATATATGATATCAAATTTATGTCTGTAGTTTTTAAATGCAAGGATATACAAGGAGACTCAAAGTATGTGAGCCGATGGGGATGGCCAAAGAGATAACGGGCCGGGTGTTGTACATCTCAGTTTAATTCTTCTGTTCCTCACAACTGTTTTTGGAACAAAGTCAAACCAAGCACTATGATTTGCCATAAATTCTTATTCTTATTGCTGTGCAGGTGCTTATTTGAAAATACTGAATTCAAAAATCAAACACACATAACTGAATTCATTCTGCTAGGATGTGGAGATCACCAGGTACTGCAGATTCCACTTTTCCTGTTGTTTCTCCTCATCTACAGTGTGACCATGGCTGGGAACATCCTCATTATTCTGCTAGTGGCCACTGATCAACAGCTTCACACACCCATGTATTTTCCTTGGGAACCTCTCGTGCTTCGAGACCTGCTGCAGCTCAAATATCTTGCCAAGAGTGTTATCCAGTTTTCTTACGAGAAGGAAGACCATTCCCGCCAATGCATGTTTTGTGCAAAATGTTGTCTTCAGTTCTGCAGGAGCTGCAGAATGTTACCTCCTATCTGTAATGCCCTATGACAGGTATTTAGCTATATGTAAGCCACTTCATTATGTCACCTTGATGAATGGCGAGTTGTGTCTCCAGCTGATAGCCATCTCTTGGTTTAGTGGTGTTTTGGCAAGAAGTCTGGCAGTGATGGCAATATCCATGTTAGAATTCTGTGGTCGCAATGAAATTGGGCATTACTTCTGTGACACCTTTCCAATCACAGAACTATCTTGCAGTGACACTCATATATTAAAACTGTTTCTATATGTTGTAAGCTCTATAAATACCTTTCCTCCATTTACATTGACCTTAACATCATACATTTTCATTATTTTAGCCGTAATCAAAATCCCTTCCATCACGAGAAAACAGAAGGCATTTTCCACTTGTTCCTCTCCTCTCTTGGTAGTTACCATTTTTTATGGCACACTCATTAGTATCTGTGGAGAAAAGAGCCTCTGGGGTTTCCTGCACCTGCACACACACACACCTCCTCATGTGTAAATCAGGTGCTCCTGGCTGGAGGCTGGGAAGAGGCGAAATAGAAATATGCATAAATATCTGATAAAGCATGGCGCCTGAAAGTCCTGAAAAGCTGGTCCGGTCTACAGTAACCCGGCTTTGATATGCAAATGTGGGTCAAGTCCACTAGTCATGAGTCACCCCTCCCCCCCTGCCTGGCCAGGTGAAATTCATCCTGATTGGCTAGAGGCAGCGGAGCTACAGAAAGGAGGAGGGGGAAAAGGTATATTGCCAAGGTGTGGCTTTTGTCTTTGTCGTCGTCTTCCTCATGTCGTCATTTTGTTGTGGATCATGGGCAAGCAAGTTGCACGGAGGTCCAAGCCTTCGGGCTGGCCTCAGGATCCAGCCCCAGGTGGCTCCTGGTGAAATTAGCTGAATGAGGGCTTTGGCAAAGGCAAGCCCTGAGGAGGGCTACCCATCCCGGACCTTAGGGTGGGTGTGGTAGTCTCCTCGGGTGGCAGGGCTGTGCTGAAACCAACCCTGAAGAGAACCGGCCCCCAGGTAACTAGTGTGCCTGGGAGATATAAGGAATCAGTTTTGTTATTTTGGTAGCTCTATTGTCTGTACCAAAGTGTCTCTCCATTTTGTCTCCTTTCCTCATTTCCCACCTTTTGTGGTAATCTGTTTACCTGAATAAATCTTCTTGGTTTTACCCCACATGGTGTTTGTGGTTGCTCTGTTGGTTCAGCTAAATCCAGGTTATAGTCAAGACAGGGCAAGTCCCTGGCAGAGATTCAGGGCAGAGATTCAAGTCAGGATTGCAGAGCTGAGGCTGGCAGTCTGGCACCTTGAGATCTCTGTGAGTCTTTGGGTAGGTAAGGGTGGGTGATGGCGGGCCAGCCAGCCCCCCTTCCGCCACAGTATCTATGTGATTCCAAGTAGCCAGAGACTGAATGGCCTTCACAAAGTCTTCTCTGTCTTCTATACCATTGTGACCCCTATGCTCAATCCCATCATATACAGTCTGAGAAATAAAGAGGTAAAGGAGGCTTTGAGAAGGCTTACTACATTCTTATTTGTTCAAATTAAGAAGAAAATGTAGTATAGGAACAATAACCTTTTTATTTTCTCAAAAATTCTTTCAAAATTTGATATACATATATATATTTGTTGATGATGTCTGATAGTTTATCTTTTCACAGATTATTATTTCAATGGGTATGTGTCCATATTTAATGGAAGATTCATCTGTATAGGTATCTGCAATTTATAGATATATGCTTTGGGGGGGGGTCAGTAACGAATGTTGAATTTTATTACTTTCAATGTTCAAAACTGACCTACCTCTTTCCCATTGAAATAATTCATTCATAGTTTGGATTTGTTTTCAACAGAAAATCAGTCACCTTCCTGGATGAGTATTGAGTGCAAATATACTAGATGTGTTGGGCTGGTGGTATGTTGAGACAGTCCCATGGTGGTCATGGTGGAGGCCATGAAATCCTGAACCACCCCTGGAAACGTGTCCTCAATATGAATATTAATATCCCCCAAAACCAGCAGCTTTGGGGACCTGAGCATCACCTCTGAGACCGCCTCTGTAAGCTTGGGTAGGGAGACTGTCGAGTCCCGGGGTGGGCAATACACCAGCAGAATCCACAATCTGTCCTGCTGCTGAAACGTAAGATGGATACATTCCAGACTAGTGGTCAGATGCAAAGGAAGGTCGGAAAGAGAGAAAGAATTCTTATAGACCATGGCAATCCTGCCTTCCCGGCCTTCAACTCTACCCTGATGCTGAGTCACGTACACCCGTGGTCACAACTGGGAGAGGCTATCTACTCCCTGTTCACCCACCCAGCTCTCGGTTATGCATGCCAGATCAGCCACCTTATCCTCTATTAAATCATGGATAAGAGAGGACCTATTATGCACTAATGTGGCATTTAAAAGCGCGCCCCCCACATTAAATCATTCTAACATTTATGAATTAGAGAAACCCTTAACATTTATGACCTATTTTAACAATAATTTCTCTTATATTTCCATTTAAAAAAAGGAATCTCTTTTTTTAACAGCAAAAACATAGCTATTCTTTCCTTGATTCATAACATAGATTTAACCATCTCTGACCAGTCTAATAATCAGCAGCCACTCTTCTTATAACCATCTTTGACCAGCCCAATAATCTGCATCCCTTCTTCTTATACATAAATCCTTCAAGTTCAATCCCACCTTGTTCAAAATCCTGAAACTCCCTTCTACTTTAGATCTTTAGCATTTATAAATTAAGGAAGCCTTAACATTTGTAACCCGTTTTAACAATAATTTCTCTTACAATATCAATATAAAAAAAGAGATTCTCTTTTAGATTTAGCCATCTCTAACCAGTCCAATATCCAGCAACCCTTCTCATTAAAACCCATCGTATAATCTTCCTCCATCAAACACCCTCTTTTTCTGCTTCAGCTTTAAAATCACAAGGGCTTCGTCTCTCCTCTTAAAAACCCCGATCGGCAGTTCCTTCCAAGTAGGTACATCTGTGCCATCCACCTTCATTTCAGTCACAAGATATGCTGCAGAGCTTGATCTGTTATTCTTCTGGCAAAGTGAGAGAATCTTTCCCTTGAATCATCAAACTCTGTATCAATTCCAAATCTCACAGAATATTCATTTTGGCTCAAGTCCATCAAAAACAAGCTTCTTTTTCTGATGACTTCTTCTAGTTTAACAGTGTGGTGTAGTGGTTAAGATGTTGGACTGGGACTCAGAAGGTCCGGGTTCTAGTCCCTGCTCGGCCATGAAGCTCACTGGGTGACTTTGGGCCAGTCACTGCCTCTCAGCCTAACCTACCTCACAGGGTTGTTGTGCGGATAAAATGGAGAGGAGGATGAGGAATTATGTCAGCCACCTTGGGTTCCTTTCAGGAAAAAAGGCGAGCTATAAATATAATAATAATTGAAAAAATAGAATTTGGTGGTTCTATTTTTTTCTCTTCTGGAATTTCACCCTTGTCATTACTCTGTTTATTTATATCCTGTTTCTTTTATTAATTCTTCTGAAATTTCCAAATCTACTTTTAGAAACCAATTATCAATTTTTCTCTCCAGTTTATTTCGAAGCTCTTCCAATTTATTTTCGAGTTGTTCAAACAACTTTTGAAATCGAAACAAATCAAATGTGACAATTTTTTCTGCACATAGGTACAGCATATTGAACCACCTCTGGCTTCTATCTATATTTTTTGTGAAAGCAGCCCTAGAACAATACAATCCAACTTGAGGTTTTCAGCCACATCACAGTCCGTTCTTGACCTTATCTTTTGTTGTAAAAAATCTTCCAAACAGACAGCTTTTTTGGCACAAACAACAGACAGTTCACAGCAAACCAGTCTATCTACCTAGCTGTTTTTCCATGTAGGCTTTTGTCAAAAGTAAGAAAAAAGATTGTTTATAAAAAAACAAATAGGTTAAAGAACCTCCTTTTTTTTTGCAGGAATCTTTAATTCCTCTCAGTAATTTATTATTTCTTTCCTTGTTTCTTTTAGTTCTGAAAAAAGGATATACTTACAGTAAAGTAAGTATACAGTAAAGTAAGCACATCTGCTATGACAAGATCTCTCTTTACACCAAACCAGAAGTAGTCCATAAATCATAGAGAAATAAGGACTGGCGATCTTATTACCCGATCCCGGGCACCAAAGGCAGCGAGGAGTAATAGTAAAGTCCTTCACCCCAGGTCGTTTTACAAGAACTAGCTGTCGAAACGACGGGAAGATTCACAATATACGACCCTGTAGGGTATAAATTAGGCTTGACTCCAATCTTCCCCTTTCATCCAGGGGCCATTTTGCTTACTGGGATCTGTTCCCAGCCCGCACTATGCTGCTTTCCATTCCCCACCAACGGTGAGGCGGTCAGGTCGCCAGAAATCCTTACCGGAAGCTCCATATTTGTACATTTCCACATTAAACTTTACAACATTTCAGGCCTGCGCAGTTGCTTGTCTCTTTTAACTGAGAAATTTATTATTTCATATTAAGCATCCATTGTAACAGGAGGTACGGTTTGTTTGTTTTTTAATTGCTCTTTTGCAAACCACTTTGGGTTTTCCCCCCCCCAAATGAAAATCAGTACATATTGTTAATTAATGATAATATAATGATAATAATCTACTTCAATCATCGTGTTGGCAGTGAACAGGTAGTCCCCATTCACTATTGAAAAGAATCTTGGAAATCAGTGTGGCCTTCTCAGACTATACAAATATAGTATAGTCTATTATACCCAAGGTCCAAGAATCTTAATTATACTTGATGGACTTCAGTCCACGGGCTAGCTCTCCCCCCTCAGCTCGTGGCTCAGTCCAGGATAGGACTCAGATACCTTCCAACCCCAAGACCGCTTGCTCGCTCTCCCGTGTGTATTCTTTGATGTTCAGTAAGACTAGCCCTCACTGAAACTCTTTCCACACTCCACACATTTAAATGGTTTCTCCCCTGTATGGGTTCTTTGATGCATACTAAGGGGACCGCTCTGAGTGAAGCTCTTTCCACAATCCATGCATTTATATGGTTTCTCCACTGTATGGGTTCTTTGATGTCTACTAAGGCTATTGCTGCAACTGAAGCTCTTTCCACACTCCATGCATTGATATGGTTTCTCCCCTGTATGGGTTCTTTGATGTGTACGAAGGTTACTTCTCTGACTGAAGCTCTTTCCACACTCCATGCATTTATGTGGTTTCTCCCTTGTATGGGTTCTTTGGTGTGTACTAAGGCTATCGCTGCAACTGAAGCTCTTTCCACACTCCATACATTTATATGGTTTCTCCCCTGTATGGGTTCTTTGATGTCTACTAAGGCTACTGCTGCAACTGAAGCTCTTTCCACACTCCATGCATTGATATGGTTTCTCGCCTGTATGGATTCTTTGATGTGTACTAAGGTGACTTCTCGCACTGAATTTCTTTCCACACTCCATGCATTTATGTGGTTTCTCCTTTGTATGGGTTATTTGGTGTCTACTAAGGCTATCGCTGCAACTGAAGCTCTTTCCACAGTCCATACATTTATATGGTTTCTCCCCTGTATGGGTTCTTTGATGTCTACTAAGGCCACTGCTGCAACTGAAGCTCTTTCCACACTCCATGCACTGATATGGTTTCTTGCCTGTATGGATTCTTTGGTGTGTATTAAGGTGACTTCTCGCACTGAAGCTCTTTCCACACTCCATGCATTTATGTGGTTTCTCCCTTGTATGAGTTCTTTGATGTTTATGAAAGCTACTGCTGTCACTGAAACGCTTTCCACACTCCATGCATTTATATGGTTTCTCCCCAGTATGAGTTCTTTGATGCATCCTAAGTTGACCGCTCTGAGTGAAGCTCTTTCCACACTCCATGCATTTATATGGTTTCTCCCCAGTATGGGTTCTTTGATGTATACGAAAGCTACTGCTATCACTGAAACACTTTCCACATTCCAAGCATTGACAGGGTTTCTCTCTTGTATGGGTTGTTTGGTGTGTACTAAGGTGACTTTTCTGACTGAACGTCTTTCCACACTCCATGCATTGATGTGGTTTCTCCCTGGTATGGGTTCTTTGGTGTGTACTAAGGTGACCACTCTGAGTGAAGCTCTTTCCACACTCTATGCATTTATACGGTTTCTCCCCAGTATGAGTTCTTTGGTGTGTACGAAAGCTACTCCTGTCACTGTAACGCTTTCCACACTTCATGCATTTATATGGTTTCTCCCCAGTATGAGTTCTTTGATGCACACTAAGGTTACCGCTGTGAGTGAAGCTCTTTCCACACTCCATGCATTTATACGGTTTCTCCCTTGTATGGGTTCTTTGGTGTGTACTAAGGTGACTGCTCTGAGTGAAGTTCTTTCCACACTCCATGCATGTATATGGTTTCTCCACTGTATGGGTTCTCAGATGTATACTAAGGCTATTGCTGTGACTGAAGCACTTTCCACACTCCATGCATTTATATGGTTTCTCCCCAGTATGAGTTCTTTGATGCACACTAAGGTTACCGCTGTGAGTGAAGCTCTTTCCACACTCCATGCATATATATGGTTTCTCCCCTGTATGTGTTCTTTGGTGTCTACTAAGGTGACTGCCCTGTCTGAAGGTCATGCCACACTCCATACATTGATAGGGTTTCTCCCCTGTGTGGGTTCTTTGATGTTTAGTGAGGCTGCTGTTCACACTGAAGCATCTCCAATAGTCCTCACACGTAAATGGTTTCTCCCCGGGGTGTGTTCTTTGATGTGTAACAAGCTGCTTGTTCCACCTGAACATCTTTCCACATTCCATACATTTAAATGGTGGCTGCCCTGTATGGATTCTTTCATGGTCAGTAACAATTCCACTATCACGGAAGTCCTTTCCACCCAGAGTGCACTGACAGAGTTTCTTCCCTGTGTGGGTTCTGCAATATCTTTCTGATTTTAATTCATCTTCAAGTAGTTCCCCCCGTACTTTACACTTCCTCCTTCGGTTTTCTTTGTGATTCTGTAGGATCCGGGGTTCAGGGAAATCAGGACTCTGAGAAGCAGATGATCTCTTCCTCCCATCCCTTGACTGATTCCCTATGTGCGGGTTTGCTTCTACTGCATTGCCAAAGGTCACTTTTTCTGTTTCCTGCCTGATTGCTTCCAAGCACACTACAGATGGCTCCTTATTACTCCCATTGTCCTTCGCATCACCTGCTTGGGAAAAGAAACAGAACATGCAGTTGTTACCCGAGTCCTATATTCCGGACTTTGGAGTGACTTGGGGGAGCGGGGACAAGGACCTACAAATAAGAAGCCATGGAACAGTAAAACCTTGTTCAAGAAAACTCAAGTTGAATTCACTGAGCAGACCTGACTGCTTTTTCCTGAGGGTGGGAGATTCTCCCTGTCTGGATCCTGATATTTCAGAAAAGTCAGATGAAGGGTGGCTATGTTAGAGCTGGGTGTTCCTGTATCCCAAGAAGAATCTAGCCCCCACCACATCTCCACTGGATTTGGATGGCTATTTTATCCTCTTTGCTTAGCTGCAGCTTCCCTGGCTTTTTCTGGCTTTCCCTGGAATCTTTTTGGGAATCCCAGTATTTTTGCCTTCTTTTTGAGAGCAGAAGGAACTTGGCTTCTAGCACTTCCCTTTGTAGCTTTCCCCGCTGAACTAGGCTTCTTGTGCTGACTCTTGCTCAGGGAGAGCCATGGCTCCATTACCTTTTCCTCCTTTCTGGAATAAGTTAGAGGGAGAAGCAGCAGCACCCCCTACATTGATCCAGCTCCTGCTGAGAGCCCCCCTCCTTACAGCTGAGTCCGCCAGAGCGATAGGAAGAAGTCACCTTTGGCCGAGATCCAGCTCCGTATCCTCCTGTTTTCCTACACGCTGAACTTCGAAACTAAAAACTTCGTGTATGAGTTTCTTTTTTTCCTCCTCCTTCCCAGTCCCCTTTTCTTTAGGGTATTGTATCTTTTAGATGTTATCCTGGGGGCAGGGACTGGCTCATTTCCGATCTTAGGAAGCCGCTCTGGGAACCCTCTTTAGCTGAAGACAAGGGAAGAATAAATCTTGTTTTCTTTTTATTATATATTATGTTATTTCTCTTCCTCTTTTTGCTGTAATTTTATTTCACTGTGAGTTTTTAGACTTCACCATTTCATTTTTAAACATTCTCCTTAATTTTTAACTGGATTCATTTCTCCCGGACACCGGACTAATGCTCATTCTCAGCTGGAACCCCCTGAGGCTGTCTCCTCTGCGTTGGAGGCACAGGGATACTTCTCCTCGGTGACTTGATCTTTACACTACCCTGCATACAAGCAGGACAGCTGGAAACCCAGCAGCTGCTTTTCAGTAACTTCGCTTATGGCAGGCTAGGTGGAGCCAACAGAGTGTTAAATTTTAGCCACGTGTGTTACAATGGACTGACTTTACAACCTGACATCTCGAAAAATCAAATCCGAGGATCTTCAAACGGGCAGCAGCCAAGCTGAGGTCCAGCACTGCATGGCAGAAAAGGTACCTCCGGGACACGTGGCCTGGACATCCGTTTCCCTACAGCGCAGTTACAACTAGCAAAACTAGAAATTCACCCCTTCATCAACTATCAACCAAGGGAAAACCATCCTTACCCGGAGCAGCCGTGTTCCCACGATCCTCTAGCATGACTTCTTTGCACAGAGCTCTTTGGTCTGGATCCAGGAGACCCTCCTCCCTTTGGTGACTGGCACAGCCACTGCCGCCTCTTCAAAGGTCAGCAACTATTGAAAGAGAAAGTATAATAAAAGTCTCTACTGGGAAATCATCTCCCCCACAGACACCATTTCTCCCAGTCAGAAAGCAGAAGAGATCACTGGGCAGCTTTGTGTACATTTTAATGTTGTTGTTGTTTTTCCAGGACTCCAGACTTACTGTGAGAAAAATAGTAAAGATCACAGACTTTTTACCTTTTCTATCCTGCGGTGCCAAAAGTAAAGGGAAGAGGTGTATCCATTCAGATTCTTTCCTCTACCCCTCACCCCTGCAGAAACATATGGCTGACTGCTGCCTCCCTCCTGGATCCTAGCACTCTCACATACCTTACTGGGTTGTAACTTAGACTTTTGAAATAATCAACTAAAGGAGCAATCCGAGGGTCCCTAGACACCATCTGAGGGGGCATAGGATACTTCGAATTCCCTTATCCAAGGTAAGACAGTGCTCCAACCTCTCAGGGGGCAATCTGAGATCCGAACCCCCTCCCCCTAAAAGCTTGTACAGGAAGAACTGCGTTGGCTGCTTCTCCATTGTCAGGGACGCAACCGCGGAGCAGGGGGAAGTAGGCATTTTAGTGGGCGGGGACGGGAAGAGACTGCAGAGGCCAGGATACGAGTTATCCTGAGCTTCTGCTAGCCTCCTTCCCTCCCACTCCAAAACAGCTTCACCAGATGGGCAAAAAAGCCCATCTAACAAATATGCAAGGCAGGAGGATTGTGGGACAAGATGGCCTGCACCACTACCTCCCACCCTGCATAGGATGACCATGAGCCTCCGAGTAGGGAAACTTACAATCATCGAGGGCGTAACCCCCAGGATTGCACCCTTATTTAGTTATTTCTTCAACAGACTTCCTGCAAGGAGCTCAGGGTGGGAAACAAGGACCACCACCCCTTTATATTCACAACAACCTCGGCTGAGAGATAGCTGAGCAGGGATTTCAAACTGGGTGTTAGAACACAGAAATATGACAACGGCGTCGAATAATAAGATAAATTCATATGCATGCAATCACAGATAGTGGATGTCCAAAATTCAAAAAAGAAATATTAGACGAAGCACAGAAGGGGCAAAGTGCACGTCAGGGCTGTGCAGCTAGCAAGCAAGAGGCTCGCCTGGCACCTGCGACATCTGTCTTTTTGGTGCCAGAGAAAGGTCTTTTCATTCTCCCAGGTTTCTTCGTCGTTTACTTTAAAAAGAAATGTAGTATCGCGGTCTTAGATCTTTATACTGGTGCTGACTTTGAATCTGGCCCTCTTGTGCTCTTTTAAACTTTTAAAGGTTTTTAGATTATGTTTCATCATGTTGTGGTTGATGGTTTCAATTTGTGTGACACATCCAAAGAGCTTTGGCTATTGAGTGGCACAGAAATGCAATAAATAAATAAAAGTGAAAATGGAATTTCCTTCACGTAACCACATGGATCCAGCAATGAGTGGGGGGAGGGGGGACAACCTACTAGTCTGGGGACTGCCTCCCCCCCCCCCCCCATTACCACCAATGCCAAAATGTGGAGAATGGAAGCCACACAAAAAACTCCAGGGGCAAAACCAGAAATGGATGACTAAAAATAGAATATATTAAAGAAAGTGAATGTACCCAAGGTATTATCCAACTTACAGTCTTCAGAGAAGTGATCAGAGAAAGCACAAAAACAGAAGACTAAAAACATCTCTTTGTAACCACAGCTACAAATTTGACAAATCCCAAAGTATTTGTGTCAATATCCAAAAATGCAGAAATATACTGTAATACCTTGGATTGCAAGCATAATTTGTTCCGGAACCGTGCTTGTAATCCAAAACACTCTAATATCAAAGCAAGTCTCTGGTGGTCATGAGCAGGGCCGATTTCAGCCCACTACGCCCGCTTTAGGCGAGCGGTTACGTTGCTTGTTTATCAAGTCAAAATTTATTTTAAGAATTTGCTTGTCTTGCAAAACGCTCTCAGACCAAGTTACTTGCAATCCAAGGTATTACTGTACCCGTGAACATTGACCAGTCACTTACATCTGACCTGCAAGATTCAGTTGTGAATGCCTGAAAAATGGGGGAAACAGATATAAAATTTGGGGCATTCCCAACATTTACCTGGTGTTGGCAGCTCTTTTGAATGTCAACGTTCAACAACTTTTGATTAATCCGTGTAACATATACAAGAGAAATGTAGTGCTGGAAAAATGAAAAATAATCCCTCTCTGTAATATGGGTCATGAAGAAGAGAAATTTCATCTCCCACACACCCCTCCCACACACCCCCTCCAAGGAGTTCAGGCTGACACACATGGTTCTCTCACTTTTATTTTCACAACAACCCAGTGAGGTAGGATGAGCTGAGAGGGTAACTGGCCTAAGGACAGCCAGTGAGCTCTGTAGTTGAGCGGAGATTAGCCTGGCTCTCTGGTCTAAACCCAATTCTCTAACCACTACACCATCCAGGCTTTCACACCAGCCTGCCTTAAAGGGTTGTTGTGAGGCTTGCTCAGGTATTGTACTTTGAACCCCTTCAGCAGTATGCGGAGATCCAGGTGTGGTTGCTCAAAGGCAAGTTGTGCAGCCAGCACCAGCAGAGAACAAGATGCAGCATCTGCAGCCCTGGACTCCTGGCCACCCCTCCCCTCATCCCCACCTCTTGCCCAGCAGCAGCAGCAGCAGCAAGGGAGGCATTTCATGTTCTGCCCTGAAACTTCAACTTGACAAGGCAGCAAGGCCGTTTCCTCTGCATCGGAACATAAGCAAAGGCCTGCTGGGTCAGGCCAAGGTCCACCTAGTCCAGCATTCTTTTAACACAGTGGCCAGCCTGCTGCCCACGGTAAACCCACCAGCAGGACAGGAGGGCAACAGCACCCTCCCGCCCATGTTCCGCAGCAACTGTTGTATGTAGGGATACTGCCTCTGATATTGGAGAAAGCATAGAGCCATGAGGACTAGTAGCCACTGATAGCCTTGAATTTGTCCACCCCACTTTCAAAGGGGAGACTCTGCCCCACATCACACAGAGGCTGGAGAGAGCTCCGAGATGGGATGGCAAGAAAATCCTGCAATCCAAAAACGACGCAGTTTGCAGCCCACTTGACACCTGGAAAGGCTTTGATTCTGCAGGGGTTTCCATGGCAGGCTCCTTTTTGAACCCCGCCCCTTGGAGATCCATCCACTTTCCACGGGTCATATGGATGGGCTGAGGGGGAAGGAAGGGTGCCTTGGTGAAGCTGAAACAGCTGTTTTTTTGTGGGGGGAAGCTGGCAAAGGGGGAAATGATCTCTCTGCTCCTTCAGCCCCCCCCCCCCCCACCGCCAGGAAGGTTGGTTCCTTTGCATGCGCACACTTGTCCCATATTCCGGTGAAACTGGGTTGGTTTCTGATGGTGCGCTGTGTGTGTGTGGGGGGGGGGAGAGTAGCCTCCACGAGAAACAGAAACCATACGGCAGTTGCGGCCAAATTTGCAGATGGAGTGCACGGATCGCTCTCCCCCTCATTCCTGAGAGCTTTTTCTCCTCCTCCTCCCCTCCCTATAAAAAGCGATCCATCCGTCGGGTCTGGGTTGATGGGGGGAGTGGCATCCAAAGAGGATCCTGCAATAGAAACGCTGCAGCTGCTGTCTTTCGCTAGATCTTGCGTTTTTCCGCAAGAAACCTTGCAAGCCCCCCTCCCCATAACTACGGGTCCTAGAAGGCGGGATCTTCCCTCTCCGCCCCACAATTCCTGGCCCCCCCGCCCTCCACCCCCCACATCATCTTGCACTTTTACCCCTCCGCCTTCTCTCCTCATGCATCAACCTCCGCGCCACGGAAGCTCCCCGCGAGACCGCTTTCTCTTCCGGAACACTCCCCCCTCCCCCTCCATTTGTAACCTTTTCCGGCTTTCTAGGAACCAGAGCTCAGTTCCCTTAACCCTTGGAGGTCTGGGCCGCAGCAGCTCTTTTTCTCCCCGCCTGCACACCTTTTTTCTCTCCAGACTAGGCGGAAGCAGGGAGAGGGACCCCGCAGGCCGCAGTCAAGGCGGTTGTTGTTGTTTTTATAGCCAAAAAGGTAGTGTTTCCCCCCATGGTCTCCCTGAGAGGAGGGGACGATGGGGGGGGGGGGGGAAGCAGCCGCCCCATCCCCACCGGGCAGCACGATCGCCTCGGGATTGCACTGCGCAGTGGGAGGGAGAGGAGGCGCTTTCCCCCATTCTCTCCCTGGGAGGAGGCAGCCGTAGGGGAAAGCAGCCCGCTTCCCGTTGCTCCGTGGTGCCGCTGTTCAGCTGAGCGTGGGGTGGCACCACCAGGCAATGGGAAGGGATGTGCTGGCTCGTGCTGGGCTTCCGAAACGCAGCATGAGCCGGCTCGTGTCCCCCTCCTTGCTGCCTGGCAGCGGGCGGCGCCCTGGAGCAATAGGCAGGGGCGAGGGGAGCCTCTGACAGCTCAGAGGGCCCTAGGGCACTTTTCGGCAGCTGTCATCCCCGCTCCACCCTCCTTAGTGCTCCCACGGCATCCCCTGGAAGGACTGAGGGAGGAAGAGGAGAGCAGGTGGAGGTCTGAAAGCCCCGCAACTTCTCAGCGATGCGAGCCTTGCAGGTTCACGCCACCAATGGAGCTGGGTGAGTACCAAAGGCAGGCGGCTCAGAGTTGAGTTGTCATTGGAAATAAGTGAGGGGTATGAGGAAGAAAGAGTTGTAGCCTCTGGGAGTGAATCACCCTTGTTCTCCCATCCCCCACTTTCTTTTGCTTTATCCAGGTAGGGTTGCCAACTTTTATATTGATTACTGCTTCTGTGCCTTTAACAGCAGCTTTGTGCAGATATATAAACAAGTGAGGCAGTTGTTTGGAGAATGTTGGGGAGTGGAGTGCTGGAGTTCAGGGTTCTAGCCACCCAGCCATGCCCTCTTCCAAGTGACTCCACTCCTTTTCCCTTCCGGGTTTTCTACGGCTGACTGGGGAATGCTGGGAGTTGTAGGACTTTTTTTCTGGCTAAAAATGCATAGGGTGGTGCCCTTACAGTTCTGTGACCAACCATTAAGCATGTGGCTGACTTTTGGGTGGGGTGAGGGTGCTCCCTTAGCCCCCCCCCCGAGTTTTTCTACTTCTGCAAATCTTGGATACTGATACCTCCCTGTGAAAAGGACTGCCAACCGGTCCTTTACTCAAGACCAGAGATCAAAGGTGCAAAACTGCCAGCCTTAGCTCTGCCGTCTTGACCTGATTCTCTCAGGGCCTTGCCCTTGTCTATACTCTGGATTTAGCGCTGAACTAAAGAGGAACCACACACTCCATGTGGGGTAAAACCAGGGAAGTTTATTTAAGGTAAACAGATTACAGCAAAAGGTGGGAAATAAGGGAAGGGGGAAAGGTGGGGAGACACTTGGGCATACACAGTAGAGCTATAAAACAACAAAGCTAGTTCTTTTACTATATCACTACCCAGCCCTTACTCTCTTTACCTGGGGGTTGTTTGGTCCTCTTCAGGGCTTGCCTCAGCAAAAAACCCTACCGTGCAGACCCCAACAACGAAACCCAAATGCCACTGCACGCAGTATAGATTCTTCAGGCCCCCCCCCCTTTCAGTAGCCCAGGTGTCTTTAGCCAATCAGTATGAATTTCATCTGGCTCAGGCCGACTAGAGGGCTTGGGCCACATTTGCATGGGAATACCTGTGGGGAGACTGTGCCACACTTCAAGAGCCATCATAGAACTTTTGCATTTCCCAGCCCCCAACTAGGATTATACTTGTTTACGCCTGAGGAGTTGTGTGTGTATGTGTGTGGTGCAGGAAACTCTGACGCTTCTTCTCCACACTCCCTCTTATTTATCAGTGGTGGTATATATGTGTGTCTGTGCAATGATAATTCTCCCTACACTATGAAAAATTTCACCTGTTGATTTCTGTATGTCAAGCTGCAGTGAAAGGCGCAAGAGCAGGCCAGTTCTTTTTCCAGGTTAGTTGGCAACCCAGTTCCCAGCACTGCCAGCGCTAACAACAACCTTAAAACCAGTAAGAATCAGCTTCAGTTGAAAGAGGTTTGAGGTTTCAGAGTTTAATTTTCTTTCTTTTTTTGGCTTGGAGTCTATACCCCTTCAGTCAGAATCTTATCCTGAGGAGTGCAGGTCAATTACTGCGGCCCACAGTGCAATAGTGGGTCGTAGGAAACAGTCCAATGTGTGAAGGACATGCAAAGAAGTTTAAATTCAGATGTTGGTTATATGCATGTTTATAACATGCATATAACCAAAACCTCCCCCCAGAGACACACAGTTACACAGATTCATCTCTCTCTCTCTGGCAAACCTGTCCCCAACATCACCTCCAGTCACTCCTCCTCCTGACATTGCCAAAGAAAAAAGCCCACTGAAGAGAGAATGTAGAGAAGCCCCATCTGCCCTTGCACAGGAGTAACAGCCACAGGGAGAACAAAGACTTACATCACAGTAGCCCCCATGCAAAACACAGCTCCCATTCATCAAGCAGGCTGCTAACTCTCTTTCTCTGTCACACACACACACACACACACACACACAGAAATGGCGGGGGAGGGGGGGAATGCAACATATAAAAAATGTTGTGAGGTATGCTCTGACAAAATCCTGGATTGCATTGCAGTGGGTGAGGAGGGGAAGAGGCTGCAGAGGCCAGGATACGAGCTATCCTGAGCTTCTGCCAGCCTCCTTCCCTCCCCCTCCAAAACAGCTTCACCAGATGGGGAAAAAAGCCCATCTAACAAAAATGCAGGGCGGGAGGATTGCGGGACAAGATGGCCTGCACCGCTTCTCCCACCCTGCACAGGATGACCATGAGCCTCCGAGTTGGGAAGCTTACGATCATCGAGGGCGCAACCCCCAGGACTGCACCCGAATGTAGTTATTTCTTCAACAGACCTTCCTCCAAGGAGCTCAGGGTGGGAAACATGGACCACCCCCCCTTTATTTTCACAACCACCTCGGCTGAGAGATAGCTGAGCAGGGATTTCAAACTGGGTGTTAAGAGCACAGAAACATGACAATGGCATCTAATAAGAAGATGAATGCATATGCATGCACTCACAGATAGTGGATGTCCAAAATTCAGGAAAGAAATATTAGATGAAACACAGAAGGGGCAAAGTGCAGTTCAGGGCTGTGCAGCAAGCAAGCAAGAGGCTCGCCTGGCACCTGCGTTGTGGCTCTTTTTGGCACCAGAGAAAGGTCTTTTCATTCTTCCAGACGTCTTAGTCGTTCACTTTAAGAAGAAATGTGTTATCGTGGTTTTAAATCTTTATACTGGTGCTGACCTTTTATTCGGCCGTCTTGTACTCTTTTAAACTTTTAAAGGTTTTTAGATTATGTTTTATCATGTTATGGTTGATGGTTTCGATTTCTGTGACTCATCCAGAGATCTTTGGCTATTGAGTGGCATAGAAATGCAATAAATAAATAAATAAATAATAAAAGTGAAAATGGCATTTCCTTCAAGTAACCACATGGATCCAGCAGTGAGTGGGGGGAGGGGGGACAATCTACTAGTCTGGGGACCGCCTCCCACCCCCACCCCCCATACCACCAAAGCCAAAATGTGGAGAATAGAAGCCACACAAAAAACTCCAGGGGCAAAACCAGAAACGGATTACTAAAAAATAGAATATATTAATGAAAATGAATGTACCCAAGGGATTATCCAATCTAGTCTTAATCAGTGATCAGAGAAAGCACAAAAACAGATGACTAAAAACATTCAGGCTGACACACGTGGTTCTCCTACCTTTATATTCACAACAACCCAGTGAGGTAGGATGAGCTGAGAATGTAACTGGCCTAAGGACAGCCAGTGAGCTCTGTAGATGAGTGGGGACGAGCCTGGCTCTCTGGTCTAAGCCCAATTCTCTAACCACTACACCATCCAGGCTTTCACACCAGCCTGCCTTAAAGGGTTGTCGTGAGGCTTGCTCTGGTATTGTACTTTGAACCCCTACAGCAGTATAAAGAGATCCCGCTATAGCTTCATAGGCCATAGAGTTAGTTGGAAGGAGCCTACAAGGCTATCGAGTCCAACTCCCTGCTCAATGCAGGAAACTAGAGGAGGGGTCTCCCATCCAAGTAATAACCAGGCCTGACCCTGCTTAGCTTTCCACACTCAGACAAGCTGAGCCAGTGTGTTGCTCAAAGGCAAGTTGTGCAGCTGGCACAAGCAGAAAACAAAATGCAGCCTCTGCAGCCCTGGACTGCCTGGCCCTGCAGAAGAAGCAAGGTCGCTCTCCTGGCTGCACCTTCATCTCCGCAGCAGAGAGTCCCACCAAAGGCTCAGGAGGACACCCCTCCCCCCCTCTTGCCCAGCAGCAGCAGCAGCAGCAGCAAGGGGGGCATTTCATGTTCTGCCCTGAAACTTCAACTTGACAAGGCAGCAAGGCCGTTTCCTCTGCATCGGAACATAAGCAAAGGCCTGATGGGTCAGGCCAAGGTCCACCTAGTCCAGCATGCTTTTAACACAGTGGCCAGCCAGCTGCCCATGGTAAACCCATGAGCAGGACATGGCGGCAACAGCACCCTCCCGCTCATGTTCCCCAGCAACTGCTGTATGTAGGGATACTGCCTCTGATATTGGAGAAAGCATAGAGCAATGAGGACTAGTAGCCACTGATAGCCTTGAATTTGTCCATCCCACTTTCAAAGGGGAGACTCTGCCCCACATCCCACAGAGGCTGGAGAGAGCTCCGAGATGGGATGGCAGGAAAATCCTGCAATCGAAAAACAACGCAGTTTGCAGCCCACTTGACAGCTGGAAAGGCTTTGATTCTTCAGGGGTTTCCATGGCAAGCTCCTTTTTGAACCCCACCCCTTGGAGATCCGCCCACTTTCCACGGGATATGGATTGGCTGAGGGGGAAGGAAGGGTGCCTTGGTGAAGCTGAAACAGTTTTTTGGGGGGAGAGGGGAAGCTGACAAAGGAGAAAGTGATCTTTCTCCCAGAAAAAAAGCTCTCTCTGTTCCTTCAGCCCCCCCCCCCCCCCCCGGAAGGTTGCTTCCTTTGCATGCACACACCTTGCCCCATATTCCAGTGAGAGCTTTTTCTCCTCCGCCTCCCTCCCCATGCAAAAAAACGATGCTATTTCCTCCCCCCCCCCCTGCATTCGGTCGGGTCTGGGTTGATGGGGGGAGTGGCATCCAAAGAGGATCCTGCAAAAGAAACGCAGGAGCCGGTGTCTTCCGCTAGATTTTGCGTTTTTCTGCAAGAAACCTTGCAAGCCCCCCCCCCCCGCCCTAATTGCGGTTCCGAGAAGGCGGGTGCTTTCCTCTCCCCCCCCATTCCTGGCCCCTCTCCCCCACCACCACCACCACCACCACCACCATCTTGCACTTTTACCCCTCCGGCCGCCTTGTCTCCTCAAGCATCAACCTCCGCGTCACGGAAGCTCCCCGCGAAGCCGCTTTCTCTTCCGGGAACAGGAAGTGGGGCGCGGTCTCTCCCCCTCCCCCTCCCCGGCATTTGTAACATCTTCCAGCTTTCTGGCAACCAGAGCTCAGTTCCCTTAACCCCTGGAGGCCTGGGCCGCAGCAGCTCCCTCTTTCTCCGCGCCTGCACACCTTTCAATGGCGCTCGTTGCGCCCGAAATGGGATGCTCCTGCGGATTTCCCGGAGGCTGGTTTTTCTCTCCAGAATAGACTAGGCGGAAGCAGGGAGGGGGACCCCGCAGGCTGCAGTCGAGGCGGTTGTTGTTGTTTTATAAGCCAAAGCTTCTTGAGTGATTCACAGTAATTAAAAGCATAACCCACACCACACCAGCATGACAAAACGTAATTTTAAAACCTTCAAAAGTTTAAAAGGACACAACAGGCATGGATTCAAAATCAGCACCAGTGTACCAAAACCGCGGTAACCCATTTCTTTTTAACGTGTGAACGACTAAAAGGCCTGGGAGAATAACCAGATCCTTATCTGGCAGCAAGAAGACCATAATGTCGGTGCCAGACAAGTGGGGCTTGGGGAGGAGGCGGCGCAGGGCACCTGCGGGGGCGGGTGGGATCCAGCGCGGGATTGCGCTGCGAAGCAGAAGGGAAAGGAGGCTGCTTTCCCCCAAGCTCACCCTGGGAGGAGGCAGCCGTCGGGGAAAGAAGCCCCCTTCCCGTTGCTCCGTGGTGCCGCTGTTCAGCTGAGCGTGGGGTGGCACCACCAGGCAATGGGAAGGGATGTGCTGGCTCGTGCTGGGCTTCCAAGCGCACCATGAGCCGGCTCATGTCCCCCTCCTACTGCCTGGCAGCGGCGCTACGTTATCTCACCATGATGAATGGCAAGTTGTCCCTCCATCTGATAGCCATCTCTTGTTTTAGTGGTGTTCTGGCAAGTAGTCTTAACAGTGATTTCAATAGCCATGTTAGAATTCTGTGTTCACAATTAAATTGACCATTACTTTTGTGACACCTTTCCAATGATAGAACTGTCTTGCAGTGACACACACACACACACAAACACACACACACATATATATATATACTGTTTCTATATGTTGTAAGCTCTATAATTACCTTTCCTCCATTTACATTGACCTTGACATCATACATTTTCATTATTTTAGCAGTAATGAAAATTCCTTCATGGGAAAACAGAAGGCATTTCCCACTTGTTCCTCTCATCTTTTGGTAGTTACATTTTTTTATGGCACACTGATTAGCATCTGTGTGATACCAAGTAGCCAGAGACTGAATGGCCTTCACAAAGTCCTATCTGTCTTCTATACCACTGTGACCCCCATGCTCAATCCCGTTATATATAGTCTGAGAAATAAAGAGGTAAAGGATGCCTTGAGAAGACATACTACATTTTTATTTGTTCAAATTCAGAAGAAAATGTGATATAGGCATATTAACCTTTTTATTTCCCCCAAAGGGCTTTCAAAATGTGAAATATATATGTGTTGATGTCTGATAGTTTACCTTTTCACATTTAAGATTTCAATGGGTATGTGTTTCTCTTTAATGGAAGATTCATCTGCATAGGTATGTATATGCTATATATGGATGCATGTTTTTTGGGCGGGTCAGTAACGAATGTTGAATTTTAAGAGTACTTTCAGTGTTCAAAATTGACCTATTTTTTCCCATTGAAATTATCCACTCATAGTTCTGCTTTGTTTTCAAACAGAAACCCAGTCACCTTTCTGGGTGTATATTGAGTGTAAAATATGCTAGATGTGTTGGGCTGGTAGTATGTTGAAACAGTCCCATGGTGGTCATGGAGGCCATGGAATCCTGAACCACCCCTGGAAAGGTGTTCTCATCATGAATATTAATGTCCCCCCATACCAGTCGCCTTGGCGACCTCAGCATCACCTCTGAGACCACATCTGTTACCTTGGGTAGGGAGACTTCTGGGTCCTGGTGTGGGCGGAACACCAGCAGAATCCCCAATCTGTCCTGCTGCTGAAACAGGGATACATTCCAGACTAGTGGTCAGATGCAAAGGAAGCCCGGAAAGAGAGAAAGAATTCTTATAGACCATGGCAACCCTGCCTTCCTGGCCTTCAACTCTACCCTGATGCTGAGTCATGTACCCCAGTGGTCACAACTGGAAGAGACTATGGCCCCCCCATGTGGCCCCTATCCTCCTTCCCAGGCACATACTCCAACACTACGAGGGAACCAACCCCCAACAAAGACTCTAAGTGGGCAAGATTTTAATAAGGTGGCCCTTGCCCCTTGTGTTTGCTCAAGGTGGCTCCTTTGGAATCCCCCCCTTTGGCATTCCCTCCACCAGGGCACCACCACCTGGCAGGTAAGAGATGTCCCAGGAGATAGTCACAGCTGACTCAAGTTGACAATTAGCCTGGAAGAGGTTTTTTCTTTGTCTTTATTGGCTCTACTATTGATAGTATTTTCCTCATGGCAGAAAGCAGGAGCAAACAGCCAAAGAAGCAGTCTGGGGCAGGGCCTGAGAGATGGTAAATGTGGATCATCTGCCTCCACAATGTCCTCACTAACTTTCTCTGATTCTCTTGGGTTAAACAGTCTGACATTGGGTCCTGGCAGATAAGAGCTGTCAGACACATCTGGCTCAAGATGTACATATACATCTCTAGACATGCATGACCATCTCACACTGTAAGAAAAATGCATGCTCCGAAGGGGCATGGCTGGAACATACATCAGAACATACATTGGAAGGGCCAATCCTGCTCCCACTGTCTTTGTGAACATGTGAGTGTGAAGGAGGCTGATCTTACACCAACCCTCCAGGGTAGGCCACAGTCCCAATGTTCCCCGGACTGGCTCACACCTCCCAAGGTCCCATACACCAAACCGGTGTAGCAGCCCCAACCTTTAGACAAGGAACACACGCCAAGATTAAGTTGGAGACTTTATTAAAAAGTAAAAATAACAAGTTAGTCAGTGTAGGGTCTCCAAGTGTCCAATATAAGTAAAATAATCCCTTATAAGAAAGGACTAAAAGAAGGTAAGGAAAAAGGGGTGAGGTAGTTGTTGTGAGGAAAAGGGAATGGGAATAAAAAGGGACTCTAAAAGAATATAAAAAACAAACCCCAAGAGTCTGCAGGAACAAAGCAAGTCAAACCAGGCCTAGCTTTTCCTAGCTAACCTGTCAGAGTGGCATACCTGCCCAGATGGAACTTCCCAGCATCCCCGCCCCAAAGGAAGAACCCTGAAGCCTTTTCCCCTAGCTCCTTTATTGCCACCAGGGTCCATTTTCCCGCCCAACGTTCACCAATCCTGTCTTCCTAACTGTCGAAGGAGGGCCCCCCGCCCTTTCTCAGCTGCAGACACTTTCTCATGACTTCATCCCAATTAACGCCTGACCTTGCTTCTCAGCTCTGCAGCTCACCCTTATCTCCCAGGTGCTCCCAACCACCCTCCCAGTACATTCCAAAAGACTAAAGTAAAAATCCGTTAGCTAAACAGCAATGGGGGGGGGGGAAGGGACATCTAACAGGGTTTCCCTAAAGTCCCAGCTACTACAAGTCCCATCTTCACAGTGAGTAGTGAATGGTAGTACCTCCTGTCAAATCACCCCCCTCACCCCCCTGAATGATTTATGGCCCTTAAGCCCCGCCCCACCGGAAGACCCGCCTCAACCGGAAGACCCGCCTCAACCGGAAGAACCACCTCAACCGGAAGAACCACCTCCGGAAGATCTGGTCAGGTGACCGGGGGTCACCTGATGGGGGTCATGTGACCCCTCTACAAACTCACCTGACCACCGCGGACCAATAGGGAACAGTTTTAGACCCCTGGCATGCACAGGAACAAAGATGGCCACAGGCCATCTCCGACCCCTCTCCGGGTTGGTCCAGCGGGGTCATGTGACCACTCTACAAACTCACCTGAGCCCCGTGGACCAATAGGGAGCAGTTTTAAACCCCTGGCATGCACAGGAACAAAGATGGCCACAGGCCATCTCCGGCCCCTCTCCGGGTTGGTCCAGCGGGGTCATGTGACCCCTCTACGAACTCACCTGACCGCTGCGGACCAATAGGGAGCGGTTTTAGACCCCTGACGCCCCCCAGAAAGGAGGTGGTCCTGGCCACCACCGACCCCTCTCCGGGTTGGCCCAGTGGGGTCATGTGACCCCTCTACGAACTCACCTGACCGCTGCGGACCAATAGGAAATGGTTTTAGAGGCCTTACACACGCAGGGGCCCGGTAGAAAGACTGACCTTTCCCACCAGGCAGGGCAGAACAGGGTCAGATCGAGGCGGCCTTCTCCCTTGCCCGGACAAGTTCCCCAGCACAGACGACATGTTTTGGCAGTACAACCCCGCAGCTGTGAACCAGAACAGCCAAACAGAGTCTACCGCTACACCTCCAATGGATGCAGAACCTACCCCCAAAAAGCGGTATATCAGTTCTGAAGATAGTGCTGATGAAGTTTTTCGATCACCTAAAAAAATGCAAACAGAGATGCAAACAGAGGAGACTACTAAACACCGAATGTGGCACAGCCTCTTGGAAGTGGTAGCAGCCGAGAACCTTGTTGAACTTGCACAGGTAAAGAAAAAGAAGGAATGAGGGGGGGGGGTTGGGGGTGGGGGCGAATAGAGGAAAATGGTAACAGGTCCCAGAAGTATTTCAATAGAAGGTTTTGTCTATTTCTAGGGAGAGGCATCAAAGAACGAAGAAGCAGAAGATGGTGGACTGACCGCAGCAATGCTGTGGAGCATGACTGAAAACATTCAGCCAGAGGTTTGTGTGATTATCTGTAGCATCTTGTATTAAAAGACAGAAATAAACGCATGGTCTAAACCTTTTCTTTAAATTCTTTCTTAGGATTCTGCTGAGCTGACAATGGATCAGCCAAGCAGCACTGTCCTTAAAAGTATCCTTGGTCTGCAAGCTGGGGAAATAGATTGCTCTTCACCCCGGAAATCGCGGAGGGCTATGCTTTGTATCGTCAGGGCAACCGTTTTTGGCATCCTGCGATATTGTTTAATGCAATATGCGAAGGAGACCTGTCTGGGTTGCCAAATTCAAGAGCCAGGCGTGTCTTCGCAGCACGAGTGTTTGACATGGACCAATAGCATCATCTCTAGAAAGCTGAGAATTGTATGTGGGAAGATATGTTTTAAAAGCATCTTGCACATTGTCACTCTGATTGCTTACAGTTTTAATTGTCTTGCTCTGACCCAGAATTGTGTGGACACTGTATTAATATCGGTCACCAAGGTTGGCATTGGCAGGTCGCACAAGGCGCTTAAACAATTAAATAAATGTCTTAAAAGCTCTGACCGTGTATTTTTAAATCATGTCATGAAAGTGATTAAAAACAGAAACTATAAAGATTTTCTTACAACTGTAAAAGCAGAATAAAGATGGTGCCATACAGGCTCTGTTGGCTTTTATCCTCACAAGGTTGGTGTGTGTGTGTGGGGGGGGGGGGGGGGGTTGGACACGCGTAACCTTGGCATACTAGCCAAGGCTGTGCAGAAAATCTAGAATAAACCTGTTATGAGTTTTCACATGAACACCACGACTATACAGAAAATACTAGTCTCACATTAACCAAACAGGGCATTTTGTGGGGAGAGATGGGACTGTTGGTTTTAAATTATCAGGTCAGGCGTCACGAGGCATAAAATGTCACTGTAGTTTCCCTTAAAGGACAGAATGCCTGTTTCCAGATAGACAAAGGAAGTGGCCAAATGGCCTGACACTGTTCATGGGGATTCAAAATGGAGATCGGGCCCATGTCCCCCCTAGATAGAGAATGGCCAGCTATGTGTTTATGGAATGTTCAAAGGGTGTATCAAAGATGGGTATCTGGATACGCATGGTTGTTTTCCAGGCCAAATGGCCTGACACGTGTTTATGGCGAATCAAAATGGAGCTGGGACCATGTGCTTAAGGGCCATAAATCATTCAGGGGGGTGAAGGGGGGGTGATTTGACAGGAGGTACTACCATTCACTACTCATGTGAACTCCCTTTAGTGGAACTTATATGAAGTTTTTAGGCTTTCTAGAGGAAATAAATATGGATTTTCTCAAATAGATTATTACCTTGGATATCATAGAATCATAGAAAAGTAGAGTTGGAAGGGGCCTACAAGGCCATCGAGTCCAACCCCCTGCTCAATGCAGGAATCTAGGTCAAAGCATCTCTGACAGATGTCTGTCCAGCTGCACCTTGAATGCCTCCAGATTGGGAGAGCCCACAACCTCCCTAGGTAGTTGATTCCATTGTCTTATTGCTCTGACAGTCAGGAAATTTTTCCTGATGTTTAGGTGGAATCTAGGTTCCTGTAACTTGAGCCCATTATTCCGTGTCCTGCAAACTGGGATGAACGAGAAGAGATCTTTGCCCTCCTCTGTGTGACATCCCTTCAAATACTGGAAGAGTGCGATCATATCTCCCCTCAGTCTCCTCTTCTGAAGGCTAAACATGCCCAGTTCTTTCAGTCTCTCCTCATAGGGCCTTGTTTCCAGTCCCTTGATCATCCTTGTTGCCCTCCTCTGAACCCTCTCCAGTTTGTCTATGTCCTTCTTAAAGTGAGGTGCCCAGAACTGGACGCAGTACTCAAGATGAGGCCTAACCAGTGCCGAGTAAAGGGGAATTATCACTTCCCGCGATTTGGAAGCTATACTTCTATTAATACAGCCCAAAATTGCATTTGCCTTCTTTGCAGCCACGTCGCATTGCTGGCTCATATTCAGTTTGTGATCTACCACAATTCCAAGATCCTTCTCACTTGTAGTATTGTTGAGCCAAGTGTCCCCCATTCTGTAACTCTGCATTTGGTTTCCTCTCCCTAGGTGCAGCACTTGGCATTTATCCCTATTAAATTTCATTCTGTTGTTTTCGGCCCAGCGCTCCAGCCTATCGAGGTCACTTTGAATTTTGTTTCTGTCTTCCAGAGTATTAGCCGTTCCACCCAACTTTGTGTCATCTGCAAATTTGATAAGCATTCCCTGTACCTCCTGATCCAAGTCATTAATAAAAATGTTGAAGAGCACCGGGCCCAGGACTGAGCCCTGTGGTACCCCGCTCGTTACCTCTCCCCAGTTTGAGAAGGAACCATTGATAAGCACTCTTTGAGTCCGATTCTGTAGCCAATTGTGGATCCACCTGATAGTTGTTCCATCTAGCCCACTCTTAGCTAGCTTACTAATCAGGATATCATGAGGCACTTTGTCAAAAGCTTTGCTGAAGTCCAGATATATAATGTCCACAGCATTCCCACAGTCCACAAGGGAGGTTACCCCCGATCAAAAAATGAGATCAGATTAGTCTGACAGGATTTGTTTTTGACAAATCCATGCTGGCTTCTAGTAATCACTGCATTGTTTTCAAGGTGCTTGCAGACTGACTTCTTTATAATCTGCTCAAAAATCTTCCCGGGGATTGATGTCAGACTGACTGGCCTACAGTTCCCAGGTTCCTCCTTCTTGCCCTTTTTGAAGATGGGAACAACATTTGCCCTCCTCCAGTCGTCTGGCACTTCACCTGTCCTCCATGATTTCTCAAAGATAATAGACAGTGGTTCTGAGAGTTCTTCTGCCAGTTCCTTTATTACTCTAGGATGCAGCTCATCAGGCCCTGGAGATTTAAACTCGTTCAGAGTAATCAGGTGCTCCTTGACCATTTGCCTATCAATCTCAAGCTGCAATCCTGCCCCTTCAGTCTGCACTTCAGGTTTGCCAGGGGGGTCATAGACCCTCTTTTGGGAGAAGACCGAGCTGAAGTAGGAATTGAACACTTCTGCCTTTTCTTTGTCTTCTGTTATCAATTTGCCATCCTCATTGCGTAGTTGAACCACCAGTTCTTTCTTCTGTCTTTTACTGTGCATGTATCTGAAGAAAGCTTTTTTGTTGCTTTTAGCATTCCTCGCTAACCTTAGCTCATTCTCAGCTTTAGCCTTCCTGACACTATTCCTGCAGTTCTGTGCTACCTGCCTGTACTCTTCACTTGTAGCCTGTCCTTCCTTCCACTTCCTATGTGTGTCCTTTTTTGTTTTCAGGTCATCTTTGAGTTTATTGTGAAGCCACATTGGCTTCTTCTGTTGCCCTATGCCTTTTTTCCTTTTGGGAATTGTTTGCAATTGTGCCTTTAAAATTTCCTTTTTTAAAAACTCCCACCCCTCCTGGGCTCCCTTTCTCGTGAGAGTCACTTGCCATGGGATCTTACTAATCATTGTTCTGAGTTTGTTAAAATTGGCTTTCCTAAAATCCAGGGTACGTGTTTGGCTACACTCAGCTTTTGCTTCCTGTGAAGGAGGCTGATCTTACATCAACCCTCCAGGGTAGGCCACAGTCCCAATATTCCCTGGACGGTCTCACACCTCCCAAGGTCCCATACACCAAACCGGTGTAGCAGCCCCAACCCTTAGACAAGGAACACACGCCAAGGTTAAGTTGGAGACTTTATTAAAAAGTAAAAATAACAAGTTAGTCAGTGTAGGGTCTCCAAGTATCCAATACAAGTAAAATAATCCCTTATAAGAAAGGGCTAAAAGAAGGTAAGGGAAAAGGGGTGAGGTAGTTGTTGTGAGGAAAAGGGAATGGGAATAAAAAGGGACTCTAAAAGAATATAAAAACAAACCCCAAGAGTCTGCAGGACCAAAGCAAGTCAAACCAGGCCTAGCTTTTCCTAGCTACCCTGTCAGAGTGGCATACCTGCCCAGATGGAACTTCCCAGCATCCACGCCCCAAAGGAAGAACCCTGAAGCCTTTTCCCCTAGCTCCTTTATTGCCCCCAGGGTCCATTTTCCCGCCCAGCGTTCACCAGTCCTGTCTTCCTAACTGTCGAAGGAGGGCCCCCCGCCCTTTCTCAGCTGTAGACACTTTCTCATGACTTCATCCCAATTAACGCCTGACCTTGCTTCTCAGCTCTGCAGCTCACCCTTATCTCCCAGGTGCTCCCAAACACCCTCCCAGTACATTCCAAAAGACTAAAGTAAAAATCCGTTAGCTAAACAGCAATGGGGGGGGGGAAGGGACATCTAACAGGGTTTCTCTAAAGTCTCAGCTACTACAAGTCCCATCTTCACATCCCCCCCTTTAAGGAGATGAGACTGGGAGGGAATTCCTGCCAGACCTCATCTTCTACTTATTCTTCAGTGTGAATCCGAGACAAGCTATCAGCCAATACATTCTCCCTTCCCTTAATATGAACTACAGAAAATGTATAATCTTGTAAGGCCAGACTCCACCGTAACAATTTCCCATTCGAATTTTTCATTTTGTTTAGCCAACACAAAGGAGAATGATCTGTCTGTAATTGAAACGACCTCCCCCAAAGGTAAGGCCGTAATTTCCCCAAAGCCCACACGATGGCTAAACATTCTTTTTCAATGGTGGACAGATTTCTTTCCCGAGGGATCAACTTCTTACTCAAATAGGCCACCGGCAGCAGTTGCCGATCCGGTCCCTCCTGCAACAGCACCGCCCCAACCCCAGTTGCCGATGCATCTGTTTGTAACACAAAAGGAGAGGAAAAGTCAGGGGCTCTCAGGATAGGTGCTGCCGTTAATTTATCTTTAAGAAAGTCAAAGGCCTGCTGGCACCTTTCTGTCCAAATTACTCGCACTGGTTTTCTTTTCTGACACAAGTCCGTCAAAGGCGCGGCGATAGTACTGTAATGTGGTACAAATCTCCGATAGTAGCCAGCTAGCCCCAGAAAAGATTGAACTTGTCTCTTAGTTTGGGGCACAGGCCAATCTCGGATGGCTTCCAACTTTGCTTCCAGAGGCTTAATATTTCCACTCCCCACCCTATGGCCAAGGTACACCACCTCCCCCAAACCAAATTGACATTTTTGAGCTTTTATTGTTAACCCAGCTTCTGTAAGCTGCTCGAACACTTGTCGAAGATGATCCAGATGCTCTTCCCAAGTCTGCGAAAAAATGGCTAAATCATCTAAATAAGCACAGGCAAAGGCCCCCAGCCCATTCAACAGTTTATCCATTAGACGCATGAAGGTTAATGGCGCCGATTGGAGCCCAAACGGAAGGACGGTGAATTCGAATAGCCCTTTATGGGTAACAAAAGCAGTTTTAGGGGCATCCTCTTCCGCCAGAGGCACCTGCCAATATCCCTTAGTCAAATCCAAAGTGGTAATGTATTTGGCTGTTCCCAGTTGTTCTATCAGATGGTCTGCTCTGGGCATGGGGTAGGGGTCTAGATGTGTCAATTCATTAATTTTTCTAAAATCTATACAAAATCTCACTTCTTGGGATTGCTTCTTGCTCACCAGTACAATAGGAGAAGACCACATGCTCTGAGACGGTCTAATAACACCCAGATCTAACATAGACTGTAATTCCTGTTCAATAATTTCTGCATGTCGGCCGGTAGCTCGATAGGGATAGGAGCGCACGGGAGCATGCTCCCCTGTCGGAATGGCATGTTGTACTAACGTCGTTCTCCCTGGAATGCTGGAAAACAAAGGAGCAAAATCTGTAATTAATTGCTGCAATCCTTGGCGTTGCTGTAGGGGCAAAGTTAAAGGCCAGGGTATTTCCTCTATCCCTCCTTTCTGTTGACATTCTTCTAACAGATCCAAAGGCCCATCCAGCTCTTTGGGCCCAGGCTGAAGGGGAAACACAAAATCTTTCCGGTCCACATACCGCTTAAGCATATTGACATGAAAAACCTTCGGCAATCGCGAGGTCTCTGCATACTGCAACAGATAGTTGACTTCCCCCAGCCGCTCTTTCACAGTCAAAGGCCCTTCCCACTTAAGGGTTAACTTATCGGGCTTAACCGGTTTGAGAACAAGAACCTGGTCTCCGGGCTGAAACACCCGGACTCGGGCAGTTTGATCATACCACGCCTTTTGCGTGCCTTGAGCTTGGGCTAAATGCTCCTGCGCCACTTGTTGTACCCCTCTCAGAGTATTCTGTAGCATTTGCATAAAACTTATAACATTCTGAGAGGAACTAGCCACCTTTTGTTCCCACTCTTCTCTAAGCATAGTCAGAGGACCTCTGAGTTCCCGGCCAAACATTAGCTCATTCGGAGAAAACCCCAAGCTTTCCTGAGGGGCATCTCGATACGCAAATAAGAGCATGGGAAGCCCTTGATCCCAGTCTTTAGGTTGGTTTGTCACATAGGCTCGAATCATCTTTCCCAGGGTCTGATTGAACCTCTCCACTAGCCCATTTGTCTGATGATGATAGGGTACAGAGAAACATTGCTCTACCCGTCCCAGTTCCCACATCTTTTGCATTAGTTGAGACACAAATCCAGGTCCCCGGTCTGAAAGCACTACTTTGGGCATACCCAGCCGGGCACAAATAGTTAATAAAGTCTTAGCCAAAGTAGAAGCAGTGATTGATGTTAACGGGACAGCTTCTGCATAGCGAGTTGCGAAATCCACAACCGTGAGAATGAATTTTTTGCCTGTCTTGGTGGGCGTCTGGAAAGGCCCCAATATATCCACAGCAATTTTTTCAAAGGGAGTCTCTATTCGGGGCAGGGACTGTAAAGGGGCTTTAGGGTGATCTTTATTGAACCCCACTCTTTGGCAGGTGTCACAAGAGCGGCAATAGTTTTTCACGGCTTCGGCCACTGAAGGCCAATAAAATTCATTAGACACCTTGTGCAAAGTCCGTTTCCTCCCCAAATGCCCCACCCCCCACGCAGTGGCATGAGCCAACTGTAAGACCGGTTCTCGAAACCCTTGTGGCACCAGCACTAACTGGCGATAAATCTTCCACCTTTGTCCAACTCCTTTCGGTGCAAACTCTCGGTATAAGACTCCCGCTTCCCAAAAGAACCGAACAGGATGTTGAGGCGTCACAGTAGCCACCTGGTTTTCAGCCGCCTCCCTGCACTCCTGCAAGGACGGATCTTGGTTTTGAGCCTCCACAAAGGCAGTGGAGCGAAGATTCCCTGAAAGGATTTCTTCTCTCTCCACCACATCCTCTTCGCCTGCCGGCAGTAAATCTTTCCCCTGCTGTTTAGCTGACTCTGGCTCTGCTGGGTCTCCGTCCCCCTCCCCTGCCCGTCTGTCCATAGCTGTCGCCTCTCCCTCAGCAGGGGGGCAAGATTCTACTATCGGGGCAGGGAATACGGGGTCTGGGGAGGCCTGCTTCGTATTACTTGTTTGACTCCGAGTCACCGCTAAAACAGGGGCTTGACTGGCCAAGAAAGCCAGATCATTTCCAATAAGAAATGTAGTAAACTCAGTTTCATGTACTAACAAGTCCAATTCTCCTTTCCAATTTTTGTATTCTAACGGTATTCTGGCCAAAGGCATGGCAATGGGGGGAGAGTTATAAGGAGTGATGGTAAAAAATTGTCCCTCTAGCATTTGTCCTGGCTTCACCAAACTCTGGTCAATAGCGGAAAGGGCAGCCCCACTGTCTCTCCAACCCTGTCCCCATTGCCCATTAATTTTAAGAGACTCACAGAATTGTAGCTGGCTCCACTTGACTTGTCCCGGTTGAACCAAAGCCATCGCCGGCTCCTTTCTCTTCCGTGACGGTGAATGCCTGGTCACTACTCCATTTCCCGGGATACGTGGGGCTGGATCTTCTCCCTCTCCCTCGCTGGCCTCACTCCAATCCGAGGCTTCTCTGGGGGAGTCATCGAGAGGCACTGGTCTCACAGCACCCACTTTAGCAGCTGCTTCTTTTTGCAACTTGGCTTTTAATCTAGGGCAGTCTCGACGCATATGCCCTTCAGCTTTACAATAAAAGCATCCGGTCGTCGTCGGGGTCGAAGTAGCTTTGGGCCCGATTCCTCCTCCAGTTGGTCCTCCCGACTTCGTTGGATTTGATGTTTCACTCTTTCCGCCGCCTCCCGCCGGCTTGGCTGGGGTGGTTCGATTGCTGCTTCCACCCTTCCGATAAACTCCCATCTGGTCCGCAAGCAGCGCCGCTTGTCGGAGGTTGGTGGGTCGCTGATCACTCACCAGCGCTGCCCTTCCTTCGGGGAGAATGGCATAAAACTGTTCTAAGGCCACCAGCTCTCGCAAATCTCGAAAGGAGACACCTTGAGCCGTCTCCAGCCATAAATCCAGGGACCTCCGCAGCCTCATTGCCGTGGAGACAAAACCCTCACCGGGCTCAGCCTTAATTTCTCCTGAAACGTTGCCGACACCTCTCGGCCGAAAGGCAGAAAGTTTGTCTGACTAGTTCTTTAAACTGTCCATAGTTATGCGTATCCTCTCGCGGGACGCTGTACAACAGTTGAGCCAGACAGCCCGAGGCTCGTGATCGAAGGGCCGACATCCAGCTGCCACGGGGAATACGCTAATCTTCGCAGGCAATTTCAAACAAGCCCAAATATTCCAACGGATCCTGCCCCTCATGAAAATGGGGCAGATCCTTGAAGTTTGGCTTCTCAGGACGAACAGTTCCAGTGTGTTTTGCCAACTGGTTTTGCAGAAGGTCAACTTGCTTTTGTAATTCTCTTTCTCTGGATGTAGGCCTGGGGCGAGACAGGTCGTTTTGTCTCTCTCTCTCCTTGGAAGTAGATCTGGGACGAGACAGGTTCGGGATCGGGATCCTCCGGGTCCGCCGGAAGGGAACCGCTGTTGCTCCCTCTTCTTCTCCTTGGTCACTGCCGCTGCCCGTACTCCACCTCTGAGACCTGGAGATCTCCCCTCGGCCCCTAGATTCCACTATCCAGTCTGCCAAGCGAGATGGGATCGACACCCTTCTCTCTTCGCCCTCCGCGCCTTCCCAGTCAACAGTCACTTCAATAGGAGGGGCGACTCGAGGAACCTCAACTGGTAAAATTTCCTCCCGGTCCAACATCGGCGGATCGTCTGCTGCCTCTGCTCCCAGCAGGGGTCGGTCCTGATCCAACAGGGCAGACTCCATTTCTGCCATGAAAACTTTTCCCTATCTGGAAAATAACAAACCCTTGCCTGGTTTGACAAACAAATGTTCCTCAGGTGGGCTGCAAAATCCCACCGCTGCCACCATGTGAAGGAGGCTGATCTTACACCAACCCTCCAGGGTAGGCCACAGTCCCAATATTCCCTGGACGGGCTCACACCTCCCAAGGTCCCATACACCAAACCGGTGTAGCAGCCCCAACCCTTAGACAAGGAACACACGCCAAGGTTAAGTTGGAGACTTTATTAAAAAGTAAAAATAACAAGTACTTGCCCTTCGTACTTGCCCTCATGTATCAAAAATAACAAGTTAGTCAGTGTAGGGTCTCCAAGTGTCCAATACAAGTAAAATAATCCCTTATAAGAAAGGGCTAAAAGAAGGTAAGGGAAAAGGGGTGAGGTAGTTGTTGTGAGGAAAAGGGAATGGGAATAAAAAGGGACTCTAAAAGAATATAAAAACAAACCCCAAGAGTCTGCAGGACCAAAGCAAGTCAAACCAGGCCTAGCTTTTCCTAGCTACCCTGTCAGAGTGGCATACCTGCCCAGATGGAACTTCCCAGCATCCACGCCCCAAAGGAAGAACCCTGAAGCCTTTTCCCCTAGCTCCTTTATTGCCCCCAGGGTCCATTTTCCCGCCTAGCGTTCACCAATCCTGTCTTCCTAACTGTCGAAGGAGGGCCCCCCGCCCTTTCTCAGCTGTAGACACTTTCTCATGACTTCATCCCAATTAACGCCTGACCTTGCTTTTCAGCTCTGCAGCTCACCCTTATCTCCCAGGTGCTCCCAAACACCTTCCCAGTACATTCCAAAAGACTAAAGTAAAAATCCATTAGCTAAACAGCAATGGGGGGGGGGGAAGGGACATCTAACAGGGTTTCTCTAAAGTCTCAGCTACTACAAGTCCCATCTTCACACTTCCGTTAGAATCAAGAACTCAAGTATAACATGGTCACTTTCCCCCAGAGTTCCCGAAACTGCCACTTTATCCACTAACTCATCTCTGTTGGTTAGAATCAGGTCAAGGATAGCCGATCCTCTAGTTCCTTCCTCCACTTTCTGTAGGAGGAAGTTATCAGCAGCACAGCTCAGGAATTTCTTGGAGGGGCCATGTTTGGCTGAATAAGTCTCCCAACAGATATCAGGGAAATTGAAGTCTCCCATTACTACCACATCGTGCCTCCTTGAAACAATGGCAATTTGTTTTTCAAAAGTTCCATCCTCGTCTTCTCCTTGATTGGGTGGTCGGTAGTAGACTCCAACTGCCATGTTCGTTTTATTCTTTGCCCCCTTTATTTTAACCCAGATGCTCTCAATGGGGCTGCCAAGCTCCTCTTCCTGTATCTCTGTGCAGAGATACGTATTTTTAACATATAGTGCAACTCCACCTGCCTTTCTGTTGCTTCTGTTCCTTTTGAACAAGTTATACCCTTCAATTGCTGTATTCCAGTCATGGGAGTCATCCCACCAGGTTTCAGTTATCCCTATCAAGTCGTACTTGCCCTCATGTATCAAAAATTCAAGTTCGTCTTGTTTGTTGCCCATACTCTGGGCATTAGTATAGACACATCGAAGACTATGTGCTTTATAGTCCAACTTTTTCCCTACATTTTGTGGTAGACTATCAATGGGCACCGCTGGAGCTGTTCTCTCCATTGTGGCATAGAGGCCTTCTTCCATTGGTACCCCCGAGTTTATGTCTCCCTCCCCTGTTGGATTCAGTTTAAAGCCCTCCTGATTAAGTTCCTCATGCTGTGGCCAAACACATTCTTCCCAGTCCTTGTGAGGTGCAACCCATCCTTTGCCAGCAGTCCATCTTCCAGGAAGTGTAGCCCGTGGTCCCAGAATCCAAATCCCTCACGTCGGCTCCACCTTCGTAGCCAGTCATTCACTCGGAGTATTTTTCTTTCCCTTTCTATGCCTCTTCCAAGTACTGGAAGGATGGATGAGAAAACTATCTGGGCCCCGAAGTTCTTGAGTTCCATTCCCAGCTCTTCAAAGTCTGCCGTGATTTCTTTGTAACTCCGCTTGGCAGTATCATTTGTACCCACGTGGAAGAGAAGAAAGGGGTATGTGTCGGTGGGCTGCATGAGCCTCGGCAGCTGCTCTGACACATCCTTAATCTGTGCCCCGGGGAGACAGCACACCTGGCGAGTCCATGGGTCTTCGCGACATACTTTGGCTTCGATCCCCCGCAGGAGGGAGTCTCCCACTACTAGTACTCTTCTCTTTCTCTTGCTGTAGGCCTTGGTTTGATTGCCTCCACTTGACTGACCCTCAGCCTCTTGCTCGCTGTCACGTTGGGTGCCCGGTAATCCGTCCTCTGCAGGCTGTCCTCTGCTCTCGTCCTCAAGTACATGGAAGCGGTTCCATAGCTCCACTGCTTCCACAGGCGCAGAGTGTCTTGTAGTTCTTCTGCTCCTAACAGTCACCCTTTTCCAGGGAGTTCCCCCTGCGTTATTTTCCCTTGCCTCTGCAGTCTCCGACTCCGCCTCATCCTGCCGTTGCCCTTCTGGCTCCTGTACTGTGCTTTGGTGCTGTAGATCCACCGTTCTGTCTAAGAACTCCTCGCTTTCTCTTATGCTCCTGAGGGTTGACACTTGCTGCTCCAGTCCTCTGACCTTTTCTTCCAACAGCGTGACCAGCTTGCACTTGTTGCACGTGTAGGCCATGTCGATCTCCGGCAGGAAAACAAACATTGCACACCCCTTGCAGGTCACCACCACTGCTGAGTCCTTTCCTTCCATAGTGCTCTGTTTCTGTCTTCCTAGAATTATTTTTTTGTTGTTGTTTTTAATTTTTTTATTTTTTTAGGGACCTCCCCCGCCGAACTCCGCTGCCAAACTCCTGTTTTCTCTCCCTGTGCGCTCGCTCTGTTCACTCGCTCTCTGGGAGCCTGCTTGCCTTATCACAGCCCCAAAAACAGCTGGAGCCTCTCTCCTGTTGTGCTCCTGCTCAGCTGGGAGTCAGGAACAGAATGAGCTGTCAGGCCACACCCTTCCTTTTAAGCTCTCAGACCACACCCTTCCCTTTCAGCTCTCAGGCCACACCCTTCCCTTTCAGCTCTCAGGCCACACCCTTCCCTTGCAGCACTAGTAGTTGTTGTTTGTACAGCAGCACTTGCTGTTGCAGCACTTGTCGTTCTACTCCGCTGCCAAACTCCTGTTTTCTCTCCCTGTTCGCTCGCTCTCTGGGAGCCTGCTTGCCTTATCACAGCCCCAAAAACAGCTGGAGCCTCTCTCCTGTTGTGCTCCTGCTCAGCTGGGAGTCAGGAACAGAATATTGTAAATTGCTCCCTAGTGTCAATTCCCCTTTAGTGCAAATTATGCAAGGTGGGCGCCTACCAATTGCTACACCAATGAAAGCCAATGATTGTCACATATAAAGAGCAACTCACATCCAGAGGATTATTTTAGATAAGAAAGATGACTGTAATTAACACAGTATCATCAGCTGCTTCAGTTTTCAAATTTCCAAGAAAGAGTCATGTTCTGCCTGAGCACTGCTTTGTATTAAAGAAAGGAACAGCAATGCCGTCATCAATATGAAATGTTAGTCTGACTGGGCAAGGAAAAAGAATGTGATGAGACAAGTGTTAAACTGAAGAACTGCTGAAGAAATTGTATCCTGGTGGCTTAAATGCTGGAGGAAACCTTTACGTTCTAGGAAAACAATTATGACGTCTTCATTAAAGGTATATGCTATATAGCCTTCTTTCTCTCTCTCTCTCTTTTAAATGCAATACTTAGCAATGCTGCCTAGAATTTTACGTGTGCATGGATTATTGGTTTCAGTGTGCCACTAATGGAAAGAATACTCTATGTATGTCAAGATTTGAAGAGGCAGTGAACAGTACTGAAATTCTGAGAGCAGAGAGTTGGAAGAACACCTTTCTCTAAGTCAAGGAACCCTAAACCTAACATCAGAGAATGAAAAGTCTGCTTGAATCATAAGATCATTTCTGCCTAATCTCCATTTCAGGGGGCAAACCAAGTTTCAAATATTAGCCTTCTAGATCTCATGCAGCTAAGATTCTTTAAGGCTGCAATCATTTACTTACTTGCCTGGGAGTAAGTCCCATTGAACTTAATGGGGTTTACTTCTGAGTAGACACACAAAGGATTGCAGTGTTATTCATTAATTTGGTTTTAAATTTACAGGTGGCCTCATTTCACTGTCATAGAGCTATGTAATATCTCCTTTTCCACGCAAAAGTGGGGAAAATCACAATTAAAACTAAATTGAATTTTTCATACCTTTTACCGATGATGCAAACAAGCATAAAATTAGGAGAACTCCTCCTCTTCCTCTTCTCTGTGGGATAGGCCAGAAAAGTACTCACAGCTGAAATATAATGTGTGGCGTAGTGGTGAGAGTGTTGTAGTGGGACTCAGGAGTTCCGGGTTCTAGTCCCCGCTCGGCCATGAAACTCGCTGGGTGACTTTGGGCCAGTCACTGACTCTTAGCCTAACCTACCTCACAGGGTTGTTGTGAGGATAAAATGGAGAGGAGGAGGAGGATTATGTAAGCCGCCTTGGGTTCCTTGCAGGAACCAAGGTGGGGTATAAATATAATAATAATAATAATAATAATAATAATAATAATAATAATAATAATAATAATAAACAAAATGAGTTGATTTAGAAAACAAACGCTTAGTGTCAAGAAGGCAAGTCAAGCTAAAGAGTGCAGAAAATGTTAGGGAAAACATCATGTTGCCATCCTTTTTTTCTAATTCATCATACTCTCATCTTAAATAAAATGAATACCGGTACTTTATTTTTGGTCAACTATTATTTTAACCCAACAGACAGACTAATATAAAAATCAGCAATGTAAGTATGATTCCTGTAAAGGAGATATTTATGGCAGCATTTTACATAAAGCTCTTCTTTAGAGGAAGCATACTCATATTGTGACATCTACTTGTATATGGTTCCATCTCTTATTCCTTGTCTGAAGTCATATAGGGTATAGTAAACTTGCTGAAAGTAAGCTTGCTATGGTTAATGTTTGAATTGGGGAGAACAAGGGATACTTATCAGTACCACTTTGACTTTCCTAGGAAAAAAAGATGGGATACAAATGAAACAAATAGGTGGTATAAAGCTCAAAAAGTAGGGGGACGGTCTTCCAAATATAAAATGGTACTAGGTATATAGCAAATCAACTAAGATATATTATGGATATTATCGCTAGGATGGATTTTATGTGGTGGGAAATAGAAGCATATGAATTGGGAAATAGGGTGGAGAGTTTTTTATTTACAAAGCAAGGATATAATATGATAAAAAGATTAGAAAATCCCTTTTTAAAAAAAATGTTAGAAAATTGGAATAGAAACAAAAAAATATTTATACCTGGTATATCACCGCTTACTCCAGTGGTGGTAATGGAGGACTTTTCAGAGAACGTTAGACATTTAGAATGAATTTACACAGAGAAAAAGGTAATAAGATTAATGGACTGGCTGGAAAAAATGGAGAAAATAATTGAAAGGGTTGGACCAGGAAGAATTTCATGGTTAAATTTAATGCAATTAGTTCAATGGGGAAAGAAATGGAAGAGGAGACAGGAGCATGAAAGAGAATTCACCGCATTTGAGCAGCTGGTTATGTCCAGAGAACTTATAGAAGGGAATGTATCAGCTAGAGGTATTACAAAGATGATATATAAAATGATGCAGAAATCAGAAGAGCAAGCGGAAAATCTTAAGATAGTTTGGGATATAGAGTTTGAAGAGGAAATAGCAAAGGAAGAGTGGAATAAGATATGGGATAGGCGAATATTGAAAAATATGTCAATAAGGATAAAAGAGAATTTCTATAAGTTAATTTGGAGATGGTACCTGACTCCGGTGAGAATAAACAGGATAGATAATAAATGTTCTCCAATGTGTTGGAGAGGCTGTCAGGAGCTGGGTACGTATGCTCATATGTGGTGGAGTTGTAAAAATGTAATGGATTTTTGGAAAATGATTTTTGAAGAAATATCAGAAATTGTTGGTCTTGATTTAGAAGTTTGTCCTAAATTAGCATTGTTATCAATAACCCAGAAGGTGGCTGGTCCTCAAAATGTTAAAGAATTAATTGTAAATTTGTTAATGGCGGGTAGATTAATGATAGCAAGAAAATGGAAAGTTCAGCAAGTTTTCTCTTTCACTGACTGGTATAAAGAAGTGTGGGATATGGCTTTAAATGATATGTTAACTTGTAATATCAAATGCAAAAGGGGACAATTAAAGAAAAACAATTTTAAGGATATTTGGGGTTTATTTTTGGATTTTGTGTTAAATAAGGGAAAAGGGAGGATGACGTGTCAAGATATGTTGTATTTTTGGAATAATGAATAACTATAGATTATAAAGATAGAATGTACTATATGGTCCTGTGGTGACGGGAGCACTATATAAGTTGTATGTTTGTTATTTAGTTGCTATAAGTATTGTTTGAAAAATTTTAAAATAAAATTTAAAACAACAACAACAAATGAAACAAATAAATAGATAATAAATAAATAAATAACATATTAGAAATGGAATAGATGCAATCACATACATTCTTCAGTCACATGATGCACTTCCCAGAAGGTGGGCTGCATATCAGTGTCACAAACATGCACAATGTGCAAAACAATGGCACAATCAGTGTATGCCTGATTGTGTAGGTCTTTGCCATGTATTTGGCACTCATTCCATAGGACAGAACCATGTCATTGTGTTCTCCCTTGCAGTTACCGTACATCATTCTCATGCATTCTCCAGTCATGTGGTAGTGCATCATGGAATAATGCATCCCATGTGGTTTGGTGCTGTGTTGAATGGCACCATAGTAACATCTAAGGATGTGTGAGAAATTTGTTTCAGTTTATTTTGGACAGGAGTTTATGTAGTTTGCAGCCATGAAGCCAACAATGACCTGAACACAATCTGTGGTTGTAGTCCAAGCTTGCAGAATGATTGCCGGAACAAAACCAAAAAAGGGGGAGGGAGAAATGTGTTTTAAAAAATGCTTACACTTGAACAGTGAGCATGAAAAATATGTTGACTTTTGAAAAATGCACATAAACAGGCTTTAATCATGGGAGAAAATTGCACGCACATACAAACACACATAGCATAACTTGTGTACATTTGAGGAAATGTGAACAAAAAATATGCATGAAATTGCACGAAAGAAAAAACAAAGCTCACAATCTGATGCAGAGAGAAGTTGGAACACTCCTTGAAGTGGATATTGGTGAACATCAACACGTTTTCGTTTTCCTGGTTTGCACAGCCCTAGCAATGCCCCTTCTTTAACAATGGGTGAATTCATTTGATTGAGTCTTGCCAGGTCTGGCATCAATATGTGACATGGTAGCGTAAATGCTGGGGCATCAAGTAATTCCAAGATGGTGAATGAATCACTGCTGGGGATTGCCAGCAAAGAGCATTCCCACTGATGAGAGAAGAGCAAGGCAGCAAGTTCCTGCTGCTTGCAGCAAGCTGCTGTTTGAATTCCCTCACAATGCTCATTGCTCATATATCAAATGGAGTACCAGTGTGGAGTGATGCTACGTTGGAGCCAGATGTGGGGGAATTCAGATGGACACTCATTGGAAGCAGAAGCAGCTGCCTGAGACTCCTCCACATGCCTCTTGGCCCCGGCACTGCGACACGTCCAGTCAAACCACATCCCATCACCACCCTTTCCCCACACTTTGTCCTATTGCTGCCAATGATCCATGCTCAGCTGGCTGAAAAACCTACTGCAGCCAAGCCCTACAAGCCCCACTCTCTCATCAGGTTTCATTTACTGGGAAATATAAGGTTCCTCTTCTAGAGAAAATACATTCAGATAAATTGGAGTTCTGTATAAAAGTTCTTAGGTGACATGTGGATGTGGTACTCTTGCAGAAAACATTTAGAACTCACTGAGTATTCCTCTAACTGAATTATTATTGCTGCTCCTTTTCTTTTTTCTTTTAGTTCTACTGTCTATTGATTTTTGTTTCTGTGTTATAGAATTGTATTGAGTATGTTTACTGTGGTTCTAAATATTTTGTTAGCTATCTTGGGGATCTGTAGATTGAAAGGAGGGGTATACATATTTCACTAACTAAATAAAAGTGTGATCCTATGCATGTGTACTCAGACACAAGCTATCCAATGAAATACAAGTTTCAAAAACTCTATTGAGATGCCTTGGTGACAATCAAGGTGCCCTTTTAATTCTAGGGATGCTGCAGTACCTGGATAGGCTAGATTTCTAACACAGAGATATTCTAGATCCACTAGGCCAACACTCAGAACCCACCTTTTGTCTCAATTACTTTAGATTGGGAGCATAAAAATGGGTCGAATGTAGATGTAGACATGCTTAAACTGCTATCCTATTCACACTTGCTTCTGAGTAGTCCCATTGGGTTGATCCAGATTTAATCATACCTTTCAGTACTTCAGTAATCATACAGCAGCATTTCAGACATACCAGAATTAATGGGAATTAATTCTCCCTGACTGTATTGGGTTTATTCTAAATACGACTAGACTGGCAGCATAAACGGTTGTACAAGCTATCAAGGGCTTTAGGGAGTGTGGTGAACATCTGGATTAACATCAAAATCTGCATCTCATTGAGAGCAAAGGACAGTGTGCACATTTGGAAGTTCATCAAGATGCATATTCCGTTTTATGCAGCTGGCATCTTCTGCTCTACAATTACTTTTCCTCCATTTATTTTAACCTTAACAACATCATACATTTTCATTATTTTAGTCATAATGAAAATCCTTCCATCACGGGAAAACAGAAGGCATTTCCCACTTGTTCCTCTCATCTTTCGGTAGTTACAATTTTTTATGGCACACTGATTAGCACCTATGTGATACCAAGTACCAATTGAGGAATGGCCTTCACAAAGTCCTATCTGTCTTCTATACTATTCTGACCCCCATGTTCAATCCTGTCATATATAGTCTGAGAAATAAAGAGGTAAAAGCTGCTTTGAGAAGACTTTCTTCTGCATTTCTATTCCTTCAAATGCATAAGAAAATATGATATAAGAATAGTAATTTTTTTTAATTTCTCAAAAGTGCTTACAAAATGTGGTTGATTTTTTTAAAGACAATGTCTGGTTACGTTTTTGCAGGTTAAGAGGTGGTGCAATTGCTATGTCTCCATCTTTAATGGAAGATTAATCTGTATAGGTGTATGCAATTTACAGATATACCGGTACTGTATATGGAATACCAAGTACCAATAGACAGAATGGATTTCTCACATATTATCATCTGCGGCGCCACCTGCTGGAGAAAGAAAACCGAGATACACACAAGCCTTTCTTGGCATCGAACACTAACTCATGATCAGCTCTCGATGAGATGAGTTGGAAGGGGGAAAGCAGCCTGGACAAAAGACGGGAGGTCGAACAGAGCAGACTCAAGTAGCTTTAATAGCCACCGGCCTTCTTATACTCTGGATTCTCCTATTTCTCTTATGGAGAAAAGAGGGGCTGGCTCGATAAGGGGGTAAAACTTCCTACATGTTGCAAACCACTGTCCCAAACTAATCCCTCTATTATTCTATTATATTCCCCATTGCAGCCAGACATTCCAGTCTTAAAGCTATTGTACTATGTGTATATATATATAGAGAGATGGAATTTTGGGATACAAAGAGGAAATGGGTTTCTGTTGCAGTATTGAGGGTTGCCTCTTTTGCAAGAAGGGCTGCAAAATGCCGGGAGAAGTAGATTCATAGATAGAGTTGGAAGGAGCCTACAAGGCCATCGAGTCCAACCCCCTGCTCAATGCAGGAAACTAGAGGAGGGGTCTCCCATCCAAGTAATAACCAGGCCTGACCCTGCTTAGCTTTCCATGCTCAGACAAGCTGAACCAGCATGAGCCACAGGCTATTCGGAGTCCATTGGTGTAAATTGCCAGGGGGATTCCAAAATGAGAGAAATGTGTTGTAATTGTATAATGTCATGTATTTTATACATAACGTTTGTTATTCTGGGAATATGTTTCAATTCTAACAATTTTAATTATTAATTTTAACTAGTGATTGTTATATTATATTTTATGTTTATCTTACAGGAGTCCTTACTAGACAATTGGTTAGCTGATTGCCTGTGGATCAAGTCTTAATTCTTACCCACCACAGTAGTAGGAGGTGGTGTTCTGTCCATGCAACTGTTAGTTATTTCTTAAGAATATGTTTTATTTCAATAATTTTAAAGATAAAACCCAATTGGTGTTAATTATATTGTCACGTAAATTTATGTAATTTCTGGTTTTTCAATTTTGTGGTGCTATGCTCTAAGGACTAATGCAATAAATGTCTATATAATAGATATATATTCTATTCTGTACTCATCCTGTCTGTCTCCTATGTGACATATTCCTACCATTCCTTTAATTCTACGCATGCCCTCTGGTACTCTGCCCTCCAGTATGTATCCCTTCAAACCCTGGACTTCCTCTTAAGCTGTAATTAACATTTTATCTTCACCATGACTCACTATACACCTTTCACAATTCCATGTGTTTCCTCCTTCCAGTACCAAGAGGTTACTCCAGGTCATCTTTGTCCAATTTCCTTTTTTTTCTCTTCAAATTTTAAATTTTGAGAGAATCAAAACACAAACATCACAAAACACACAACAAACTAAAATGGACTTCTGATCTTCTTCACAGCAAGTATAAGCAACAATAGTTACTCTTAACTCTATAGATACAAAAATACCTCTTTTTTCTATTGTCCAACCTTTTTCTTCTAGTTCATTCAACTCACACGTATACCAATCTGTATTTTCCTTAATTCTGCAAAAAGTCTATTAGAGGTTTCCACTCAACCCTAAACAACAATATTAACCTTTTCCTATATTAACAAAATAGCGAAGAAAGTCTTAACCCTCCCAGCTTAATCCACTGTCTTCACTAACCATCTTTCTATTGTAAGCAATATTAGGTCTTTCTACTCATATATATTAATAAAATTGCATGACTAAACTTCATATTAATTTTAACCCTTTTAACCACATATTTTCCCACTGTTTCACCAAAACCCCACCCCAACATTTTAAGCTCAGTTTTTTCAGAGTTTAGTACCGTATTTTTCACTGCATAAGACGCACCCCCCCCCCAAAAAAAAACTAGGTGGAAATGTCTGTGCGTCCTATGGAGCGAATATAGTAATATATATATATATATATATATATATTGTTTTTGTTTTTACTTTCCTCTGCTGGTCCGGAAGAGCGGAGGACTCCTGGGCAGGGCGGGGGAAGCCCCCGCCTCTCAGCTGATTTTAAAAAAATAAAATTAATATATATTTTTTAAATTTACTTTCCTTTGCTGGTCCGGAAGAGCGGAGGACTCCTGAGCAGGGCGGGGGAGGCCCCAGCCTCTCAGCTGATTCCCCCCAGAACAGCTGATTAAAAATTTTTTTTAAAATAGTAATAATAATAATAATAATTATTATTATTATTATTTACTTTCCTCTGCTGGTCCGGAAGAGCGGAGGACTCCTGGGCAGGGCAGGGGATCCCCGCCTCTCAGCTGATTAAAATTTTTTTGGGGGGGGTACCATAAAGTGTGTCTTATGGTCCGGTGCGTCTTATGGAGCGAAAAATGCGGTATATGCCTTCTAACTTATTACTAAAACACATAACCTTATTTTATTCCACCAGATCCAGCCTCTTCGCTACCCCTCCTTCTGTTAAAATCCTTCAACTTAGTCATTTAGTTAAATCCCCTTCAAATTCAAACCCACTTTCTCCAAAGATCCTAAAGCCCCCCCTCGCTTTAAATCATTCTAACATTTATGAATTAAAGAAACCCTTAACATTTATGACCTATCTTAACAATAATTTGTCTTACATTTCCATTTTTAAAAATGAGTCTTTTTTTTAAATAGCAAAAACATAGCTATTCTTTCCTTGATTCATAACATAGGTTTAACCATCTCTGACCAGTCCAATAATCAGCAGCCACTCTTCTTATAACCATTTCTGACTAGTCCAATATCCAGCAACCCTTCTCCTTATTAAAACCCATCCTATAATCTTCCTCCATCAAAGACCCTCTTTTTCTGCTTCAGCTTTAAAATCACAAGGGCTTCGTCTCTCCTCTTTAAAACCCCGATCAGCAGCTCCTTCCAATTAGGTACATCTGCGCCATCCACCTTCATTTTAGTCACAAGATATTGCTGCAGAGCTTGATCTGTTATTTTTCTGGCAAAGTGAGACAATCTTTCCCTTGAATCATCAAACTCCATATCAATTCCAAATCTCACAGAATATTCCTTTTGGCTCAAGTCCATCAAAACCATGCTTCTTTCTCTGATGACTTCTTCGAATTCAACAGTGTGGTGTAGTGGTTAGAGGGTTGGACTGGGACTCGGGAGATCCGGGTTCTAGACCCCACTTGGCCATGAAACTCACTGGGTGACTTTGAGCCAGTCACTGCCTCTCAGCCTAACCTTCCTCACAGGGTTGTTGCGAGGATAAAATGGAGAGGAGGATGAGGAATGATGTAAACCGCGTTGGGTTCCTTTCAGGAAAAAAGGTGGGGTATAAATATAATAATAAATTTTTAAAAATAGAATTTGGTGGTTCTATTTTTTTCTCTTCTGGAATTTCACCCTTGTCATTACTCTGCTTATTCTTTTTTTTCAATCAACTTTTATTTTATTCATAATAAAACACACAAACAAACACAAACACAATAATGGACTTCCAATCTTCTCCACAGCTTAATCAACCACAGTTAATCTTAAAATCTTTTCTGTTAACAAAAAATCACTTCCAGTTATGGCAAAAAAGAACCCTAAAAAGGAACAAACACCAGAGGTCTCCACTCTCCCCCAATAAACATCAACTATTTAATCTATTAAATTCAACACTTATGGATACTCCAAAAAAGAAAACCTATAGTTTCATTAAATAGTGTTTTCAATTCCAAAATACAGTATATTAAGAATCCCAAAAGTAAAAAGTAACTATAAACTAATTAGCAAATGACCACATACCAAAATCATTTTGTATTTCCACCGCTCCCGCACTCTCTAGTACCTAACCATCAAATCAAGACATTTGTATTATTACAATTACTCATTATTCCTTTCTATCTAAGCAGAAATTCCTTCACTTTTAATCTCCAAGATATATTTTTTTAAAAGGCAAGAAAAGAAAGATAAGTCTAAAAAATTAAGAAATAAGTGACATCTGACAGAACAGCTGAAGCACATAAGCCATCATGCTACTTATAGAACAAAAAAAAAAACAAAAGACCTTCCCCTTTAATACTTCAAAGCCTCCACAAAACAACACCCCCAACAACAACAACAAATTATTATTATTTTTTAAATAAATGTTTCCAAACAGACCAAATATAATTATACCTTAATTATAATAATATCTCTTACATCACCATTAATATTTAAAATTCAAATAAGTCATATAAGCAATCCCTTTACCTTTGCCATTAATATTTAAAATCAAAAGATTATTTATATTCCAACTAGACATGTAGTTCAGTATACATCAACCCTTTATCTTTTGCCAATAAAAGACCATGAAGATAGTCCCTTTCATTGCTTTCCTCTGTCGAAGGGATATTCATTAAGTTCCAGGTTTTGAACCAAGAATGAAATCAGCTTGTTCTGTTGTTTTGTGGTCTCCTGCATACCGATCTCCGGCTCCGCCATCTTAGATTTTAAAAAGTGCGTCACAACTTCTTCCTGAACTGTCTTCTCATGCCACTTGAACCCAATTAAAACTTCAAAGTCTGTGAATTTCTGGTAGGTTTCCCAAGTCCTTATTTACTTCTTCTGTCTTCTCCTCTGCCGGTCCTGTAAAGAAATCCGTCTTACGTTGTTCTTCTGATTGATCCACTTTCAGATTTACATTCCAAGCCTGGATTCTTATTTCCAATCTATTTAGAATTTCTCTCTCCATTTCGTTCCACAGGTTTAAGAATGCTGCAACTGCAAACATCTTGCCTTGCGTATAGATATTTCCCAGACGCTTCCAAACATATAAGATTTATAGACCTCCTTTCAGGTTTGCTCTCTTATCTTTTTCGCCTCCCAGATAAACATAGTCTACTTACAGTCAATTATAAATCCCACTCTGCTGCTGAAAGATTCCAATTAGCCACTCCAGATGTACTCCTTTATTTTGGAAGCGAACATGCAAACTTCTGATGATCGGTAAAACCGGTCTCTGGAAGCAGCGCCGTTTTCCCCCACCTCAGGTCACGAACCTCCTTTATGCGTCAAAAGACCCACAAAAAGCGATTTATGACCCTATGAGATAATTTGGGGGTAACCTCAGATCTTCGCTTCTCTAATGAGAAGTAGATCCCCCAGCCTGAGACATTCTCTGGCCAGGAAACGCTGAACCAGCCGCCCACAGAATTACTCTGCTTATTCTCATCTTCTGTTTCTTTTATGAATTCTTCTGAAATCTCCAAATCTTTTTTTACACACCAATTATCAATTTTTCTACCCAGTTCATTTCCAAGCTCTTCCAATTGATTTTCCAGTTGTTCAAACAACTTTTGAAACAAATCAAATGTGACAATTTTTTCTGTACATAGGTACAGTATATTGAACCACCTCTGACTTCTATAATTTTTCGGAAAGAAGCCCTAGAACAATACAATCCAACTCGAGGTTTTCAGCCACATCACAGTCCATTCTTTTTTTAAAAATTATTTTATTTATTGAATTTTCCAAAACATTTGGCTTCCGCCTCATCGTCTGACAAACATTACCAATCCTTATCCAATCTAAATTTCCTCTATTTTCACAGAAAGAATTTCTATCACCTTGCCAATATTTAGAAATCAAAACCCAAAGTTATTAAGTCACTTTCCCTCCTCCCCAAGAAGTCCACCAGAGGTTTCCAGTCTTTCTTGAATGAAGTTAATTTTTTTCTCTAATTAAACAAGTCAATTTTGTCATCTCTGCTAAGTCCAACATTTTCAACAGCCAGTCTTCTATAGTCGGTATTGTTGCTTCTTTCCATTTTTGAGCATATATTATTCTTGCCGCCGTCATCATATATTGTAGTAATGTTCCATAGTCTTTCTCAAGCTGTAAGTCCATTATACCCAATAAAAACATTTCTGGTTTCAGTTTAATATTCACTTTTAAAATCTTTTCTATCCATGTGTGTATTTGTACCCAATATGTTTTCACTTTTTTACATGTCCACCAAACATGATAAAATGTTCCTTCATGATTTTGACATTTCCAACATACATTTGACACATTTTTATACATCTTAGCCAATTTCACAGGGGTTAGGTACCAATGATACATCATCTTGTAAAAATTCTCCCTAAGATCAGAACACAATGTACGGTAAATTTTATACCTTTAGTCCACATGTGTTCCCATTGTTCCATCATTATATTATATCCAAAGTTCCTTGCCCATTTAACCATACAGTCCTTAACTTATTCTTCTGTCCCAAACTTCAACAAAAATTTATACATTTTTTGCAATTACATGATCATCACCTGTACACAACTGTATTTCAAATTCAGACTTATCCTGTTCTATATCATACATTCTTTTATCCACATTAAATCTCTCTGATAGTTGCATGTATGAAAACCAGTGTAAATTATAACCTTCTGTTACTAAACAATCCCGTGTTTTAATCCAGTATGTTCCCTGACGCAATTCCAATATTTCTCGGTATTTTAACCAGTTCTGCTTGCTTGTGGTTTCCTTCTTGTATAATGCCTCCTGGGGCGATATCCATAAAGGTAATCTTGGGCATAACCTAGGCTTATATTTGTTCCAAACTCTTAATTATGCTCTTCTGATATAGTGCTTCTTAAAATCTACATTAACCTTGTCATACCACAAATATCCATGCCATCCAAACCTTAGTTCATGCCCTTCTAATTCTAGAAGTCTATTACCGGTATTTCTCAATGTCACCCATTCTTGACCTTATCTTCTGTTGTAAAAAATCTTCCAAACAGACAGCTTTATTGGCATAAACAACAGACAGTTCACAGCAAACCATTCTATCTACCTAGCTGTTTTTCCATGTTTAGGCTTTTGTCAAAAGTAAGAAAAAAGTTTGTTTATAAAAAATACAAATACAGTAATACCTTGGGTTACAAGTAACTTGGTTTGAAAGCGTTTTGCAAGACAAGCAAATTTTTAAATATTTATTTAAAACTTTTTTACTTGATATACAAGCGACATTTTGCAATACAAGTACTGTAGTACGGCTTAAATTAAAAATCTCTGTACAAATTTTTTTCGGGGGATTTTGTTTTGATATGAGAGTGTTTTGGAATACAAGCACATTTCCGGAACAAATTATGCTCTCAATCCAAGGCATGAGTGTAGGTTAAAGAGCCTCCTCTTTTTGCCGGAATCTTTAATCCCTTCCAGTAATTTTTTCTTTCCATTCCTTTTAGTTCTGAAAAAGGGTTTAGCACAGTTACTATGACAAGATCTCTCTTTATACCAAACCAGATGTAGTCCATACATCATTGAGAAATAAGGACTGGCGATCTTATTACCCGATCCCAGGTGCCAAAGGCAGCGAGGAGTAATAGTAAAGTCCTTCACCCCAGGTCATTTTACGAGAACTAGCTGTTGGAACGGCAGGAAAATTCACAATATACGACCCTCTGGGGTACAAATTAGGCTTGACTCCAATCTTCCCTTTTCATCTAGGGGCGATTTTGCCAACTGGGAACTGTTTCTAGCCCACACTACGCTGCTTTCGTTTCCCCACCGACGGTGAGGCAGTCAGGTCACCATAAATCCTTACCGGAAGCTCCATCTTTGTCCATTTCACAATGCTTCAGGCCTGCACAGATGCTTGTCTCTTTTAACTGAGAAATTTATTATTTCATATTAAGCATCCATTGTAACAGAGGGTAAGTTTTTTTTTTAATAAAAAAATGTTATTTTGCAAAACACTTTGGGCTTATTTTTTCAAATGAAAATCAGTACATAAATATTGCTCATTAATGATAATACATAATAATGATAATAATCTACTTTAATCATCGTGTTGGCAGTGAAAAGGTAGTCCCCGTTGAGTATTGAAAGGAATCTTGGAAATGGATGTGGCCTTTTCAGACTGTATACAAACACTTCCCAAGGTCCAAGAATCTTAATTATACTTGACAGACTTCAGTCCATGGGCTAGCTCTTCCCCTTCAGCTCGTGGCTCAGACCAGTACAGGTCTCAGATACCTTCCAACCCCAAGACCGCTTGCTCACTCTCCCCCGTGTTTATTCTTTGATGTTCAGTAAGACTAGCCCCCACACTGAAACTGTTTCCACATTCCATACATTTATATGGTTTCTCTCCTATATGGGTTTTTTGATGTATACTAAGGCTATTGCTGCAACTGAAGCTTTTTCCACACTCCATGCATTTATATCGTTTCTCACCAATATGGTTTTTTTTGCTGTATACTAAGTTGACCGCTCAGAGTGAAGTGCTTTCCACACTCCATGCATTTACCGTATTTTTTGCTCCATAACATGCACTTTTCCTCCCCCCAAAAATAGGGGGGAATGTCTGTGCGTGTTATGGAGCGAAGCCAGTGGCTCCTTTGCCTCATCCCATTTAGCGCGCGCAGCCGCCCCTCCTGTCCCTGCTCGCCAACCAGCTGAGCGGCTGCTCCACAGCCCCAACCAGCTGATCCTTCGCTCCTTCGCCCCGATCCCAGGAAAAGAAAAGAGGGAATGAGAAAGAAAAACACAGGAGGAAGGATGGAGAGCTGCTGCAAGCTGAGGGGGGAGCGAGGAAAAGGCACTTAAGGCAGGAAAAGAAAAGAGGGAATGTGAAACAAAAATACAGGACGGAGTGCTGCTGATAAAAACAAACAGGGAAATACCATTCGGCTTTCTTTCTTATATGCGAATTTCTTGAATTTACATTTCAATTAGGCTGAGCGGGAGGGGAGGGGATTGCTCAAACCAGGAGCTTTTCCGAGTGAGGAAATGAAGCTTTGTTTCAAAGCGAGAAAAGGAAAAGGCACCTAGCGTTTCAACTTCTCAGGCTGCGACTTTACTTTCGGAGCCAGCCCAAACAGACCACACCTCCCCGCCGCTTATGGCTGCTAGGGGCGGAGGGGGGAGGATTGTTCCTTCGGCAGCTGCCAGAAACCCAGAAACACAACAGGAGCACCACGCCTGCCTGCTGCCTTCTCCTCCAGAGGCTACTCTGGGGGAAGGGAAGGGGGAAAGGAGGGGGAAGAGGAGAGGGAGGAGGGAAAGGGACAGAGGGGGTGTGCGAGTGTGAGAGAGGGTGTGTGTATGGTGTGTGCGCGCGGTAAAGGCAGAGACCAGGAAAGGGACGGAGGGGGTGTGCGAGTGTGAGAGAGGGTGTGTGTATGGTGTGTGCGCGCGGTAAAGGCAGAGATGAGGAAAGGGACGGAGGGGGTGTGCGAGTGTGAGAGAGGGTGTATGGTGTGTGCGCGCGGTAAAGGCAGAGACGAGGAAAGGGACGGAGGGGGTGTGCGAGTGTGAGTGTGTGTGTATGTATGGTGTGTGCGTGCACTAAAGGTAGAGACCAGGAAAGGGATGGAGGGGGTGTGCGAGTGTGAGAGGGTGTGTGTGTGTGTATATGGTGTGTGAGTGCGCTAAAGGCAGAGACAGACAGACAAACTCTGACTGGGCAAAGCAGAGCTTCTCCTCCCTCCTGTCACCCTAATCTTCTAGGGGAGGGGGGGGACCAGCACAACTTTCAGCTACTGTGACCCAGCTGCCTGCAGCAGCAGCAGCAGCACCAGCAGCGGAGAAAGCGCAGGGTTGGGAAAGCCCTCCCCGCTCGGTTCTGTGACAGTGGCAGGGTTTTGTAGTCGTTTCACCATTTGATTCAGAATATTTTTTTCCCTTGTTTTCTTCCTCTAAAACCTAAGCGCGTGTTATGGCCAGGTGCGTGTTATGGAGCGAAAAATATGATCTAGTTTCTCCCCTTTATGGGTTCTTTATGTATACTCCTGTGACTGACGCGCTTTCGACACTCCATGCATTTATAAGGTTTCTCTCTTTTGTGGGTTCTTTGGTGTGTACTAAGTTGACCGCTCTCAGTGAAGCTCTTTCCACACTCCACACCACCATATAGTTTCTCCGTTGTATGTGTTCTTTGATGCACACCAAGGTGACTGCTGTGCCTGAAGCACTTTCCACACTTCATGTATTTATATGGTTTCTCCCCTGTATGGGTTCTTTGATGAATACTAAGTTGACCACTCTGAGTGAAGCTCTTTCCACACTCCATGCATTTATATGGTTTCTCCCCCGTATGGGTTCTTTGATGTAGACTAAGGCTATTGCTGCATCTGAAGCTCTTTCCACACTCCATGCACTGATATGGTTTCTCCCCTGTATGGGTTCTTAGATGTCTACTAAGGCTACTGCTGCAACTGAAGCTCTTTCCACACTCCATGCATTTATATGGTTTCTCCCCTGTATGGGTTCTTCGATGTCTACTAAGGCTACTGCTGCAACTGAAGCTCTTTCCACACTCCATGCATTTATATGGTTTCTCACCTGTATGGCTTCTATGATGCATACTAAGTTGACCGCTCTGAGTGAAGCTCTTTCCACACTCCATGCATTTATATGGTTTCTCCTCTGTATGGGTTCTATGATGCACACTAAGGTGACTTCTCTGATGTTTTCCTGTAGGTTTGATGTCACTAGGCACGGCTGCCATGAAGCCTTCCAATCACTGATATGGTTTCTCCCCTGTATGGGATGATAATGACACTTGAGTGAGCTCTTCACCGCCATGCATATATGGTTTCTAATGGGCTTTGATGTGTACTGACTCTCTGCTGAAGCTCTTCACACTGCATAAGTTTCCCCCTCTTTGTCCTAACTACGCTACAACCATCTGTTCACTTTATATGCATTTTATGTTTCCTCCCCTGTATGGGCTCTTCGATGTCTACTAAGTAGACCGTTCTGACTGAAGCTCTTTCGACACTCCATGCATTTATATGGTTTCTCCCCTGTATGGGTTCTTTGATGTCTACTAAGGCTATTGCTGCAACTGAAGCTCTTTCCACACTCCATGCATTTAAATGGTTTCTCCCCTGTATGGGTTCTTTGATGTATACTAAGTTGACCGCTCTGAGTGAAGCTCTTTCCACACTCCATGCATTTATGTGGTTTCTCCCCTGTATGTGTTCTTTGGTGTCTACTAAGGTGACTGCTCTGACTGAAGGTCATGCCACACTCCATACATTGATAGGGTTTCTCCCCTGTGTGGTTCTTTGATGTTTAGTGAGGCTGCTGTTCACACTGAAGCAGTTCCCACATTCCTCACACTTAAATGGTTTCTCCTTGGGGTGTGTTCTTTGATGTGTAACAAGCTGCTTGCTCCACCTGAACTGCCGTCCACATTCCATACATTTAAATGGTGGCTGTCCTGCATGGAATCTTTCATGGTCGGTATCATTTCCACTATCACGGAAGTTCTTTCCTCCCGCAATGCACTGACGGAGTTTCTTCCCTGTGTGGGTTCTGCAATATCTTTCTAATTTTAATTCATCTTCAAGTATTTCCCCCCACACTTTACACTTCCTCCTTCGGTTTTCTTTGCGATTCTGGAGGATCCGGGGTTCAGGGAAATCAGGACTCTGCGAAGCAGATGATCTCTTCCTCCCATCCCTTGACGGATTCCCTATGTGCGGGTTTGCTTCTACTGCATTGACAAAGGTCACTTTTTCTGTTTCCTGCCTGATTGCTTCCAAGCACACTACAGATGGCTCCTTATTATTCCCATTGTCCTTTGCATCACCTGCTTGGGAAAAGAAACAGAACATTCAGTTGTTACCCGAGTCCTATATTCCGGACTTTGGAGTGACTTGGGGGGGACGGGGGACAAGGACCTATAAATAAGAAGCCATGGAACAGGAAAACCTAGTTCAAGAAAACTCAAGTTGAATTCACTGAGCAGACCTGACTGCTTTTTCCTGAGGGTGGGAGATTCTCTCTGTCTGGATCCTGACATTTCAGAAAAGGCAGGTAAAGGATGGCTATGGTGATTAGAGCAGGGTGTTCCCTGTACCTCAAGAAGACTCTAGCCCCCACATCATCTCCACTGGAATTGGATGGCTTTTTTAGCCTCTTTGTTTAGCCGCAGTTTCGCTGGCTTTTTCTTGCTTTCCCTGGAATCTTTTTGGGAATCCCAGCCTTTTTGCCTTCTTTTTGAGAGCAGAAGGAACTTGGTTTTTAGCACTTCTCCTTATAGCTTTCCCCCCTGAATTAGGCTTCCTGTGCTGACTCTTGCTCAGGGAGAGCCATGGCTCCATTACCTTTTCTTCTTTTCCTGAATAAGGAAGAGGTAGAAGTTGCAGCGCCCCTCCTTACAGCAGAGTCCACCAGAGCGAGAGGAAGAGGTAACCCTTGGCCGAGATCCAGCTCCATATCTTCCTGTTTTCCTACACGCTGAAGTTTGAAAGTAAAAACTTAAGTGTATGAGTTTCTTTTTCCCCTCCTCCTTCCCAGTCCATTTTCCTTTAGGGTATTGTGTCTTTTAGATGTAAGCCTGGGGGCAGGGACTGCCTTATTTCTTATCTTAGGAAGCTGCTCTGGGAACCCGCTTTGGCATGAAGACCAGGGAAAAACAAATCTTGTTTTCTTTATATTATATACTTTGTTATTTCTCTTCCTCTTTTTGATGTAATTTTATTTCCTTGTGAGTTTTGACTTCATTTCATTTTTAAACATTCTCTCCTTAATTTTTAACTGGATTCATTTCTCCGGGACACCGGACTGATGCTGATTCTCAGCTGGAACCCCCTGAGGCTGTCTCCTCTGTGTTGGAGGCACAGGGATATTTCTCCTCTGTGACTTGATCTTTACACTACCCTGCAGACAAGCAGGGCAGCTGGAAACCCAGAAGCTGCTTTTCAGTGACTTAGATGATGCAGGCTAGATGGAGCCAACACAATGTAACACAGTGTTACATTTTGGCCACGTGTGTAACAATGGACTGACTTTACAACCTGACTTCTCGAAAAATCAAACGGGCAGCAGCCAAGCTCAGGTCCAGCATAGCGTGGCAGAAAAGGCACCTCCAGGGCACGCGGTCCAGCCGCACTGGAAATCCCTACAGTGCAGTGACAGCTCGCAAAACTAGAAATTCACCCCTTCAGCAACCTTCAACCAAGGGAAAACCATCCTTACCCAGAGCAGCCGTGTTCCCACGATCCTCTAGCATGACTTCCTTGCACAGAGCTCTTTGGCCTGGGTCCAGGAGACCCTCCTTCCCTTGGTGACTGGCACAGCCCCCAGTGCCTCTTTGAAGGCCAGCAGCTGCTGAAAGAGAAAGAAAAATAAAAGTCTCTACTGGGAAATCCTCTCCCCCACAGACACCGTTTCTCCCAGTTAGAAAGCAGAAGAGATCATTGGGCAGCTTCGCGTGCATTTTAATGTTTTTTTTTCAGGACTCCAGACTTACTGGGAGGAAAATAGGAAAGATCACAGATTTTTTACCTTTTCTATCCTGTGGTGCCAAAAGGAAAGGAAAGAGGCGTATCCATTCAGATTCTTTCCTCTACCCCTCACCCCAGCAGAAACATATGGCTGACTGCTGCCTCCCTCCTGGATCGTAGCCCTCTCACATACCTTACCAGGTTGTAACTTACGACTTTTGAAATAATCAACTAAAGGAGCAATCCGATGGTCCCTAGAAACCATCTGAGGGGGCATAGGATACTTCGGATTCCCCGATCCAAGGTCAGAGATAGTGCTCCATCCTCGCAGGGGGCAACCTGAAATGTGTACTACGCTCCCACCAAGTGCCACCTTATATTGGTCACTTCAGACTTTAGGCTGTCTTCTTAAGTTGCGTTAGCCGATTATATGTCTTAGATCTTATATGCAGCTGTTCACCCACAAGATATTTTTGTCTTTATAAGTGCAGTTTGTTTTATTTGATTACTTGAAGTAGGGTGCCCCTCCGTTAATTCACTTCTTGCTTTCCTGTCACCAGTCAGACTCTGGAGAATTAGAACTTTGAATAAAAGGATTGATTTATTGTTCTAACAAAGTCTCTAAACTGATATTCAACTCAGGAACTGATAACTTGGAATTTCAACAGTTACATTCAAACTTGTTCTTTTTTTAGATTCAGGTTAAAGGCAGGCAGATGTTATACAGTGCTCTTTGTATCAATTTGGCTTGGTTACTGTACTTGAAGTTACAGTATCAGACCAGGGAACTTAACTGTCCCTCACACTAGTCCAGAGCTTCTCCTTCTTCCTCAGACAGAAGGTCCTTCACTCCCTAAGTGGAGACTCCTGTGAATTGTTCTATACTAACACCTTCACATTTGCTTTCTCACAACTTAGTTACTAGTTTCTCCTTTCTGAACTCTTCCCTTCAGTACGAGCTTTCCCTACCTACTCTATTAACCTCCCACTGCCTCTCTCACCTCAACCCACTCTCTCCCCAACTGACAACCAACTCCCCCTTAACTGCTAACTCCCTGGGGTTCTATGCTCTCTGCTTCAACCAATCAGAGCCTCTGGAATGTTCAGGTTGGCCCCTCCCCGGGCTTCTGCCTGTCACTCCGCCACAGCTGCCACTCCAAGGTCAGGCACGCAACCACGGAGAGGGGAGAAAGGAGGCGTTTTAGTTGTCAGAATATGGATTTAATATTCTGGGTTTGCCTTCAAGAAAGCTAGCCTTGGAGACAGGTGCAGAGAACTGTCCAAGGACTTAGCTATGAGCTCACTCCCATTTGCCCCAGTTATGATTTTTTCTTGTTAGCTCCAAGGACAGTGGAGCCGGGAGTCTTAATTGTATGCAGGTGGGAATTACCTCATGCAATAGAGATGTGTTCTACAAAACGTACATAAGGGACGATAATAATCATGTACGGTATTCTTGTTGGGCGTTTGGTTGGGCATGTAATTTTTGCTGAGCATGTTGTGGTTGGTTGGATAGTCATCCTTTTGGGTCTGACTTGCTGTTCTCTGATTTTTGTATGCTGTTCTCTGTGTATGCTTTGTTCCTGTATTTTATTTTTCAAGTTATAGTCTTAGTAAATCTTTTGCTAAAGAAACTGGCTTGTGTTTGTTTTACTTTCTGGACTAGCCTACACCACTGAGCTAACACCGCTGCTACTCTGCTACTGGGGGAGCATTGTTTTTATACTTTGTTTCTCCCCAGCAGATTCCAACCTTAGCGGCCGAGGAGGGGAAGAGACTGCAGAGGCCAGGATATGAGCTATCCTGAGCCTCTGCCAGCCTCTTTCCCTCCCCCTCCAAAACAGCTTCACCAGATGGGCAAAAAAGTCCATCTAACAGAAATGCAGGGCGGGAGGATTGGGGGACAAGATGGCCTGCACCACTACCTCCCACCCTGCATCGGATGACCATGAGCCTCCGAGTTGGGAAGCTTACTATAATCGAGGGCGCAACCCCCAAGACTGCACCCTTATTTAGTTATTTCTTCAACAGACCTTCTTCCAAGGAGCTCAGGGTGGGAAACATGGACCACCATCCCTTTATTATTATTATGACCTTTTAAATCGTAAATCTAAGGTGGATAATGAGATTTTTTCGCAAATCCCGCAAAAACAAATTAGAGAGGAACTTGCAATACTCCCCACTTTGGATGAAGTAAAAAAAAGCCATTAATCAAATGAAGAACAACAAAGCTAGTGGACCAGATGGGATTCCTGCTGAAATCTTTAAAGAAGGGCCCCCCGAACTTGTACAACATCTTCATAAACTCATCGAAAAAATCTGGATAAGAGAAGAGATCCCAGAAGACTTCAGGGATGCCATAATTATCACCCTCTTTAAGAAGGGTGATAGAACAGACTGTGGAAACTATCGGGGCATTTCTCTCTTAGCAACTGCAGGTAAAATATTTGCTAGGATTCTCGCAAACCGTCTTCTATCTATTTCAGAAGAGATCCTCCCTGAAACTCAATATGGTTTCCGCCCCTCTAGAGGGACAGTAGACATGATTTTTACTGCACGTCAGCTCCAAGAAAAATGCCGGGAGCAAAATCAACCCCTTTATATGGCATTTATCGATTTGGCTAAGGCCTTTGATACTGTAGACCGTACAGCTCTCTGGACTATCCTTATGAAAATTGGATGCCCCAATAAATTTGTGAATATCCTGCAACTTCTCCATGACAACATGACGGCAACGGTTTTGGACAACAACGGCTCTCATGGTGCTCCATTTAAAGTGGGATCAGGTTAATACCACTCTATGCACACCCAAATTTTCCAGTTAAAGACATACAGATATCTAGAGAATCACTGAAAAATAATAACCTATTGATATTACGAGACTTATATAATAACTCACAACCACTACCAAGAGACACATGGAGAAACACATTACGAAATACGGCAATTACTTGGTTACAATGGTACCAAATAAGCTCATTCATTAGACTAGAGAATGTGAAAAAACAAGGCACCAGAGATCTGACACAATTTGAAAAGATATTATTAACTTTTACAGATCAGGAAAAAGGATTAATGTCAGATTTATATGCACTTCTGATAAAAACAGACATGGGAAATAGCCTTCCTCTTAAAAGAAAATGGGAAAGAGAATGGGGAATGCAAATAGAAGATGAAGAATGGGAAAATATATGGGATGAATTCCCATTTAAAGCGATTTCAACAAAATTCAAAGAACTCTCACTGAAAATAATACAGAAATGGCACTGGACTCCTCACAAAATATCTCATATTAATAAAAACTACTCTCCCCTATGCTGGAGAGCCTGTGGAGAAATCGGATCACACAAACATATGTGGTGGTCCTGCAAGCAAGTATCCCGCTTCTGGACAATAGTTTTCAAAGAAATATCTAAAATTGTAGGGACAGAGATAACTAAAACCCCAGAATTAGCAATATTAAACATTTTTCAAAGAGATAATAAAAATTTATTATACAAGAACCTAATAAGATTTCTATTACAAGCTGCTAAATTACTAATAGCAAGAGGATGGAAAGATGCCAAAGGGCTAACCATCAATCACTGCTATAATGTGGTATGGGAACTTGCATTAATTGAAAAACTAACTCAAAAATTGAGAATTGCAGGGGGGAAAAAGAAAACAAACTCTTTTGAAGCAGAATGGCGGCCTTTTATCCAATTTTCATACAGAACATCTACAACAAAAATACCTCAAGCCTTCCAGTACATTTGGATGCAATAAACTTACAAATATCCACCTATCACAAAACTGACTACTTTATGGCCGAAAAAGACTCCGGAAAAGGTGCCCAGCCAGATTTGTTCCTTTGAATGTTGGTTCGGGGGGGGGGGGTTTACTTTGTTCTGATCTAATACAATTTCTGTAATGGATTAGATGTTTTGTTGGTTGTTCGGTTGTCTTGTATATGTTAAAATTCAAATAAACAAATTAAAAAAAATAAAAAAATAAAGTGGGATCAGGTGTTAAACAGGGATGTGTTATCGCCCCAACATTATTTGCCATTTTCATCGCCATGGTTTTACATCTTGTCAAGGGGAAACTTCCCACCGGTGTGGGAATTATATATCGAACAGATGGAAAGCTTTTTAATCTCAGCAGGCTGAAAGCAAAAAGTAAGGTAATTACAACCTCCGTTGTGGAACTTCAGTATGCTGATGATAATGTGGTCTCCGCACATTCAGAGGATGATCTCCAAACTATCCTAAATGCTTTTGCAGAAGCATACGAAAAACTTGGTCTCTCACTTAACATCAAAAAAACCAAAGTGCTTCATCAGCAAGTGCAAGCCAATCCTTTGGTGATGCCATCTATCCAGCTTGGCGGGACAATACTGGAAAATGTCGATCATTTTCTCTATCTTGGCAGCTATCTTTCTGTTACAGCTAATATCGACAGTGAAATCCAGCATCGTCTGAGCTCCGCAAGTGCCGCATTTTCTCGAATGAAACATAGAGTGTTTGAGGATCGGGATATTTGTAAGAAGACCAAAACACTGGTTTATGAAGCCATTGTATTACCAACTTTATTGTATGCCTGCGAAACATGGACTATCTATAAACGTCACTTCCACCTCCTTGAAAGGTTTCATCAACGTTGCCTCCGGAAAATCCTGCAAATTACTTGGGAAGATAGGCGAACAAATGTCAGTGTACTGGAAGAAGCAAAGACTACTAGCATTGAAAAAATGATCCTTCAACGCCAACTTCAGTGGACCGGTCATGTTGTTCGAATGCCTGACTGCCGTCTCCCAAAGCAGTTACTTTACTCCCAACTCAAGGATGGAAAGCGGAATATCGGTGGTCAATATAAGAGGTTTAAAGATGTTCATAAGGCTAATCTAAAAAAATGCAATATAAACATCGAAAACTGGGAAGCTCTGGCCCATGAACGATCTAAATGGAGGTTGGCCTTTCACAAAGGTTCCATGGACTTTGAAGAAGCCCGAGTGCAAGGTGAAAGGGAGAAACGTGCTAAGCGAAAAGCACGTCAAATGAATCCTTTACAGGACCATCTTCTATCTGGTAACCTGGTCCTCACTGTGGGAAGCTGTGTGGATCTAGAATTGGCCTCCACAGTCACTTACGGACCCATCGCTAGAGTCTACACAATCTTCTTTAGAATTTCCTCCTTTTATCCCGAAGACAATCTTACTCGGTCACGAGTGATCGCCTGATGATGATGATGATTTTCACAACAACCTTGGCTGAGAGATAGCTGAGCAGGGATTTCAAACTGGGTGTTTGAGCACAGAAATATCAGAACGGTGTCTATAGAAGATAATGCATGTGCATGCAATCACAGATAGTGGATGTCCAAAATTCAGGAAAGAAATATTAGACGAAGCACAGAAGGGGCAAAGTGACCAGAGAAAGCACAGAAACAGATGACTAAAAACCTATCTCTGTAACCACAGCTCCAAATTTGACAAATCCCAAACTATTTGTGTCAATATTCAAAAAATGCAGAAATATACCCATGAACATTGACCAGTCACTTACATCTGACCTGCAAGATTCAGTTGTGAATGCCTGAAAAGTGGGGGAAACAGATATAAAATGTGGGGCATTCCCAACATTTACCTGGTGTTGTCAGCTCTTTTGAATGTCAACGTTCAATAACTTTTGATTAATCCGTGTAACATAAAGCAGAGAAATGTAGTGCTGGAAAAATGAAAAATAATCCCTCTCTGTAATATGGGTCATGAAGAAGAGAAATTTCATCTCCCACACACACCCTCCAAGGAGTTCAGGCTGACACACGTGGTCCTCCCACCTTTATATTCACAACAACCCAGTGAGGTAGGATGAGCTGAGAGGGTCACTGGCCTAAGGACAGCCAGTGAGCTCTGTAGTTGAGTGAGGACGAGTCTGGCTCTCTGGTCTAAGCCCAGTTCTCTAACCACTACACCATCCAGGCTTTCACGCCAGCCTGCCTTAAAGGGTTGTTGTGAGGCTTGTTCAGGTATTGTACTTTGAACCCCTACAGCAGTATATGGAGATTCAGCTGTGGTTGCTCAAAGGCAAGTTGTGCAGCCGACACCAGCAGAGAACAAAATGCAGCCTCTGCAGCCCTGGACTCCTGGCCCTGCAGAAGAAGCAAAGACGCTCTCCTCCCCCCATCCCCACCTCTTGCCCAGCAGCAGCAGCAGCAGCAGCAGCAGCAGCAGCAAGCCAGCTGGGGGGCATTTCATGTTCTCCCCTCTCTGCCCTGAAACTTCAACTTGACAAGCCAGCAAAGCCGTTTCCTCTGCATTGGAACATAAGCAAAGGCCTGCTGGGTCAGGCCAAGGTCCACCTAGTCCAGCATTCTTTTCACACAGAGGCCAGCCAGCTACCCACAATAAACCCACCAGGAAGACATGAGGGCAACAGCACCCTCCCACCCATGTTCCCCAGCAACTGGTGTATGTAGGGATACTGCCTCTGGTATTGCAGAAAGCATAGAGCCATGAGGACTAGTAGCCAGTGATAGCCTTGAATTTGTCCACCCCACTTTTAAAGGGGAGACTCTGCCCCACATCCCGCAGAGACTAGAGAGAGCTCCGAGATGGGATGGCAGGAAAATCCTGCAATCGAAAAATAACAAGGCAGTTTGCAGCCCACTTGACACCTGGAAAGGCTTCGATTCTTCTGGGGTTTCCATGGCAAGCTCCTTTTTGAACCCCACCCCTTGGAGACACCCACTTTCCACGGGATATGGCTGGGCTGAGGGGGAAGGAAGGGTGCCTTGGTGAAGCTGAAACAGCTTTGGTTTTATGGGGGGGGGGGGAAGATGGCAAAGGAGAAAGTGTTCTTTCCTGCAAAAGAAGCGCTGCAGCCGGTGCCTTTCGCTAGATCTTGCGTTTTCTGCCAGAAACCTTGCAAGCCCCCCCCCCCCGCCGCCATAATTATGGTTCCGAGAAGGCGGGTGCTTTCCTCCCCCCCCCCCCAATTCCTGGCCTTCCTCGCACCCCCCACATCATCTTGCACTTTTACCCCTCCGCCTTCTCTCCTCACGCATCAACCTCCGCGCCACGGAAGCTCCCTGCGAGGCCGCTTTCTCTTTCCGGAACAGGAAGGGGGGCGCGATCCCTCCCCCTCCCCGGTATTTGTAACAGTTTCCTGCCTTCTGGGCCCCACAGCTCAGTTCCCTTAACCCTTGAAGACCTGGGCCGCAGCTTCTCTCTCTCCCCGCCTACAATCCTTTCAATGGCTCTCATTGAGCCTGAAGAAGGCTCCTGCGGATTTCCCAGCGGCTGCTTTTTTTCTCCAGAATAGACTCGGAGGAAGCAGGGAGAGGGACCCCGCAGGCTGCAGTCGAGGCGGTTGTTGTTGTTTTTTTTATAGCCAAAGCCAAAGCTTCTTGGGTGATTCACAGTAATTAAAAGCATAACCCACAAGATGACAAAACGTAATCTAAAAACCTTTAAAGGTTTAAAAGGACACAACAGGGCCGCATTCAAAGTCAGCACCAGTGTAAAAATCCAAAAACGCGATAACACATTTCTTCTTAACGTGAGCGACTAAAAAGCCTGGGAGAATGAAAATATCTTTATCTGGCAGCAAGAAGACCATAATGTAGGTGCCAGACAAGTGGGGCTTGGGGAGGAGGCGGCGCAGGGCACCGGCGGGGGCAGGTGGGATCCAGCGCGGGATTGCGCTGGCCAGCAGAAGGAAAAGGAGGTGTTTCCCCCCATTCTCTCCCTGGGAGGAGGCAGCCGTAGGGAAAAGCAGTCCCCCTTCCCGTTGCTCCGTGGTGCCGCTGTTCAGCTGAGCGTGGCACCACCAGGCAATGGGAAGGGATGTGCTGGCTCGTGCTGGGCTTCCAAGTGCAGCATGAGCCGGCTCGTGTCCCCCTCCTTGCTGCCTGGCAGCGGCGCCCTGGAGCAATGGGCAGGGGCGAGGGGAGCCTCTGGCAGCTGGCAAAAAGTGCTGCTAGGGCACTTTTGGCCAGCTGTCATCCCCGCTCCGCCCCACTCGGTGCTCCAATGGTAAAACCTGGGAGGACTGAGGGAGGAAGAGGGGAGCAGCGGTGCCTCCAGCCCCCCCCCCCCCGCTGCCTGATCATTGGTCGGGCACAGCCAGGGCCTGGGGCAGCTTTAAGGCCACAGAGTCTACAGACCCCTGTGGGCTTAAAGGGTCCTGTGAACCCACCCATTGTGGACCAAACCAATGGTGTGGAAGTAGTTTACCCCGGTTGCACTTTTGGCATGTTTGCTGAAGTAAGATGATTTCAGGCTTTTTTCTGACTTCGATGGCTGCAACAAAATGTAAAACAAATGATAACCCACGATCAACACTACCTCATACTTGTGTTCATATAGCCAGCTGATCCATGGAAGCCTGTTGGGTTCTCTTTCTGCAAATGTTCTGGAAGCCGTCTACCCATGCTTGGATTAACCTGTGTGTGTTTGGGGGAAACCAACATTTAGAAAACGTGTCTTCATATTTCCCTGCCATTAGTGCTGTGTTTCATTGTCGTCTAACAGCAGCTTCAATTTCACAACCTTGCTAAAATCTTAAACCTATACAAAACATGCAGCTTCATATTGAGGTATGTGGAGAAAAAGCATCAGAGTTTCCTTGAGTACACACACACACCCCTCCTCACGTGTAAACAAGTATAATCCTAGCTGGGGGCCTGGAAATGCAAAAGGTATGGTTCTATGATGGCCCTGAAGCCTCAATGTCTGCCAGGCCCTTTGGCATGCAAATGTGGTCCAAGCCCTGTAGTCATGAGCCACCCCACCACCACCCCGCCTGGCCAGATGAAGTTCATCCTGATTGGCTGAAGACACCTAGGCTGCTGAAAGGAGGGGGGGAGAATCTATACTGCCTGCCTTGGCATTTGGGTTTCTTTGTTGGGGTCTGCACGTGAAGAAGCACGGGGTAGGGCTTTGGCTGAGGCAAGCCCTGGAGAGGACCAACCAACCCCCAGGTAAAGAGTGAGGCCTGGGTAGTGATATGGTAAAGGAACTAGCTTTGTTATTTTGTAGCTCTACTGTGTATACCAAAGTGTCTCCCCACCTTGTCTCCTTCCCTCATTTCCCATCTTTTATTGTAATCTGTTTACCAGAAATAAGCTTTCCTGGTTTTACCCCACACGGTGTGTGTGGTTCCTCTGTGGTTCAGTGCTAAATCCAGAGTATAGACAAGGGCAAGTCCCTGAGAGAATCAAGTCAAGACTGCAGAGCTAAGGCTGGCAGTCTTGCACCTTTGATCTCTGGTCTTGAGTAAAGGACCGGCTGGCAGAGTCCTTTCTTCACAAGGTAAAAGAGTTTCTGAGGCCAATGCTATCTTGTTCTTTATGCTTTGCCCTTTTTAATTGCAGACTTCAGTAGCTTGAACTCAGCCTTCTGCCATCTGCTTGCAGATCTCTCTGTCTCCATTCTGCCAGCCTTTGCTTGCCTTTTGCCTTGCCTTCAGCTGTCTTCCACACTGTCCTGCTGTCAGGTGTGTGACCTTCTTTGTCTGCCCCCGATTGGGTTGCGCCTTCCGGGATTTTGCGTTTCAGCCAGGTGAGACGTTTCTTTGCCTCCGAGGAAGTTACTTCTGTTCTTCTGTTGCCTGCATGGCCGACCACAGGACGGAACGGGAGTACCCAACAATATTGGATATTAGCCCTTCTAAGCTTTTCTACATGAAGGCAAAAGGCTTGACCCTTTCTTAACGTTTCTGGACACAGATCTTGAAAGGCCATTACTTTATTTCTATTATACGTGAGGGGTCTACGTTTGTGTAGTTGTTGGATTAGTAATTCCTTTAGAGAGAATCTAGCAAAGCACATTGCTATTCCTCTGGGCTTTGCATTTTTGCAGGGCTTTGGTCCCAGGGCTTTGGTCCCAGGGCCCTGTGTGCCCTTTCCATGTCTGCTTTTTCAACGTCACCATAAATGGTGTTATATCTGCCCCTTCTTTTGATTCTCGGATCCCGCACGTGCAGATATTTTTGCAGTGATTTCCGCTCTCCAAGCCTTCATTTAATTGCAACTCCCTTAATTGCCTAATGATCCCCCGCACCCCACTTTTAAAAACTGTTTCTGGGGCCTGTTCCCATCTGGTTGGTTTTTTCCTTTTAAAAAAATAGTTTATGGGAGCTGTGCCTGGTAGTTTGCTTTTGTTTGTTTGTTTGCTTGTTTGAATGCTTTTGAGAGAGGCTGTGTATGTTTCTGTGTATTTTAAACAAAAACAAAAAAAACCCCAAACCCCTCGGAGGATCATGATCACCTTGTGCTTTGCACTCGTGCTCTAGAATTCATTTTTTTTTTAAATATTTTTTTTATTTTTCAAAACAAATTATAACACAGAAAATATATTTAGCAAAATACAAAATTATCACACAAATATAACATAATCAACATACAATAAATCATAAAGTGCTCCCCCCCACCCTCCAAGGGACCAATTAATATACTATCCTCTTGATCAAATAAAGTCTAAATTCCAAAAATATAACATATCCTGACAAGGCATGTTACCCTTCCCCTTTATTAATACATAGTCTAGTAATTGATTCCATATCTCCATAAAATTATTCTTCTTTAGCAATCCTTTTTTGCATTTGATACTACTAGTTAGTTTATCATTTAGGGCTATGTCCCAAACTTCCTTATACCAGTCTGTTATTAGGAAAACATGTTGTACTTTCCAATTTCTCGCTATCATTAGCCTGGCCGCAGTTAACAAGTTTACAATTAACTCCTTCGTATTTTGATCACAAATAAGCTTCTCAGTTATTGATAACAATGCTAATTTTGGACAGACCTCTAAATTAGTACCAATAATTTTTGATATTTCTGTAAAAACCTCTCGCCAAAACACCAATACATTTTTACAACTCCACCACATATGAGCATATGTCCCTTTTTCCTGACATCCTCTCCAACATAATGCAGAACAATTATTATCTATTCTATTTAATCTTACTGGAGTTAAATACCATCTCCAAATTAGTTTATAAAAATTTTCCTTTATCCTAATTGACATCATTTTCACAATCCGTCTATCCCATATATTGTTCCACCCCACCTTTGAGGTCACCTCTTCAAATTCATTATCCCATACAGTCTTAAGCTGATCCTCTTGTTCTTTTGCTTTTTGGATCAATCTATATAAATCCCTTGTTATACTTCTTGTTGATGCATTACCTGGTAGGCCGTCTCTAGACATGACCATCTTTTCAAAATTAGTTAAATCTCTCTCGTACTCAGTTTTCCTTTTCCATTTCTTCGACCACTGTTCTAACTGTAGTAAATTTAACCACGATAATCTTCTTCTCCCAACAATTTCCATTATTTGATCTCTAGTCCCCATCTTTTCCACCCAATCGGTCAATCTAATAACCCTTTCTTCTCTTAGTTTACTCTCCAGCTCTAATCTTAAGTTTTCAGGAAAATCCTTAAGAGCTACCACCGGAGTTAATGGAGATATCCCTGGTATAAATATGCTCTTCGTAGTACCCCAAATCATTAACAAATTTCTTAGAAAAGGGTTGTCTATATTTTTTATCAATTTATTATTATTTTGTTGAAAAAAAATATTCCCCAAAGTACTACGTAGTTCACATATTTCTAACTCCAACCACATTATTTCTTTAGGGCATGCTATAATATCCACTATATGTCTAATTGATTCGCTATATAATACCATTTTAAATTCGGCAGACCCAAACCCCCTACTTTTTGTGCTTTATACCATCTTGTTTTAGTAATCCTAGGTTTTTTCCCTCCATTACAATATGTATTAATAATTGATTGCCAATCTTTAAGTTCCTTATCTGATATCGCACTTGGTATCATCCGAAATAAAAAATTTATCTTTGGCAAAATCTTCATTTTAATCAAAGCAATTCTACCAAACCAGGAAAGTCCAATTTTTTTATACTCCTCTATTTTATTCTTTACCTCATTCTTTAATTTCCTATAATTCTGATCTCCCAATTTATCTATATCTTTTGGAATTACAATTCCTAAATATTTAATTACATTATTAATCTTATAATTACTTTTTTTTTTACACATTTCAATCTCTTCTCTTTTACTATAGTTAAACAACAAAAATTTAGATTTCTCCCAATTAATCTGTAGCCCCGTTACTTCCCCGAACTCCTTTAAATGATTCTCCACTCTATCCATATTTTCCATAGGGTTTTCGATTGTCAAAAGAGTATCATCTGCAAAAAGATTTATTTTTATCTTCTCCCTAATCCCTATCCCACCTATATTTCTATCTTCTCTAAATACATTTGCTAAAATCTCCATTACCAATGCAAACAAAATAGGCGAAAGGGGACATCCTTGTCTAGTTCCTCGACCTAGGTAAATTTGCTCTGTTAAACCATCATTTACTACAACTGATGAAACATTTTTTGAATACAATTGATTAACTACTCCTCTAAATCTTTCTCCAAACCCCATAATTTTAATTAAACTTTTTAATGCTGGCCATTCCACGCAATCAAAGGCTTTAAAAATATCTAACGCTATTACCCCTGCTCTCAATTTATTTTTCTTTATTAAATATATTATATTTAAAACTCTTCTTGTTAAGTCTGCCATTTGTCTTCCTTGCATAAAACCACAATGGTCTATCCCGACATATTTAGTAATAAACTTGTTCATCCTTCTCGCTAATATTGCTGTCATCAATTTTGCATCTTGATTTATTAAGGAAATGGGTCTATAGGAACCTGGCTCCGTTAAGTCCTTCTCTGGCTTCGGGATTAAAATAATCTTAGATTGCTTCCATGAAGAGGGGATCTCTCCCCCCTCCAAAAAAATATCATTAAATAACCTCTTTAGTCTTGGAACCAACATTTTCTTAAAGACCTTGTAGTATTCAGCCCCTAAACCATCCAGTCCAGGGGTCTTACCCTCTTTCAGTTTATTTATTGCATATTCTATTTCCAATTCTGAAAAAGGTTGTTCCATAATTTCTCTATCTTCATCCACTAGTCTAATTTTAAAATGCTTTCCTATATATTCATTAATCCTCTCTTCCGTACATTCTCCAGCCTTGTACAATTCTGAATAAAATTCATGAAATATTTTTAATTTGTCCTGCATTAAATTATGACCTTTCCCTTTTTTATCTTTAATTGCCCCAACTATACTTTTTTCTTTCTTTTTTTGTGTGGATCTTGCTAACATTTTCGAATTCTTATTGCTATTTTCAAAAAACTCTCTTTTCAAATAAATCAAGTTTCTCTGAACTTTTTCCAAATCTTTCTTTTCCAACTCTTTCCTTTTAGCTTGTAATTCAGCAAAGACCTTGTTCTCCCTTTCCTTCAAAAACTTCATTTCCAAATCCCTAATCTCCCCTTCTAACTTTTTAGTAAACTGTTCTTGTTTTTTCCTTAGTATCACACCCTCCCTGATACTTATCCCTCTCATCACTGCCTTCATTGTGTCCCACACAACAGCTTCAGAGCAGACTCCCGAATCATTAAACAACCAAATCTCTCGCATTTCCTTTTCTATCTTTGCTATAATATATTTATGCTGTAAAATCTTACAATTCAATCTCCAACTCCTTGCTGCTCTATAATCCTTCTTTATTTTAATATCCATATTAACTATAGCATGATCCGAAACTTTTATAACACCGATTCGAGTAGTTTTAATAGCCACCGGCCTTCTTCTACTCTGGGTTCTCCTGTTTCTCTTATGAAGAAAGGAGGGGCTGGCTCGATGAGGGAGTAAAACTTCCTACATGTCACAAACCACCGCCCCAAACTAATCCCTCCATTATTCTATTATGTTCCCCATTTCAGCCAGACATTCCATTCTTAAAGCTATTCTATTATGTATATATATAGAGAGATTGAATTTTGCGATACAAAGAGGAAATGGGTTTCCGTTGCAAGGAACGGTCAGCATGCAGTATTGAGGGTTGCTTCTTTTGCGACAAGGGCTGCAAAATGCAGGGAGAAGTATTCAGACCCCACTGGTGTAAATTGCCAGGGGGATTCCGAAATGAGAGAAATGTGTTGCAATTGCATGATGTAATGTATTTGATAAGTAATGTTTGTTATTCTGGGAATATGTTTCAATTCTAACAATTTTAATTATTAATTTAACTAGTGATTGTTATATTATATTTTATGTTTGTTTAACTAACAGGAGTCCTTACTAGACAATTGGTTAGCTGATTGCCTGTGGATCAAGTCTTAATTCTTACCCACCGCAGTATTAGGAGGTGGTGCTGTGTCCGTATAGATGATGATGATGATAATAATAATAACAATAATAATAATAAAATTTATTTATTACCCGCCTCTCCATCTAGATCGAGGTGGGGAACAGCAGAAAATATAAAATACATAAATTAAACAACATAATACATACTATTAAAACATCTTAAAATATCCTTAAAACATCTTAAAAACATCTTAAAGGCACCCTAAAATTCCGCCGGATAGGCCTGCCAGAAGAGATCAGTCTTTACGGCTTTTTTAAATTCCAAAAGACTGGCAAGTTGACGAATCTCCTCCGGCAGGCCATTCCATAATCTTTAACCCATAACCCATTTAACCCATATAAAAATAGCATTGGGGAAAGAATAGCTCCTTGCGGCATGCCACATAGCAGCTCCGTTTTTGAGGAGCAGCTATCCCCAAGCATCACCTTCTGGAACCGACCCAAGAGGTAGGACCGGAACCACTGAAGCACAGTGCCCCCGATTCCCAGTCCCCTCAGGCATTCCAGAAGGATACCATGGTGGATGGTATTGAAAGCCGCTGAGAGGTCCAAAAGCACCAACAGGGACACACTCCCCCTGTCGGTACTCAGGCGTAGATCATCTACTGTGGCTTACGCTGGCTCAGCTTGTCTGAGTGTGGAAAGCTAAGCAGGGTCAGGCCTGGTTATTACTTGGATGGGAGACCCCTCCTCTAGTTTCCTGCATTGAGCAGGGGGTTGGACTCGATGGCCTTGTAGGCCCCCCTTCCAGCTCTATGGTCTATGAAATCTATGAAATCTACTAAGGCGACCATAGCAGTCTCAACTCTATATCCTGCTCTGAAGCCACTTTGAAATGGGTCTAGAAAATTGATGTCATCCAAAACTGCTTGGAGTTGGAAGGCAACTGCCCTCTCAATCACCTTGCCCAAAAATGGAAGATTCGACACTGGTCTATAATTGCTAAAGTCCAATCTTTATTTTCCTAAATTCTGCAAAAAGTCTATTAGAGGTTTCCACTCAACCCTAGTCCAGTCCAGTCCAATAATCAGCAGCCACTCTTCTTATAACCATCTCTGACCAGTCAAATAATCAGCAATCCTTCAAATTCAAACCAACCTTGTTCAAAATCCTGAAAACCCCCTTCTTTAGCATTTATAAATTAAGGAAGCCTTAACATTTGTAACCTGTTTTAACAATAATTTCTCTTATAATACCAATATAAAAAAGGTATTCTTTTAGATTTAGCCATCTCTAACCAGTCCAGTATCCAGCAACCCTTCTCCTTATTAAAACCCATCCTATAATCTTCCTCCAATTCAAAGACCCTCTTTTTCTGCTTCAGCTTTAAAATCACAAGGGCTTCGTCTCTCCTCTTAAAAATCCCAATCGGCGGCTCCTTCCAAGTAGGTAAATCTGCACCACCCACCTTCATTTCAGTCACAAGATATTGCTGCAGAGTTTGATCTGTTATGTCTCTGGCAAAGTGAGATAATCTTTCCCTTGAATCATCAAACTCCATATCAATTCCAAATCTCACAGAATATTCTTTTTGGCTCAAGTCTATCAAAACCATGCTTCTTTCTCTGATGACTTCTTCGAGTTCAACAGTGTGGTGTAGTGGTTAGAGGGTTGGACTGGGACTCGGAAGATCCGGGCTCTAGTCCCCGCTCAGCCATGAAACTCACTGGGTGACTTTGGGCCAGTCACCAACTCTCAGCCTAACCTACCTCACAGGGTTGTTGTGTGGATAAAATGGAGAGGAGGAATTATGTAAGCGCCTTGGGTTCCTTTCAGGAAAAAAGGCAGGGTTTAAATATAATAATAAAAAAAATAAAATAAAATTTGGTGGGTCAATTTTTTTCTCTTCTGGAATTTCACCCTTGTCATTACTCTGCTTATTCTCATCCTCTGTCTCTTTTATGAATTCTTCTGAAATCTCCAAATCTACTTTTACACACCAATTATTAATTTTTCTCCCCAGATTATTTCCAAGCTCTTCCAATTTATTTTCCAGTTGTTCAAACAACTTTTGAAACAAATCAAATGTGACATTTTTTTCTGTACATAGGTACAGTATATTGAACCACCTCTGACTTTTTTCTGAAAGCAGCCCTAGAACAATCCAATCCAACTTGAGGTTTTCAGCCACATCACAGTCCGTTCTTTTTTTTCATTTTTTATTGAATTTTCCAAAACAAAAACACATCATACTTGGCTTCCGCCTCATTGTCTGACAAACATTACCAATCCTTATCCAATCTAAGTTTTCTCTATTTTCACAGAAAGAATTTCTATCACCTTTACCAATATTCAAAATAAAAACCCAAAATTATTAAGTCACATCGCAGTCTGTTCTTGACCTTATCTTTTGTTGTAAAAAATCTTCCAAACACACAGCTTTTTTGGCATGAACAGACAGTTCACAGCAAACCAGTCTATCTACCTAGCTGTTTTTCCATGTTTAGCTCTTGTCAAAAGTAAGAAAAAAGCTTGTTTATAAAAAAAACAAATAGGTTAAAGAACCTCCTTTAGAAGACTTCTCTTCACCAACCTTTTTGCAGTAAGATCTTGAATCTTTAATTCCTTCCAGTAAAATAAGCACAGTTGCTATGACAAGCTCTCTTTTTATACCAAACCAGAATATTTTCATATATATGTGAGAATATTTTCATATATTCAGGTTTGCCTTCGAGGCCGAAAGCTAGCCTTGGAGACAGGTGCAGCTAAGTGTCCAAGGACGTAACTGATCTTTCACTCCTCTGTGTGCCAGTTAACATTTTTTCTATTGTGTTCCAAGGACATAAAGATTAGTGGAGACTGGTGCTGTGGTTTCATAGATTCATAGATTATAGAGTTGGAAGGGGCCTACAAGGCCATCGAGTCCAACCCCCTGCTCAATGCAGGAAACTAGAGGAGGGGTCTCCCATCCAAGTAACAACCAGACCTGACCCGGCTTAGCTTTCCACGCTCAGACAAGCTGAGCCAGCATGAGCCAGGAAAAAAGGTGGGATATAAATATTTTAAATAAATAGTAAATATAAAAGGGCATGGCTGGCTGGAACCCTGAATAGGAGCACTTCACACTGCAACATTTTATTGCACATCCCACTTGTCCTTCCTATACTCAATCTTGATCTCCGTGTAGCTTACACTTTGTCACAATAACTACTTCTGCCAGTATCCCTTCCTTTCCTCTTATATTTTTTTTCTCCTTTATCCTTTCCTCCCTCCAAGGAAGAAACAGTAACAGATAAAGCATTATGCTCTTCTAGAAGCTGAAAACTGAGTGGCAATGGCCCACCCATTTTTAGTATTCAGTTATACTGAATGAAATGCAACCATGAATCACCTTACTTGCAGTTTCAATTACTTGCAGGTGTGCATTACCTCATGTAATAGGAATGTCTTGTATATATGTGTATATAAGATTGTAATGATGATGATGATGTTGTTGGGCAGTCATTCTTACAGCCAGGCTGGCTATGCTCTGTTTTTGTCTTTTGCTCTCTGTGTATGCTCTGTTCCTGATCAAGCCAAAACCTTAGTAAACCTATTACTAAAGAGAACTTGTTTTGTGTTTTTTGTGTTAGCCTACTCCACTGGGCCAATACCACTGCAACTCTGCTTCCAGGAGGAATTATTTTTATTATATATATACCCTGGTTTCGACAATGTAGTTCATAAATCATTGAGAAATAAGGACTGGCGATCTTATTATCCGATCCCGGGCGTCGAAGGCAGCGAGGAATAATAGTAAAGTCCTTCACCCAAGTCGTTTTATGAGAACTAGCTGTCGAAGCGACAGGAAGATTCACAATATACGACCCTCTAGGGTATAAATTAGGCTTGACTCCAATCTTCCCTTTTCATCTAGGGGGGATTTCGCCGACAGGGATCTGTTCCCAGCCCGCACTACGCTGCTTTCCTTTCCCCACCGACGGTGAGGCGGTCAGGTCACCATAAATCCTTACCTGAAGCTCCAACTTTGTCCATTTCCACATTAACCTTCACAACGCTTCAGGCCTGCGCAGATGCTTGTCACTTTTAACTGAGAAATTTATTATATCATATTAAGCATCCTTTGAAACAGGGCGCATGATTTTTTGCTTTTTTTTAAATGCTCTTTTCCAAACCACTTAGGGGGTTATTTTCAAATGAAAATCAGTACATTGTTCATTAATGATAATACACAACAATGATAATTTACTTCAATCATTGTGTTAGCAGTGAACAGGTAGTCCCCCTTCACTATTGAAAAGAATCTTGGAATTGGGTGTGGCCTTTTCAGACTGTATACAAATAAACACTGCCCAAGGTCCAAGATGCTTAATTATATTTGACGGACTTCAGTCCACAGGCTAGTTCTCACCATTCAGCTCATTGCTCAGACAAGCACAGGCCTCAGATGCCTTCCAACACCAAGACCGCTTGCTCTCTCTCTCCTGTGTGTATTCTTTGATGTTCAGTAAGACTAGCCCTCACACTGAAACTCATTCCACACTCCATACATTTTTATGGTTTCTCTGGCGGATGGTTTCTTAGATGTATACGAAGACTATTGCTGTGACTGAAGCGCTTTCCACACTCCATGCATTTCTAGGGTTTCTCCCCAGTATGGGTTCTTTGATGAATACTAAGGTGACCGCTCTGACTGAAGCGCTTTCCACACTCCATGCATTTCTAGGGTTTCTCCCCAGTATGGGTTCTTTGATGAATACTAAGGTGACCGCTCTGAGTGAAGCACTTTCTACACTCCATGCATTTATATGGTTTCTCCCCTGTATGGGTTCTTTGGTGTGCACTAAGTTCACCGCTCTGAGTGAAGCTCTTTCTACACTCCATGCATTTATATGGTTTTTCCCTTGTATGGGTTCTTTGATGTATACGAAGGCTATCGCTGCGACTGAAGCTCTTTCCACACTCTAAGCATTCATAAGGTTTCTCCCATGTATGGGTTCTTTGATGTATACGAAGGCTACTGTTGTGACTAAAGCACTTTCCACACTCCATGCATTTATATGGTTTCTCACCTGTATGGGTTCTGTGATGTATACGAAGGCTATTGTTGTGACTGAAGCACTTTCCACACTCCATGCATTTATATGGTTTCTCACCTGTATGGGTTCTGTGATGTATACTAAGGTGACTGCTCTGACTGAAACACTTTCTACACTCCATGCATTTATATGGTTTCTCCCCTGTATGGGTTCTTTGGTGTGCACTAAGTTCACCGCTCTGAGTGAAGCTCTTTCCACACTCCATGCATATATATGGTTTTTCCCTTGTATGGGTTCTTTGGTGTGTACTAAGGTGACTGCTGTGACGGAAACCCTTTCCACATTCAAAGCACTGATAGGGTTTCTCCCCTGTGTGGGTTCTTTGATGCATACGAAGGCTATTGCTGTGACTGAAGCTCTTTCCACACTCTAAGCATTCATAAGGTTTCTCCCCTGTGTGGGTTCTTTCATGTCTAGTGAGGGTGCTGTTCACATTGAAGCACTTCCCACATTCCTCACACTTAAATGGTTTCTCCCTGGGGTGTGTTCTTTGATGTGTAACAAGCTGCTTGCTCCACCTGAACATCTTTCCACATTCCATACATTTAAAGGGTGGCTGCCCTGTATAGATTCTTTCATGGTCAGTAACATTTCCACTATCACGGAAGTTCTTTCCACCCGCAATGCACTGACAGATTTTCTTCCCTGTGTGGGTGCTGCAATATCGTTCTAATTTTAATTCATCTTCAAGTATTTCCCCCCACACGTTACCCTTTCTCCTTCGGTTTTCTTTGCGATTCTGTAGGATCCGGGGTTCAGGGAAATCAGGACTCTGCGAAGCAGATGATCTCTTCCTCCCGTCCCTGGACTGATTCCCTATGTGCCGGGTTGCTTCTACTGCATTGCCAAAGGTCACTTGTTCCGTTTCCTGCCTGATTGCTTCCAAGCACACTACAGATGGCTCCTCATTATTCCCATTCTCCTTCGCATCACCTGCTTGGGAAAAGAAACAGAACATTCAGTTGTTACCCGAGTCCTATATTCCGGACTTTGGAGTGACTGGGGGCGGGGGGGGGGCAAGGACCTACAAATAAGAAGCCATGGAACAGGAAAAGCTTGTTCAAGAAAATCCAGGTTGAATTCACTGAGCAGACCTGACTGCTTTTTCCTGAGGGTGGGAGATTCTCCCCGTCTGGATCCTGACATTTAAGGAAAGGCAGATAAAGGGTGGCTATGGTGACTAGAGCTGGGTGTTCCCTGTACCCCAAGAAGACTCCAGCCCCCACCTCATCTCCACTGGATTTGGATGGCTTTTTTTAGCCTCTTTGCTTTGCTGCAGCTTCCCCGGCTTTTTCTTGCTTTCCCTGGAATCTTTTTGGGAATCCCAGCATTCTTGCCTTCTTTTTCAGAGCAGAAGGAGCTTGGCTTTTAGCACTTCCCCTTGTAGCTTTCCCCCCTGAACTAGGCTTGCTGTGCTGACTCTTGCTCAGGAAGAGCCATGGCTCCATTACCTTTTCTCCCTTTTCTGAATAAGGAAGAGGAAGAAGCAGCAGCGCCCCCTACGTTGATCCAGTAATTTTCTTTCCTTGTGAGTTTTTAGACTTCACCATTTCATTTTTAAACATTCTCCTTAATTTTTAACTGGATTCATTTCTCCCGGATGCCGGACTGATGCTTCTTCTCAGCTGGAACCCCCTGAGGCTGTCTCCTCTGCGTTGGAGGCACAGGGATACTTCTCCTCCGTGCCTTGATCTTTACACTACCCTGCATACAAGCAGGACAGCTGGAAACCCAGAAGCTGCTTTTCAGTGACTCAGCTGATGGCAGGCTAGGTGGAGCCAACACAGTGATACATCTTGGCCACGTGTGTTACAATGGACTGACTTTACAACCTGACATCTCGAAAAATCAGATCTGACGCTCTTTAAAACGGGCAGCAGCCATGCTCAGGTCAAGCATAGCGTGGCAAAAAGGCACCTCCGGGGCACCGGCCCGGCCATCCGTTTCCACACTGGATATCCCTGCAGTGCAGTGACAGCTCGCAAAACTAGAAATTCACCCCTTCATCAACTATCAACCAATGGAAAAGCATCCTTACCCAGAGCAGCCGTGCTCCCACAATCCTCCAGCATGGCTTCCTTGCACAGAGCTCTTTGGCCTGGATCCAGGAGACCCTCCTCCTCTCGGTGACTGGCACAGCCCCCAGTGCCCCTTCGAAGGCCAGCAGTTGCTGAAAGAGAAAGAAAAATGAAATTCTCTCCTGGGAAATCGTCTCCCCCACAGACACCGTTTCTCCCAGTTAGAAAGCAGAAGAGATCACTGGGCTGCTTTGTGTACATCGTAATGTTTTCTATGGGGCTCAAGTTACAGGAACCTAGATTCCACCTAAACACCAGGAAAAATTTCCTGACTGTCAGAGCAATAAGACAATGGAATCAACTATCTAGGGAGGTCGTGGGCTCTCCCACTCTGGAGGCATTCAAGGTGCAGCTGGACAGACATCTGTCAGAGATGCTTTGACCTAGATTCCTGCATTGAGCAGGGGGTTGGACTCGATGGCCTTGTAGGCCCCTTCCAACTCTACTTTTCTATGATTCTATGATTCTATTTTTTTTCAGGACTCCAGACTTACTAGGAGAAAAACAGTAAAGATCACAGATTTTTTACCTTTTCTATCCAGCGGTGCCAAAAGGAAAGGAAAGAGGCGTATCCATTCAGATTCTTTTCTCTACTCCTCACCCCAGCATAAAACTACTGCTGTCTGCTGCCTCCCTCCTGGATCTTAGTGCTCCCACATACCTTACCGGGTTGTAACTCAGACTTTTGAAATAATCAACTTAAGGAGCAATCCGAGGGTCCCTAGACACCGTCTGAGGGGGCATAGGATACTTCGGATTCCCCGATCCAAGGTGAGAGACAGTGCTCCATCCTCGCAGGGGGCAATCTGAGATCCGAACCCCCCACCCCCCTAAAAGCCTGCACGGAAGAACTGCGTTGGCTGCCTCTCCAAGGTCGGGGACGCAACCGCGGAGAGGGGGGAAAGGAGGCGTTTCAGTGGGCGGGGAGGGGAAGATCCTGAGCCTCTGCCAGCCTCCTTCCCTCCCCCTCCAAAACAGCTTAACCAGATGGGCAAAAAAGCCCATCTAACAGAAATGCAGGGTGGGAGGATTGGGGGACAAGATAGCCTACACCACTACTTCCCACCCTGCACAGGATGACCATAAGCCTCCGAGTTTGGAAGCTTACTATCATCGAGGGCGCAACCCCCAGGATTGCACCCATATTTAGTTATTTCTTCAACAGACCTTCTTCCAAGGAGCTCAGGGTGGGAAACATGGACTCCCCCCCTTTATTTTCACAACAACCTCGGCTGAGAGATAGCTGAGCAGGGATTTCAAACTATGTGTTAAGAGCTCAGAAATATGACAATGGTTGTCTAATAATAAGATAAATGCATATGCATGCAATCATAGATAGTGCATGTCCAAAATTCAGGAAAGAAATATTAGACGAAGCACAGAAGGGGCAAAGTGCACTTCAGGACTGTGCAGCAGCAAGCAAGCAAGAGGCTCGCCTGGCACCTGCGACATCGGTCTTTTTGGCGCCAGAGAAAGATCTTTTCATTCTCCCAGGCTTTTTAGTCATTCACTTTAAAAAGAAATGTGTTATCGCGGTTTTAGATCTTTATACTGGTGCTGAGTTTGAATCCGGCCGCCTTGTTTTTTTTTAAAACTTTTAAAGGTTTTTAGATTATGTTTTACCATGTTGTGGTTGATGGTTTCAATTTCTGTGACTCATCCAGAGAGCTTTGGCTATTGCGTGGCACAAAAATGTAAAAAATAAATAAAAGTGAAAATGGCATTTCCTGCAAGTAACCACATGGATCCAGGAATGAGTGGGGGAGGGGGGGAGAACCTACTAGTCTGGGGACTGCCTCCCGCCCCCCCCCCCCCATTACCACCAATGCCAAAATGTGGAGAATAGAAGCCACACAAAAAACTCCAGGGGCAAAAACAGAAAACGGATGACTAAAAAATAGAATATATTAATGAAAGTGGGTGTACCCAAGGTATTATCCAACTTACAATCTTAATCAGTGATCAGAAAAAGCACAAAAACAGATGACTAAAAACATCTCTCTGTAACCACAAATCCCGAACTATTTGTGTCAATATCCAAAAATGCAGAAATAACAGTCACTTACACCTGACCTGCAAGATTGTGAATGCCTGAAAAGTGGGGGAAACAGAGATAAAATTTGGGGCATTCCCAACATTTATCTGGTGTTGTCAGCTATTTTGAATGTCAACGTTCAACGAGTTTTCATTAATCCGTGTAACATATACCAGAGAAATGTAGTGCTGGAAAAATGAAAAATAATCCCTCTCTGTAATATGGGTCATGAAGAAGAGGCATTTCATCTCCCACACACCCCCTCCAAGGAGTTCAGGCTGACACACGTGGTCCTCCCACCTTTATATTCACAACAACCCAGTGAGGTAGGATGAGCTGAGAGTGCCACTGGCCTACGGACAGCCAGTGAGCTCTGTAGTTGAGTGGGGACGAGCCTGGCTCTCTGGTCTAAGCCCAGTTCTCTAACCACTACACCATCCAGGCTTTCACACCAGCCTGCCTTAAAGGGTTGTCGTGAGGCTTGTACTTTGAACCCCTACAGCGGTATGTGGAGATCTGGTTGTGGTTCATAGATCGTAGAGTTGGAAGGAGCCTACAAGGCTAAGAGTTCAACCCCCTGCTCAATGCAGGAAACTAGAGGAGGGGTCTCCCATCCGAGTAATAACCAGGCCTGACCTTGCTTAGCTTTCCACACTCAGACAAGCTGAGCCAGCGTGTTGCTCAAAGGCAAGTTGTCCAGCCGGCACCAGCAGAGAACAAAATGCAGCCTCTGCTGGCCCTGCAGAAGAAGCAAGGTCGCTCTCCTGGCTGCACCTTCATCTCTGCAGTCCCACCAAAGGTTCAAGAGGACGCCCCTCCCCACCTCTTGCCCAGCAGCAGCAGCAGCAGCAAGCCAGCTGGGGGCATTACATGTTCTGCCCTGAAACGTCAACTTGACAAGGCGCAGCAAGGCTCTTTCCTCTGCATCGGAACATAAGCAAAGGCCTGCTGGGTCAGGCCAAGGTCCACCTAGTCCAGCATTCTTTTAACACAGAGGCCAGCCGGTTGCCCACGGTAAACCCACGAGCAGGACATGTGGGCAACAGCACCCCTCCCACCCATGTTCCCCAGCAACTGTGTTGTAGTGATACTGCCTCTGATAT